>JARQOC010000005.1:246008450-246683900 GCA_033576535.1 Allobates femoralis
TCTATGACAGAGTCCAGCACGGTATGAGCCAAGGATTTGTGGACTGCTATGGAGACTCCCCGAGAACGTGTCTCTGGATTGGAGCTATGCAGCCAAACGTTGTATCGTCTGCCACCGATGCCAGGGACATGACCCCTCTTGAAATGCGTCTCCTGTAAAAGCAATAACATTACTTTTTGCCTATGCATTTCTTCAATTATCTTATTACGTTTTTGAGGAGTATTAAACCCTTTGACATTAAATGAGCAAATTTTTAACTGATCCATTCTGAATATCTTGGATTAAAAAATCTACTGGCACTTCTACTGTTCCAACTGAATATGCCCCCAAGTTACCAGCGGGTTCTATAGGGGCCGCAGGGGAGCTTGAAGAAAAAAGAGAAGGTAAGATAGAGAAAAGATCGAGTTTAGATAGAGATAAGGAGAGTATGGGGTATTTACAGTCTAGGAATTAAAGAAAGAGAACAAAGACCTAGCTATGTAGGCCTCCGTCAGAGAATTAGATGTAAAACCAACTTCTGAATCGCTGGAATGGTAGGGATAATCTAAGCCCTGCACGTGTGTGCTTTGGGAAATCCCTGTTGGGGAAGAACCTTCTATCGAGGAGCCCCCCGTCCCGGGCTATGTATTTAAAGTTACATATATTTGTCATCTTACCATATTAACTCTCTTTCTGTGAGTTCAAGTCAACGTCTATATATGTGTCAGATAAAAGGACCAAAACATCTATTAACTTTTAAATTTCACTTATAAAATAAATGGGTGCCATAAGAATTGCTAATACTTAATCATTCTGTTACCCAAGAGAACCCAGTCTCCGTCCCAGTGAGTAGTATGTGGCAACCCCCCCCCTCCAACTCCTGTGGATAATGCTATACATTCATCTGATCCCAGATGTAAGAATGATGGGAAAAAGGAGGGGAGAGCCCAGGGAGGGGAGGGAGACACATCGGGAAACAAGAATGGGAGACTGATAGGGTAACATGAGGGTAAGGCAATTTCAACTAACAAGCACAAAATTCTATAAGAGCCAATTTGGAATTAAGGAGTTAAGAATCCTGTTTAACCAAACAACTATGACTGTGTTTACAGATAACCAACAGGATGTCCATCTAACGTGGAGGTCTCCGGTCTTCATATATCCTCTGTCCTCGACGAGGGACTCCCATCGGCCTCTGGAAACCTCCTGTTGCTCTCAGAGGAAACTCCGGCCATCCAGTAATGGATACTGGTGGCACCTCCAGATCCGAAGTGAACGACTGCACATCTGCAGGTGATCGAAGGATGTACATTCGGCCTCCTTTTCTCACTTGTAATTTAAAGGGGAACCCCCAGCTGTAGCTCAAATCGTGGTCTTTAATCACTTCAAGCAGAGGGCGTAGAGCTCTCCTTTTCTGGAGAGTTAAACTCGATAAGTCCGGTAGAATCGCCAGAGTTTTGTCTCTAAATCTGCAGATCTTTCCATTTCGTATCTTGGCCATAATGGCGTCCTTGATGACGTACCGATGCACCCTGCAAATCACATCTCGGGGCCAATCAGAGTCAGATGGTTTAGGGCTCAAAGCTCTATGTGCTCTGTCGAGTTCAATGGTGTTGGTGGGGGGATCTCCTAGTATACTGTTAAATAGGGTCTGGAGCACCTCTGGCAAGTCTCTGGATTCCACAATTTCGGGTAAGCCGCGTACACGGATATTATTGCGTCGTCCTCTGTTCTCGCCGTCATCCAGGGCATCAACCAGGTGTGAGATCTGAGTGGACTGTGTTTGGAGCATGATCTGTTGAGATCTACATGTTTCTTCTAAAGCTGTAATGCGATGAGCATGGTCCTGTCCCTGGGAATCGACCCTATTAACTTCACCCCTTAAACAGGATAGTTCACTTCGGTACGCCTGTTCTAGGCGTGCAATGTATGACTCCATGTCCTCCCTTGTAGGGATGGAGGCCATGCGAGCCCTGAGGTCTCCCAGCTCCGTCAGCACACTTGCCCTCTGAATATGATCATCAGGGAGAAACATCACTCCTGCGTTTTGCAGCGTGGGTTGGGATCTGGATCCTCCTGAGCCGGGCCCTGTGGGTCCCAACAGAACCGCAGCAGAATCTGCCACATGGTCGGGGGATTTCAGGGGTGTCACCTCTATTCCCGTCTGGGCTCTTCGGATGTCTGGGGTCTCAGAGTCTCCAGCATGAGAGCCACGAGGGCTCAGTTCCGCCATTTCGTCTCCCTCTATAGGCCCGGCGTTGGCACCCATCCCAGAGGGACCCCCCTCCTCCCCGATACCTCTGCTGTGAGCCCGCTGCTTCCTCCGACATCCCGGCTTGTCTACTGCTTGATCTCCTTGTCTGTACACCCTCCGCTCGGCTGTGCCCCTCACTTGGGTGTCTGTCAGCCCGTCCGGGATGAGAGAGTCCTTGTGCTGCGGCTGCCGCTCTGTTGGGCTCTGCTGCTCCTCCTCCCCTCTGTGCCGCGGCCATTTTAGTAGAGGCGCTTCTGGCGGGAAGTCTGTCTCTTTTGTCAAAAAAATGGTGTAGGGTAGGTCCTGAGGTCCTCTGAGTCGGGAGACTGGTGCCCGATGTTCTCACCGACTTCCCCTTGCTCATGGTGGTCTGTAAAACTCCGGTGGCTGAGGATAAACGGCAGATATAAGTGCCCGGGAGCGGGAGCTAGTAACTCAGCGTCCTCACTCCTCCATAGCCAGGCCACGCCCCTCAGAAATAGTCTTTAGATAACAGTCACAAACTTAACACTGTGAAGTACGGTTAACACAAGTCCCAAACTGTCCAAAGAATCGCACAGCAACAATTCACAAAGCAAAACTAAATAGCAACAGCTTATATGCAGCAGAGCAAACCATAGGAAACTGACAAGCTGGAACAATGCTTCACAGAGCACAGCTTTTTACTGGAAGGCAACCAGAGTTCAGGTAAGGCACAGAAGAGCAGATGGCTGAAGACATGGTATGAAAACTAGACCCCAAATGCCTGGGAAAGGAGCTATACTCAGCTGATGCACTGAAGTGCCAGACAAGACACGAAAAACTCAAGCAAGGCCTGAATGCCAGGCCAGAGCATCAATAAGGACAGGCAAGAAACACATAGTCATGAATAGGCATCTAGGATAAGGGCAAGGAGACACAGAAAGTTAACTGGAAAAGCCGGAATTCTGACTCCAAAGCGTAGGAGGAACCCTGATTGGAGCATGCCATGATTTCTTCTAGGTTTAATATGTAACATTTTCAGAATTTTGTGCATAACGCCTCATGTTTCGTAGATGACTGAGTATAGACAGCAAATTAATTTGTTCTAAAAAACACATTTTTGCAGCGCAATTTTTAGTAACAATATGTGTTTTGTTTTTTTTCATTAATGGTGTGCCTTTTTAAAGTTTGTGTTTTGCTACAACCTACTTATAATCTAAAATATTCGATAACCAGGCACCCATAAATCACTGTCGTGGAATTAAGGGATTTTTACAGCAAAATACATTTTTCTTTTCTTTCACAGCATTCCTACTGTTGAATTCCTAGTGTTTATGGAGTGGACCTTGTACAATATTTTCTCAGAAAGTCTAACACTAGTCAGCAAATGATCCCTGTAGAGTAAACATAATTGAAAAATGGTGCCTGGACTTATAAAACAGCAAAACGACTTTGTAAGGGTTGGAAGAAAAGCAATATTCATTTCAGGAGATGGGGTTGCTTCTCAAGGTTTGTATTGTTGGAAGGTTTCCAGCATTCAACAGACCCAGGATTGCGCCCACGAGGTCGCTTATTGAACTGCGTGTTAAACAATGCCACAAAGTTTTTTAGGCAGGTGTAACATGGGCACATTTTTGTGCCAATACTCCCACTCCGAATACTAGTCTGGGCCCGAGACCAATGGCTGCAACTGTCAGTCAGTTTTTTTAGGGACCTATAAGGCTATGTTCACACAGGGTGTTTTTGCTCTGGTTTTTAGTATGGTGTATTCCTTAGTTTACGCAAATGTATGCCACAAAAAAAGTGTAGAGGCATGATGAAAATCAATGAATGCTGAGAGAAAGAGAGAGAGAAAAAAAGAAAAAAAAAAAGAAAGAGAGAAAGAAAGAGAGAAAGAAAGAGAAAAAGAAAGAGAAAGAGAGAAAAGAGAGAAGAGAGAGAAAGAAAGAAAGAAAGAAAGAAAGAGAGAAAGAAAGAAAGAAAAAAAGAAAGAAAGAAAGAAAGAAAGAAAGACAGAAAAGAAAGACAGAAAAGAAAGAAAGAAAGAACGAAAGAAAGAAAGAAAGAAAGAAAGAACGAAAGAACAAAAGAAAGAAAGAGAGAGAAAGAGCAAAAGAAAGTAAGAAAGACAGAAAAAAGAAAGAAAGAAAGAAAGAGTGAAAGGAAAAAGAAAGAAAGAGCAAAAGAAAGAAAGAAAGCGAAAGAAAGAGCGAAAGAAAATGAAAGAAAGAGAAAATTAAAGGGAGAGAGAAAGAAAAAAAGAGGAAAAAGAAAGAAAGAAAGAGAAAGAGCGAAAGAAAGAGCGAAAGAAAGAAAGAGACAAAAGAAAGAAAAAAAAAGAGAAAGAAAGAAAAAGAAAGAAAGAAAGAGCAAAAGAAAGAGCAAAAGAAAGAAAGAGCAAAAGACAGAAAGAGCAAAAGAAAGAAAAAAAAGAGATAAAGAAAGAAAAAGAAAGAAAGAAAGGCAAAAAAACAAAGAAAGAAAGAAAGAGCAAATGAAAGAAAGAAAGAGCAAAAGAAAGAGCGAAAGAAAATGAAAGAAAGAGAAAATTAAAGAAAGGGAGAGAGAAAGAAAAAAAGAGGAAAAAGAAAAAAAGAGGAAAAAGAAAGAAAGAAAGAGAAAGAGCGAAAGAAAGAGCGTAAGAAAGAAAGAGCAAAAGAAAGAAAAAAAAGAGGAAAAAGAAAAAGAAAGAAAGAAAGAAAGAAAGAGCGAAAGAAAGAGCGAAAGAGAATGATAGAAAGAGAAAATTAAAGAAAGGGAGAGAGAAAGAAAAAAGAGAAAAAAGAAAGAAAGAGAAAGAGCGAAAGAAAGAAAAAGCAAAAGAAAAAGAAAAAAGAAAGAAAGAATATTAAAGAAAGGGAGAGAGAAAGAAAAAAAGAGGAAGAAGAGAGGAAGAAGAAGAAAGAAAGAAAGAAAGAAAAAGAAAGAAAGAAAGAAAGAAAGAAAGAAAGAAAGAAAGAAAGAAAGAAAGAAAGAAAGAAAGAAAGAGAAAGAGCGAAAGAAAGAGAAAATTAAAGAAGGGGAGAGAGAAAGAAAAAAGAGGAAAAAGAAAGAAAGAGAAAGAGCGAAAGAAAGAAAGAGCAAAAGAAAGAAAGAGAGAAAGAAAGAAAGATTTTATCATTAAAGTCAACGTGATTTTCAAAAAGCTGTGCCCACATGTGCATTTGTGGGTGCTGCAGAAATCACATCCATTGATAAATGTCCTTGTCTATTAGATTAGTCAGTGCGTTTCAGGGCTCTGTGGCTCCTTCCTCAGGACAAATCAATATCATATTGCCATGTTTCAGCGTGACCTGAAACGCGTCGACTAATAAGTCAATATTATATTCATCCTTTGATGTCTCGTGGAATATGGGAGCGCAGTTATTAACCCTTCATCCTCCCTACATTAATTTTCTGAGATAATGACCTCTGGGTTTTCATTGGCTGTGAGCCATAATCATCAACATTAACAGAAATAAACACTTGAAATAGAACAGTTTGTAATGACTCTATATAATATATGTATTTCACTTTATGTATTAAATTACTGAAAAAAAACATTATCTTTCGGATGTGGTAAGTGGAGAAGGAACCGGGCACTGACCTGCTTAGGGTGCTTTCACATAACGATTTTTCTAAATCCGATGCTGTCCGATGAAAATCGGACAGCATCGGATCCGAATTTGGCCCCATGCATCCCTATGGGCATCGGACCGAATCGGATGTGCACTAAATGCCATCCGATTTGGTCCGATCCGATTCTGTCCGATTTTATTATCGGTGCAAACATAGGAGCTTGCTACGATTTTTGCACCAAAAATAAAATCTGACAGATTCGGATCGGACCAAATCGGATGGCATTTAGTGCACATCCGATTAGGTCCGATCCCTATAACATGGGGCCCTATGGAGAAGGGTCCAAGGAAACATCTATGTCTCCTCGGACCCCGTTTTCCTGTACTGAGCATGCTCAGTACAGTAAAACTGCTCCTAACTTGGAGCACAAGGGTTAAAAAAAAAAAAAAAGTTTATTCTCACCTCCCCCCGAGCCCCCGCCGTCTTCCGCCATCTTCTTTGAGGCTCCCGGTGGCTCCCGCAGGCTGCCGGTGTCAGCAGAGCACTTCCTCTGCTGTATAGGACCTGCGGTGATGTCACAGTCATGTGACCGCGGGTTGCCATGGTGAGCCCGCGGTCACGTGACTGTGACATCACCGCAGGTCCTGAACAGCAGAGGAAGCGCTCTGCTGACACCGGCAGCCTGCGGGAGCCACCGGGAGCCTCAAAGAAGATGGCGGAAGACGGCGGGGGCTCGGGGGGAGGTGAGAATAAACTTTTTTTTTTTTTTCTTTTTTTCACCCCGGAGGGAGCGATTTTATGCCGGAATCGGATGCCTATTTGGCACCCGATTCCAGGCATCAGAAGGGAGCCGATGCTGTCCGATTTATATCGGACAGCATCGGCTCCCTCAAAATCGTAATGTGAAAGTAGCCTTAGAGTCTCTCGTGTCGTACAGCGGCGTTAGTGAAATCCTGTTTCTCAGCTGAAGGGTTAATCTTGCAAACAAAAAGTGAGGAGAGCAGCGGCACTCAGGAGATCTTTTTTACATACCGGCTTTATTGTGCTTTTTCAGGTTACATCTTAGGTGCAGGGCAGGGAGGTGCAGGGGGAGCAATATATATATAGCCTGTTGAAGCGGAAGTCCGTGAAACGGACCGTTGCTCCCCCTGCACCTAAGATGTAACCTGAAAAAGCACAAATTATTTTTCTGATGATTTTCTAATTCACTGAGATGCAGCTGTAGTTTACTGTAAAATGTGAAAAAAATTCTAACTGTAGTGCAATTACAAAAAAAGTGTAAAGGAATAGTTTCATTTGAAGAGGAAAGCACCGGGCACTAGTGGGTCTACACAGGTCTATTCATTACATTTTTATTTTTCTCTGTTTATTGCCATTTTCCGTGACATTCTCATTTATCCAGATCTGGGGCTTTATGATGGCTTATTTTTTGCTTCCCAAGTTGACGGTTTTAATTATATCACTTTGGTGTAGATGCAATAATTTGTTATTGTATTTTATTGCACTGTTGCAGAGGCCAAAAAAACTAACTTTTGCGGGGGGGGTTCTGCGAGTATAGCAATTGGATTACTTTAATTTACATCTTCATAGATTGGCCTTTCTAATTATGGTGATAACAAATGTTTTTATTTTATTGTTTTATTTCCAATGGGGCAAAAAAGGGGTGATTTGAATGTATTCTTCTTCTCATTTTAAAAAGCTTTTGATTGTTTTTGCTAGTCCCCTTAGCAGACAGATGCCACTGTGTGATCACTTTTACTGCACAGCACAAGTGATCATCTCCTGGGAACACCAACACTCATCCAGTGTTCACAGGTAGGGAGTCATAGTAATGACAGGGGTCATCATCTGACCCCTCCCTGTCATGATAACCCATCAGCCACCAATGAGCAGGAGGAATGGTACGCTCCCTCTTGGCGGGTGTTAGCAGTGGGCAGATGTCTGCTCTGCCTGCCACCTACACAGGCACATATCGACTGATCAGATCATCCAACATGTGCGGGAAATGATGTCGGTTCATCGCATGAGCCCACCCAAAGGGAGAGAGGTGACTGAGGATGTAACTTTAAGTCCTTGTCTGTGAAAGAGAGAAAGACAAGGCGATAAAAACATGTGTATATTTTATCTAAAAAATGTGTATCAAGTTGTAAAACCTTTTTTATTTGATTTTCATTCCATATTTACATTTTTTTTTACATTTTAACTATTTTTTCCCACTATTTCCTTAGTTCTCATGATGGGACTTGGACACTGAATAGTCTGATCACTGGTGTGCAGCAGCATATTAATCCTACCAGTTTTACAGTGACATACCTGCTAGTACCTAATAAGCCAATGTACTGTGCAGACCCAGAAGTCATTGTGTGACCTCTGTGATGACAACCATCAGTATCCCACAAGGGCGATTGTAAGGTTGTTGATGTGGCTGAAAACGTAGCCACCCCACCTCTCACAGCCATCGCTACTGACCATAGCATCTAGAACAGGGATTCCCAACCTTTTTATGTGAAGCATACTCAGCTGTGAAAGAGGATTACAAGCCACATCCAGCTCCTGCCTAGATCCACCATTACCGGTATAATGACAGCCAAAGCATTTCCACATAAATCACACTGAGACAGTATACAAAGATCTAGGGGTCTCTACCTTACCTCCAATCAGATCTGCTCACCATCTGGAGACCTGCTCTTCATAGCTGAACTGATATTTATGCACCAAGCTGGAAGACAGTAGCGAGCCACATATCATAGGCCAGGAAGCCACATGTGGCTCCTGAGTTACTGGTTGGGGACCCCTGATCTGAAAGAGTTCAACACCTACTGACATTGACCCTAGCTGTTGCTGCAGGGCTCAGCTGTCAGTTACCCTTAGCTGCTACATACGGCACAGCTCCTGTGCCTGCTCGATCACTAGGACATACTGGTAAGACCAATTGCGGGAACTACTTCCTGAGTAGGAGCTACCAGCATGTCTAATATTGGTAAGGGGTTAAAGAGGTTTTTTGGAGACAAAAAGTTTCTTTTAGGTTTAAGGAAAAGAAACTAATGGAACAGATATTATTTTATTATGATATCCACACTGATGCGCTAAGGTCAGTCTCCCATATCGACAGTATGGCTGTTCCATTTCTGCACTGTTCATGCTCTCCTCCTCAATTGTGTGTGCCAGCTGACACAAGGTAGAAAAGGGGACTGGCTTGGCTAATAAACTGAACCTGGCAGCCAACCTCCTCCATCATGTGCTGGGAGGGGAGCACTTGACTGGGGAGTCAAAACCAATATGGAGGTGAAGATTTCAAGATAATCCTTAATCAGGAAATCGGTGCGGACATTATAGTTGAAGTACATCAAACTGGAATTATTTTCTATTTGCAAAAATAAAAATAACTTAGTATTATTATTATTTGGTTGCAACCCACTAATATTTTTTCACAATACCTTTTTGGAATACAAAAGTCATGCGGTCACTAAAATCAATGTAATATAGGCAATTCTGAGTTTTTATTTATCATTTATAACATTCATGCAGATTCTATTATATGTAGATTGTACAATGGTGCTTAGAGGTGATTATAGCTATGGAGCCCACACTATGTAGCAGACACATGATCTACCAAGTAAACCCATCAGTCACTAAAGCCCATTTGTAGTTTGATAATGGAGTTCCTATGTTTATCAACGTCTCCGCCACTCATTGATTTTTGCTGTCTGTCAGGAGTGGTGACTTCTGGACAGAAAATAAACCTTGGACTTATCCTGGTTGCAATCAGCTGGAATCACAACTCTTGGCTTGTAATGAAGAGGTCACTTATGTCCTGAAATTTAGAAGTGTTTACACAGAAAGTGAAAGGTCATGTTGGTCACCTATCCAGGGTCCTGGACTCATTTCCTGCCAAACAACATGCTTTTATCAGATGGACCTTGTCTTCTGCCTTGTAAACTGCCCTGTCAATCTGATAGTGATGTCACTAAGAGAGCATTCAAATTTGTCTGTATATTTTTTTTGAGTTGTATTATTTTTAAATAAAATTTGGCCGCGTTTTTATTGAAGTATTTCCATTTTACACTCTCTATTAAAGATTTTCCCCGGCCACTGGAGCCTCTTAGACTGACGATTTCTGTCCTCTCGGGAAGAGCTTTCAGCAGGCTCCTTATCATCAGAGACCAGAATGAAATGGCCAGTAACACCTGTATACACAGCCAACACAGAATGAACCAATCACAACATTCGATTTTACACCTGACACCTGACCCTCTCTGCTCACAATGATTGAACAAGAACATTAAGTCATCTAATAGATAAAAGATCGTGTCGGGGTATGACCTTTGTGACTATGAATGTGTTATTAACAGAAAGAAAGATTCTACAAAAAAAAACCCCAGTGGCCAGTGTAAGAAGTGCAAGAGTTGTATTATTTTTTTTTTTTATTTAATACAGACTGAAAATGTAAAAAAAAAATTAAAAACCTTATTTATACAAAAAGTCACTTTCTGATCATAATGATAACTATCCTTCAACACAACTTCCATTATCTCAGTATTATGACAAAGGCCCTTTTATATTAAGTTTGATGCTGCCTATTTTTGATTGACAAAAATCGCATTTAATTTATTATTGAAAACTGTCTCATTGATTATGCCTCCTGGCCGACAAATGGTTAGTTTTTGTCCAAAGTATGCTATCAGGGTCTTCAACCTAAAGCTTTGGAGTTGGTTCCAGTAGAAATGTACCAATTCCAGCTCTAAAAAAAAGATATACATAAAGAAAATAAAAATATTAATTGTTACCTAGCTTGGCTAATTTATTAAGTTTCATAGAAATGTAGACAACTTTAGAAATATTAATAAAATATGTCTTCTTTTAAACTACATAATAGAGAAACTCAAAGGAAACTGTTGTCCTGCGTCTGACCTGGGAACTTTGATTTCTAATAAACTGGTGACAGTGTCTTGCTACTATTTTTCTCTTTTTAAGTCTTTCATGTATCCATTTGTGGACTACATCTGATTCCATGTACTACAGCGGATTCCCTGGACTATGGTGGACCTGCACAGCTTTTTTTTTATATTCATAAAATTCGTGAACCAGGGAAAGAGAATAGGAGTTTTTTTTTTAAATAAAATATTTATGTGCTTTTTTGCTTTACACTTACTTGGTTAGTAACGGGGGTGTCTGATAGACACCTCTGCATTAATACGAATACCAAAGCTTGTTGACACCAGCTGACACTACATACCTAAACATCAACCGCAAAAACTATTACCTGAATTTCCACCTTACGAGGGAAATTAGGAAGAACCAAAGTAAAGTGCCAGAAGTGGTGCATACAATGTGATGCACCACTTCTGGGGCTGCTGCAAGCTGGTATTTTTAGGCTAGGAAGTGCCCAATAACAATGGACCTTTCCAGCCTGATAATGTCAGCCCGCAGCTGTCTGCTTTACCTTTGCTGGTTATCAAAAGTAGGGAAGACCCCACTTCATTTTTTTCTTAGTTATTTATTAATTAGGTTAAACACCCTTTAGTGGCACATGAAAGGGGGTTTTGTGACATTATATTGCAGCAGTATATCTGTCTGTTTAAGATTCCTTTATGATTTATGCAGACTACCTTTAATGTACACAGAGGATTAGATTATGTAAGAGATCATGTTAAAATCTCATTGCATACGCATGTCATATGGATGCAAGGCGAGGAAAAAACACATTCACATGTCATTTGAAATGACATACGCATGACACTTGCAATACTATAAACTAAAAGAAGGAAGCAAGCGCAGGTAGGGTCTTATCTTTTTAACAATCAGCGGCTAAAGAGCCGTAATGAACACTGCTCACCTGGTCTAGTTGTGTGACACACAACCAGTATGAAAAACATGAAATGGCGGCTGCTGCTGGACCCACACCTCCACGTGCTATGTGGTCAAATTCCAGAATTTTCCAGGGACAATGTGTCGTCGGTCCGCGCTGCCACAAATGACTGAATCAGAAGTTCACTCTATACCTTTATTTGGATCCATCCACGCGTTTCGGAGCCTGCTATGCTCCATCAGTCATTTGTGGTAGCGCGGACGACGACACATTGTCCCTGGACAATTCTGGAACTTGCAATACTATGGCCAACTTTTCTGGCTGAGAATCTGAGCAATTTTTTATAGGCAGATGTGAGCGAACCCTAATGTATACAGTCTCTTTTGCTGATTTTCTTTATCTATGCATTCCTTTTATATATGGATAAATACATCTTTAGTAGCAGTCACAGGAATACGTCCCAAAATACATATCAGAATAATTATGGAATATAAAACAAGTAGTATTTCAGATCGTTACCTGCTAATGCATCCTGAGCCTCGAAGAACGTACTAAGACCTCCTTTCACATACGCAACGTTGCCCTCATTTTTCTTGCTTGCTTGTTTTTTCAAGTTGTTGGCTGCTACTTTGAGTTGTTCAAAGCTGTTTCACAAAACAAAAAAGAACAATAAAAAACCCACATTATTTGATTAAGCACTAAGTCATAACTGTAGTGGAAACAGAAGGTGTCCAGCTCACCTGATGCTCATTGTGCCAGGGTTAGTAGTCCACATAGAAAGTCCAAAAAATGGAATATCCAGCACTGACAAAGAAGATTTTTATTGAAGAAAAAACGGTTTCATTTCTCATTACGAGGGATCATACTCATAACCTACAAAACGTGTAAACCAGAGTAAGAGGCCGATAGTCTAGTTTACGCGTTTCGAGGCCATGATCACTTGTATCCCTGTAGAAATAAAACCTTTTCCATAGTTTTTTTTTTAATAAAAATCTTCACTTTTATCTGAGCTGGATATTTTATTTTTTTGGACTATCTTATGGACAGCGAATGAACCACTGACACTACAAATCCCACGTTTCCGAGGCGGCATACTCTCAGGTTTATGACACAGCCCGTAGTAACGCACACCTCTTCTTGATGGGAATTCATCTGAACCAAACGTTCAGTGCTCTTCCATACATCTCAGAGAGCATAGCGCATTCTACCCTCTATCTCCTCCACAAGCTGGGCACATGGTTGCAATGAAGGTGGTACACTCATGACATGATTCAATACAGTTCTAAATAACCACAAATGGAGATTAATGACCTAGTAAAGGTAAACTGTTTAATCCAAAAAGGTGTGAAGTGGCAGAGCTCCACTAGAAATGTCAAACTTAGCTTTTATTGTACTAGATGAAAATATCTGGGAACTTGCTATCAACCTTATGGAGAGAGCGAAGTAGGTGAGGAGATTGTAAGCCACTTCCCTCCTCTCAGATATATGCATATATGCAAATTTGCACTTCACTAAGGAAGTTGAGAAACTCCAGTGCCACATTTAAGCAGCTTCCTCAAAGTTATAATCACTTTCCAACAAGCTTTTAATATAACTAAGGGATTTGTGCCAGATCAGAACCCCAAACTACAGACGCTGCGTTTCGGGGTACCTGCCCCTCATCAGTGCAGTGTGTGGGATATTCTGATCTGGCTGAGTGAGTGGGCTAAGACAAGGTCTGGGAACTTGCTATCAACCTTATGGAGACAGCAAAGTAGGTGAGGAGATTGTAAGCCACTTCCCTCCTCTCAGATATATGCATATATGCAAATTTGCACTTCACTAAAGAAGTGGAGAAACTCCAGTGCCACATTGAAGCAGCTTCCTCAAAGTCATAATCGCTTTCCTACAAGCTTTTAATATAACTAAGGGATTTGTGCCAGATCAGAACCCCAAACTACAGACGCTGCGTTTCGGGGTACCTGCCCTTTGAGGAAGCTGCTTAAATGTGGCACTGGAGTTTCTCAACTTCCTTAGTGAAGTGCAAATTTGCATATATAGATGAAAATAGTTATTTTATAATGAATAAAATTGACCATCCTAATTTGGCAAAAATAGATTTGATTATGCAAATATATTGAATAATCTAATCTATTTATGGTAAATTAAAATTGTCCTAACTACTTACTCAATTGTAGACTTTTTTATTTAAATAAATATCAAGGTTGGCCAATGACTTTGTCCAAGTTTTTAATTTTGGTCCAATGTGTATTTCAGTTTGACATCCCTGCTCTAAATGATAGATAATCAGCGACCATAAAAATAAATATGCAGAATGATCATTAGAGCACAAATCCCAATATACAATTACTACTGACAGGTGCCCAATAGCTTCTTTATAGTCTCCTCTATCTTGCTAGCTATGGGCAGATTGCTGGATGTCACCCACTTACTATCACCACATCTCATACAATGTGCTCCCGTACATGAGCAAATCCCTAGATTCAAGTACATTGGCATTGGGGTTGCAGTTGGATTCAGGGGAATTGAAGAGTCGGATGTTTGGCTTACCGACTCCACAGCCCTGTCGTTATTGCATATGTATGATCTTGGCATATTATATATTTGATCTATAACAAGAACCTGGTTATACTGAGAGCTCTCTGGTCCCTTGCCTAAAGGGAATCAGTCACCAGGTTTTTGCTACCCCACCTTAGAAAAGTATGATGTACCAGTAGAAACCTTGATTCCAGGAATTTATCACTTACTTGCTGCTTGCTGTTGTTCTCTAAATTCTGGCCTCTGTATAACCATACTCACACTATTGATTGGCAGCTTTGAAAGTTGACAATCAGTGGTGAGGGATTACACATAACTCATGAACACTGAGGAGTATATGGCAGCAGTTTACAAGTCTTCTACTGATAATCACCTGATCATAAACTTGTGATTTTATTAAAACTACAGATAGGAGTCCGGTAAGTGATACAGCACTAGAATCGGGGTCTCTGTATATACATTACGATGCCTCTGATTAGGTGGTAAAAACCTGTTGATTGCCTTTAAACCTGTTATAGACTTTAAAGCAGGGCAATTACCTGTATGGGAGCAGTGAACTCCAGCACTAAATGTACTGGACTTTATTAAAAGAAGCTTGACGACTTGCATTTGAGGGACCACAATGAAAGAATTAGCTCAGGCATGTGAAATTACCTTAATAGGTCCCTTTTGCCAATTATGGCATTGTAATGAGACATTTTGGAAAATATATTATATTTGGTTTGGAGTAGTGAAGAGTATTAAATGGCTGCTACGTAAGTAAAATCAATGTACTTCATCATAAATAGTGGAGAGTTGATATAAGCAGATTACACAGTTTAGATCGCCAAGGACTAGATGGAAGGGCTTGTTAAAAGTATGTACAAATATTAACACAAAAACAGATACTAAAGACAATGCCAAGACTTTCAGAACCTAGAAAAGTGAAAGAGTTGTTTCCGTAGTCTGCAATGTCTGCGAAACCAGGAAAGTAGCCTTTCAGGTCTCAAACAAGACATTTCCTTCAAGGAAAAAACATAGGCAAGCAAAGCAAAACAGAAGTGCCCAGAATACATTCAACATCATGTTTTCCTAGGTTAAATACCGGCCAAGAGAGTGAAAAAGTGGTGGAACACGCAGATGTTAGAGTAAAACACAGCTACTGCTTGAAAATATGGGGGTTTTCTATTTATAACATTTACAATGGGTTAGTCGATATATTTAGGAATTCAGATTTTTTTTCTTTTACTGTTTTTTATTATGTAATTTTACTTTGAAACATCTGTTACCTTCTTTAGAAAGTGTTTTTATTCAGTTACTGGTACGACATGGCCGTATCTTAAAGGGATTGTCCGGTCTTAAGCTACAAATGGACCACAGACTATGAGCCCTCGAGGACAGGGTCCGACTCCCTCCTGTTCCTGGTTGTATGGACTTCATGAATATACTGAACTTGTCCTCATCTACCCTCCTATCATGTAAAGCGCCATGGAACTAATGGCGCTATATAAATAAATAATAATAATAAAAATAATAATAACAAGTGTGCAACCTCTCTATGTGACTGCAGACTTGTGAATCCTCAGATAGTACGCACTATGCACTGTGAGGATTTCCCAGTGCCCACAGTAGGAATGGCAGGAGCATCAACGTAAGTGTATTAAGGAAGGCTGGACACAGTCTAGTTCTAGTAGAAATCTGGCCAGAGGTATACAAACACTGGCGATCACATGATTATCCATTCCCAGTGGCGACATAGGAAGATCCTCACAGTGAGTGGAGTGCACAATGTAAAATTCACAAGTCTGCAGTCACATAGAGTGGCTGTATATTTGTAGCTTAGGACTGAACAACCCCTTTATAGTAACCACAACATTTGTTATAAAAGGTGCAAAATGACAGAGAGGTGACTTAAACAGGTTTTGCGGCGTGCCAAAGTTATTTGGTGGAAATTTATCACATTTTGAAGTCCATTCAAATTTATCACATTTTGAGGTCCATTCAACAAAGCTTTCACACCACAATATAGTGGAGTAAATGCTTTAAAATCTCAAACAAAAATTCTGCAACTTTTAGCATTGCTATGTTACTTTGGCTCAGCCCTGCTGAAGTGGATAGAGTTGGAAGGTTGCTGGGGAGGAGCCATGGAGGGCCAAAGTGTTGTCAAGCCTGCCCATCAATTCATGAAAAGCAGCAGCGTAGTTTTTACTTCAGAAAAGCAACTCCAGTTCCCACGTGGAGTAGTATTTGCGGGGCTGCGTACGCCTTAAAGAAGTAAAGCCAAACACATTGATATGCGTAAAATAATACACATACCTATTCCTGCAATGCTTTGGCTGCAGCGGTGACATCACATCGACAGGGTACATCACTACTGCAGCCAATCATTGAGCTCAGAGTCCACTTCATTCTATGTCAGCAGACGCAATGAACACAGTGATAGGTTTCAGTGGCAATTTCACCTGTCAATGTGTTGCTACTACAGCCAAAACACTGAGATAAAAGTAGTGGACCTCGGGCAGGCGAGTACCTGCTCTGTTATGTTACCTCTTTAAAATCATTTGGGGTCCACTTTTTTAAAATGGAAAACCCCTATAATCCTCCAATTGTTTGATCAGAGTATACACTGTATTTTTGCTAAAATGTAGGACCTGGCACAGTTGAAAAAATATCCAACTTCCATGGCAATCGTTAGTTAGTTTGCAAAGGACCAGAAAGGGGTAACAGATGAAGCCCACTGTCTCTCTTCCATCACGTATGTGCCATGATCAGCACTGACTTCATGTCTAATGGATGAAACAGCTGCGATCAGAGTCAACCGTTTGTCAGAATAGCGGTGTCTGCACAATCCAGTGCTGTACTAGTATGGCATAATTCACAGGTACTACCTACATCAAAGATTGGTGCGAGGAGGGGTTGGTGCAAATGTCACACACTCTTTTATTCAGTCCAATTTAGCACAAACACACAAGACAGGTCACTTACCTTGCAGAAGAGTGATTTTCTATCAGATACCACGTAGCAGAAAACTTCCCACTATTGAAGTCTCCATTCTTTCCAGGAAACAAGGGCTCAATATCGGAGTATGGAACCTTTCCCCTAAATAAGTACAAAGATGAATGAAGATTAAAAAGTGCATAAAGGACTTTGCTAAGATGTACGCCATCAATAGACATGTATATAAAATACTTTCATATTCTCTGAAAAATAAAGGGGTTTCCACCACTTTTAAAAGCCTTATCAGAGTGACCATGAAAGCTTTAAAAAATATATATATACGGTATATATATTTCCACACTCCTCCATTCTGCTGCTACCGTTACCTGCCAGACTCCTCACTTTCTTCTATAGCGGGATGCTGGGTGGCTGAGGCCTATACATTCTATATGGACCAGAAGCCTGATTGGCTGCAGCAGTCTTGTGATGCACCCATTGAAGAAGGAAGCAAGGGGCTGAATGAAGAAAGCAGACTGTAGTAGCAGCATCAGTCCTGTAGGGGAATATTTGTTTCTAGTTTTCTGCAGCACCCTGGGGCCATTGATAGTTTTTAAAAGTAGTAGGAAACATCTTTTAGGGTTTGCTCCAAGAATTGATTACATTTCTCTAGGATTTGGCCCACATCAGATAGAATTCTATTGGGATTTACCCAAAGTCTCTGTAGGTTCATCATCTTTGAGATCTTGCCATCATGTCAGCGTCAGTCACTTTATATTACAGAGAACGCATACTGACAAATTGACAGGTTGTAGTCTTTTGCTAAAGTGACAGCAAAATCTCTATACAGTTTGTCAGGACTAAACAGGTCCTATCGAACACCCAGACAGCCTATTGATTGCAACAGGAACTGTGTAATGCTTCAATTGACCATTGTGTGGCACTACAGGCAAATTAAACACCTTGCTGTCAACGTCTCACACAGATCACATCAGGCGGATGCCATATGATCAGCTAAGAATTGTGAGGCCCTTCTATGGATAAAAAAAACTCCCTTTTAGCTATAAGTGAGGACGGATTCAGTCCAAAACACGTAAGATAGATTATACATATGGCCTTATATAAGGATTTTTTTTAAATGGGAATGAAACTGATTGTGTTAAGAACTCCCTAGATGTAGATTATCTGTTTTTATAGTGGTAAACCCTTTAAAGTTTGATAAAACTAAAATAACATGCTGATCACCAATTGGAGGCTCTGGGAATGCTGGGTAACACACAATATGGGGATATATAGTGCCCCGATTAGGGCATCACCCAGCTTTTCCAAGTGTGGGGGGTTATAGGGTAACGTTTCTCCATGTATAGGGCGCCGTGTCAGCATAGATAAATTTATATGCCATAAAATGCTCCCATAGGAATTTAAATATGCAAATAGGCTACTTATAGAGAGGAAGAGGACTGGAACTCTAGTTCTACCTACTGGATGTAGCAATCCTAAAAGTCAATAGTGACAATCCATTTGCAGATGTGTATAAGGGTATTTGCCTCATTAGTGTTATCTTATCATAGGCCTTTTACCCAGACAAATCAGACCTGCTGTACATTACATTTAGCAAACACCCTTAAACAAACGGAGTCTGCAAATGGAGTTTCTGGTTTGGTTTCTTCTCCTAAATCATATGGCAAGGCCCCTTTAAGGGTCGATAATGACTTTGAAAATTGCTACCTCCAATAGATGGCAGTAAAGTTCAAGTTCTACTTCTCTGAAGATGCAATTTTCAGCTTCATTAAACACCTTAAAGGGAACCTGTCATGTCTTTTATTATTTTTAAACCAAGCCCAAGGTTATTTAGATCACACACTGTGTATCATCAACCCCTTTAAAAAACTGCACTTTAAATGCTTAGAGACTTGCATTGTGCACCTTCACAATCAGTCATCGGGGTGGAAACTTCAGCTGGCAATCAGTCACATCAATCCACATTCAGGCATGCAGTTTTTTAAACGTAGTCATGCTCCCTGCATTGTAATATATTAATTGATCACTGAAGGACCTGCCGAAATTCATTAATGAGGACCTGTCACCAACCATACATGGTGATCTAATTAGAGCACTGTATGCAGCATGTCTGCTGCATTCAGGCAAGGGGTCCCCCAGCCCTTGACCCCCTCTGTACCCAGAGATAATACACTTGGAAAACTTACATACTGGAGCCAAATAGGAGGTGGCTTGTGGCTGGAGCCATTTCTCTCACAGGGGAATTTCACGCCCCCTGGATCTTTAATCCGCTCCACTGCCGCCTCCCTCATGCCAATCATTGTGTTATGCAGCAGGCGAGGGAGACAAAGTGAGGGGTGCAGTTCTGGCCACATCGCCCCGCCTCCTGCCATGACATCACCGCTTTCCCTGCCCTGCTCCATGGTTAACATGGAGCAGGGCGAGTATAAGCAGTGATGCCTCAGCAGGAGGCGGGGCGGCCGTCCTTCTGCAGTGACATCACCAGCCTTTCCCCGCCCTGCTCCATGGTTAACATGGTATAACGGTGACGTCACCGCAGGATGGGGGCAATGTGGCCAGCACCGCATGCCTCGCTTTGTGTTGTGCAGCAGGCGAGGGAGACAATGATTGGCATGAGGGAGGATTAAAGATCCAGGGGGCGTGAAATTCCCCTGTGAGAGAAATGGCTCCAGCCACTAGCCACCTCCTATTTGGCTCCAGTATGCAAGTTTTAAAAGTGTATTATCTCGGGGTACAGAGGGGGTCAAGGGATGAGGGACCCCTTTGCCTGAATGCAGCAGACATGCTGCATTCAGTGCTGTAATTAGATAACCATGTATGGTTGGTGACAGGTCCTCTTTAATGCTGTAGTAGACCTGTGGCGATGTCACAACTATGGGACTGTAATGAGCGGAGCTAAGCCCACATATCTTTTAACACGCCTTTTTAGCTCAGCCCATTATGGGCACATAGTTGTGACATCACAACAGGTCCCACTATAGTGAATTTCGTCAGGTCCTTCAGTGATAATTATTTACAATGTGGGAGGCATGACAATGTTTAAAAAACTGCACGCCTGAATGTGTATTGATGTGACTGACACCCAGCTAAATTATCACCCTAAAGACTGTTTGTAAAGGTACCCAATGCAAATATCTAAGCATGTAAAGTGCTTTTTTTATGATAAATTCATGGATTTCTTTTTATTAAACCAGGTTAGGCTGCTTTCACATCAGCAATTTTCACCATTCGCAGCAGATCCAGCAGTTTTGCAACATCTGCCGCGTAATGGATAACTTGCGGCAATACTGGGTTTGGCCTAATTCATTCCGTGTGGGACTTGTGGACATGTGCGCGGCACTTGCGGCAAGTTTTTTTTTTCCTTTGCCGCAAGTGCTAGATTTGTCAGATTCATCAAAACTGCAAGTGCCGCACATATCCACAATGAAAGAAGTAATTCTGGTATTATTTAGGAGCGCTCAGTAAAGAGAAGCAGATACCAATAATTAAAGTAGACCTGTTTATTCTGGCTTGTCCACTATGCGATTCAACAGCAGCCTGCTGTGTTCCCCACCTGAGGAAGACAGCAGGTGCTGTTGAAACGCATAGTGGACAAGCCAGAATAAACAGGTCTACTTTAATTATTAGTATCTGCTTCTCTTTACTGAGCGCTCCTAAATAATACCAGAATTACTGCCTTTCATTACCATTATCCCTTATGGGATCTGCTGGAGCTGCACAGTTGTGAGGAAGCTTAGTTAGAGAACTAAAGAACCTGCCTTGTTGTCAGAAAAATCCCTGGTCAGATGACCTAGGGCGGAACACGTGACCTGAGGAGCGACTGGGAGCGCGAGCTTGGAGCGGTACATAGGAATCAGCAGCTACCGCTGACACCGTGGTTGTGCACGGATAGCACAACCAGTCCAGGTGAGTGGTGATTACCGCCACTAACAATTTATCCCCATTAGCCCCCGGGTATTATTCAAGATTGCACCTCTCATTTTTGTAATTTCATGCACATGTCCACAAGTCCCATACGGAATGAATTAGGCCAAACGCAGTCTTGCCGCAAGTGATCCATTACGAGGCAGATGTGGCAAAACTGCCGGATCTGCCGGGGATGGTGAAAATCGATGATGTGAATGTAACCTTACTGATGCACAGTGCGTGATCTAATCAACATTGGGAACAGTTATTAAACAAAACAGGCCATGACTGGTTACCTCTAAAGGCAAATTTATCTAGTTATGCAATGATGCAATGATGGAAAAGTGGGAAAGAGATGACTGTATTACTCAAAAGAATTTGTAAATCAGGGGCCTGGCACAGCTGAATGACTGAAGTCAACGTAATAAAATGCTAGAAAAAAAAAAGCAGGTGATTCACTACAACCGAATACCTGAATAATTACAGTATGACCTGTACATTATATAACAGAGTTCTTCACATCAGAAGACAATTTGTTGTAATTCTCGCCTTTACATCCAAAGCAGAAAATCAGATTAAAGAATTTGAGCATTACTCGCAGACAAGTGAACTCAGGTTTCTAGGCTTCACATGCAGCCATGGGAATTGCAACGGGAGAAAAGTAACCTGGATTACAGCGCAGATCTGTCTGGCTGAGATCATACACTGGAGATCTGGCCTCCCACATATACATGTTTTCATAGCTCACTGCTGACATGTTCCTCACTGAGAACTTTAACACTCAGGAAAGACAGGATATGCTACAAGGGGCAATGGGACTGCCGCCGCCAGATCATGTAATAGGCAAAGACAAAACAGGAATCCTATTAACTCCTAACACTGAGCCAGAATGTGAATTTTAATAGAGTGGGGGGTCATTACGATGATTGACGTCTAATGAATGGAGGAGAGAATTGTTCTCTCTCCTAAGTTTCTCCGATTTGTCCAATGATGGAAACTACAGGAGCTGTAGAATTAGAGACTACGGTAACTATAAATGTCACTGTCTCATGTAAGTAAGCAATATATTTTGTGCTGCCTTTTCTAACAATTTTTTCTCATATTGAGACTCCTTCCATAGAATATTTTGCAGTATTACTACAATTTTGTACTTTTCAGTTGAAAAATATATTTTTGGCGTTATTCGGCTATTTGCCAGTGCTAATATTATGTATTGCTTAATAATAAAAGTTCACTTATTTAGAGGGAGGGGTGGAAGAATTATTTAGACTCCAGGGTAATAGGCGATTTATGGTCTTGGCCAAAAAAGTGGTAAGAAGTGACTCAGCGAAGGCTTAAATCACAGCAAAAGGCAGTTAACTTGTCAGAAGTTAGTAAATCATTTAGATACAGCACAAAAAAAAGTGATCCTCAAATTAGCCATTTTACACTCCTAACATAATGATAATGTTGAAGATACTTAGGATTACGAACAACTTTAAGGAGTTACCCTTTATGATGATACTAAAGCTTAAAAATAGTCTCCAGGAGTCCAGTATACGTGGCCTATTCTTTTGACAGGTCCTCAATTTTTGATTATTGGAGGTCCAAGGGGTTGAACAACAACCAATCAGCAGAATAAATGGACAATGATCTACTGAAAGTGAGTTATATACCTATGAATTGTAATAAGCATTGTGGAGATATTAGCAAAGTATTTGGCACCTAATGAGTTAAAAAAAAAAAAAAAAAAGTTAAGTTCAAGCAGGTTTTATCAGCCAGTTTTCACTGGGGGTGTGTACTTCTTCTCCCTGTATAAGGTTGACCAATCAGGCTGTATCATTCAAAAGAAAAGAAGACCCTGCCCTCATGATAGCTAAAGAACAATAATAATAATAATAATAATCTTTATTTATATAGCGCCAAGATATTTTGCAGCGTTTTACAATTCAAATGTTCAAGCAATGCTATTATGGAGAAATGCAGACATATAAATGGGTACAACAAAGGAGGCTTTCATATAACAAAGAATGTAAGATCCCCACACAGTGGGCAAAATATTTTGCGCAATTATAAAACAGTATAAAATCAAAATTATCAACATATGTAGTTGGAAGGGAGATCAGAGATCACGATGATATACATATGTAACAAACAACTATTTTCTACATATTTTATAAAGAGCCAACTTGATGACCATGGAGCAATCATATTTTTGGTGGGGCAATATTACTGAAATTACAGAGAAAGGGAGTGTCACGTTTGTCTCCCGTGCCTTGGTGCCTTGTAACAAATTTGGACCCAGAGTCTCTTTGGCTTGAGAGACTCTGGATTAAATTTTGTTAATTTCTTTTGGCACACTATGGGTTAATGTCAGTTCTGCAAGCAAGCCCTGTGATCACTTCAGGTGTGGCCACTCCCATCCTCTTAAAATAGTCACATGACCCATCACCCAGTGGTGGTGATTGAATTCCATTCATTGCAAGCCATCCTGCTGGAAAGAGCTGTCAGTGAACTGACTGGTGCCAAACCATCTGCTTTGTCCACAGCAGTGAAGTTAATTTATCCTTTGGTGTTTTCCCCTGTATGTCTTTTATTCCATTTATGTTGTATTAGTTCAGCGGTGGGACTAGCAATCCCACCAGCCAAATCCATAGTAAGGGATAAGAGCAGAGTCATAAAGGGACTAGGTATCCTGTTTGCCGACAGGGTGAAAGAAGCCGTGTAGGGACGTCAGGGAGATCAGGCTACATCTGCAGGTGAGTGCAGGAGGTGTGCTGTTTTTTACCAGCAGGGACCACCGCTTTTACTGTGTTCCCGATATTCCCTTGTTGTGTTGTGCGCTGGCCACCTATTGGTCTGTGCGCCACTGTCACTCGGTATTTTCAGACACATGTTGTGCGTGACAATCACCAGCCCACTATTTCTGAGTCTTGATGACTCAAGCTGAAGCCTTTGCATAACTGATCCAGACCCTCACCGATGAGATTGCAGATTTGCATACTCAGGTGGTGCAGCAGCTACAGCAAGATGTTGGGTTCCTGGCCTCAGCTAATGCCCAGGCTCAGCCCGAACCCAAGATATCTCTCCTTGATATGTTTTCAGGAGAGGCGTAGGGGAAGAGATAAATTTATTGTGTTCAGGGAACCCTACGGCTGTGTTCACACTGGGCGTTTTTGGGCTGTTTTTGCTCATCTGTTTTTGTAGCCAAAACAGGAGTGGAGCAATCAGAGGAAAAGTCTAATAGAAAAACGTCACCACTTCTGGATTTAATCACCTGCTGCTGGTTTTGGCTACAAAAACTGTTGAGCAAAAACAGCCCAAAAACGCCCAGTGTGAACACAGCCTACAAGTTATATTTCAGGCTCCATCCTGGTTCCTCAGGTAGCGAGGAACAGCATGTGGTGATTATTCTCTCCTTCTTAAGGGAGTCCCCAGACCTGGGCTTTCTCCCTGCCAACAGTTTTTCATTTTTGTGGTGGACGTGTTTTTCATGGCGTCGGTCCTGGTGTGTGGTGAACCTGATGAGGTCTCCATTGCCGAGTCCAATCTCCATAAACTCAACCAGGGATCGAGGCCAGCTGAGGAGTATTGCTCCGAGTTCTTGAGATGAGCCACTGTCACTTAGTGGAATAACCATGCCCTTAGGAGTCAGTTTAGTCAGGGCCGTCTACCAGGCTTAAAGGACTGTCTGGTCCAACACGCTGCTCCAAAGACATTGAAGGCTACTCCTACCTCTCTAGTGGTGTTGGCTAAGAGCTTACCGGAGAATAGGGGTCAGTCTATTCCCACGCCCGAGGTCAATACTAGGCCTCAGTGTCCTGGGAAAGTGGGTTGCGGGAGGGTGGTGTCTCCCACTAAGCACTCAGAGTAAGAGTTGCAAGTTCTGGGTTGGTGCCTTGGTTGTGGGTGTAATTATATCTCAGAGAATATCCCAGAACAGGCAAGTTACTTCTATCTTAAATGTAATGATCTGATCTCTGTGCAGGACCAGAGTACAAATTGCATGAGCCTAGCAAACATAAGTGTGATTACTGACAAAGTAATATGGAGAGTTGATGTAGTGCTTGTAATGTGACACAGCTTAGCTCCGCTGCACTACCCCTACCCCACAGTGACTCAAGCAGGAGGTTAGACGAGTAGATCAGGCTGTATCATTACATCTAGCATACTAGGAAATCTGCTCTAAGCTATGGTGGGGCAGTGTTTTTCTTTCCTTCGAGTGTTGCTGCCTGCTTATGATTGGTCAGCATGATACAGTAAGGAGTGGAATGCACTCAGTGAAAACTAAAACCCATTTTAATTAAAGCTAATGTATTAAGTGCCAATTGTTTGAGTGCCAATATCTCTGCAACGTAGAGCCAAAATGAAAAAATCTATATAAATTAAACACACACATTTTATTCTGAACTGCCACTATTACATCCTGGGCCCAGTACAACATCAAACATTTGGTGAAAGGTGCTCTCTAATCACTGCTTTAACCTCATAGCAAGCAGGATTTTTTTTTTTTTTTGTTTCTTCCCGGAAGCCTAACACTTTTTTTTAATTTTTCAACCAATATCATTTAAGGACATAATTTTGTTGAATGAGTTCTAGCTCTAAATTTCACCATTAATTTTTATCATAGGACAAACTGAAAAATGGCAAAAATTTTCTAGTGGGAATAATATTTGGGGTGGGGGGTTGTTTTTATGGATTTGATTGTGAGGCAAAAATTACTTGGCAGCAGGATTACACAGGTCAGTACAATTACACCAATACCAAATTTACATAGATCTACCGAATATTTTTATTAGGTGGTTGAAAAGAGAGCATAAAAAAAAAGGAAAAAATAGATATTGGGTTTATGTCTCCATTTTCTGAAACCCATAATGGTTTTGTTTTTCCATCACTAGAGCGGTGTGAGGGTTTGTTTTTAGCGTCTGGAGCTGATGGTTTTATAGTTGTCAATTTGGGGTACAACCAACATTTTGATCATTGGCATATGTTTTTTTTTACTTTAATTTTTAACAGTGTGAAAAATACAATTTGAATACTTCCCCTTCCTTACCTTAATTGAACCAGTGACTGTCCAATCATTTATACTATAAATGGCAATGCCATAGCATTCAAATATAAAGTGGAAATTGCAGTCTTTTATAGAATTAAGCCAGTGGCTGAGCTTCACTGGAGTACCAAGATTGCATTGACAGGGGCCATCTGCAAACCTCCGGTTGAGCTGGACTGGCTCAAGGCCATCCATTGGTACCCTGCAAATGCATCAAGTGGGGCTGATGGCGGTGGGTGCACATGAGCACCAGCAACTGCGCAAACTACACACCTCTGGCTGCTGCTGTTAGTGACACATAATGGCTATATCACATAGTTAGCATCTTGCCACCCGAGCTTAACTCCTGAGCCCGCTATACACAACCTAGCCTGCTCCATGATGGATATATCTGTCATGGTTGTTAAAAGGTTAGGCTGCTGTCATGTATCTGTATTTAACAGTCTGTGTACAGACCTAAATTCCAGGTCTGGTAGCAGATCGCTTTAACTGAACTAAAAGCCTTATATATGCCCAAGACTGTTAGTTCGGGTGAGGAGACCTGTGATCAGTCCAAGGATTGCAGTCCATACATAGACTTTGAAATACAGCCTTGTGAGAAGTAACTTCACATCTAATAAACTGTGTTTCATTTCCTTTTAAAGGTGTTATCTACTACTTTGGACAACACCTTCTCATTCCCCATGTTTGTCCATATTAAAATAAAAAAAAAACAAAAAACGTATATTCACCACCCATGTCGGCCTCATCCCAAGGGTGTAGGTGCTCACGCAATGTTGTAACTGCATGGAAGCGCTGCGTCCAATTACCACCTTTGGACAAATAATTCATCAACAGGAACTGAGAACTCCAGCTGCTGCTCACTTACTGTTTACCAATCATTTGTCCGAAGGAGGGAGCAGCCGGTGGTGAGTGGACATGGGGCTCACGTGACGTTACAACTAGTGATGAGCGAGATGCTCGGCGCGACTCGGTACTCGCACGAGTATCTCGGTACTCGGGGTCTCGGCGAGCACCGAGTACTGCCGAGATGCCGGACTGCTCGGTAATAAATAGCGATCTGATACATGTACACAGCTCCCTTCAGTGCACACAGTGAGCTGGCACCATACAGGGAGCAGATTAATTGATAGGATCCCTCTGGGGCCACAGCAAGGTGTTATATGCTGCGGCGATTTGAAAAAGCCCGCCCTCCCGCCCTTTCCCAGAAATACTCGTTTTATAACCAGAAGTCTGTGGGCGGAGCCTGTCACTCATTGACTTACATTGGGCTCGGTGCTCTGGCCGAGTACAAGAGTATCTTGAGATGCTTGGCCAGAGCACCGAGCACCCGAGCATTTTAGTGCTCGCTCATCACTAGTTACAACCTCACTTGAGCGCGGAGAACGCGACCACATGAAACCGCTGGAATGGTGCAAGAACAGGAGGAAAGTATAAGCTTTTTCATTTTAATATGGCCAAATAATAATAATAACTTGATGAATGAGAAGGGGTTTTCTAAAGTAGTGGACAACCCTTTTAAGATCTTGGTCAGTAAATAAATACAGGTATCACATTCAGAGAGATGGATAAACCATAAAGATCCAGTACCATAGCTGAGAGTTTGCTACAATAAAAAAGACTTAAAGGCTATGGACACTTTTGGTATGGAAATAAACTGGATTTTTTTCATATACTAGACCCCTTTCACATCAGCATTTTTTTTAAATTGTGGCAGATCCAGCAGCTTTACTGCATCTGCTGCCTAACGGCCGCACTTGCAGCACACTTGCAGCAAGCCCCACACATTGTCTATCGAGATTGCGGTCGGGTGCGGCAGATCCGGCAGTTATGGCCGCGGAAAAAAAAAAACACGGTTAGCAGCTGCCGGATCTGCCACAATGAAAAAGGGGCCATAGTGGTTACTTTTAGCTAATAAAATTTTACTCAATTTCAGTCTGCAGTCTTTACTCTTTAATTAATATTTAGACCACTGAAATGCAGTAAACAGCCTGATCTAAAGTTTAGATTTTTCCCATGTGGGATAGTCTCTCGCAGTAATATAGGCTGGATGAGAGCAATCAGTATCCAGGGTGCTGTGGTCTTTATTTTCTATATTTTCTATTATGCATAGTATTTCCTTTCCATGTGTTTTAGTTTTTCTATACCTGGTTTTCTCTGCTCTCATAAGACTTTAGATACTTTTTACCCTGTCCACTGCAACACTCTTTACAAACCCTTCCTTCTTTCTGCTGCGATCTTCTACACTGAAACAAGGGAAAATTCAGAGAGAGATGTCACCAGGATCAGGGGCAGAAGTATCCCCTACTTCCTGTGTGATGATGCTTCATTTAAGAATCCTAGTGCATTCTGGGATACACAAAACATCAGCATCATCCATGATGTTCGTTTCAGGGGCTGCACTATTCCCAGTGCTATCATTATGCAATGTGTTACTGGCTCAGATCAGTAGTAAGGAGCCAGCAACAGCACAGAGTGCACTAATTGTGCGAGTTATCAAGATACCTGTGTTCAGAGATCAGCATTGCTCCCAACAAGTGATGTCGCTTGTGGGGGCGGTGCTGATCCCGTAATGCAAGGTATCCTGACAACTTGAACTAACAGTGCAATCTGCTTTGTTGCTGGCTCCTTACTACTGATATGAGCTGGCAACACAGAGCGTGCTGTCATTGCGCACATTACACAATGACAGCGCGCAGGGACAGAGTAGGGACTAGCCTTCAGTGACCACAGCCTCTGTGCCTTGATTATGCTTTGTTTGAGTTTTGCCAACATGAAATTAGATTCTCAAATTAAGCATCATCACACAGGAAAAAGGGAAAAGTATACAATAACAATCAGAATAGTTAGGAAAGGATAGGGAATTTTTAATGCAAGCATGTTAGAAATTAGTTTAGATTACCCCACAAAAAAGATAGTGCTTTAGATTCAAATCTCTTTGACCTTCGGACCACCCCTTTAAATCTTTTCTCCTCTAGACTTAGGGTACCGTCACACCTGGCGAATTCGGCGGCGATTTTATAGGCGACGCTGGGGCGTGGCCTATCACTGCCGACATTGCCGATGCGTCGCCTAATGTAAATAGACGAGGGCGAAGCATTTGAGTGGTCGCCTGGTTTCTCATCAGCGTTCTGAAACCAGGCGAGCACTCTGGGGCGATGTGTACACATCGTCACATGTAAACTGGGGGCGGCAATCTCACAGGCGATGGGAGCCATAGGCTCCCATGTTACGGCATCGCCGCTGGGGTTTTTAGACACCCCAGCGGCGATGGCACCTGCAAGATCGACGGTGCGTCGCCGGAGGTGTCGCAGCATGTAAACATGCGACTGCGACACTGGCGGGGCGCCAAAAACGTGCGCGCTCCCGTGCGTCGCCGCTAACATCTCCGGCGACGTCGCCAGGTGTGACAGTAGCCTTAGAGGATGTCCCATTGTCATCATTGAAGGTCTAGGTGTAAAGATCATTAGAAGAATCTTTGTATTGGCCCTGCAGGTATCTGTACATTGTAGTAAATCGCCCCTAAACCTGCATTTTTCCAAACAGAATAACTCTGGGTTAGTAAAGGTCAATGCTCACTTGGAATATTGGAATTTAGAAGATGCTGCAAATTTTCTAATCCATAGCATGTCAATTCTACTGAATATTTTCTAATCTAATTTTTAGCGTTTTTTTACTTCTACAAAACTTCGGGAGAAATTCACCCAAATCTGTGTCAAATATGCAAGCAACTTGTGAATGCAACCCAGATTTAACATTAAATTGATGAAGGTCTGCGGCTTGTCACCGCTATGTATATAGCTACAAAAAGTCAACTTATGTAAATGTTCCAGTAGATGGCAATGTTATACCAAAAATTAGGAAAGACACAGGCCGTGGGAAGATCTAGGTCTGACAATAAGTGGGTGGTTGAAGAATGACTTGCAACCTAATTTACTTTTCAGAATTCATTTTTTATTACTTGGTCTGATCTCTGGTATTGACCCGACACAACACACAGCAACAAACACTGCGTGGACTTCACAGCGTATGGAGAGTGTAGCTTTGTATCTGAGTGTCGGCATCTCCATAATTTGGCAGAAGACAAAATAAAACGTGCTCTGGTCTACAGTTGTAAGGCACAGATGTTTAAGAGTACACAGTACTTTCCAAAAGAGAATCGAGACAGTGCTCAAATAAAACCGGAAGGACAAAATTCTAAACGGTTCCCAAATGCACAACATAATGCAGTAGAAAATAATTAAATATCATTCATTTAAGAGCACTATAAAAGATGGCCCCCAATCAGATTTCATCTGGCAAATAATTTCAACTATGTTTTTGAAACCAGAGCCAGTGTTTTACACAATCCACTCTGCAATATGTGTATCATACCCTGTACTTCAGATCTTCTTTATATGCACTTTGTGGACAAAGTTGGCCATACATTTTAGAATGCACGTTACTCCTACAGCAATCTCCCTTAGCACACATACACGCTCGGCTCAGATGAGTGTACAGGTGTTCTGAATGGGAAGAGGAGATTGGAGAGAACCTGTAATCTAAGGGCTTACCCAGGACTATCGTGTTTTTACAATGGCCTAAGAAATAACAGACAAGTTGTTTTTAACTACCTTACTACTACCGTATTGTATGTGGTGCTGGCTCAGAGTGGTAATGGACTGCTCCTGCCGGCAATTTTACTGCTTCACGTCAACAGAGCAGCTCTTCCAATTCTCTCGGTCAATAGAGCATCACTACCAATGTAATGCTGATTGAGTTGGCTCCCCGCAGTTAAGCAGCTGTGAGCCGTCCTCAATCAGCATGACATCAGAGGTCACCCCATCAACAAAGCAGTTGCTATGTCAATGTGATATCAGTGGATGCAGAAACGCCGGCAGAAGCTGTCCATGATCATTCTCAGCCGGCAGAGATCAGCGTTGGGCAGAACAGGCAGCTTCTTACCCCAACACCTTCTTGTAAGTTCCTAGGCCCAAAGTAGGAAAAAGTTGTGGTTGACCCCTCCCCATTCACAGAGCAAGAATCAGAGTCTGGCTTTGTGATCGCGGACACATATATTTTACTATGAAAAAGGAATGTTTTTCATTGGTTTTTCAGATACATAGAACCCAATTCATCATTGAATTTCCAGCAGTCCTATAATGTGTGAATACCGCTTAATTAGTAACTTTGTGAACGCCATCAAATTCATCAAAATAAGTGCGCCTTTTTTTACAAGTTATCTTTTACATCTACGTGGCTTTTCCAGATAGACAAATTCATAAAATGCAACTTTTACACAAACAAAAAAAGTCACAAAATTCGTCAAAACTCTACTCCACTGGGGTGATTTAATGCATGCTAGTTTAAGGGCTTGTTCACACAGTGCATTTTTAATCAATTTTTTTTGGTGCAGTGTTTTTGTAGAATTGTCAGAAGCAAAACTGGATCTGTCTTTTGAAGAAAAATATAGGACTCAAAATGTATGACATTTTTGCTGCTTGATTTTCATTAAGGGCCCTTTGACATCAGCGGTTTTTGAAATTTGCGGCAGATGCGGTGAAAAAACCGCATCTGCCGTGATTACCGCATACCGCTGCACTTGCGGCACGGTTGCGGTAAACGCCATGCAAAGTATAGGCGTACTTGCGGCAGGTGCGGCAAGTGCGGTTTTGCACTTGCGGCAGGTGCGGCCGCGAAAAAAAACTCGGCTTACTGCGGTTTTTTTCGCGGCCGCACCTGCCGCAAGTGCAAAACCGCACTAAGATGGAGTCAATGGAGAAAACGCTGAAGAAAACAGATCACTAATTGACATGCTCGTTCTATTTCTAAATGCGTTTTCTGCACCAAAAACGGACCAGTAAACAATGCAGCTTTTGAACAGCATTTCTGAAAACTCATTGACATTGCTGGGCATCACAGGAAATGATCCGTTTTTCATGCAAAAATGGATCAAAAACGCACAGTGTGAACAAACCCTAAAGGTACCGTCAAACGCAGCAATCTCACCTGGCGATATGAGGTGATCTAATGTGCGCGTACATGTTTTTCATGGTCGCCTCAGATCGCCGATGGCGGCATCACACGCTGCAATTTCACCCTGAAAGTAAGGTGATGTGTCGCTCCAGAAATCGCCTCAGCTACAGCGGAACCAATGTTACCTCATTCCATTGCCGCTTCACACACCGCAATTCCAAAGGCAATGTGGGCGTACATATTCAGCGCGGCGAGGAGATAGGCGTGCCACAGTGGTTTACACCGCGCCCCATACATGCTCATTGGACAACGCAACAGCGTTACGATTGGTCAGCCTGCTCTGGAAGGCTGGCTAATACATGACACCATTGCCACTGTGTGGTGCTGAACGGGCAGCTCTTCAAATATGGCGCCCTGTGAACTGACATCCAATGGGAACACAGTAGCCAACACCAATCATCGCAGACAGGGCGCGGACTACAGAACGGTTGAGGCACGCCTACGGGAAATCATAGGCGATGCTCTTTCCATCACTATCGCCCTATCACACGCCGCAACACGGAAATATCGCCTTAACGATTGCGGCTGATTACTGAGCACTGTTCAGGAATCAGGCGACGGCTGAGAGGCGATTTATCGCCACGAAATTCCCCAATCACACGCCGCAATCGTGAGGCAATTTCACGGCGACTGCACCAGGGCGACATATCGCCTTTATGATCTCCAGGCGAGATTGCAGCGTGTGAAGGTACCTTAAGAGTCCCATTTTTGAGACGTTTTGCAACATGTGACATATTGTACTAAAAATAAATTTAAAAAAAATACAGTTAAATGCAGAAAAAGTCAATTTTGGGTTATGTGCAAGATTCATGAATCACTGATGAATTTGGTGCAAAAAATGGCAGCAAAAACCACAAGTTAAAAAACAAGAGCAACATAAAAAAAAAAAAAAAAAGAAAAACCCCACAAATGATGAATTGGGTCGATAGTTTGAAAAGCTAATCAATAAATTTGGAGAGAGACCTGAGTAAAGCCACCCCATCCAGCTTCTCTCTGCCTCACTGCTGTTGATTAACAGGTTACTACCATATGCACAGGGAAAGACGGGGTAATGAACTAGAGCAGGGCGGAAGGAGCCGGCTGGGAATATTACTGAACTAGTTAGGTCTTAATCTACTGCTTTTCTCTGAAACACTGAAGCATTTAACAGGTTCCTCTAATGAAAGGATTTCTTTAAAAGGAAATTTCTGGGATTTAAAAAAAAAAAAAGTGCTCAAGCATTCACAGGCAGGTAGTTGCTATCTACTTGCCGGCTGAGCTCAACCACTGTTCATCAGCCAGTCATGAGTCTACTCTTACGGTGATACAATGGCTTCATCAAAAGAGAAGAGGATTCTTTCCATACTGATTGACAGCCGGCTCCGATGCCCAACTGGGAGAACTGACTGTCAATAAGCACGATGTCAGGTGTGATACGTGTCAATGGAGCGAGAAGCCCCCTGCTTGTCGCCATGACATCAGTGGAAGCTGCAGAATCACGTCAGCAGCTGTCTTAGACCGTTCTGTGTCGGCGAAGGACAGCGTCGGAGAAAGCAGGAAATTAGGTTGCAACTACCTGCCTTATGCACTTTTCTTTTTGTAGAAAAGTGTTACAAGCATTGGGGAAAGTTAAAATTAGCAGATGATGGTGCCTCCCATAAATTTTTTTCTGTAATGCCAGTTTGTGGAATAAACAGAATAATAAATGGACCCGAAAATGTTTAAGAATAAAATATTGAACCAAAAATATTTATCGGACAAAAAAGGCTCGGATTGATTGACAAGTGTCTATCTCAGTGAAGGCTAACCTATGACACGCGTGTCAGTAGTGCCACGCCGAGAAGGTATTGCTGACACGCGTATCATGAAGCAGTTTCCCCCACCGCTGACAACATAATTAGCTTAGCTGCATTACCGTGCCACCCTTGCCCTGCCTTCAGATGCTGAGCTGTCACTGTGATTGCATGCAGTCAGTGTCAATCACACCGTCACTGTCCAGAGGTGGGACAAGGTGGCACCTTAATGAAGCTGACAATCAAAGTGTCAACATCCCGCCTCCAGATGCTGATGCTTTGATTGACACTGACTGTATGCAATCACAGTGTCAGCTCAGCATCCAAAGGCGGGATAAGGGTGGCACGGTAATGCAGCAGAGCTAATTACCGTATGTTAGACACTTTGAGCAATGAAGAGGAAACAGGGATAGGGGAGTTATATTGTTTATTATTTTTGTGAGTGCACTAGGATAGGGGCCATATCCAGGATCGGCAGTGCTTTATCCCAGTATGTGGGCTATATCCAGGATAAGGGGCTATATACCAGAATGGAAGCCATATCCAGGATTGGGGGTAATGTACCAGGATGGGTGGGTGCTTTATCCCAGCATGGGGGCTATATTCAGGATAAAGGGCTATATACCAGAATGGGGGCCATATCCAGGATAAGAGAGTAATGTACCAGAATGGGAGTACTATATTCCAGTATATATCACTATGGGAGCTATATCCAGCATAAGGGGCTATATACCAGAATGGACGCCATATCCAGGATGGAGGGTAATGTACTAGGATGGGGACGATATTCAGCATAAGGTGCTATATACCAGAGTAGGGGCCATATCCAGGATAACGTTTTGTTATTACATCTACAAATATCAAAAAATTATGGGGTTTTCTGAAAATGACACACCACGCGAGTTATGCTTGTTTTTCGGCGAATTTTGACACACCAAGCTCAAAAGATTCACCATCACTGGTCTATGGTTTCTGTTTTTAAGATAGTCATTTGTAATAAAGTAGTCTATTGGAATTTCATAGTGTCTGTTATTAGGTCGCTATAAATCTCTGGAAAGTTATACATTAAAAACAGAAAAATGCATTATCTCCTAACATGACAAAAAATAAAATAAATTGTTTTTATATAATATTTGACAAAATAAAGCTAATATATAGTGTGTAAGTATAGGTTCAGGAAAGTATTCAGGAAAATTTCATTAATATATATATATTATTGCAGAGCTGTGAGAGCTCTACAAAAGTTTCTCTCTCAGATATTCTAAATAGAGGAAAAAAGCAGCATGTGGACAAATTAAAACAATAAAATGCTGCGGAGGGCTACACTAGGAAGAGTTAAGGTTGAGATCTCCAGGCTTGGGCCACCCAGCTAGTCTAAATGCACTGTCCTGCATTCCCAATGGATTTCCTATCAGTCAGTTTTGGGACATTTTACATAAACATTCCCCTTGAAATGACTAAAGGCTCCTTTACCTTCAAGCAGGGTGTTTCCTTGGCTTTCAATTTAAGACATTCATCAGAAGAATCTCTGTGTATTTGATTTCGCTCGCCCTTGTTGGGGAGAAACCGCATAGGTTTCAAACTATTTCTGTTCCTCAGTTTCAAAGTAAAAGAGAAGGAAACAGATCTTCTGACTGCGCTCAGCGTAAGCAAAATCAAAAAGGGATTAAGAATTTGCTTTGTGTATACAATGTAAGTTCTAAATATGACCAGGGTAATCCGAGTCACGTCTTGGAAGGAGAAGGTGATTTGAAGTTATTGGTGTGCCAAGTGTTCAATCAGTAATACGCACAATCGGAGATTTTAACTAATGCTGAGCCTAAATTTATTTACATACATCACAATTACCCCGGATGACGAGATCAGAATGCAAAAAAGAACAAACTTTCATCATTCAGCCTCTTTTTTTTATTAAACTACCGTAGGTCGATTTTCAAACATCAATAGAAAAACAAATACAGGTACAAGGATAATATATACCTACCGCAAACCAACATACAGACGCCAAATGTGAAAGTAATTAAGATGAATTCTTTTATAATCCACCACCATTTTATAATGTTAAAATCTATACAATATACACAGCTGCAAAAAATATTTTCTTCTAATTTCTCCTTTTCAGTCTTATCCAAAGGGAAAGTAAATTTCAAGTGGTTACTCCTACGGGATCATTGGACTGTCTGCTCCTCAGAAGACGAGAACCAAGAAGCACCGTGCTTCAGCTCTCTGTAAGGGTCCTTTACACCTTTTATTGGCACAATACTCGGATTGTAACCATATTCTTTAGGATTCTTACTCGGCACATCCTGACATACACATACATTTGAAACAAGAATCCCTGTATTCATAAAACTATAAGAAACTATAATAGCAACAAACATAAGTCCATTAAAAATAGATCTGGAAAATCCACACATTATGAATGATGGTTTTAATATGAAACAAAAATCACACATTTAGAAATGTATAACTTTTACATACCATACATAGATAAAGTTATTTAAGGAGATATTACTTATGTTTGCAATTGTCACATTTTGTTTAGATCTATGGTGAACGGCCATGATCCAGGTTACTTGGTGTTTTGGACACAGTGTATTTTCACTGTGTTGTACAGTACGAGCACAGTGGATGGATTTATAGAAGTCTCATGCCCACTGAGCTTCTATTTTTACCCTTTGTGAAATGACATGGGGCATGGTATTCCCGAGGCGCAGCATGTCAACTAATACTGGTGGAGAGGTGGGAGAACACAGCGAAAACACATTGCACCCAGAATCCTGATTGTGGGCACCGACGGCACATTCTCCCACAGAGAACACCAACGGCTCTGCAAGAGAAAACACTCTGCGGCCAAAACACAGCGTCTCCGATTGTCAGCACCTACACTAAAAGGTATTGCCTTGTATTATTATTCATTAACAAAAAATTAAAACAGGTAAAATAAAATAAGCAACGTTCACTATTCCCCCATTGCTCCCATTTCAATGCTTCCAAGTCCCCAACAGGTCTCTACTTCTTGCCACATCAATGATATCCAGACTCGGGGGCATATGACCACTGCAACAAATAACCAGCACTTTTATTGTTTTATTAAGCTCCATTCAGAACATTTTGTAAAAAATGTAAAATCCACTGGACAAACTAATTACTTAAAGTATAATGAGCATCAGTGAAACAATCATAAGATGATATACAAATGAAAAGGCAAGCAAAGTGCATCAGAAAAGCAACTCCTATAAAAGGAGCTTCCACTACGGACAGCCCCTCTTCCATATCAATAATGCGCCTACTAAAAGGTTATTGGATTTGTCACAGGAGAAATGCAATCATCCATCAGTGCAACAGACTGAGGGAATTGAGAAAGCTGTGATCACTGTATACAATGCAGCTGACACAGCACTTGGAGCAGCACTGATGTGGACTGGGAGGTAAGTATCCCTTTTTTTATTTTGTTAGACATATTAGGTATAGTAAAAAGAGAGGCTCGGGTAGTGGGTAAAACCCATCTAAACAGCTCTACTAATAGAGGTGTAAAGACCTCCTCAGTAAAACATGCATGTACTAAGTCAATGCCCTGCTAGTATATTTTTAAGAGTTGCTTTCAAGAAGCCCTCCCATTTTTTTTCATTAAATGTGTGTGTATTTATATGGTATGTAGCGTAGGTGTGTAAATACAATCACCTACTGCCACTTTCTTCAGTTTCCAATGCTGATATGCTTCTTAGTGACAACCGTTCTTCAGACTCTTAGGGTCACACTGCGTCGTAACCCGGACGTGGATTTTACAAAGTAAATCTATGGTGCGTCAGAATGAGGCTCCGTAGACTTACACTGTAACAAGACTTCTGTCTTACATATAGTGCATAAGGTGATCCGGATCGTCTGAATAGAGGTGACATCAATAAGAAAAGGAGCGGAACAGCACTAGATCCCTGAGAAAGCAACAGTAGGGGAGTATATTAACACACACTAGATACGATACATAAACACAAAACATTAACCCCTTCATTACCCGGGAATTTTTAGTTTTTTATTTTCATATTTTGCTCCCTGCTTCCAAGAGCCAAACATTTTTCTATTTTTCTGGCAATACAGATATATGACGACTTGTTTTTTGTGGGGCGAGTTGTACTTTCAGATGCAACCATTTATTTTACCATATAGTGTACAGGGATATGGAGAAAAATTCCAAGTCTAGTGAAATAGCAAAAAAAGTGCAATTACACGTTTGTTTATTGGGTTTTTCAGTCACCATGTTTACTATATGGTAAAACTGATGTGACAGAGTGATGCCTCAGGTCGGTACGAGTTCGTACATACCAAACAAGTATACTGTTACTGTTATCTAAGTGGTGAAAAAAATTCATACATTTGGGGGAAAAAAAATGCACTTTTTGCGCCATGTTCTGCGACCCTAAGCGTCCTAATTTTTAAGGATCTGGAGCTATGTGACGGCTTAGTTTTTGTGGCTTGACCTAACGTTTCTAATTTTGCCGTTTGGACCATTTCTTATGTTACGCAGTTTACGGCTCATTAATTGATTTTATATCTTGATAGAACAGGCGTTTCTGAACGTGGCAATACCAAATATGTGTATTTTCTTTGTATACTTTTATTTGGAATGGGGGAAAAGGGGGGAGATTTGAACTTCATATTATATATATATATATATATATATATATATATATATATATATATATATATATATATATATATATATAAAACACAACAAGAAAAAAAACTGCACAGCACTCAAAGGCAAATGTGAACTGGTGCTAGCAAAGACGCAGGGTCCTATAATGTGAAAAAATTCTTGCAGCACACAGCTACTACCAATGATGTACAAATGCTACAAGCTATATGTGTTTGAGGAAAAAGTTTAAAAACGTACGTTTTTTTCAAAAAACTCAAAAATTCAAATTTTTTATTTCTGAAGTTCTTGGTACATACATTGGCCAATGTCTGTTTGCTCATCAACTGCGACAAAGTGACTTCAGGTCTGATGAGTCCTATCGCTGACATCCCTGTCCTCCTTGTCCACCCCCCACCTCTCAGTGGGCAGACTCCATCTTGACCCTAGATCACCTGTAGGTTAATGAGGGTGCACATTGCAGCAAGGAGCCTGCAACTCCATATAATAAACAACAAGAAAAAAAACTGCACAGCACTCAAAGACAAATGTGAACTGGTGCTAGCAAAGACGCAGGGTCATATAATGTGAAAAAATTCAGAAATGAGTTTTTTGAAAAAAACGTAAGTTTTTAAACTTTTTCCTCAAACACATATAGCTTGTAGCATTTGTACATCATTGGTAGTAGCTGTGTGCTGCAAGAATTTTTTCACATTATAGGACCCTGCGTCTTTGCTAGCACCAGTTCACATTTGTCTTTGAGTGCTGTGCAGTATTTTTCTTGTTTTTTATTATATGGAGTTGCAGGATCCATGCTGCAATGTGCACCCTCATTAACCTACAGGTGATCGAGGGTCTAGATGGAGTCTGCCCACTGGGAAGTGGGGGGTGGACAAGGAGGATAGGGATATCAGAGTAGGACTCATCAGACCTTTTTTTTTTTTTTTTTACATGTTTGTAAAAACTTTTTTTTTTTTAACTCATTCTTACTTTTACACTGCTCCATAGGATGGCACACTGCTGCAGCATCCGATCGCTTGTGAGAGATCCCGATGAGCTGCAGCACATCGGGATCTGTCAGAATCGCGTACTGTGAGTGATTGGTAGGGCTTGGTAATCACTTACAGGAAGTGATCCGTGACAGCTTCTGGGGTTAAGCCAAGACCCCGGGCTGTCATGTGAGCGCCGAAGATCTTGCAATATTATCGCCGGATCTCTGATGCAGGCGGGGAACAGCGCGTTTCCCGCTGTGGTGGTTTTGGATCCTGCTGTCAGTAATTGACAGTAGGATCTAAAGGGTTAACAAGACCAATCGGATCCCGGATTTGATCGGCACTGGAAGCCCGACATCTCAGCTGATGAGATCAGCTAGGATGTTAGGTGTTTGATGTGAGCTTTAACCCATATACCACAGCATACCATCAATTTTTGTGTTCCAACAGCCTTGGAGGGATTTATCCACTGTGGGTTAGTGTCAGACCAATAGCGGTGGTTTTGTTTGTTAACTTCACCATTCACAAAAAAGTTTGCCTCATCTGAAGGCAATTGTCTATTCTGTGAAGATATGAGATGTGCAGCATCTGAAACAACGGATACTGGAAGCCTGTGCTAGCATTTCTTCTGCGGTGTTGCTATCAGTGTGTCAAGAGTGGGAGAAGAGGGTTGCACTGACAATCCAACACAATGGGTAGCACTTTGAACACATTTTATAAGTGGTTGTAAACTTGTAAATAACTCATGAAAGAATAAAATTATGTTAAAACCAAGCACACTATTGTTTTTCTCATGAAATTCTCAATAAAGTTTGATGTGCTACATGACCCTATTCCCATTGAAAAAAATAAAGTTGGATCCAAAATGTCCGACTTCAAAATGGCCACCATGGTCACCGCCCACCTGGAAACGTTTTTCCCCTCCCATATATTAATGTGCCACAAACAGAGGTAGTTGATATCTCCAACCATTCGGCTTTTATTTAGGTCCATCCATATAAATCGCCCACCCAGTGTGTATATATATATGTATACAGTGCCTACAAGTAGTATTCAACCCCCTGCAGATTTAGCTGGTTTGATAAGATGCCAATAAGTTAGAGCTTTCCAACTGCAAACGAGAGTAAGATTTATTAACAGAAGCATAAATCTTACAAACCAAAAAGTTATGTTGCTCAGTTGAATTTTTATAAATTTTAAACATAAAAGTGTGGGTCAATTATTATTCAACCCCTATGTTTAATATTTTGTGGAATAACCTTTGTTTGCAATTACAGCTAATAATCGTCTTTTATAAGACCTGATCAGGCCGGCACATGTCTCTGGAGTTATCTTGGCCCACTCCTCCATGCAGATCTTCTCCAAGTTACTGTATCTAGGTTCTTTGGGTGTCTCATGTGGACTTTAATTTTGAGCTCCTTCCACAAGTTTTCAATTGGGTTAAGGTCAGGAGACTGACTAGGCCACTCCAACACCTTGATTTTTTCCCTCTTGAACCAGGCCTTGGTTTTCTTGGCTGTGTGCTTTGGGTCATTGTCTTGTTGGAAGATGAAATTACGACCCATCTTAAGATCCTTGATGGAGGAGCGGAGGTTCTTGGCCAAAATCTCCAGGTAGGCCGTGCTATCCATCTTCCCATGGATGCGGACCAGATGGCCAGGCCCCTTGGCTGAGAAACAGCCCCACAGCATGATGCTGCCACCACCATGCTTGACTGTAGGGATGGTATTCTTGGGGTCGTATGCAGTGCCATCCAGTCTCCAAACGTCACGTGTGTGGTTGGCACCAAAGATCTCGATCTTGGTCTCATCAGACCATAGAACCTTGAACCAGTCTGTCTCAGAGTCCTCCAAGTGATCATGAGCAAACTGTAGACGAGTCTTGACATGACGCTTTGAAAGTAAAGGAACCTTACGGGCTCGTCTGGAACGGAGACCATTGCGGTGGAGTACGTTACTTATGGTATTGACTGAAACCGATGTCCCCACTGCCATGAGATGTTCCCGGAGCTCCTTCCTTGTTGTCCTTGGGTTAGCCTTGACTCTTCGGACAAGCCTGGCCTCGGCACGGGAGGAAACTTTCAAAGGCTGTCCGGGCCGTGGAAGGCTAACAGTAGTTCCATAAGCCTTCCACTTCCGGATGATGCTCCCAACAGTGGAGACAGGTAGGTCCAACTCCTTGGAAAGGGTTTTGTACCCCTTGCCAGCCTTGTGACCCTCCACGATCTTGTCTCTGATGGCCTTGGAATGCTCCTTTGTCTTTCCCATGTTGACCATGTATGAGTGCTTTTCACAAGTTTGGGGAGGGTCTTAAATAGTGAGAAAAGACAGGCAAAAGAGATAATTAATCCACACATGTGAAGCTCATTGTTATTTGTGCCTGAACTACTTCTTAATACTTTAGGGGGACCAAACAGAATTCTGGTGGTTTGAGGGGTTGAATAATAAATGACCCTCTGAATTAACTTTTAACGCTTTAAAAAAAATAAATTAAAAAAATTTTTTTGTGGCACTGCGTTTCCCACTTCCAGGCTGATCTACAGGCCAAATGTCACAATGCCAAGTTAATTCCGCATGTGTCAACCAGCTAAATCTGCAGGGGGTTGAATAGTACTTGCAGGCACTGCATATATATGTATATAAATGTATATATATATATATATATATATATATATATATATATATATATATAATATATATATACATATACCCTGTTTCCCCAAAAATAAGTCACCCCCGAATTTAAGTCAGGGCAGGGCTGGCGCAGAATTTTCCAATATAAGTCATACCCCGATTATAAGACAGGGTGACTTATTTTCGGGGAATATAAGACAGGGTACCGCTAAAGTGCCATTTTTGCCCATTGCAGTTTTACCTGTGTCCCCGCTGTCCCACTGGCCCCGCTGTCCTCCGTGGGCTCCCCTCTGCCCTCAGGTGCAGCCGCAGGTCCGCTGTCCCCCGTGGGCTCCCCTCTGCCCTCAGGTGCCGCAGGTAACCCCGAGGGAATAGGGTTAATCTTGTGCGCCTGTCGCCCTGGCCTGACGTCACCGCTGCCGGCAGGAGCTTCTGATTGGCCAGCGGCTCCCCAGCATCTCGAGCGCTGATTGGCTCAGTGGCTCGAGTGCTGATTGGCCAGAAGCTCCTTCATGAATAAGCATCTGGACAACGCCCTGCACCGCGGAGGAATCCATAGCCCGAGGCCGCCATTACCCTAAAAAGTAAGGATGTTTCCTTGCCAACTTGCCCATTAAAACCGCAATTCCACCGCACAGCCGACTTGCGGCCGACTTGCGGCACACTTGCGGCAGGTCCCCATACAATGTACGGTACTGTATGGGACACTTGCGGCAAGGTGCGGTTACCGCACCTTTGCCGCACCTTGCCGCAAGTGTCCCAAACAGTACCGTACATTGTATGGGGACCTGCCGCAAGTATGCCGCAAGTGTGCTGCAAGTCGGCTGTGCGGCGGAATTGCGGTTTTAACGATACTGTGCTGGGGGCTGCAGTGGCATACTGTATGGGGCTGGGACTTTTCATTTTTGTCATTTTTTTTTTTTAATATAAGTCATACCCTGAATATAAGACAGGGTGGGACTTTTGGGGGTAAAATTAATATAAGACACTGTCCTATATTCGGGGAAACACGGTATATATATATACACATATATACACACAGTGGTGTTCAAAAGTCCTGCATAGGCGTGAAGAAAACTATATATTTTATACTTCTGCATCTCTACAGTGGAACTGGTGGAACATATACATTTTTATAATCCATCATTGTATGCTATACTCATTTTTGAATGTCCCAAGTGTATAAATTGTTATGGTATGTGCATTTTTGATAATTTTTTTTACAGCATAACTATACCTACACCAGTACAGTGTGTAGAATGGTGAACAGGTTTCTAAGTTCATTAACTTCCAATTCAAGTTCATACAGACTTAAATTTTACTTTTTAAGATTTATTATTTTTTATTTAATTCAGAGTCCTGAAAAGGGCCTTTTGAGTGCATCTTTAGCTTCTAATACTTTATTGGCCAGCCTTTGCTCTTGACCCCCTTCTTGCATCTCTGTGGCATTGAGTGAACAAGCTTCTGCAGATGTTCACCAGTGATGATGTGGTTCCAGGCCTGTATCAGAGCCTCAATCAACTCTTTCTTGGTCCTTGGCTGTTTTTTAGGTATCTCTATTGATACCTTGTGCCACAAGTTTTCAATTGGATTGAGGTCCGGGGACTGGGCTGGCCAGTCAATAGTAGCCACCTTGTTCTTTTTTTTCCATTCCGTTACTGTCTTAGTTCTGTGACAAGGAGCATTATCATCCGGGAAGATATAATCCCCTGAAAACAGGTGTTGAGCAGAAGGCAGCAATTTCTTATTAAGGATGTCTATGTATTTTTTTGCATTAACCATACCCTCCACAATATGAAGCCTTCCAACACCATTGGCTGCCATACAGCCCGACCATTACATTTCACGGATGTTTCACAGAGAAGCTCAAACACTCTGGCTTGTACTCTTCATGTGAAACCTTCTCACATAAGATTGCCTTATTTTCCTCAAATGCAAAAAGTGCTTTCATTCCCTAAATAGCACTTTTTCCCACTCCTCCTTTCCTCCAATTGTGAATATTTCAATACCACAGTTTTCGGCCTTTGTCTTTGTATGGCTGTCATCAATGCTTCTTTCGGGCCTTGCACCTCTCAATCCTGTTCCAAACATCTCTTCCTAACATTGATGTTGCTACCTTCAATATTGCACTTTTCTTGCATTCTCGCAGAAGCTGATGAAAGGTGAGCTTTCCATTGGTAAGGGATGTTTCATCAGTACTCTATCCTCCTTTAAGTTGACTTTCTGGACCGACCAGATCTGGGCCTGTCCTTGGGTAATTCCAAGCTGCTTATGTTTCTGCAAAATCCTTAGGACTGTACTCGGATTATTGCGACCTTCCTTTGATCTGGGGGCCAGTATAACCTCTTCATGTAGCACCACAACTCACACATCACTTCCACTGACAAAAATCTGAAGGCTCCATCATGAAGCTCTACAGTATGATTCACTAGATAGACCAACAGATAAAACAAACAAACAAAGCAGCAGATGTGATGCAATGTAATGGAATGTGATTGACTGCCATATCCAGTTATGATTGGTCACAAGAACCTCATCTGTGATTGGCTAATTTTGGATCTGAAGCTGAACAATATTTAGTTTGCTTTCAATTCCATATTGCTGCAATAATTTCAGGCAAAACTGCTTCAAAAGCTAAAATATTACAGGGAGAGAATGCAAAAATTATATTCTGAACAAAAACATATATAATATGTTCGACATATATATTCGACAAAAACGTTTTAAATCTGAAAAATCAATTTATCCTTTTGACTTTATGAACACACTAGTATATGTTATATATATATATATATATATATAATATAATAATATATACACACACACACACACACACAAAATAAAGGACTGCAGCACTCTTCTTTGTGAAACAACTGCCTTTATTCGGCCATCAGGTGGTGGTGACTACTTGTCACCACCCACCTGATGGCCGGAATTAAGGCGGTTGTTCACAAAGAAGAGTGCTGGCCAGTCCTTTATTTTGTATACTTATACAGCAAGGAGGAATGGAATCTGACTGCTGAGCACCAATGGGAGCTGTGCTGCACCAATATACTAATATATATATATATATATATATATATATATATAACACAACACACACACAAACACACACACACACGTATATATACACACATATACATATATACACACACACATCACAGTTTAGTATATTTAAAATATACATTTATACACACACACACACACAACAATACTTTATATTATATATAATATATATGTGTATATATATAAATATATATATATATATATATATATATATATATAATATATATTCATGAGAGAGCTTCTTTACATAAAAGTGTATATATGCTTGTAGTGTACCATAAGTGTATTAAAGGGGTTGTCCGGGCTTTTTGGATAATTTCTGTGTATCTAGGCTGCAAAATGTTGACGGTTTGCAATATACATTCTGTCAACATTTTACATTGTCACCCAGATATCACCTATTTGCATCTGCCAGAGAAATTATCCAACAACAACCCCTTTAATATCCTCACTTACAGTTATTTTCTCTGGGATTCAGCGTCATTCCACTCCTCTTCTCAATGAGGTCACTGCTGTTCAGACTGAATATCTGGCTCACTCTATGCCAGAAGTCTCTTTTACAATGTATGAGCCTTGTTCTCACCATCCATGGACTTACATTATAAAAGCCACTTCGTGGTCACTCAGAACACAGCATGACCCGGCCCGTCTGCGAGCGGTGGAGTCACTGAGAAGAAGAGAGAAAGAAATAGTGCTGGATCCCGGAGAGCGGTGGTAAGTTAGTGAATTAATACACTCACATTACACACCATACTTATATACACTCTTAATGAGCTAAAATATTCATGGGAGGGCTTCTTCAAGAAGAAAACAACTTTCCTTACAGTATATGAAGGCATATGGACATGGCTGTTTAGGCCTCATTCACACAAGTATTAAAGATTTATATGGACTCTCTCCTCAGGTCTAGCCATCATTTTTTTAATGAAAGACAGATCATGCACAGTGCTGGTTCATGGAGTATCTGGGATCCCTGAAAAAGATCCACACATCAGTATTTTTACATCGTTTAAATGCCAAAACGAGAAATTACTATACAGTAAATGAAAGATTGACACCTGTTCTGTGTTGTGGAGACGGTCATGCTTTTAGTATACAAATACTGATGAAATACAGATCAAAAGACTATACAACATTATTTTCTCTGTCAAGCTAAAAGGTACGTTCCTGGGGTTGAGCAGATGGGAAATCTTCAAAATGAATCTTCTCCCCACCTTTACTCTATATTTTTCGAAAGTGTGCCATTAACAATTGTGGTAATGTGACCCATGGCCGGGTGCATCACACAGGTTAACAGCATAGGATCTCCGTTCAGATCAGCCTATATTATTGTGTGTGTGGTGTTAAATATGGGATCCGGTGTACAATGGGTTAATTCATGAGCCTAATGAGCGGCTGTGTCAGAACTGTGTGTATGAGTGCTTTGCTGGGCTAAACCTGAATGGTGCACAGGGGGTTAATCACATCTCAGATATGTGTGTGTGTGAGCGAGATGTGCTGTTTCGACTCACTGTGTTGCAGCTGTGGGTGAGGCAGCCTGAATAAGAACCTGCCAGGTGTCTGAGTGAGAGAGAGGACGATGGGAATCAGAGCAGTCCAGACCACTGCCATGTGAGGATGTGCTGTAAGTGATCCGTCCCGGTGGGGGAAGTGAAGGGAGCCTGCCAGATCCATGCCGGTGCACCTGATGTGTGCATGCCAGCCAGTGATGAGGACCGAAGACGTCTCAGGGCAGGCAGTCAATGTGTGTATGAGAGACTGAGACGTCAAGGGCCAGGCGGTCATAGGTATAGCCAACTTTGGGACTGACTGTGAAAATCGTGATATGGTCCCGTTGACTATGTGTGAAGGTGTATGTGTAATCACAAGGGCGCATGTATAATTACCCTGTGTGATATGTGACTGGGTGACTCATAGTGGTGTATGGAAAAGTACCATATGATTATCCAGGTGTGAAGGTCAGGCGGCCGTAACCGCCTTTGGGACCGACTGGGTAGTCGTGAGAAGGACCCATTGAAAGTGTAACATATATGATGGCTTATGTAAAAGTGCCATGTATGATATGTATGTATGATGCAGTGTGGGTTGAGATCCCTAGGAGTAGGTTGAGGATCCCTACAGCAGGAGGGGAAAGATCCCTGTCATAGTGATAGACGGTGATAGCCTCTTTAGAACCAGACTGAGGTCTGCAAGGGTCGGTGGGTGACGCCTTGAAGTTCTGTGGAAAACGTAAGTCTAATGTGACTGTAAACATGGTGTAATGTCATATGTGAATGTCATATACTACAATGTAATGATATGCATATTATATGTGAAAATGTAAAGGGTGTTGTGTGTTACCAGTGGTTTATGGTGGTAAATAAATTGCTGTGTTATGTTATCCGTTAAAAATGTAGTTACTCATGTCATTTCATTATGCTGCAAGCGAGAACCCAGGGGCAATACCTCACACAATACAATTATCCATGAAACATGTTCTTACATGATAAAACCCTATTTGACATGATTTGCTCCAATAAAGAACTCTAAAACATCCTTTAATCTTACTTCGTCTTGCATATCACCACCTGACTAATCGTCAAAACATGTTATTGTGCGAAGTGGATCTGGGTCTTACTTCAACTTCAGAACAAAGGTAAGTACCCATTTTTTTGCTTTATATGATGCACTTTTTTCACCCAAAGTGGGGGGAAAATCACTGTGCAACTTAAAAAGTGAAGGAGCCAGGCAGCGGGGAAGCCATGTGATCTGTCATTGGCCTGCAAAATTCCCTGCTACCCGTCACTGTGCTTGTGTCTCCCTACACCATCACTTCACCCAGAGGATCAGTGGTGAAGGAAGACACCACAGATGTGCCCTGCAGCGGGACATGCAAGGAAGTCTCATACTTCCTGCCCTGGTGCTCTTCCCGGGCGCCTCGCTGTATGCAACATGCCCATGTCCATATCAGGATGCAGTGTACATGGGGGCGTACTCTGCATGATGTCACGTGACACTACATCGAGGTGCCCAGTAAAAATACCATCCGAAGAAGGAGAGCTTAGTTATTTTATTTCAACATACATCGAAAGCACTAAGGAGGGAGGGGATGGAAGTTAACAGAGTTCTGATTTTACAAGGGGGTGTGTGGAAAGGGGTATGTGGTCTGAGGTCTGCATTTACAATGATTGGGGGAGGGAGATAGTGGGTATCTACAGAAGTCTGCTATTATAAGGGGGGAGGGTTTGTAGTCTGAGGTCTGCTATAAAAAGGGGGGGTGGAGGTGGGGGTGTCAAATAAGATATGCCCACTTCGTGTAACCACATTGACTCAGCAGTGAACAGTAAAGATCCATCTGGCAGTCAGTACCGGAACGTGGTTACAGCCACTGCTCGCTATGTACTGAGCGGTGACTGAAGCTTTCCTAGCCGCGCCTCAATGACTAAAAGCTGGAGGCTAGCCAGAATGGATAAGGTTAATTTCCCCATGGTTGCTGGGCTTTCAGTGCAATGGCCAAACAGCTTCAGAACAAATTAACCTGCAGATTAAACCCATACCTGCAGCTTCATAGCATTTTTGTTTTTAAATAACAGGGTCCTTTTAAAACTATTAAGTTGAACTTCATCAGACACAAGAACTCAGCATCTTCCTTCCTTCCTAGACTAAGCGACCATAAGAGCCAAGGCCGGTCATCCTTGTCCTCAATCCTCCATACATTTCTTTACACTTCCCTTTTTTTCCCCCCTATCTTTCCTTGCATTAAACCTCCTGGACATGTATAAATAAACTAAAAACTAGGTGGTACCATTGGATTTATTCAAATTTATGACACTGCATAAACACAACCATTTTTCAAGAGGTAAAACAATAGAACAGAGGAATTCTAAAAGATTTTTCGGAGCTAGGAAAGAAATAAGTATTTACCAAAGCAGACATGTCAAGATAACGGACAGGTCTTTCAGAAGACAACTCCTTTAAATGAGGCCAATGCCATACATTTCACCTTCTGCATTTAAGAAATAAAAATAAAAACAAAAAAACACCACACCACCTCCATTGTGAACCCAATCGTGGCTGAGTCAGAGGTGGAAGGGGGCAGTACCATGAGGTCACCCTCGCCTCTGTGTAGAGCATGAGGAGTTATGTCATCGCTCTGTACACTTTGGGAAGAGATACAATCTGGAGGACACAAGGAGAAGTGGCGCACAGCCAGGACACTAAATGCTACATTTCAACAAGTGATTCATTTTTTAAACACACTACACATCCAACTACAGACACCAACGCCAAGTAGATGGTTAGAGATCTAGACACCCACAAAGCCACTTCTTACTGTTCAGAGGATTACATTATACAAGGGCTTCACTCAAGACATTTTACTTTATGAGCTGGATGGGATTTAGGAACACACAAGAAAAAAAAGAAACTTTCAGGTCATCAATAAACTTGTGTATAACGAAGGTGCCACAGTCTCTTAAAGAGAAGGTGTCACATTGAATATGCAGTCTACTATGAGGGCAGTATGAAACAGAGAAAGAAGAGCTGAACACAATCATAGTTGTGACGATTCAGTAAAACGAACATTTAAATCATGAAAGTTCCAGCATATTTGGGGATAAGTAGTCAAGTGGGCGGTCCTAGTCAGTGATTTATAGGGAGCCTGTGAGCAGTGTCTTGCTGCCTGTACTATAGGTAGTGTGAAGTACTTAAAGGGAACCTGACCCCTAAAAATCAGCCCCCAGCCTATTTATTCCTGTCCCTGCACCACCAGTATAGCATTGTATGCATCCCTTTGTGTCAAAAATGGGGATTTGCAAAGTTTATAAAACTGCTTTTTTTTCCTTCAGATCTGCAGCTTCTCAGTTCTTGAGAAGTCACACAGGGCGTTCCCTTTGGCTTCTCATCGCCACCTGCACATCAATTATTCACATCCAAATGGGGTGCTAAGGCATTGTGATCTCCCTCGCCCTCCTCCATGGGCGGTATAGCGGGTATGACGCTATTCGCGTCATATCCGGCTATACTGACGTCAGTACACCCATTTGGGTGTATTGCTGACTTCACGATGCGCATGCAACGAGGTCTTCAATACACCCAAATGGGTGTATTGATGTCACTAAAACTCTGTCACTGCGTCACTAAAACTGTGTAATTTTCAGTGAAAATGTAGACTAAACCATCTTAAAATGCTCCAAATTTATCACTGCGGATTATGCGTTTCATAATACTGGGCCATTGTTAAACAGTCTAGTCTAATAAGGGTACATTCACACTGTGCGGTTTTGCTGATCCTTTTTTTGCAGTGCCCCAGAGCACCCTGCAAAGCCAATGGGTTTCCAGATTTGTCATTCAGATGTTTTGTGGGGATCCAATTTTGGGCTCAAAAACAGACCCACACAAGGAATGAGCATGTCACTTTGTGTGGTGTTTTCCACTGTGCATTTCCCATAGGGAACCATTGTAAATAGAGAAAAAAATGCAGCAACTAAAAAACGAAGCAAAAACAGATCAAAAACGACAGTGTGAAGAGGCAATACAATTTTCTGAAAAGCTGATTTGTTTTCGCAGCAGAAAAGTGATCCTCAAAAAACGCATCAAAAACACTGTGTGTGAATGTAACCTTACACACAACCTGTTGTGTGTTGAACCCATTCTACGCCCGGCTGATGATCATTTTTATTGCCATATTGTTAATTTTACTGAAGCATTACCTGTAAACAAAATGTATCAATTGTGCAAAAACATCTCTGTAAACCACAGTTTTGGTGTAAACTCTGTGGTCTTTCTTAAAATGGCTTTGATGGTGCTGGTTCTTAGTGGGTCAGGTCTTCTTTATCTATTCCTGCCCTGGCTGCTTTCCTCTCCTTTATTTAAATTTCACTCCACAGCTGTCATTATCTCTACGGCACAGTGCTATGTTCACATTGTAGTGAAATATTTCAATAAAATGATGCTGTAGTCACATAGATTAATGCACATGGATCAATCCACGGCGCCATTTTCTTGAAGACTCATCTGAAACAAACTGGTGATACTCGCAGACACAGTGTCTTTAATAAAATGGTGCCGGAGTTTGCAGTATGTGCATGTGCTGACTCCAGTGCCATTTTGTTGAGGAATTAAACAACGTGAACACAGCACTGCACAGGCATCGCCCATCCCAACTTTGGACAGAAGGACACATTCAGCATTGGGCTATTCCATGTCAAGTGAACCAATGATTATTACCTCTATATTTTTAATTCTTTTGAGATTTTGTTATTTGATAATAGCATGTCAGACAATGCAAAATGTGAAGAGAAATTTTTTTTAAAATTTATTTTTTTTTAAATGATTTTTCAAAGTTCGAAAAAAGTGTGAATTTCGGTGTTGCCTGCCTTTACTTTCTCCTCATAACTCAGGCTAGAAATAAGATAGAGAGACAAAATAAACACCATTCTACTCAGAATTGTACAGGCTTTCACCAGATATGTCACAAGAGGATCTTTGTTAATATTTTACCCATGCGACCGCAAATGCAAAATTTTAAAACGCATTTGCGAAAAATTGGCATCATTTAAATATTTCAAAAACTGCCCATATGTCTGCTGTGCTCTTAGCCACATCTGTACCAAATTTCAAGTTGGGATCGCAATGGGATCATATTTTAAAATATTTTACTATTAATAGCGTCAATGGGTCATTCCATATCAAGTGATCTAAATATGAATATTTTTTTTTACCTGACGTCTTTAGATTTTTTACATTTTTTACTATTTGAAGTACTACTTTAGTTAATTACAAATTAAAAGCTTTTAATTTTTTTCTTAATCAGTTAATTTTTTACAGATATTTAAAGTTTTAAAAAAAGTGCGAATTATGGCCTGGTATGGCTTTACATTTTTTTATCTCGGGTTAGAAATAAGATAATGAAGCAGGAGAGGCATCATTTTACTCAGAACGGTAACAGCTTTCATTTGATATGTCACAAGACTATATTTTTTTATATTTTGTTTGGGAAAAATCAAATTCAAAATTTTGATGCGCAATTGTGAAATAAATGTTAGTTTGAAAATTGTGAAAAAATGCCTGTGTGTTACTTGTGTTCTTGGTTATACTTGTGCAGAGATTCAACTTCGGACTTGTGAAATTTATATATTTTTTATTTTATGGTTGTATGAGTTATTACAACTTATTGAATTTTTATTCAATAAGTTGTAATAACTCATACAACCATAAAATAAAAAATATATAAATTTGACAGGTCCCACGTTGCATCTCTGCACAAATATACATTTACATGCAACAATAAAGAAACACAAAAAACAAATCCCGTAAGTGCCAGGATAAATCATCAGAACACAATGCTCAGCATTTTCAACCTGAATGCATTGAACAAACCAAAAGAAAAAAGGTGATCATATCCTCAAGTGTGATTAAACAAGATTAAAAGAACCAAACATGTTAACCCCTATTTAAACATGTAAATTTGTTTTCTATTATATCACTAAACAGTCATTTATGAATGTTTAATAAGAATAGTACAGTAGTTAAATCATCATTCTATAAAACATGAACTAATCAAACAATTAATAGTACGTTTTTAAAGTGGCCTTTAATCATCAATTTGTCCCTTCTAGTGGGTGAAATATAATCTTGTCCATAAGCGCTTACTAGCAATCACCATTTCCTTTTGTGTCAGAGTATGTACGGACTGTCACTGAGTTATTATCTGACTTTTTCACAATCTTTGGAGAGTACAGTAGCCAGCCACCAGCGCCAACCATATTCACAGGTCACATAGCCAGTTATGTCATCGATTGCCAATCTTGTGCCGCCTTCTACCACTTCATGGACTTCACTGTCTTTACTGAATGAAAAATCCTTGTTTTTATTTCTGTTTCACTACATGGAATGAAAGTGTGGGATTGCTGAGTCCCTTTGATGGGTTCTGCTTCCTGTAACCGATGTTTTAACAAACTCTCCTCCTCTTCGTAGTCCTGGTTTCTACAATATTCAATACAATATTGTTTATTCTCAGGTTGAGCCCTAACAAAGCTTTCTCCTATATGTCCTCTCCTGCTTCTAAGCTGTAACATATCAAAATAATACAGTAATGTCTAAAAATCATGGATTATTTGGTGAATATAGACCCCACACTTTTAGACCACAGGCTGAACAGATCTGAATTCAAGATTTTCGAATTGACACTATTATAGTTAAATATTTTAAAATATGATCCCATCGCGATCCCAACTTGAAATTTGATACAGATGAGGCTAAGAGCATAGCAGACACATGGGCAGTTTTGGAAAATTTTAAATTATGCCGATTTTTCAGAAATGTGTTTTAAAATTTTGAGTTTACGATCGCATGGGTAAAAAATTAACAAAGATACTCTTGTTACATATCTGGTGAAAGCTTTGACAGTTCTGAGTAGAATGGTGTTTATTTTGTTTATCTTATTTCTAGCCCGAGATATGATAGAAAATGTAAAGCCATACCAGGCCAAAATTCACGCTTTTTTAAACCTTTAAAAATCTGTAAAAAAATTAACTGATAAAGAAAAAAATTCCACACTTTTTATTAGTAATTAACTAAAGTTGTACTTCATATAGAACACTTCATAAATGTCATGTTTAGTGATATAATAGAAAACAAATTTACATGTATAAATAGGGGTTAACATTTTTGGTTCTTTTAATCTTGTTTAATCACACTTGAGGATATGATCACCTTTTTTCTTTTGGTTTGTTCAATGCATTCAGGTTGAAAATGCTGAGCATTGTGTTCTGATGATTAAGATATATTTATCCTGACATTTACGGGCTTTGTGTTTTGTGTTTCTTTTTTGTTGCATATAAATGTTTTATTCAATAAGTTGTAATAACTCATACAACCATACAATAAAAAATATATAAATTTGACAGGTCCCAAGTTGAATCTCTGCACAAATATAACCAAGAACACAAGTAACACAAAGGCATTTTTTCACAATTTTCAAACTAACATTTATTTCACAATTGCGCATCACAATTTTGAATTTGATTTTTCCCAAACAAAATATAAAAAAATGTAGTCTTGTGACATATGAAATGAAAGCTGTTACCGTTCTGAGTAAAATGATGCCTCTCCCGCTTCATTATCTTATTGCTAGCCCGAGATAAAAAAATGTAAAGCCATACCAGGCCAAAATTCACACTTTTTTAAAACTTTAAATATCTGTAAAAAATTAACTGATTAAGAAAAAAAATTAAAAACTTTTAATTTGTAATTAACTAAAGTAGTACTTCAAATAGAAAAAAAATTTAAAAAATCTAAAGACGTCAGCTAAAAAAAAATATTCATATTTAGATCACTTGATATGGAATGACCCATTGACGCTATTAATAGTAAAATATTTTAAAATATGATCCCATCGCGATCCCAACTTGAAATTTGGTACAGATGTGGCTAAGAGCACAGCAGACATATGGGCAGTTTTTGAAATATTTAAATTATGCCGATTTTTCGTAAATGCGTTTTAAAATTTTGCATTTGCGGTCGCATGGGTAAAATATTAACAAAGATCTCTTGTGACATATCTGAGTGAAAGCCTGTACAATTCTGACTACAACGGTGTTTATTTTGTCTATCTTATTTCTAGCCCGAGATATGATAGAAAATGTAAAGCCATACCAGGCCTAAAATTCGCGCTTTTTTTAAAACTTTAAAAATCTGTAAAAAATTAACTGATGAAGAAAAAAAAATTCTAAACTTTTTTTTGTAATTAAGTAAAGTTGTACTTCATATAGAAAAAAAATGTAAAAAATCTGAAGACGTCAGGGAAAAAAAATATTCATTTTTGGATCACTTGACATGGAATGACCCTATTATATTATAGATTGGTTACTCATGATAAGGGTCTAGTTGTCCATAGAAAGCAATCAGGGCTCAACTTTCACTTTACCTCAGCAGCTTCAATGCTGAAAGTTGCACTCTGGCTGCTATAGGCGACAAGAACGATCATACTGTGAGGCAATTCTCATTAATGAGGCACCAGTTACTTCTGCAGTGACTAACCCTTTATTAAATAAAATATGGATTGATCCCAGTATTGGACAGAATGATGCATTCAGCATTATATTATAGATTATTGGTTACACTTGATAAGGATCTAGCTGTCCGTAACAGCCAATCAGAGCCCAGCTTTCATTTTACCTCAGAAAGAGAGATTGAGTAGTTTCTCCTTGGCCAGACTTGTGAGGTTCATGAACAGACCACAGACATGTGCAGTGATACAAAACGGATCAGAATAGCCGGATCTGCACCGAACGGATCTGAACGCCATTGGGACACATTCTATTTGCGGACACATCCGGCCAGATCCGCACGCATCAGGATTTTTGTCAAGCTGCTAAAAAATTATTTTGTGCGTTCGGGGAGGAGGTGAAAATGATGCAGTGGTGCAGACCCACCAAAATACTGATAGTAACGGGCCCCATGTTAAGTATAGGTACACAGGCCTGTTCAGGAGGCTTCAGGATTTGGACGGATATCGACACAAGACGAATAAAATGCAAGTGTGAAGCCACCTTTATCTTTGTAAATCTCCCTGAATGTTTTCGGGACTGAGGAAATCAGAGGGAAAACAGGTTAAAAAATATACCATGAAATTGGAAAAAAAAGTGTCACCTATAGGACTATTTTAGAGATTTCTCACCTCTATGTAAACAAAATGTGACCTCTCTAATAAAGGATAGGAAAAAAACACTCGACTCCTCTCATTGTACTAGGTTGGTCTTCCCTGAACCATAGAAGTCAGTAATAAATAACCATAGTCTGTAACAAGGCAGCGAGTCTGGATTTCATGATGGCAGCACGAGTATTTTTAACAGTAAGTTCACAAAATGGGTTCCTCATGCATTTTTTTCTGCATCAGTTTTCAGAAAATCTGATAAAAATGACGTAATTTCGGTTCAAACGTTTTTGGCAAAAAACGCAATGTGTGCAGGTTCAATACGGCTCTTCTAGGTTATCTTTCATCAATTACATCAATTCTAAAAGTAAACTATAGCCATATCCATCTCTTTATAAAGGGAACATTTACCTCTCTTTATCAATGCCCAGAGGATTGGCAGGTCTTTGAGACAGAGGAGATATTCCTTTGTTTCTGTCTGTGCGCAAGTCATAATAATTCAGTTCTTCCACCCATACAGCCGATTGATCCAAAATACCTACAAACAAACAATAAAACAAGTGAGAAACATGCAACCCACAAAAGTTCAGATTATTACTTCTCTACGATAACTAATATTTTCCAATTCCTGACAATCACATTCTGCTGTGAAACTATGGGTATTGCAGCCTGAAGTCTATTATAGGGGTTGTCCTATACCTAAACGACCTTTTTTGTTTGTTTTTTTAATTAGTAGCCTACTTTTGTAAAAGGAAAACACCGTATACTCACCTCCCAACGACGTCGGCACCGGGTGTCCCAAGACGTTGTTATGCAGCAAGAGCTTTTAGCCAATTAAATCAATCAGAGATCTCCTTTACTTCCGCTTGTCCAAGATTCTTCTGAAGGTGTGAACCTCCGACAAGCAGAAAAAGTGAAAATGCTTCAGATTGGCTGAATAAGTGTCATGCAATGGAAGACCTAGTGTCGACATCGCTGGAATGGTGCAAATAAGGGAGGTTAGAGTGAAGGCCCCGTCACACACATCAGCGTCCAAACGATCCGATCAACGATCAGACTTGACCTAGGTCGCTTGGACGACGTTCAATTATCGCTAGTGACATGCCACACATACAGGTATCTTTAACAACGCAGCAACGATTCCGCGACATGCGAACGATACTTGCGGTCATTATATTGTCTACGTCCTTCAGTTCTGAATAGGTGAAGTCATTAACTAACATTATTATCAAAGTGTCACACACACCGATGCTGCAGGTTGGAAGGACGATCAACGTTTGGTTTAAGGTCCAGTTCACAAACCTCCCTCAACGATCAGCCGACTAATTGTTGATCGTTTGCACTTGTCACACGCAACAACGCCATTACAACGTCGTTGCTCCACCCAAAAAGCCGTGACGTACTAACGATATGTTAACGTATGTATTGTGTGACGAGGCCTTTAAGAGTTGTCAAGGTAGTGGGCAACTCCTTATTGATGTCTTTATTAATGGTTTTTGCAAAGAGAACCTGTCATCAAGTTTACAGTTAATAAACAGCTGCCAGAATATTATGTCCTTAATCAGGATCCTAATGACCTGTTTCATGTACCCCTGCATACCCCCAAAAAAGATCTAAGCACTGCTCTCTTACATGTTGCTAACTTGGCGCTGAGCGATGTATATGTATGGACCAATTCCATTAACCGTAGTATACAGAGGAAATCTGGGCACTGGTCAACCTTGTGGCTGGGCTGGTAACCACCCTAGCTGTAGTCTGCGACCGGCTAACCGATGTTGCTCAGCTCAAGCATTAGTCCATCATTATGTATAAAGATGGAGCGGCACTCACAGGTGGTTGCTGTAAAGCTCTTTATTCCCTTTCTGGGTTACATGTGCAGGGAGGGAGAGGTGCAGAGTCGGACAACGGCTAACCGTTTCACGCTGTTAGCGCTTCCACGTTGAAGTGGTAACAGCGTGAAACAGTTAGCCATTGTCCGACTCTGCACCCCCTCCCTCCCTGCAATGTAACCCTGAAACGGAATAAAGAGCTTCACAGCTACCACCGGTCAGTGCCGCTCCTTCTTTACTACACAATTCCATTAACCTGCAGTGAGCTTGCTTACCTCAGCCCCACTGACTTTGATAGATGGGGCCAGGTTAGTGAGCTCACAAGATGCGCAGAGGTTGGTTTGTACATACCCATGGGACAGCTCAGCACTGAGTACCATGCGGCAAAGCTGTGAGTAAAGATCATTTTTAGAGGAATGCGGCATACAGGGGCGCATTGAACCGAAAGCAAGAAACCTAATTAGAAGATGCATAATGTGCTGATTCCAGTGTAATAATGGGAACCTTGATGACAGATTCCTATTAAACAGAGTCTTTGGGCTACGGCAACTTCAGTTTTAAGAATTTCAGAGCCATGTTGCTGAAGGTCAAATGAATTCAGGACAGGCCTTAAGTCCACGAGTTAAAGGGTGTGTCCGGTCTAAAATCATAATTCTGCAGTCACTCTATGTAACTGCAGACTTATAAATCCTCCCAGTGCCTGCAATGTGTGCATTGAGGATTCGCAGTTTCTAATCAGGAACTGACCACAGTTATATGGCATGTATGTTCCTGACCACTCGGTCTGAACTAGTGTGGGAGGCCTTGCTTAATACAACTGAATGGAGCAAGGCTGCGCCCACTATATTGCCGTGCCCACTAACCAGACATGTCTGCTCCACAGACTTGTATTGAGAGAGGCCATGCACACTAGTTGTTTTGCATAATTGCGGTCCTTTCCCAGTTTAGAAACCGGCGAATCCTCGCAACGTACAGTACAGGGGCTGGTGGGATTGATAAATCTGCAGTCACATAAAGTGATTACAGAATTATCAGTTTAGACCGGACACCCCCTTCAAATGGAACCAACCACCTCAGATCACCCTAATACACAGTTAGTACATGTCCCTGCACCCTAAGGAAACCTTTCCAGCACTGTTTTTGTGTAAAATCTTGCATTAGTATAACTGATATAAAGAGTTTATAAAGTTACTAGCCTGGAGACTTCTGGGCGTATCCCTCCTTCTATTATACTTCAGGGCTGTGCATTGCATGTCTGTGCGCCCCCTCCCTCCGTGCCTGCTGCCCTGTCCTGATGGGTGTGATCGTTATCTCCTCTGCACAGAGGGAGGGGGAGCACAGCCATGCAATGAATGCACAGCCCTGAAGTATAACAGAAGGAGGGATACGCCCAGAAGTCACCAGGCTAGTAAGTTTATAAACTCTTTATATGAGTTATACTAATGCAAGATTTTACACAAAAACAGTGCTGGAAAGGTATCCTTAGGGTGCAGGGACATGTACTAACTGTGTATTAGGGTGATCTGAGGTGGTTGGTTCCCTTTAATGCCCAGAGCCAAGATCCCTGATAGGCAGTTGAGTACATAATTTTTAAAGGTATAATATATTATAATATAAGATAAAAAGTAAAGTGAAATTCAGTATATTCAGTGCTTAGCATACATGAGTACACCCCATTTCGGAAAGATTTTAATCAATTTCTCACTAAAACAAAAGAACAATTTCCAAAATTTTGACAAAACTGAGTTTAATTGAATAATGTTTAGCCCATACCATGAAAGTAAGGTTTATAATACAACTTTCAATACAAAATCTTCAGTTTTAGTTGATGCAAAAATAAATACACCCCAGATCCCAAAAAATCTAGAATTTTGTATGACCTCTATGACTTTTAAAGGACAGCACCAAGTACAATGGGATGAACATGTTGGTGACATATTGCAACTTGCAACAATTTCAATTTTTCAAGAACAATCTTTTTTATTAGAGCTTGGTTATTGGATGGAGGATGATGCTCAAATTGTTTCCTCAGAATTCCCCATAGGTGTTTCGGACGGGTTCTGGTCAGGAGACATACTTGGCCTCTGAATCACTTTTACATAGTACTCTTCAGAAATGCAAAAGTGGCCCTAGATGTTTTGTCTTGTTGGAAAAGTGCATGTCTACCAATCACAGGGCAGGGGCACACATAGAAATCATGGGGCCCCACAGCAGAGGTTATAATTGTCTTCCCACACCCCTCCCCAGAAAAAAAAAAAATATTTCTCTGCATCATATAAGAACATACCTCACAACTTTACAGTAAAGTCATATTCCTCCTATTGAAGCCCTAATTCACTGCACCCATAAAGTAGTATGCCAACAAGAATGCCCCACAAACAATGTATGATCCCCACTCACTCAATTCCTCCACAGTACCCTCCACAGGCACAGTGTGATTACCCTACTGTACTCCCCTCAACTTCCCCCGCACTGTATGATTCCAAGTGTGAACCCCAAACAGCCCTCCATGTATTAGAATGGGCCTACATACAGTATAATGGCCCCAACGCCTTTTCACACTGTATAATGGGCCCACACCTCTTCACTTTATATAATGCCCCCCCACAGCCCTCCAAAACAGTATAGTGGCCCTCACACAGCATGATGGACCCCACACATATACCTTCACACTGCATAATTGTTTGCATACAGTATAATGGTCTTCAAATAGACCTCCATAAAGTATGAAGGCTCCTTCATAGCTCTCCAAAAATTATAATGGCCCCCGACATAGCCCTTTAAACATTACAATTGGGCCCACATAACCCTCCATATCTTGTTATGTCCCCCATAGTCCTCCATATAGTTTAACTGGCCACACTTATTTCTCCATAGTATAATGCCCCGCATAGTCTTCCAAATAGTAAAACACACTTTAATTTTCTGAGATAATGACCTTTGGCTTTTCATTGACTGTAAGCCATAATCAGCAACATTTACAGAAATAAACACTTGAAATAGATCACTGTTTGTAATGACTCTATATAATATATGCATTTCACTTCATGTATTGAATTACTGAAATAGATTAACTTTTTGATGATATTCTAATACATTGAGATGCAATGTAGTATTATGGTCATTGGCCACTAGGGTACTCACCCCTCCTCCTTTCCCCAATGCTTCGGTCTTTGCAGTGGCATGTGTTCTGCAGCTTTGCACATCTCGGCACAGCGGGCGGGTAGTACTGACATCACTGTGCCCGCTGCACGAAGACATCAGAGCGCAAACACAGTGAGAGAGTGATGGAGGAAGGAGCAGATCCCAAGCCTCTTTCATCACAGCCTTCAACTGTATTGGTATCGGCAATGGTGATATAGTTAAAAGTGTGATATTAGGCGGGGGGTATACCCAGTAGCGGCCCTCCTTTCAATTATATAGTAGTACATTTGTGAATTTATTAACACATAACACATCTTATTTGCAATCAATGGCCCATAGTTATTTGAGTATTTTGTAGCATGGCATTCCATAAAAAATATTGATCCTGAAGAGAAACTTTCCATACAAAGATGAGTGCAAAGCTCCATCTTGCTTACAAAAAGCCAAAGAGGGCAGCACTCCAAGGTGAGATGATGAAAAAGAATATTAATCAGCCTATTAGATGGCGCAACACAGGCTGCCTTCACATCATGATTTTGCTGCATCTGTGTGTATCCGTGTCAAAATGGATACACACGAATCTGATTTTACCTCCCATGTATTCCTATGGGCAGCGGATGTGCTCGGATGTCTCCATATTGACGTACGATTTTACCACCATCCGTTGCTGTCAGATTTAGTCATGGAGCCAAAATCGTATCCTGCTATGGTTTTGGTCTCCGTCTCAAAAATCGGACACCTAGGAACTGTGGTGGTCCGGTGGAAGTTACCATGGGAGCCTATGGACATCAGATCCATGTCAACATCAGATCTGATGTCGCCTCCGTGGTTATGTACTGAGCATGCCCAGAAGCATTGCTCAGTACATAACCCTGTCTCTCCATGTCTCTCCCTCCACCATCTTTTTCTCCCCCCCCCCCCGCTCATCTATCCTGTCCTCCCCCTCCTCTAGCCTGTTCCCCCTCTCCTCTCCCCTCCTCTTTCCTCACGGTATGTCAAAAATAATAATCTCCTCACGGAGGATACTTCACCTGTCCAGCCCCTCTGGGGATGTGACCGTCTCCATCTGGGCTGTAGGACCTGTTATTACATCACTAAGGGTGCTTTCACACTACGATTTTTAGGGAGCCGATGCTGTCCGATATAAATCGAACAGCATCGGCTCCCTTCTGATGCCTGGAATCGGATGCCAAATAGGCATCCGATTCCGGCATTAAATCGTAGCCTCCGGGCTGAAAAAAAGGAAAAAAAAAAGTTCATGCTCACCTCCCCCGAGCCCCTGCCGTCTCCCGCCGTCTTCCTGGATGTTCTCGGTGGCTCCCGCAGGCTCCCGGTGGCTGCAGAGGTCTTCTTCTGCTGTACACAGGACCTGCGGTGATGTCACAGTCATGTGACCGCGGAGTTACCATGGAGTAACCTGGTGTCACGTGACTGTGACATCACCGCAGGTCCTGAACTGCAGAAGAAGACTCTGCAGCCACCGGGAGCCTGCGGGAGCCACCGAGAACATCCAGGAAGACGGCGGGAGACGGCAGGGGCTCGGGGAGAGGTGAGCATGAACTTTTTTTTTTTTTAACCCCTGCGCTCCTAGTTGAGCATTTTTACTGTACTGAGCATGCTCAGTACAGTAAAATCGGGTCCGAGGAGACATCAGATGTTTCCTCGGACCCTTCTCCATAGGGCCCCATGTTATAGGGATCGGTCAGATCGGATGTGCACTAAATGCCATCCGATTTGGTCCGATCCGATCCTGTCAGATTTTATTTTCGGTGCAAAAATCGGAGCCTGATAATAAAATCGGACAGAATCGGATCGGACCAAATCGGATGGCATTTAGTTCACATCCGATTCGGTCCGATGCCCATAGGGCTGCATGGGGCCAAATTCGGGTCCGATGCTGTCCGATTTTGATCGGACAGCATTGGATCTGAAAAATCCGTAGTGTGAAGGCAGCCTAAGCCGATCAGCTGATGTGTGAGCTGATTGGCTCGGTGACGTGACAAGAGGTCCTGCAGCCCAGATGGAGACGGTCGCATCCCCAGAGGCGCTGGACAGGTGATGTATCCTCTGTGAGGAGATTTATTATTTTTGACATACCGGAGGAAAGAGGAGGGGAGAGGACAGGGGAGAGGAAAGGGGGAACAGACTAGAGGAGAGGGGGAGAGGAGATGGAGGAGGGAGGAGCTGGGAGAACAGGGAGAGACAGAGGGACCACAGGATCCACACGGATCCTGCATAGATTCGGATACGGATGGCTATTTGCCATCCGATTGCAGGGATCTGTTTGGATCCGTGGCTGTCCGGGGGATCCTGCAAAAACAAGAATCCCCACAGACAGCACAAAATCGTGATATGAAGGCAGCCTTAAAGGGAACCTGTCAGCTACTTTATGCCCCTAAAGCTATCACTATCTGTTCCTGCAGCTTCCAGGTATGACGTCCCGAGACGTGTCTATTTCCGGTCCTGCACATTTTGCTCTTCTTTTGGGTGTATTTTGCCAGCTTTATCATGCACTGATGAAGCCGGGAAAATACACCCAATAGAAGAGCAGACAGGAAATAGACACATCTCGGGACGTCATACCTGGAAGCAGTCCATCCACTTTAGTATCTACAAAGAAGGAGGAAGCGCTTGTACATTAGGTTATCAAGCCTACCAGGACATGATAACCACAGATGGATGGCAGGGATGGACACCTACAGATGCCCAGAGTGTCTAGATGCTGCCTAATTAACATGGGAAAATGTAAGTTATAGAATGCTTTTCTTCACCTATAGCACTACACTTTTAGCTCAGACCGGGATGCTTAAATAGAACTATGAAGCTGCAGGGACAGATAGTGGATAGCTTTGCAGCATAAATGAGATGACAGGTTCCCTTTAAAATGGCAGAACATCTCAAGCAATAGATAAGTTGAAGTAAACACATATACAAAGAGTCAGCATTAAATGTGTTACAAAATATTTTTCTTGCACCACTGGAGTGGTGCTTTAAATATATGGTAAGTCTCCTGACGCCTGTCTGATACTCACCTTCCGCCACCTTCATCTTTTTCCTGCAGCGAAAAGTGACCTGCCTGCAGTGTCTGTGTTTCAAGGAGCACGGCGGAGGTCAATTTTCAATACATTTCTACAGGAGCCTCATTCTGGCTCTCTAGGAATGCAATGAGAGTTTGTGATGTAATGTCTGACTTACAGCAAGTCAAAAGCTATGGGACCAAAGCTATGGGTGTAACAGCTATGGGCACAAGATAGCGCCATGGGACTGGAGCGGCGTCAGTGAGAGGTGAAGTCGCTGGTAGACAAGTATATGACTGAGGGCTAACATTTAAAGCGCCACTCCAGCAGTGAGAAAAACAAAGTGCTGTACTTGTGCTTTAAAAATGCTTAAAATGGGTTGTCCCACAAACAGAGTTCATTTTAATCATTAGTTCTTGGAATAATAATAATTTACACAATTAGATGTAAAAAAAAATGTTCCTGTGCTAAGATAGTGTTATAGGGTTTGTCCCTGCTATGTACTGTGTAATGGATGTGTCTGACCGTACAGAGACATGGCCTGATCATACCACATCTCTTGTGCTGAGATAATCTTATTTTGTGTGGACCCTGCTAAATACTATGTACAGACACAGCCATTACACAATACATAGCAGGGACAGGTCTATAAGATTATCTCAGCACAGTAGATGTGGTATGATCAGACCATTTCCTGTACAGTCAGACACATCCATTACACAGTACATAGCAGGGACATATATAAGATTATCTCAGCACAGGAGATGTGGTATGATCAGACCATATCCCTGTGTATTGGTCAATACAGCCATTACACTGTACATAGCAGGGACACCTATATGATTATCTCAGCACAGGGACTTTTTTTTTTAAAGTTCTCCAACTGTGAAACTTACTTTTATTTTAAGATCTTTGAATTTAAAATTTAACTGAATAGACTTTTTTTTACTGTAAATACATACCTGCTTGCCTCAATCTGGCTACCATTTGAGTGTCCCCCAACACGCTCAGTGAGCAAATCACTACACTACCCACAGCATAAATGGAACAAATTAACAGATAAATTACCAATTTTGTCAGGCTTGACCAGCTTAAAAAATACGGTTGAAGTCCCCCTTCCTCCGGATTTTGTAGTAACGATGATGTCCCCTTTATCATTCTTGTCTTGCCCAACTCGGCACACTATTTTGCTGGCAGATAACCACTCGGCTGTTAGCAGACAATTGTGTCCACAAATGGTTAAACCTGTAAAACAAAGCAAAAAAAGGAAACGTCACAAGAGCCATATGGTAAGATTCATCTGGGCACTGTAAGCACCTGATTTATAGGGGCACTTTATACACTATTTCTGGCAGGTCTTTTTCACAAGGCAATATACAAGTATAAGCTACTATAAATTTAACTACAAATATCTTAAGGTACAGTCACACGGGGCAAACTCAGGGGCGTGGAGAAGTTGCAGCAACATCGCTAGTGCTTTTCCCCATGTAACAGGGTGAGTTCAACGGTGATAAGTTGATTGAGCGGAGTTGGCCAACATGCTGGTAAACCAGGTGATGTTGCTCAGGCGATCTGCTACCATCGCTCTGTGTGACACCGCAACTGCGATGTTGAACGCAACTCCCTATTCCATACAATGTTAATGATCACTCGCTGGGTTGAGTTTAACCCTGCCAGTGAAAGTTGCTTTCAACATCGCAGCTGCGTTGCCGGCGATGTCTGCATGTAACATCTCCATTGCGATCTTGGCTAAATGCCCAAAACGTGCGCGCTCCCGTGAGTTGCCGGCGATGTTGCCCCATGTGACAGTACCTTTACACAAGTACATCAGTGATCTGCAATCTGTATTTACTGAACAACCCATTCTTAAGTGTTACTGCACATCATGAATCAAAACAAGGTTATACTTACATCGCGGACCATGCAATGTCAGCACTGTCACCAGGCAGTCACATGACATTGTTACCTTGTGCAACCACTGCAGCCATTCAGCAGCCCTTGTCGAAGCAGCCTTTCAGTATTCCATCAAAAGGGGCTAATGCAGAAAGCTGGTAGACAGCCATGAGCCGCACCTCACAGGTGCGCTGACTTTTTGTGCTAAATCTTACAAAACAGCGAATACTAAACCATTCCTAATATCCTAGAATAGATCTACAAGATATGGACAACATATAAGACAAGTTTCACACATTCATGCTTAGCAATTCAAGTACACCGCGCGTTGTCCTCGACCTCCTCATATACGCCTATGACCATGTGTCATTCAGGACAGGATACCACCACCAGTCTGTGCTTCAGGCCCAATACTCGGACCATGAATGTGTGAACAAGGCTAAGGAAAACAAGATTTCCACAAAGTGCCAACACAAAACAGAAGCTCAATAAATACTGCAGTTATGTGGTATGCATGTTACCGACCACTGCGGCCAGGGTGTATGAAGAAAGGCCGAGACCACTAGACGGCCGCTCCCACTAGTTGGACACGCTCACTCTATACAGTTGTATAGAGCAAGGCAGCGCCAACTAGTCAGGGGCTCTGGCAGGGAATGTGCATACTGCATAACCACGGTCTGTATCTAGCTTACAAACCGGTGACTCCTCGAAGCGCAGAGTGCGGGCATTGGGAGGATTGATCAGTCTGTAGTCACATAGAGAGACTGCAGGATTATCACATTGTTATGGCAATAAATAGTTAATCATTTTATTGGAATAATTGAAGCCATTTCAGAACCCTTCCAAATGCATGGTTATGTGAATCCTTGGACTTTCCTCTAGAAGTTTCTGTGTCTCTGATTTTGTATAAATGTTTTGATTTAGAGGTAGCCGTATAGAAGTTATAGAAGTTCTTATCAACATGTTCTGAACGTCCTGTACAACTTCAAGGCTAGGTAAACTAACTACCACGCAGAGAATATAATTAAATGTTTTCCAGAATAAAATGTATATTCAGCATAACGTGACGCAATTATCTAGTCACACCCCTCTGCACATCCCTTTAAGGATAAGTAATAAAACTGCTAGCTTTCCCTTTAATAAAGGTCTTTGTCATTAAGCCTCTACATTGACAACGTGTCAGCATGGATTCTTTCGCGACGTGCACACATGTAGACAAAGCATCCAATTCGGCGGCAGACAATTAAGACGACGGCCTCACCCGAAAGGTGTGGGGGGCATCCATAACAACATTAGACCAGGCAACCCCTTTAGACAGTCCATTGAACTGTGCAGTTTTTTCCCCCCAAAGGCTTCCATGTGGAGCCAAAAAAAAAAAAACCACACGTGTAAAAAAAAAATACAGTTGCGAATCTACAAGTGCAAAATGCAATGGTTTCTGTATTAAAAAATGCATTCAATAAAAAAACACTGCCTAAATTCTAAAAAATACATAAAAAGGGGATATGCACTTGGCAGCATGTCTTTAGGCTTCGTTCACACGCTGCACAATTGCTGCGCTTTCTACAGATCCGCTATTTGCAGTGGAATGCAGTGATGTTCGCTGTCCCAACCAAGTCAATGCATTTCACTATTTTGCATTCAGACACTACACTTTTTACAAATCCAAAGTGATCATATATCAACCAGATAACATCTAGAATTCTAGATCCTTGGGGTCCGATCTCTGAGAACCCTGGCATTTGAATGTAGTGGAGGTCAAACGTGGACACTGCCGATTCATCTGTTCTCTATAAGACTGCTTGAAATGGGTAAGTACTGAACTGTATTATCTCTAAAATACCCAATTAAGCAGGTTAAAAACATCTATATTGTTCTTATGCTCCAATAGGTCATATGGATAGGAATTATCCTGATAAATAACCCCTTTATTTAACCTCATAACGACAGCTTTACGTCTACAGACTTCGGAAAAAAAGGGTACTAAAGCCTAGCCGACGTCTGTAGACGTAAGGCAGGAAAAAGCCCTGTAGCGCCGCCCCTGGAGCTAATACCTCTAGGGTGTCAGCGTACCGATTGTAGCTGACACCCTAGAGATTAGTAATTAGCTGCTTTTGTACCCGCACCTGTAATGTGATGACCGGTAAACACCGTTTACCAATCATCACATTACAAACAGTGAAAATGCCGGTAAAAAGTACTTTCACTTTGATCCGACATGAAAACACATGTTGGATCAAAGTGAAAGTATTAACCCCTCACTGCCCAAAGACCCCCAGTACTGGGGATCACCCCCCCACCCCCATCCCTCCCCCACAACATCCAAAATGGCGGCGGCGGCCGGTAATACCCTCCACCTCCGCTGCATCTCCATGCGATCTGACAGGTCAGATCACATGGAGATGCCATCCATGGCTGTCCCCTCAGTGCCCCCCCGCAATATTATTCCCCCCTACCCTCCTCCATACTTCCCCCCTCCTCCCTGCTCCATGCTCCCTGTGCCTCCTCCATTAACTCCATCCGATCTGATCAAACATCAGATCGGATGGAGTTTTCCCAAAATTCACCCTGTCCTTACCCTTCTGGGCATCCCCCCTGCTTCTCATACTCACCTGCCTTCAGTCTCGGCGTCCTGACTCTGCTTCTTCTCTCTGCCTCTGTCCCGGCATCTCTGCTCTGTGGGCATGCACCGGGACAGAGGCAGAGTTAACCCCTGAATCACCACACAGGGATAATGATATGCACTTAACCCCTGTGTGGACACTCAGGGGTTAACTATCTGCAGATCACCCCTGTATTGTAACACAGGGGTTAACTGCAGATGAGTTAACCCCTGACTGACCACACAGGAATGAACATCTGCAGTTAACCCTTGTGTGGACACTCAGGGGTTAACTATCTTCAGATCACCCCTGTCTTGTAACACAGGGGTTAACTGCAGATGAGTTAACCCCTGACTGACCACACAGGAATGAACATCTGCAGTTAACCCTTGTGTGGACACTCAGGGGTTAACTATCTTCAGATCACCCCTGTATTGTAACACAGGGGTTAACTGCAGATGAGTTAACCCCTGAGTGACCACACAAGGGTTAATTGCAGATCTTCATCCCTGTGTGGTCACTCAGGGGTTAACTGATCTGCAGTTAACCCCTGGGTGACAACACAGGGGTAATCTGCAGTTAACCCCTGAGTAACCACACAGGGGCTAACTGCAGATCATGCTAAATGAGAATCATCGCGGGACCTCCCACTGGACTACGTCGGACCTTCCCTTTGGACTACGTCGGACGTCACAGTAATAAAGATGGGGTCTAAAGATGTGTTTGTGTTTTTTTTTCCAATAAAAATATTTTTCTCTGTGTTGTGTCTTCTTTACAATTTACTAGAGATTCCTAATGGTCCGGTCTAATATTGGCCAGACGTTATGAATCTCGGGCTTAGTGCCAGCTGCCAAAAAGCTGGCATTAACCCCTTATTACCCAGTCTGTCACCGCTACACGGCAGCTGGAAGAGCTGGATACAGCGCCAGAAAATGGCGCTTCTATGAATGCGCCATTTTCTGGGGCGGCTGCGGGCTGCAATTCACAGCGGGGGGGGGCCCAGAAAGCTTGGGCCTCCTTATGCTGAGGATTCCAGTCCCCAGCTGCCTAGTTGTACCTGGCTGGCCCAAAAATGTGGCGAAGCCCACGCCATTTTTTTTAAAAATTATTTCAAGAAATAATTTTTTAAAAAAAGGTCTTCCCTATATTTTTGGTTTCCAGTCTGGTAAAACTAGGCAGAAGGGGTTGGTGGCAGCCCGTAGCTGCCTGCTGTACCTGGCTGGACCAAAAATATGGCGAAGCCCCACGTCGTTTTTTTTTTTAATTTAATAAAGAAATACTAAAAAAATGCAGGAGAGGAGACACCCATATCTTGTGCACATGCTCTAAAAGTGAGAAATTGTGTGAAAAAAAGAAAATGTTCAATATGACGTTATCAAATTCTTTGAAGTAGCTGTAGGTTCTAAATGCTCACTATACCCCTAGATATAATCCTTGAGGCGCCTAGTTTCCAAAATGGGGTCACTTGTGCGGGAGCACTAATGTTTAGGCACACATGGGCTCTCCATACGCGACATGGTGTCCGCTAACTATTGGAGCTAATTTTCCATTCAAATTGTTAGCGGACACCATGTCGCATATGGAGAGCCCCTGTGTGCCTAAACATTGGAGCTCCCCCACAAGTGACCCCATTTTGGAAACCAGAACCCCCAGGGAACATATCTACATGCATAGTGAGTAGTTTTTACCCCCAGGTAAATTCACAAATTAGTCCGTAAAAAGGGAAAATAAAGAAGATTTTTGTGAAAAAAAGTACTTTTTCATTTTTACGGATCAGTTTGTGAAGCACCTGGGGGCTCAAAGTGCTCACTATGCATCTAGATAAGTTCCTTGGGGAGCCTAGTTTACAAAATGGGGTCACTTGTGGGGGAGCTATAATGTTTAGGAACATAGGGGCTCTCCATACGTGACATGGTGTCCACTAACAATTGGAATAGTAAGTGGATACCATGTCGTGTATGGCGAGCCCCTGTGTGCCTAAACATTGGAGCTCCCCCACAAGTGACCCCATTTTGCAAACTAGACCCCCCAAGGAATTTATTTAGAAGCATAGTGAGCACTTTGAACCCCCAGGTGCTTCACAAATTGATCCGTAAAAATTAAAAAGTACTTTTTTTTCACAAAAATCTTTTTTTACTTTTTACAGACAAATTTGTGAAGCACCTGGGGGTTGAAAGTGCTCACTATGCATCTAGATATGTTCATTGGGGGGTCTAATTTCCAAAATGGGGTCACTTGTGGGGGAGCTCCAATGTTTAGGCACACAGGGGCTTTCCATATGCGACATTGTGCACTAACAATATGAATGGAAAATTAGCTCCAATAGTTAGCTCCCCCACACGTGACCCCATTTTGGAAATTAGACACCCAAAGGAAATTATTTAGATGCACAGTGAGCACTTTGAACCCCCAGGTACTTCACAAATTGATCCGTAAAAATGAAAAAGTACTTTCTTTTCCACAAAAATTTTCTTTTTTCATTTTTACGGATTCATTTGTGAAGCACCTGGGGGTTTAAAGTGCTCACCACCCATCTAGATAAGTTCCTTGGGGAGTCTAATTTCCAAAATGGGGTCACTTGTGGGGGAGCTCAAATGTTTAGGCACACAGGGGCTCTCCATACGTGACATGGTGTCTGCTAACAATTGGAGCTAATTTTCTGTTCAAATTGTTAGTGGACACCATGTGGCATATGGAGAGCCCCTGTGTGCCTAAACATTGGAGCTCCCACACACGTGACCCCATTTTGAAAACTAGACCCCCCAAGGGACTTATCTAGATGCATAAAGAGCACTTTGAACCCCCAGGTGCTTCACAAATTGATCCGTAAAAATGAAAAAGTACTTTCTTTTCCACAAAAATTTTCTTTTTTCATTTTTACGGATTCATTGGTGAAGCAACTGGGGTTCAAAGTGCTCACCATCTATCTAGATAAGTTCCTTGGGGGGTCTAGTTTCCAAAATGGTGTCACTTGTGGGGGAGCTCCAATGTTTAGGCACACAGGGGCTCTCCATATGCGACATGGTGTCCGCTAACTATTGGAGCTAATTTTCCATTCAAATTGTTAGCGGACACCTTGTCGCGTATGGAGAGCCCCTGTGTGCCTAAATATTGGAGCTTCCCAACAAGTGACCCCAATTTGGAAACTAGACCCCCCAAGGAACTTATCTAGATGTGTAGTGAGCACTGTGATCCCTCTGGTGCTTTGCAAATTGATCTGGAAAAATGAAAAAGTACTTTTTTTTCACAAAAATTTTCTTTTGTCCTCAATTTTTTCATTTTCACATGAGCAACAGGATAAAATGCATCCTAAAATTTGTTGGTCAATTTCTCCTGAGTACACTGATACCTCATATGTAGTCATAAACCACTGTTTGGGCGCACGGCTGGGCTCGAAAGGAAAGGAGCGCCATTTCACTTTTTGAATGGTAAATTAGTTCCAAAAGTCAAATTGCGCTCCTTCCCTTCTGAGCCCTGCCGTGCGCCCAAACAGTGGTTTATGACCACATATGAGGTATCAATATACTCGGGAGAAATTGCCCAACAAATTTTAGGATGCATTTTATCCTGTTGCCCATGTGAAAATGAAAAAATTGAGGCTAAAAGAACATTTTTGTTGGAAAAATTAAAATGTCCATTTTTAGTTTCCATTTTGCTTTAGTTGCTGTGAAGCACCTGAAGGGTTAATAATCTTCTTGAATGTAGTTTTGAGTAGCTTGAGGGGTGTAGTTTTTGGAATGGTGTCACTTTTGGGTGTTTTCTGTCATTTACACCTCTCAAAGGGACTTCAAATGTGATGTGGTCACTAAAAAAAATGGTTTTTTTACATTTTGCTGGAGTAATGAGAAATTGCAGATGAACTTTGACCCCTTATAACTTCCTAACCCAAAAATTTTTTTTTTCCAAAATTGTGCTGATGTAAAGTAGACATGTGGGAAATGTTATTTATTAACTATTTTGTGTCACAGAACTCTCTGGTTTAACAGAATAAAAATAAAAAATGTGAAAATTGTGAAATTTTCAAAATTTTTGCCAATTTTTTTATATTTTCACAAATAAACGCAAAGATTATCGACCTAAATTTACCACTAACATGAAGCCCAATATGTCACGAAAAAACAATCTCAGAATCGCTAGGATCCGTTTAAGCGTTCCGGAGATATTACCTCATAAAGGGACACTGGTCAGAATTACAAAAAACGGTCTGGTCATTAAGGTGGAAATTGGCTCCGTCACTAAGGGGTTAAGTGTTCCCGTTGTTTCACAGCAGTGAAGGTGCATACTTGTCTGCTAATAGAGGGTTTAACATTATTACTGTACATTCAAGTAAAGGGATTAAAAACATTTAATAGGGTCACAATAATAATCCCATAAAGTGTCCACATAATACTGAAATTTAAAATGCAAATATGTGATTTTTTGAATAATTTTATTCTAGGTTGTTAAACTGTCAAAATCTGGTAGTTTAAAAAAGATCAGTCACCAGATTTTACAATACAACCTTAATAAACAGATCTTATAGGCTTGATGAAGCTGGGGTAGATCCTTTGGCGATACATACCATAATGGTTACATAATTGGGAGTCCAATAAAGAGTCCTGGACGCAGTGTCTTCGGACCTGAGGGAAGCCGCAGGTGAATGCAGGGAGAAAGCAGCCACCTTGTGCCCACGATCTGCGTATGGTGAAGGGCGGCTTTGCCTGCATTTACCCGCCGAGATGGCTTCTGACTCTCCAGAAAAAAAATGAACCTGCGGCGGAGATGCAGGAGTGTGGCAACCCACACTGCAGGTGAGATTACCCTACGGAAGGGAGAAGCATAGCGGGCACGGGACTTCTAGAAAACCGATCAGATCATGTTTATTGAGGATTCTTGTTATTTGGTAGGCATTAATTGGTCTTAAAGGGAATCTGTCACCACATTTGACCTATCTAAACTATTAAAGGGAACCTGATGGTCATTTTTGCCCCCAAACCTATCACTACTTGTCCCTGCAGCTTCCTAGTACATCCCTAACCATCTCTGTCTGAGCTAAAAGTGTACTGTAATCACTGAGAAAAATCATTTTATTACTTACATGTTCCTATGCTCATAAGGAGGGTGTCTTCATTAGTGCAAACATTCTGCGCATTTATGTTCCCCCTCGCTCCATGTATCATGCCCCGGAGGGCGTGATAAGCCAATTCAAATGAGTAGTGCATGCTCAGAAGCCGGCCAGTACACTCAATACACTCCCACACTGTGCAGAACCGGAAATAATGTGCGGCCTCGCATCATACCAGGAAGGAGAAGATTGATTTCAGATGCCAGGATCAAGCATTTGAATTAGTTTATCACGCCCTCTGGGGCATGATACATGGAGCAAGGAACAAGGAACATGAATGCACAGAGTGTCGACACTAATGAAGAATGAACCGCTCTGTGCAGTGCTGCGGTTCATTCTGCTTCACAGGGTGTGTGGGGCAGCAGTGAGGACCACATCAGTGATAGCACGAGCACAGGAAAGGGAGGAGTGGGGAGTGCATACACACTGCAGCAATGCAAAGAGCAGTCATCTCCTTCACAGAGCTGCGGATTTGGTACAGTATTGCAGAGAAGGAGATGAGTACAATGAGGTTCTATCAGAGTTTACATAGGTGAATGGGGTGGTCATGTTGTGGACTGGGGAGGGCTTGTTGGAGTCTGGGGCAGACAGGCTTGCTGGAGACTGGGGAGGGCTTGCTGAAGTCAGAAGCGGGCATGCAGGCAACTGGAGGGGAATGGGGGCGTACCTGCTGGGGACTTGGAAAGGCTTTGTGGAGTCTGCATGATACTTGGAGTCTGGGTGTAAACGAACAACTGCGACGTTACAGCCGGACTCCAAAACAAACACACCTCTGGACAGGAGCTGAGCTGCTCCTCCACACACACTGAATCGTGATATCTAGGTAACCATGCAAAATGTTGAGTGTGTAAATTACAAACTTATCATTTTGCAGTCTACATATACACATGGATTTTATAAAAAGTCTGGACAATCACTTTAAGTGATAATATAAAATAATAATTTTAATAAATATTTTATTAGTAATATTGAGCAGAATTAAATTTTGGCATATTGGTTGGACCCTTCAGAACAGTCACGGTTTCTCATGTAGACCCTCAGGAAAATTACCGGCCCATCCCAGGTCTAGGGTTGTGAAGGTGTTAATATCTTAACTAGAAGTCTACATTGTTAATGGTTAAATTCCCGGTGGTCTAGGATAGTGAAGGAATTATTATTCAGATGACTGGTGCAGTGAGAAGTTTAATGGTAAATTCCTTGGTGGTCAAAGTCTATGGCTATTAATCCCATAGACAGAGACATAGTAAGTTTAAAGAAAAAAGGATATAGGTCTGTAAAATTCTACCTATTCTTCAGTACGGTAATCGTCAAAGAGTAATGATTCCTGGAAAACTCTTTTTCAAGAAGTGAATGTATCATATTAATGAAAAGTAAAGTCATCCAAAACTCTCAAAAAGACACCTCTATGTTCTATTCAGGGACCTTAAAGCCGAGCGATCTTTGGCATTCAACAAGCCCACGTTTCTGACCACCATCCCTACTATGGAAATGACAGATTAATGACCAAATGAGCTAAATGTGTTTTAGGGGGTGACAGCTTCAGGTTGCGAGTACGTAGGACTTCCTGTATAATGATTTCAACAAGCCTCCATAAACGGGAACCCGACACTGTACACTGCTAATAAATGAAGGCTTATGTCAGTTACCTTGTTATTACTGTAATTGTCAAATTACTTCTTTTTCCTGCTGCCTGATGAGAGATCATTGCTTTCATATTCTGGTAAGACAATGCCCATGTGTACGGTACGGTTCCTGCCTGGCAGTTACTGCAGAGTATTACTGGAAGGTCCATAGGAAAGAGTGGGGTAACACACACCGAAGTATGGACATAGACGTTCAGGGCAGAGACTACATATGAGCACTGCATACAGTGGAGAGGTCATCCTGCCAGTGACCACTATAGCATGATCTCCTGGTTACAATTAAGTGGTACTGAGTAAGGCCCCTTTCACATTAGCATTTTTTTTAAATCGCGGCAGATGCGGTGAAAAAAACGCATCTGCCGCGATTACCGCCTAACCACTGCTCTTGCGGCACAGTTGCGGCAAGCCCAATGCAATGTCTATGCGGGCTTGCGGCAGGTGCGGCAAGTGCGGTTTCGGCACTTGCGGCAGGTGCGGCTGAAAAAAAAACGCGGCTGACTGCGTTTTTTTACGCGGCCGCACCTGCCGCAAGTGCCGAAACCGCACTTGCCGCACACTTACCGCAAGCCCCATAGACATTGCATGGGGCTTGCCGCAACTGTGCCGCAAGTGTCGCGGTTATGCGGTAATCGCGGCAGATGTGTTTTTTTCACCGCATCTGCCGCGATTTAAAAAAAACGCTGATGTGAAAGGGGCCTAATACCTGTGTCTGCATTCTCATTGTAAATACTTCTAAGCAAGTCTAAGCCTATAAAGATAGAATAGCAAAAAAAACAAAGGCTGCTTTCACATCAGCAGTTTTCGCTGACCGCCGCAGTTGCGGTGAAAAAACCGCAACTGCCGCGATTACCGCATAACGGCTGCACTTGCGGTTCACTTGCGGCAAGCCCCATACAATGTCTATGGGGCTTGCTGTAAGTGTGCGGCAGGTGTGGCAAGTGCAGTTTTGGCACTTGCGGCAGGTGCGGCCGCGAAAAAAACGCGGTATGCCGCGTTTTTTTTTTTTCGCGGCCACACCTGCCGCAAGTGCGGATACCACACTTGCCGCACACTTACCGCAAGCCCCATAGACATTGTATGGGGCTTGCCGCAAGTGAAGCCGTTATGCGGTAATCGCGGCAGTTGCGGTTTTTTCACTGCAACTGCCGCGATCAGCGAAAACCGCTGATGTGAAAGGGGCCTAACTTAGTAAAATAAAAAATTTCAGGATCCCTTTTCATCCCCGTATATGGTCTGCCACCATCCTCGGTTTACAAAGCCAGAAGCTTGTTAGTGACATATAGCTGTGCTCTCCATCAGGAGAGCAGCCATGGGAGATCCAAGATTTTTAGGTTTTTAAGCCCTTACATGCCATGGTCATGCATCTTAAGTATTTGATACAAGAAGATTAATCTCTCTGTCATCCCATTGATGGCCTTTATACCCACCCTCGCAGAGCAATCAGGTGCCAATAGGCCTCTTGGCTGTCATTACTGCTATCAACTACTTCCAGGTGTGCAAGCACAGAAGCCCAATAGTTCCTGCCAGTGAGAGAATCCAACAGGCTGCCTGTCAGTGAATCGTTGCCAAGAGAAGAGGTGCAATCCGTTATCTATCAAAAAAAATAAAAAAAACTACCTCCTCACCACTGAGGGGTGGCTATTTGGGAGTTTGAGGGTTCTGCACAGGATCTTAGTTGTTCCCAGCACAGCGCTTTTCTGGACAGAGTTCTGATGTTGCTCCTGGGATCTGATGCAGACATTTTTCCAGTTTAGGGGTCATTGCCCCAAGTGCTCCTATCACCACTTGAATCTCTGTTGCCTTCACCTTCCACATCTGCTTTATCTGTTCTTTGAGGCCCTGGTATTTCTCCAGCTTCTCGTATTCCTTCTTTCTGGTACTGTGTTTCCCCGAAAATAAGACACTGTCTTACTTTTTTTTGGTCCAAAAGATGGACCATGTCTTATTTTCGGGGGGGGGGGGGGGGGTGCCTTATATACCCACTGCACATCCCACTGCAGCCTCCCATACACACACACACACACACACACACACATACACACACACCAATTTTTACCAGTCCAGTGTGTCCGGTGTCCGCGCTCTCCGGTGGCCCCCGCTCTCCCTGCTGTCCGGTGGCCTCCGCTGTCCGGTGGCCTCCGCTCTGCCCGCTGTAATTGGCGCAGGGCTCCTGACCTGGGCAGAGTTTGGCAGCTACAGCGGGAATCAGGAGAGCAGGGGGCCACCAGAGAGCGGGGGACCACCGGACAGCACCGCAAGGTACGCCCTATAATCGGGGGGTGCCTTATATTAAGAAGGTAGGGCGCCCCCCCCAAGCATGCCTTACTTTCGGGGGCGCCCTATTTTCGGGAAACACAGTATTACTGCAATTTGGCACTGCCATATATATTAACATTGTTGTCTTCTGCTTGTTGTCTACTGTCACGTTATCTGGTTGGTTAGCCAACACTTGCTTTTTCTTGCTTTTTTTTTTTTATAACTCCGGTAAATTGAGAATAAAGCCATAAAACAGCAGTATAAACACAATATACAGTTTTCCTCCCCACCCGTAGTTAGACCCATCCCTTCCCTTACCCCCCTCCTGGACAGCATACCCCAACCCAGGTCAAGACACGTCATATATTATATAGTTAAAACATAACAATATTCATAAGAACTTAAACTCCCAATAAGTTGTAATGTGAATGTCAAATATGCTCCACAGCAGTGCGACACACATCTATGCCTTAATTAAGCTAACAAAAATAACAGAATAAAAAAGAAACAAAAAAGATTTATAAATATCTCATATGCATAGCCAATATACCCAAAGAGATTTTATATTCTTTGCATCCAGGGGTTCCAGAGCCTTTCAAACACTCCAAGAGTACCTCTTCTCTCATATATACCTTTCTCCAACTAAAATGACAGAATCCACCTGTCGAGTGAATTCCCTCCTAGTGGGAGGAATCTCAGCGATCCACTTCCTGGCAATAACTTTCCTTACAGTATATAATAATCTGGCAATTGCTACTTTAGCAGCATTTTCCACTCCAACCTCCTCCACATACCCCAGAAGACACACCAATGGGGTCTTGGGAATGATACAACCATATGCCCTCTCTATCTTAAGAATTATAGTATTCCAATAATCGTGCAACACTGGACATGTCCACATCATGTGTTATATTCCAGCCTCGTTATCCCCACATCTTGGGCAATCCGATGTGAACCTCAGTCCCATCTTGAACAACATTAAAGGAGATCTGTACACCCGATGGATCACATATAGTTGGGACAACCTATATGGCTCACTCAGAGATAGCTTGGGTATATAATTCAATACAGTATCCCACTTCTCCTACAAGATATTCCCAATTTCCTTCTCCCACTTTATTTTACTTTTAGATGGATAGTCCAATAGGTAAGTATGCAAAATATCCTTATACAAAGAGGAAGTGACCCCTCTAGTCGCCCCTCCTCCACTACAAACGTACTCCAGCACCAAATCAGGCTGCACCACCATACTCTTTGTATTCTTTTGGACCTTCATAGCGTGTTTTAGTTGAATATAATGGTACTACTCAGATCCCAGTAACCGGTACTCCTCCTGTAGTCGCCTAAAAGACTTCAGTTGTTCCCCCTCTACAATTTGATACATATATACCAGTCCTAGGTCCCTCCTTGTCTTAAAACTACCCAATTTCTGGAATTCCGGAAGATTAAGATTATCCCAAATAGGCGTGAATCTATTTTGACCAGTCACCCTCTTAGTTTCTTAATTTTGTCCCAAACCTTACTTATCAATCATAGTGTAGGAGATACTCCCCCCATCGACCCCATAATGCCACCCTCTAATGCCACCGCAAAAAGCAGCGGCGACAGAGGACAGCCCTGTCTCGTTCCTCTCTGTAATTTAATCTGTTGGGACATCCCCCCATTTACTCTGAGTCTAGCTGAAGGTTGTGAGTACAACAACTGCACCAATCCAATAAATTGAGGCCCGAAACCCATCCTCTTCAGAACTTGTCGAGTGGGGATACCTTTGGCACTATCAAACACCTTATGGGCGTCAAGTGAGACTATCACCCTCCGGCCAGAGCTGTCAGATGGTAGCTGCAGATTCAAGTACAGTCTCAGTATATTAGTGGCTGTTGATCTGTTGGGCATAAACCCAGACTGATCCAGGTGGATCAAGTCATGTATGACACTAGTCAGCCTACACCTTGGCCAGAAGCTTCACGTCCGCTGTCAGCAGAGAAATCGGTCGATATGAGTCTGCAATCTGTGGATTCTTACCTTCCTTAGGGAGCACGAATATGACAGCTTCCCTCATAGAGACAGGTAAAATCCCTCCATCCCTTGTCTTCTCCAATACCGTCAGTAGGTGGGGCAACAGTGTCTCCTGTAAATTTTTATGAATTTCAACTGGCAACCCATCCGACCCCAGAGCCTTGTCACTAGCCATGCCACGCAGTGCTTCTTCTAACTCTTCAGCAGTGATAGAGATAGGTTTTTCTAATTCCTCTCTATCTGACAATGCCTGCAGCTCTCCCCTCGTGAGAAACGTATCCACTGCCCGCAAATCTGTCTCCCCCCTGACATGTATAGAGTCTCATAGAAGTCAGCAAAGACCCCAAGTATATCTGTCATTCCCGTAACCACCACGCCCTCCGCATTAACCATACTATGTACAGAGGAATTCTCTCTCTGAACTGATAGTAAGTGGCCAACTTTCTCCCCCTCTTCATAGAAATTGAGTTTTTGAAACTCCCGTTTTTTTACAGCTTTATCTATCAATATCTTGTTTATCTCATCATGAGCCTCTTTAAGAGCCTGTTTAGCTGCTATTGTGTTACTCTGAGCTGCCTCCATTTCAGCTCTATCCAAGGCTACCATTTTGTCTTTCTCAACTTGTTTTGTCTGGGTCTTGAGTCTACTAATTTCACGGAATAACAACCCCCTAAGGTACGCTTTCATCGCATCCCACACAACCAGTGGGTCGGCGCTGCCCTCATTGTTGACGAAGAGTTCTTCTAAATCCAAAGCTATGCCTTCCAGATTGACATGGCGCAGCCAATTAGGGTGTAACTTCCATCCGCCTCTCATCCCTCCTATTTGATCTTTCCTCCTTATGGACACAAGTATGGGACAATGGTCAGATATGACCCTAGACAAATACTGCACATCCCCAATCTCGGCATCCATCAAACCATTAGCCAGAGCCAAATCAATTTTGGATAAACTATTATGAGATGCAAAATAACACGAAAATCGACTAATTCCAACATTCCTCACTCTCCAAGTATCTACCATTAACATTTCCCGGACCAGATTGCCAAACGGAGTAACAGAGCTATTCATAACTTCTGGAGGACGCTTGCTTCTATCCCAGTAAGCATCAATTACGGTACGTTATTAAAGTCCCCTACTAACAAAAAGGGGAGAGCCTCTTCCCTCACAGCGAATTCCCACATCTTCCTTATTTTAGTACTGGCATATGGAGGAGGGATATAGATTGCAATAATGCACATTAGTTGACCAAAAAGTCTACACTTTACTGCCACATACTGGCCCTCTCTATCCACGTATGACTCCACTTCTTCATACTGCACTGATTTATGAATTAGTAATGAGATGCCTCTTGCATATGTAGAGAATGTGGAGTGATAGGCTTTCTGTATCCACCATCTGTTCAAGACATGTTGTTTCCTGCACTGGATGAGTCTCTAACAAACATATAATTGAAGGGTTCTGATCTTGTATATGTTTAAGTATTGCACCTCTCCTGGTGCCATCCGACAATCCCCTGACATTCCAGCTCAGTATTCTAATTCCCTCCCCCATGACTCCAGACAAACAACCAAGTATTCACATTGTACCCATCCCCAGCTGTCATTCTCCCACCCCTTCCCCCCCCATCCCCACCACTCTTTCCCCTACTACTTTCCTTCCCTCTCCTCTTTTCCATCCTTACCAAAAAGTGTCAGGGTATTCTATCCTGAACTGCAACACTCGACAACCCCCCTCAAACCAATTCCCGTTTTCCCCCTTCCATCAGGATTATTCACCTGCATAAAGCACATTCTGTACATTAACATATCATTAAACATTCAATATAGTCACCACCGCTTTGCCAAAAAGGAAAAAAGGGCACTTCACGGCAAAGGTCAAACATTGTCCGTCTCGCCTCTCCTTCTCCCCGACTCAGTCCTGTAAGGGAGAATGCGAGAAATTGCATAATAAAAAGAAAAAAGAAAAATAAAAGTTAGTGAAAAACACCACAGCAACCAGAACAAAAATTAGTCCCAGAATCTCCAAGCAACGGAAAACATGGAAGTCCGGTCTCTTACATAGTCCTTTTCCTTAAGAAGTGCCACAATAGAACTTAGAGTATGTCTTCAAGGTCTCAGCCGGCCGACTGTACATCCTCCAACTAGATCTAAGCTCCATTTAGTCCTTTGTCTGGAGCCGTTTTGTATTTATCTCCAGCCACTGCATGGCCTCCTCTGGTACCATAAACAAAATGTGTCTTCTCCAAGGCTATCACCCTCAATTTTGCTAGGAAAATCATGGAGTACTGCACATTCAGTTCTCTCAGGCGCCGTTTGACTCCAGAGAATCTCATGCGTATGGGCTCATTCAACAGCATATAATTTGGAAAAGTTTTCAGCTCCAAATTTATCCTTGAGCCACTTTTCCACAAACTCAGTGGGGTTCCTCCCCTCAGCCTTTTCAGGTATGCCCACAATTCTAACATTATTTCTTCTGGAGCGATTCTCCAGATCATCATTTTTTGCGGCTATCTCAGCTAGCTGCTATGCCATCCTGAGTTCAGACTTTTGCAGCTTAACAATATAGTCTTGTGCTGTCCCCACTCGCTCCTCCACAGCACTAGTTCTAATGTCAACCTTTTTAGTGTCTTTTTTAATGCTAGCTATCTCTTTCTGCATCCCTTGGAACTGCTGTGTTAGTGTAGTCAGGGCTTGCTTGCAGCATGATACCACCTCAAACACATCCCTTAATGTGGGCTCCTCCACACTCCCCTCTGCATCCTGGGCCACCTGGGTCTCCCCCTCCTCAGCGCCATCTTCCTGGGCCCCCCTCCATCTTCTCCTGTTCTGTGGGACTCCCATCCTCCACCTCTTCCTCCTCCTCACCTTCCATGTCCAACTGTTGCGGATTCTCCACATCCCTCCTTGCAAATCTCTCTAGCTTTGCAACCACCTGCATGCGCCTCTGGCAGGCCACATTCTCCCTCTCCGCCTCCACTCTGGCTGTGGCGCCATCTTGAAAGCGTGCCACTTCTCCTCCGCCCACATCTCTCTGGCGGCGGGTCATGGTGGCTTCCCGGCGGCTCAGATTGCTCCCGGTAGTGTCCCACTTCACCTGCGCTCCCTGCGGCTGGCTGAGACTGCTGTAGCAGCAGTGGATGAATGGATACCAGCAGGATTCAACGAAGGAGCTCCGGGACACGTCCTCCTACATTGCCCGTCAGGCCACGCCCACAGCCAACACTTGCTTAACCATCTGGATCTTGAAGTTCCACAGGATTTTAGTTCTTTCATTTTGCACCTCGTTTTCTGGGGTATCCCACCTGGAGATCCGGGGATTTAGCCCATACGCTGTTCAGATGTTCCTGTATATAATTCCTGCTACTTGGTTGTTACGTTCAGTGTAGGCTGTTCCCGCTTGCATCCTGCCACTATGTGTTGGACTGTTTCCGAGGTTTCTTTACATAATCTGCACTTTGGGTCTTGTCTTGTGTGTTAATGTGATTAAATGTTATTGGGAGCATGTATATAATTTGTGAGGACCTGGTTAGGGGCTGCATGATTGTTTTAAAACCAATACTTTATTATAAACGCTGTTTGCAATCCGTCGGCTTTTGCAGCCATAGCGGGGACTTCTGTTCCTCTTCTACGCAACTGGCGTAGGTGAGTTAACTATGCCTATTCTGAAAGTTCTCTACGCACCGAACTTTTAGAAGCGGCGTAGATCACGCGCCTACATCAGTTGCGTAGAAGAGGAAGAGAAGTCCCTGCTATGGCTGCAAAAGCCGACGGATTGCAAACAGCGTTTATAATAAAGTATTGGTTTTAAAACAATCATGCAGCCCCTCACCAGGTCCTCACAAATTGTATACATGCTCCCAATAAACATGGTCTGTGTAACAGGCAATAGACACATCCATTACACAGTATATAGCAGGGACACATATATAAGATTATCTCAGCACAGGAGCTCTGGTATGATCACACCATGTTCCTGTATGGTCAGACACGGCCATTACACAGTACATAGCAGGGACACATGTATAAGATTATCTCAGCAAAGAAACACATTTTTTTAAACACATTCCATTGTGGAAAGTATTATTCCACGATCTATTGATTAAAATTTACTTTAAAATTACCGTACCTTTGTTCATTGGAAAACCTCTTTAACTGCCAAATATTTGAGAAGAATCAAAACATGAAGCAAACATGAGCCCATTATTTTCCACTGCTGTCCTATTCCAGAAATAAAACCTCCCTGAAGTGCCCAGATGCATAAGGAGTTCAGTGCTCAGAAACATGGCCAAGGTAAGGAAGGATGAAGCCGACCACCACTGAACAAGACACAAAAATTGAAACATCAAGGCTGGGTCAAGAACTGGCTAGCCAAGCAGTGAAGTATGATACTTCAGTGGAGCATTGTCCTGCATAAAATCATGGTCTTCTTAAAAGATGCAGATTTTTTTCTGTACCACTGCTTGAAGAAAATGACTTCCAAAAACTGGCAGTAGGTTTTGGAGTTGACTTTGAGTCCATCTTCAACCCTAAAAGGTCTCACAATCTCATCTTCAATTATGCCATCTGTGAGGCAGCAACCGGGGAACCCGCTTGCAAACGACAACAAACCCGTGTTTATAAGTTTAACCAATGTCTACCCGTTTATTTTCACGTATTAACAACATAACCCGGGTAGCATGTTTGACACATATCACATTGATTAAAAACACCATACATTTACATATAACATTACATAACACTTATATTGCACATAACATCTTATAGTAACCCGGGACCTGTAACCATCCCTCTGTCCCCATTGGAGCTCTACTAACAGCTCCCGTGGTGGCTACGGCCTCCGGCCTACTCACACTATACATACGTTACAGTACGACGATGACCCCTCCGGGTTCATAACAGGGATTGAGCAACCTGAGTACCGGGTATGTCATGTATCCCCAAGGGGCTCTTTCCTGGACGCATCTCCGCCTACGTCCCGGTCAGAGTCCACCTGGTTCAACCATGGTGTCCCCACTCTAGGAGCCCTTTTTAACCCCTGCTTCTGACCTTCGTTACATACGCCTCAACGGGCCCTGTGGGTCCCAATGGCGGTACCTGCCGCCTGGCTTTAGTCCCCCAGCATGATGATATACATTCACCCGTAGTCAGGATTCCTGCCTGACCGGGACCTTACATACCGTATGTGATCCATCATTCAAACGTCCATGGATCACACACCTGCTCACAGCCCACATCCATGGACTGTGGCCCCTCCATGGCCCATTACAGGGACTGGCAAACCATAGTACACGGGAACCTCATTTGATACCTACTAGGAGCCCTATTACCCCTGTGTCTGGCACCACAGACACACCCACACCATTAGAGGTCGTGGTTGAGGGACGGGTACCCTCTGCAAGCAGCAGGGCAAGCCTCCCTCTCGTCCCACAGGGACGGAACGCCTCCAACATCATCCATACTAGCTGGGTCACTCTCTCCCCACATCATTATACATGGGTCTTACATATAGGCCATCATCTCTCATTCCGGGCCATTACCTAAGCCCTCATACACATAGTTAAACACATTCTGATTCATCAGGTCCTTTAACTGAGTACTCCGACTCGGACCCAAAGGCGGTCTATGCCCGCCTGGCACACTACATACGATTGCCTCCAAAGGCTACATACATTCGCCTCCCGAAGGGCTACATTCATTCCGGTTCATCAGGACCTTTAACTGACTCCACTGAGTCGGTCCCAAGGGCGGTCTATACTCGCCTAGCATGATTTACACACAAGGTGCACAGTTCACACAATCATTCAGGAACTGCGTTTCTTACCGGGCACGGATCCGGGTCTCGCTACCTGTGTCGCAGGTTCCACCAGGCATCCCCACAGGCTCCTTCCCGGACGTGAGGTGAACCACGTCCGGTCTAGCGTCCACGGGTCAACCACGGCTTCCCCCTCCAGGTGCGGACACGACCACGGACCTCGGCACCGGCATGGAGCTAGCATGCTCCCGTGTCCACACACAGAGCCTTGGACTGCTCTGCACTCAGGCTGCTCTCAGCCCACATGCTCTCAGGCTGGCAATCTCTGGATGAATCTCAGCAGGATCTCAGCTTCCAGAATCAATCTCAATCTGAATGACTCAATCACTCACCTGGCTGCCTCTTATCGTGCCAGCCACTCCCACATGGACACACCCCCTTAGCTGCCGGTAATCAGCCTTTCACACAGCTCAGGTTAACTCCCTGTGTTCCGGGTTGTCAGCACTCAGCCCTTACATTCCTTAGGGCTTCCTCGATCTCATCCCACTCTCACTGCCGCTCATTAGGCTCATGAAACCCTGTGTCTCACAGTTGGTTCACACAGCATTATCAGTCAAACCGGCCAGTGTGCACAGGATCATACCTTGATCCTGCATGTGACGCGCCCCGGCCATGAGGATCATGCCGGCGGTGCCTTACACATCCCATAGTAGTACACACCTATGTGGCTGATATCTGAGTTGAAGTGGAAGGCTGATCCTGCCATGTGCCCATCCTTCTGGTCTATCAAGAGTTTCTCTCATCCCATCAGTCCATAAAGCCTTTGAACCTGTCTTCAGTTATATCTTGGCCCAGTCTTGACATTTGAACAATATCTTACCAATTTCAGGCTTGCTGTATCCTTCTGAAAGACTTAAAGAAAATATCTGGGATTTGTTGTATTAAAAAAAAAAAAAAATGTAGCTGCCCCTACCTGCTTGTTGTGCTTGACACTGGCAACATAGAGCGGTCGTAGACCCCACTTGTCAGCAATTTTACTGCTTCCACTGATGTCACGTCTACAGAGGAGCGGATTCTCCTCTCTGTCGACGAGCCTCAGAGCCAACGTCACGCTGATTGGCACCAGGTTACCCCAATCAGGTAGCTGGCTGTTAATCACCAGGAGGTCGGCTGTCCTGGTCGTTCCAAAGAGCACAGTGGAAAAGACGCCTCTGCTCTGTTTACCCCACCATGTTGTCCCCGGCAGGAGCAGTCTGTGAACAACGGTGAACAGCATTGGGCACATCAGGGAGGTAGGTGGCAGCTACCTACCTGTTAGTGATTGGACACTTTTTTTTCTTTATAAATACCGGATAACCCCTTTAACAATATGTTACTTTTCAGAATTTATTAAGTCTCCTTTTTACCTTATTTTGCCTGTGGAAACAAGCTGCCCAAATATTCTGCACACCTTGATGAAGGATATTGATACCCTTAGGTTGAACCTGTGGAGACACGGGAGTCAGAGGTGCTCTCATCCGCTGTCCCAGCCGCCTTTAGCAAGACAGCCTGGACCAGGGCTCATCCCCAAACTGAACGCCCAAGCTCCTTAACCGTGGGCGGAACATTACTCAGACAACACAGGGTGAGGGAACCACAATATTAAGGCTTTATTGGTTCCCCAAACAGTTAACAGCATATAACACATAATCAGCAAAATACAAAATGTAACAGGCAACAGAGTCTCACCCTTCTGCTGGCTCACCAGGGTTTAGAATATAGCAAAGCAAAGACTGTAGCCAGGTGACTGGATCGTTCCAACCTGGGTTTCGTGCTTATTCAGTCTTTGTTATCCCAGCCAAATCCAAACATTCAATGTTGAAGTCCTTGTAGAATTATAATCCAGGTTCTGATCCCCTCTGTCGGCACCGAAATGCCTATGCCTGGGGTTTGGCCAGCCAATCGGATCCAAAGATCCTAGATTAGCTGCCTGTATCCAATCCCATGCACCTCTAGCTGGGACCGAAATCCCTAGACTGAGTTCACTAGACAGAATCTCAAATAACCCTGGTTAATCAACAGGTCTCCTTATATACCATCAGCCCTCATTGCAGGATATTTGGGACTTCACGATTGGTGGAATAAAACTGTCTTCTCATTGGCTGGATCTCAAGCCTAAAACATTTCTAGTAGTATTGCAGTCCTGTCCAGCGAGAGCCACATACTGATTAAATGTATCCTGCAAGGTGCTATGTCAGTCTCAAATCCATGACATTAAACAATGGTGGCTGAGGCCATTTACATAGACTACACAATCACCATAGTAATACAATGGCATTCTAACGGGATTAAGTTCCTCTGACCTTCTATGACAAACAAGTGAGATAATTACATTACACATGTTAAACAATAACAGTCATCTACAAGACTTGTAGGAACAATGAGTGAGCCATCACAAGGTAGATAATTACATTACCCGCTTTAAACACTAGCAGGCTCCTAGAAATTTTGTGTAACCCATGAGTGGCATAATACAAGTTTGCAAACCAAAATACAATATTGTCTGGATAAATAAGAAATCCTGATAGGTTATACATTAAAGGGGTCCATTTTGTCACAGAACCCACCCTCAATACATAAATACACATTACCTTATCTGCTTCATCCAATGAGCATTCACGGGTATACAGCCCGCTTCTCTCGCTCACCTACGGCCGTTTACTGGGTGCCGTGATGCAGTTCATCAGAGACACCCACGTTAACAGCTATCACATCTCTGATGTTCACTGGGATGACTTTTCTCACTGCACCCGGATGTCACTGTGAGCCAGCTAGTCGCTGTGAACAGACGTGTGTTTGCTCACAGCGATGTAGCAGAGCAGAACATATTTGCCGAGGGACAGACCTGTGGATTATTGTCGGAGGGTTTGTTTTGGGTTATTAAAGATGGGAACCAGGGGTGTCTTTTGTGTTTCATTGCAATTAAAAGATTTTTTTTCTTTGTGTTGTTATTTTGTAATGTTTACTAAGGCAGGCTTCACACCATGCTGAAACCCGATCCGGGACTGTCAGGGGTGAACCTGACAGCCCCGGACTGGATTTCGGCCCTACAGTATGCTATGGGGCTGGATGGAAGCTATCTGCCATCCGGTTTCCATGTGTCCGGGAGAATCCTGGAGGTTGCGGCTTCGGTGCGATCTGGCGCCATATACCCTCATGTTAGGGGGCGCTGGATCGCACCGAAGCCGCAACCGGGAGCTGGATGCCGGGTGCTGAAGCTCAGCGCCGGCCGGCACTGAACTTCAGCACCACCAGCTGTCCCCTGCTGATAGTTCAGGACCTCGAATTATCAGCAGCAGCAGCTGCAAATGAGCCATCCGGCTGCACACCGGCCCTGCGCTTATGTGTCCAGGTCCAGTCCAGGGCTGTCAGGTTCACCCCTGACAGCTCCCGGATCGAATGTCACCGTGGTGTGTAGCTTGCCTAAAGATTCATAATGGGTGGGTCTAACATTGGCCATATATTGACGCTAAAGAGACGGCTGGCGACACCTACATATGTGAAAGGTGCTAGCCAGAAAAAAACATCAACAAGAAAGGATATCGGCTGCAACACTAACACTGGAAAAATATGAAAAAGCATATTAGCTAGTGAATGCATGGCTGGCTATGTGCAAAGCTGCTCAATGTGAATAGGGTATACAGGCACTGCAGAAAACTGCTTCATGATATAGAGGAAAAAAATGAGAAGTTAGCTGTGCCTGTATACCCTATTCACATTGAGCAGCTTTGCACATAGCCAGCCATTGCATTCACTAGCTAATTTGCTTTTTCATATTTTTCCAGTGTTAGTGTTGCAGCCGATATCCATTCTTGTCTAACATTGGCCTGACATTATGAATGTCAGACTTAGTACCAGCTACCAATACACAGCTGGCATCAATCCCTTTATTATCCAGTGTTCCACCGCCACCAGGAGTCAAGTAAAGCGCTAAAAATGGCGCTACAAAAGAAGTTGCCATTTTCAGGGGCATTGCAGTCTGAGATTTTCAGCGTTGGAGGCACAGAACTCTTGGACCTTACCACGGTGAGAATCCCATCACCCAGCTGCCTGGGTTTTACCTTGTCCAGAAATCAAAATTTTTTTTTAAATTATCTATTTAAATAATAAAAAACAAATAATGGGCTTCCCTATATTTTGATTGTCAGCCAAGGTAAAGCCAGATAGCTGGGGGTGAAGGCCGTAGCTGTCCACTTTATCTGTCCTGACAATGAAAAATACAGCAAAGAGCTATATCATTTTTTACAAATTATTTTTACAGTACTATGATGTCAGTCAGTGGGTAAGGGCCCAACAGCCAATCACAGATGCTGTCACAGAGAGTGGGCGTCTGTGATTGGCTATTGGTGTAACCTGAAAACTGCGTATACATTCTAGCATCTAGAATGTATGGGCAGTTTCCAGCTTACTCCAACGGCCAATTACAGACACCCACGCTCTCTGACAGCATCTGTGATTGGAAGTTGGGCCCCTCTACTGTGAATATCCAGGTTAATGAGTGGCCCCAGAAGTACAAGCAGTGGTAAGTATGATGCTGCTGTTTATTCGCTAAGGCTGGGTTCACATGTGATGTATTCACTGCGCATTTATGCAGTTGCACGTTTTTGAGCGCATTTGCACAAAAAAAGCTCAACTACATTCAGACACCGCATTTGTTTCAGCACGATTTACCCGAGCCCAATTTATAATGTGGCCTATGGGAAAAGCACGGCGAAAAATTGCAAAGAATTGACATAGTCATTCTTTTTGCAGACGCGCTTTGCAGTATAAGCACGTCCACAAAAAGACGCCAGAATACACAGCGTCTGAAAGCATTTCAGCAAAAGCCATATCTTTTGCTGGAATGCGTTTCCAGCGTTGTGTTTCACTGAATTTACGCAAGTGCTCAAAAGCGCTGTGTAAATGCAGAAATACGCTGCAAATACGCCACGCGTGAACCCCGCCTAACTGCTTTCTTTTACACTACCCAGTCCCCATCTCCTAACTTTAAAGGGGAACTCCATTGAGAGAACTTTTTAGAACAGTCCCTGCCCTCCTACATGATAAAGCAGAGCTGTACACTGCAGTTCTAAGATCTATAGATGCCTCATAAATTTATAAAATCATATCTGCTCTTTAGCTTTCACTCCCCCCCCCCCCCCCCCATGGGATATAGAATTTTCAGCCAGTCTCATACTGCTGGTGAGAAGAGGAAGTGTGTCGGGGGCGTGGATGCTGGGAGCTGCAGGATCATCCTACATTTTAGCCCCCTCGCAAATACACACTGCGACCCTCTGCTGTTTGATGATGCATAATGTGTACTGTTATTGCGAGGCTGGAGCACAGGCAAATCACTACACTGATCGATTCAGCTCTGCATGATCTCACCTCCCCCATAGGAACATAGTTGCTTCCTATCCCTCCAACTTTCAATAGATCATCATCATCACTCCTTACTGGAATGTAGGATGATCCTGCAGCTCCCAGCATCCACACCCCTGACACAACTCCTGTTCTCTGCTCCTGCATGAAGCTCTCAGGCTGAAATTTTATGTCCCATGAAGGAGGGGCGAGATTAAAGGAGCAGGAATGATTTTATGGATTTATAAGAGATCTATAGAGCCTAGAACTGCAGTGTATGGCTCTGCTTCATCATGTAGGAGGGAAGACTGTACTAAAAGGTTTTCTCTCACTGGAGTTCCCCTTTAAGTCAGAGTTCAGGCTTAAGTTCGAGTCATGTTCGGCCCCGAACTCAAATTTTAAAATAACCCTGTGCAAATCCGTCAATCCTGAACATCGGCGGGTTCCCCCATCACTAGTCACCAGCTCTGCTCTTATCTCTTTCCTGCTGCTCCCTGACTATTCCGTGTTTCTATATCCACCATGTGGCCTCGTCACTCAGAGCTACTTCATCACTGGGGAGTCACAGGGTAATAAGTCAGAGTGGTCTACAGACCATCTCTGGGGAGTCACAGGGTAATAAGGCAGAGTGGTCTACAGACCATCTCCGGGGAGTCACAGGGTAATAAGGCAGAGTGGTCTACAGACCATCTCTGGGGAGTCACAGGGTAATAAGGCAGAGTGGTCTACAGACCATCTCTGGGGAGTCACAGGGTAATAAGGCAGAGTGGTCTACAGACCATCTCTGGGGAGTCACAGGGTAATATGGCAGAGTGGTCTACAGACCATCTCTGGGGAGTCACAGGGTAATAAGGCAGAGTGGTCTACAGACCATCTCTGGGGAGACACAGGGTAATAAGGCAGAGTGGTCTACAGACCATCTCTGGGGAGTCACAGGGTAATAAGGCAGAGTGGTCTACAGACCATCTCCGGGGAGTCACAGGGTAATAAGGCAGAGTGCTCTACAGACCATCTCTGGGGAGACACAGGGTAATATGGCAGAGTGGTCTACAGACCATCTCTGGGGAGTCACAGGGTAATAAGGCAGAGTGCTCTACAGACCATCTCTGCGGAGTCACAGGGTAATAAGGCAGAGTGGTCTACAGACCATCTCTGGGGAGTCACAGGGTAATAAGGCAGAGTGGTCTACAGACCATCTCTGGGGAGTCACAGGGTAATAAGGCAGAGTGGTCTACAGACCATCTCCGGGGAGTCACAGGGTAATAAGGCAGAGTGGTCTACAGACCATCTCCGGGGAGTCACAGGGTAATAAGGCAGAGTGGTCTACAGACCATCTCTGGGGAGACACAGGGTAATAAGGCAGAGTGGTCTACAGACCATCTCTGGGGAGACACAGGGTAATAAGGCAGAGTGCTCTACAGACCATCTCTGGGGAGTCACAGGGTAATATGGCAGAGTGGTTTACAGACCATCTCTGGGGAGTCACAGGGTAATAAGGCAGAGTGGTCTACAGACCATCTCTGGGGAGTCACAGGGTAATAAGGCAGAGTGGTCTACAGACCATCTCTGGGGAGTCACAGGGTAATAAGGCAGAGTGCTCTACAGACCATCTCTGGGGAGACACAGGGTAATAAGGCAGAGTGGTCTACAGACCATCTCCGGGGAGTCACAGGGTAATAAGGCAGAGTGGTCTACAGACCATCTCTGGGGAGTCACAGGGTAATAAGGCAGAGTGGTCTACAGACAGGGTAATAAGGCAGAGTGGTCTACAGACCATCTCTGCGGAGTCACAGGGTAATAAGGCAGAGTGGTCTACAGACCATCTCCGGGGAGTCACAGGGTAATAAGGCAGAGTGGTCTACAGACCATCTCTGGGGAGTCACAGGGTAATAAGGCAGAGTGGTCTACAGACCATCTCTGGGGAGTCACAGGGTAATAAGGCAGAGTGCTCTACAGACCATCTCTGGGGAGACACAGGGTAATAAGGCAGAGTGGTCTACAGACCATCTCCGGGGAGTCACAGGGTAATAAGGCAGAGTGGTCTACAGACCATCTCCGGGGAGTCACAGGGTAATAAGGCAGAGTGGTCTACAGACCATCTCTGGGGAGTCACAGGGTAATAAGGCAGAGTGGTCTACAGACCATCTCTGGGGAGTCACAGGGTAATAAGGCAGAGTGGTCTACAGACCATCTCTGGGGAGACACAGGGTAATAAGGCAGAGTGCTCTACAGACCATCTCTGGGGAGTCACAGGGTAATAAGGCAGAGTGGTCTACAGACCATCTCTGGGGAGTCACAGCGTAATAAGGCAGAGTGGTCTACAGACCATCTCTGGGGAGACACAGGGTAATAAGGCAGAGTGGTCTACAGACCATCTCTGGGGAGTCACAGGTTAATATGGCAGAGTGCTCTACAGACCATCTCCGGGGAGTCACAGGGTAATAAGGCAGAGTGGTCTACAGACCATCTCTGGGGAGTCACAGGGTAATAAGGCAGAGTGGTCTACAGACCATCTCTGGGGAGTCACAGGGTAATAAGGCAGAGTGCTCTACAGACCATCTCTGGGGAGTCACAGGGTAATAAGGCAGAGTGCTCTACAGACCATCTCTGGGGAGACACAGGGTAATAAGGCAGAGTGGTCTACAGACCATCTCCGGGGAGTCACAGGGTAATAAGGCAGAGTGGTCTACAGACCATCTCCGGGGAGTCACAGGGTAATAAGGCAGAGTGCTCTACAGACCATCTCTGGGGAGTCACAGGGTAATAAGGCAGAGTGGTCTACAGACCATCTCTGGGGAGTCACAGGGTAATAAGGCAGAGTGCTCTACAGACCATCTCTGGGGAGACACAGGGTAATAAGGCAGAGTGGTCTACAGACCATCTCCGGGGAGTCACAGGGTAATAAGGCAGAGTGGTCTACAGACAGGGTAATAAGGCAGAGTGGTCTACAGACCATCTCCGGGGAGTCACAGGGTAATAAGGCAGAGTGGTCTACAGACCATCTCTGCGGAGTCACAGGGTAATAAGGCAGAGTGGTCTACAGACCTGTTCAGAGAATAGAAACACTCAGTGCAGCCGCAGAGACCAGCACTGTACACATAGGGTTGACACAGTTGAGCACTTCATGTACACAGCTCCTGGCCAGATCTAGGTCCCTCCATGGGCAGTGGGCACAGGCTCCACTATGGTGGCTGCACAAAAGCTATAGACAGGTCGGACCATCCGTCACAGAGGCAGCGTTCCCTCTGATGAGGCATTGTGATGTCACGACATTCGCTCATCACTAGTATAAAGAAGTCACGATAGAAGTCAGAGCTCCAGGAGGCGGCTCCAGGGCTGCACGGCCATTACCTATGAGGTCGGAGGGGCCGGTCCCCAGGTTCTCTCCTCTGATCGTCACCTTGGTCCAGGACGTCCCTTCTTTGGGGGAGATGCCGGTGACGAGCGGAGGTTGCCGCACCCGGGACATGACAGAGGCGAGAAGACAGATACCGGGTAGCGGTTACTTCCTATCGTAAGGCTACAGGACCTTAGTGACGTCACGACCACATGACCGTATGTCAGTGTGCCATGTGACAGTTATCGGCCAATCATAGCGCGTGTCACAGCCGCTAGCTGTTGATGTCTTTCAGGACCTTGATAACGTCTCGTCACGTGACTGACGCCGCTCACTGTGGACGAGTGTGTCCAGAGCGCGGAGGGATGTGCGGGCCTCTCCGCTGTATGAGGAGACTGTATACACCTGTATATGGGAGGGCTCGGTGCTACCTGTGGGGCCTCCTTTATTTCAGCAGTAAGGCTGCAGTATCTGTGTACATGTATCCATGTGTACATACAGTGTGTCAGAACTTGTACTCTTGCCTGTAGCAATCTGTCATGGAGCGTTATTATATCTGCCTATAGAGCACCTGTCAGCAGGATTAATGTAGTAAAGCCAGGGCCATAAGGGGGCATACTTCCAGAATTGGGGGTGACGCCTGTCTTGGTAAGCGTTGCCCGGTGTTTCCGTCCTACAGTTGTGGCCAAAAGTATTGACACCCCTGCAATTCTGTCAGATAATACTCAGTTTCTTCCTGAAAATGATTGCAATCACAAATTCGTTGGTATTATTATCTTCATTTAATTTGTCTTCAATGAAAAAACACAAAAAGAATTGTCCTAAAGCCAAATTGGATCCTGATGAAGAAGGGCGCTCCCCTTTGAAACTGGTCAATGAGAACCAGACCTGTGACTGTTCCCTTTAGCAACCTCTCTTGTCCTCTGCTCCACGTACTGAACAATCGCCACGCCTGCAGCACTATCCCTACTGACTTGGGACCATCTGACACAACAAGAGAGGGCGGCGTGTGACGTGGCCGGTCACGTGCGCGCTCAGCTGAGCCGCAACCAAGATGCAGGAGACGTGACAGCGAGCAGCAGGCTATCGCCGCAGAAAACTCCACACTCATCGCCACCAAACTGTGGAGAGACATTGAAGGAAAGACATCACCATCTGCAGCACATAGTAAAAGGAAAGAAAATTAACATCCTAGAAATATCTAACCACAAAATGGAAGCAAGTTAATGACAGGACAAATCAATACCCCATGCAACCAATTTTCAAAGATCAGTTAACCCATCACAAATCAAAAGGTGGGTACAGAAAATAACTTTAAAGTATAAATCAAGAAAAACATCCTATCAACTAATCCAGGTGCATTTCATATATTTTTAGCAATACAACAGCAAGTGCTTTACTTAAAGAAAGAATGAAAAATTTCTGTGCAAGTACAAGGTGAAACCCAGAGGATTAAACATCATATAAAGAAACGTTCTATCCAGAGGACCTAATAAAAGCCCAGTGTGAAAGCCACGCCAGAACACTAATTTGAAAGGACTTCAACTATCTCCCTATTTTTTTAGTCTTTTAATTATTTACATACCGTAGTTTATTAAAATGCAGAACAGTTTTTGTATTTACACTTATTTATAGCCATTTTAAACCATTATATTTTAATTGAGGAGTGTTATAAGTTAATAAAATTCCTTTTAGTGTGTCTATGTTAAGAAATCGTTTTTTCAGGTAAGCCATACCAATTGCGCTGAGCCCCAAAATAAAATGTAACAAAATTGGATATAGTTCCACACCAAACATAAAAAAGGGGGTGGACAAAAGTATTGGCACTGTTAGAAAAATCATGTGATGCTTCTCTAATTTGTGTAATTAACAGCACCTGTAATTTACCTGTGGCACCTAACAGGAGTTGGCAATAAATAAATCACACTTGCATCCAGTTGACATGGATTAAAGTTGACTCAACCTCTGTCCTGTGTCCTTATGTGTACCACATTGAGCATGGAGAAAAGAAAGAAGACCAAAGAACTGTCTGAGGACTTGAGAAACCAAATTGTGAGGAAGCATGAGCAATCTCAAGGCTACAAGTCCATCTCCAAAGACCTGAATGTTCCTGTGTCTATCGTGCGCAGTGTCATCAAGAAGTTTAAAGCCCATGGCACTGTGGCTAACCTCCCTAGATGTGGACGGAAAAGAAAAATTAACGAGAGATTCCAATGCAAGATTCTGGGGATAGTAGATAAAGAACCTTGACTAACATCCAACAAGTTCAAGCTGCACTGCAGTCCGAGGGTACAACAGTGTCAACCCGTACTATACGTCGGCGTCTGAATGAAAAGGGACTGTATGGTAGCATACCCAGGAAGACCCCACTTCTTACCCCGAGACATTCAAAGAAAAGAACACGGTCCCTAGAGCCAAACATGGCGGAGGCTCCCTGATGTTTTGGGGTTGCTTTGCTGCCTAGGGCACTGGACTACTTGACCGTGTGCATGGCATTGTGAAGTCTGAAGACTACCAACATATTTTGCAGCATAATGTAGGGCCCAGTGTGAGAAAGCTGGGTCTCCCTCAGAGGTCATGGGTCTTCCAGCAGGACAATGACCCAAAACACACTTCAAAAAGCACTAGAAAATGGTTTGAGAGAAAGCACTGGAGACTTCTAAGGTGGCCAGCAATGAGTCCAGACCTGAATCCCATAGAACACCTGTGGAGAGATATAAATATGGCAGTTTGGAAAAGGCACCCTTCAAATATCAGGGACCTGGAGCAGTTTGCCACCAGAAGAATGGTCTAAAATTCCAGCAGAGCATTGTAAAAAACTGATGGTTACCGGACGCAGTTGATCGCAGTTATTTTGGCTAAAGGTTGTGCAACCAAGTATTAGGCTGAGGGTGCCAATACTTTTGTCTGCACTATATATAATGAAATTGCCGCTACACTGAACACAACTTGCTAGGGAACAAGCTAAATGGCTGATACATGAAATGCAGGATTTGTCTGTGCAGCTAATGAATGCATGTATGAAAAATGAACACAGTAAATACTGTACTGGAATAAATGAATTGAGAGACTTGTTTTGACTGTGCTCCCTTCCCCGCCCAGTAGCTACACCTTCACCTCCATCTTACTGTAGCCCTGGTCCTGGTTCAGACCACTACCAGCTGTTTTTTTAATTGCACTACACCGGCATATAAATCACTTCACAGCAATGTAGACCACACATAGTGTCAGAGTAGGACCCGGTAAGTTTGAGAGCACTTTGGCGCAGTTACCGGGCTCTTCGCAGTGACGTCAGTGATGAAGCTAAGTCTCTCAATTCATTTATTCCAGTACAGTATTTACTGTGTTTATTTTTCATACATGCATTCATTAGCTGCACAGACAAATCCTGCATTTCATGTATCAGCCATTTAGCTTGTTCCCTAGCATGTTGTGTTCAGTGTAGCGGCAATTTCATTATATATAGTGCATACACATTTTTTGCCTGCACCTGCACATTTAAAAAGGTGAAGCCAGTCCTAATGTATTTATTATTTTTCTGGTCATCATAATGGGAGACCCAGACAATGGGGTTTAGGGCTCCGCCCTCCGGAGGTCACACTAGGTACTACAAGTTTGTAGACACCGCCTCCTCCACTTATAAACCCCCACCGTAGGAAACATCCTCAGTTTTAAACTTAGTGTGCTCGGAGGATCACGCTTTGCTTGCACTTCACTGCATTCTCACAGCTTACGTGATGGCGTATGAAGACAAGGTAAATGGTCCCGGTTGGGACCCTCGACAGTCTCCCCGCTCACCCTTTGTGGAACACGCTGGTGGAGGTACCGGAGGGCTTTTTAGCCTGGACACTTGCTGTTCTCCCGGTACGCTGTCGAGCTCCTTCCTTTCCATCCCTCCATGGAGGCTCTGGAGAGGGGGAGCCTGGAGCCTTGCACAGCTCCGCTCCGTCCGAGGCCTCCCTAAATGGTGCTTACAGACCGGACGGAGCCAGCCCAGTCCGAGGCCTCCCTAAATGGTGCTTACACTCCGGACTGGTGCTGTACCCCCGTCCGAGGCCTCCCTAAAGGTGCTTACAGACCGGACCGGCACTGAGGCACCTGGTGTGTCTCCTGTGTGCCTGGGGGTAGTGTCTGTCACTTGGTGTCATGACACTCAGACCGCGCGGTTACCTTCGGGTCCGCGGTTCTGTTGGTGTACCCTGTGCTGGGGTCACTCTGGCTGACCGCCCTGTGTGTCTCAGGGGCTGAGGCTGTAGACTGCTGATGTTTGTTTTGTGCATGCAGTCTGTGTGTGTATGTGCATTGTTACACACTCTTTTCCCGCGCTGCGGGCTCTGGCACCTCCATTACTGAGGCTGCCTGGAGGAGGAGGAAGCAGCTCTTACGGTGACATCACCGATGGGCGTGTTTTGTGTTCTCCCGCGTGTTCCTGGCCACGCCTATGACTTTACTGTCGGCGGCCATCTTCTCCCTCTCTTCCCGGCTGGGATCTGGCTGCAGCGTGTGTCTGCACTTTCCAGGGGAGACCGGAACTCGCGGAGGTCACACACGAACACCGCTTCCTCCTACCGCTTACTGCGGTCGGTAAGCCACCGGGATCTCCGGTTTGTTTGTTACAACTTGGCTTATTTCCCCCTACTGTGGCGATGTCCTCAGTAAGGAAGCATGCTGCTAAGACGGCAGATGGCACCATTACCTGCGCTACATGCAACGGTTCACTGGTGGAGGGGTCCTGCAATAATTGCGGACGCCCAGAGACCCGGACAGTTACTGTTGGATCAGAATCTGCGGGTCTGTACCCTGAGGTTCGGGTGATCCCAGGGACATGGGAAGCACAGAATAAGATAAATGAATCTCTGCTGTCCCAGATGTCCTCCATGTCGCAATCCCTGGAGGCACTTCATAGGAGGCTGGAAAACCCAGCTACTCCTCCCAGTTACCCCCGGGTGCTTCTTACTTCTTCTGTGAGACCCCCTAAGCGAGCTCGTGAGGCCTCTCCAGAGCTCCAAGCTCTCTCTGAGGAGGAGCGTTCCTCTGATGGTGAGGAAGATGATGGGGGTTCTACTCTCGGGTCTGTCTCTGAACCTCCAGATGGGGTGGAGGATCTGGTGTCCTCCATCAATGAGACATTACGTCTGGTCACTCCTCCTGAGGAGGTGACTGTTCACCCCAAGGAGGTCTATCAATGGCTGCGGCCGGAGGCAAGACCAAGTGGGTCCTTTATGGACCACACTAATTTTGGAAGGGTGATTAGAGCTCCCAGGTTACATCCTGGGCGGCGTTATGTCCGTAAACCTAAGGACAATCGCTTCCCCTTTCCTCAGGAGGTGCTTCTGGAATGGTCACAGTCCCCTAAGGTGGACGCTTCCATGACTAGGATTGCTGCACGCTCCTTGTTTTCTGCCTCTGATAGCTCCTCATTGAAGGATGCTACTGATAGACAGGTCGAGCAACTCGCCAAGTCTTCCTATGAGGCTGTGGGGTCTTCATTTGCCCCTAATTTTGCCGCGGTCTGGACCCTACAAGCGATTACCTCCTGCTTGGATGGTATCTCTGATCTAGCTAGGGCCAGCCCAGAGGTCCTGGCACTCTCCGACAGGGCAAGGGCTTATGCGGATTACGCCAGGACGGCAACTTTGGAAACTGCCACTCGCTCGGCTGTGGCTTCGGCCAATGCTATAGCGATCCGCAGGTTGTTGTGGCTGCGTCTTTGGGACTCAGATGCCACGTCTAAGAAGATTTTGCAAAATCTTCCGTTTGCTGGTGACAGGCTCTTCGGCACCGAGCTGGACAAGCTGATAAAGGATTCTGCTGAGTCTAAGATACCGCAGAATAAGCCTAAGCCACGGTATACCGTGAAAAGGAACCCAAAACAGTGGTCCTTTCGCCCCAGCTCGCAGTCATCAGCGGCGTCCGCTCGCGCGGACCATGGGGGCAAGCCCTCCACTCAGTGGCGCAACAAAAGTCGCCAAAAGAAGCCGGCAGGGGCTGCAGCTGCCACCCCTAAACCCGCTTCGGCATGACTCGCTCTTTCATCCTGTCTCCCCACAGGTGGGGGGCCGCCTGTCTCTTTTCCAGGACAGATGGCTTCTCCACGTCCAAGACCAGTGGGTCCGAGACGTAGTCTCAAAAGGCTACAGGATAGAGCTGACGTCACAGCCGGCACACCGATTCCATCGGTCTGTTCCATCCCTAGACAAAGCTCAGGCTTTTCATCTGGTGTTGGAGGGACTCCGCAGAGACGGAGTGGTGGTCCCAGTACCCACGGGAGAGAGGTTCAGGGGTTTTTACTCCAACCTCTTTATTGTCCCAAAGAAGGACGGCTCTTTTCGTCCGGTTCTGGACCTCAAGTTGTTCAACCGCCACGTGTTGGTCCGGAAGTTTCGTATGGAATCCCTGCGCTCCGTGATCGCGGCTGTGTCACAGGGAGACTTCCTGGCGTCCATAGATATCCGAGACGCCTACCTTCACGTGCCCATTGCACCGGCTCATCAGCGCTGGTTGAGATTCGCAGTGGGGGAAGAACACTTCCAATTTGTGGCACTGCCATTCGGGCTAGCCTCGGCACCGCGAGTGTTCACAAAGGTGATGGCCTCAATGATGGCTCTCCTGCATGTGCAGGGACACGCCGTCATTCCCTATTTGGACGACCTGCTGGTCAGGGCGCCATCGGAAGACCTTTGTCGGGTGAGCCTGGAGGTGACCATGAAGTCTCTGGAACAGTTCGGGTGGCTTCTCAACATTCCAAAGTCGACCCTGGTTCCGACCCAGTCTTTGACATATCTGGGCATGGACTTCCACACGGACTCAGCCCTGGTGTCCCTACCTCAAGCCAAACAGCTTGCGATCCAATCAGGAGTGCAGAATGTTCTCCTGTCACCACAATCTTCCCTACGGGAGTTGATGAAGCTGGTGGGACGCATGGTAGCGGCGATAGAGGCGGTGCCTTTCGCACAGTTTCGCCTCCGTCCTCTCCAGTTGGAGATTCTTCGCCGATGGGACAAAAGGACGATTTCTCTGAATCGGCTGGTGACGCTGTCACAATCGACCAGGGACTCCCTACAGTGGTGGCTCCTGCCACATCATCTGTCACGGGGCCGGTCCTTTCTAAAACCGTCATGGTTAGTGGTGACCACCGACGCCAGTCTGAAGGGCTGGGGCGCGGTGTTCTTACACCACAGGGCTCAAGGCCTCTGGACCCAGGCGGAGTCGGCATTACAGATCAACGTGCTGGAGATCAAGGCGGTCTATCTGGCGCTCCTGGCGTTTCAGAAATTCCTGTCAGGACAACCCATTCGGGTTCAGTCCGACAATGCGACGGCCGTCGCCTACATAAATCATCAGGGAGGGACCAGAAGTGCTCAGGCCCTCGCCGAAGTCCACCGCATTCTAGCCTGGGTGGAGGAAAACGGCTGCCTGATCTCCGCAGTTCACATCCCAGGGGTCGAGAACTGGGAGGCCGACTACCTGAGCCGACAGGGGATGGACGCCGGAGAGTGGTCCCTGCATCCAGACGTCTTCCGGGACATCTGCAGCAAATGGGGCACTCCGGACGTGGATCTGATGGCCTCACGGTTGAATCATCAGGTACCCCAATACATGGCACGATCGTGGGATCCTCAGTCTCTGGGGGCGGATGCCCTGATCCTGAGTTGGTCCAGCTTCCAGCTGCCATATGTGTTCCCGCCTCTCGCTCTGATTCCCAGGGTTCTGTGGAAAATCAGGACAGAATGCAGAGTAGCCATTCTAGTGGCTCCAGATTGGCCCCGGAGGTCCTGGTACCCGGACCTCTGGCAACTGTCAGGCGGACACCGGTGGGCTCTTCCAGAACGCGCAGATCTACTCGCGCAAGGGCCATTCTTCCACCTCAATTCCAGGGCCCTCAGATTGACTGCATGGCTCTTGAGGCCTGGTTGCTGACATCCAGGGGCTTCTCTCCTACGGTGGTTGCCACGATGAATCGGGCAAGGAAACCTGTCTCCAGGAAGATATACCACAGAACGTGGAAAATCTTTTTCTCCTGGTGTGCCTCTGGTGGACGCTCACCGTGGCCCCTGTCCATCCCGACATTGTTGGCCTTCCTACAGTCGGGTTTGGAGTTGGGATTATCCCTTGGCTCTCTGAAAGGTCAAGTATCAGCACTTTCAGTGCTGTTTGACAGGCGCTTTGCGCTCCTCCCAAAGGTTCGTCAATTTCTGCAGGGGGTGTCTCGGGTGGTTCCGCCTTACAGACGACCTCTGGACCCTTGGGACCTCAACATGGTCCTGGCGGCACTGCAGAAACCGCCGTTTGAGCCACTGAGAGACATCTCTCTCTCTCGTCTGTCCCAGAAGGTGGTTTTTCTGGTGGCAATTACGTCTCTGAGAAGGGTCTCAGAATTGGCTGCACTTTCGTGCAAGTCACCCTTTCTGTTGGTTCACCAAGACAAGGTGGTGCTGCGCCCGCGGCCTGAATTCTTGCCGAAGGTGGTTTCAACTTTCCACCTAAACCAGGAGATTGTTCTCCCATCATTTTGCCCCGCTCCCGTTCATCAGGTTGAGCGCGACCTCCATACTTTGGATCTCGTGAGAGCTGTACGCATTTATGTGTCCAGGACCGCCTCCTTTAGGAGTTCGGATTCCTTATTTGTCCTCACGATGGGTCGCTGTAAGGGGTCCGCGGCTTCGAAGTCGACCTTGGCCAGATGGATCAAGGCTCCCATTCAGGAGGCATACCGGTCTTCTGGTTTGCCTCTCCCGGTTGGTTTGAAGGCACACTCTACTAGAGCTGTAGGTGCCTCATGGGCCTTGCGACATCGAGCATCTGCTCTACAGGTGTGTCAGGCGGCCACCTGGTCCAGCCTGCACACTTTCTCAAAGCACTATATGGTGCATGCCCATGCCTCTGCGGACGCAAGTTTGGGCAGGCGGGTCCTCCAGGCGGCGGTTGCCCACCTTTAAGGGGGACCGTGTATTATCCGTCTTGTTGAGGAACTCTTCCCGCCCTGGGGTATTGCTTTAGGACATCCCCATTGTCTGGGTCTCCCATTATGATGACCAGAAAAAAGAGAATTTTGTTTACGTACTGTAAATTCTTTTTTCTTTAATCATCAATGGGAGACCCAGCACCCACCCAGTTGTTCCGTTGCATGTTTGCATTTGATCTGTTCTCTGTTGAGACAGTGTTTTTTTTCCGGGTTGTTCAAACCGTCTATGCACGGTATTCTTCCCGATGTTTCGGGTGTGGTTCATTTTTCTCCTCGCAGCTTATGGACTAAACTGAGGATGTTTCCTACGGTGGGGGTTTATAAGTGGAGGAGGCGGTGTCTACAAACTTGTAGTACCTAGTGTGACCTCCGGAGGGCGGAGCCCTAAACCCCATTGTCTGGGTCTCCCATTGATGATTAAAGAAAAAAGAATTTACGGTACGTAAACAAAATTCTCTTTATTATTAATACTTTTGTCTGGCCCATTTTTGGAGTTTTGTGTGAAATGATCAATGTTTTGCTTCATTCTCTTTTGTGTTTTTTCATTAACCTTCGTCAGGCTGCATAATTTTACAACGTTAACAGGCTGCAGAGGTACAATTGTACCTTCATATATATCTCCACTGTGGGAAGACTTTCTCCTTTACATGGTTTCAGAAACTAAAGTTCATTCAGCTACAAATGTTATGCTGATATCTATTGGCCAGTGTTGTTACTACTCACTTATGTTGCTGTCAATTACGTTGATTCAAACTGGGAGTTGCTTCTACTTCTGTTCCTGCCTCCCTCCTCTCAGTAGCCATTTTGCTCTTCATCTCATTGTTGTGAGCACACACATTTCTAGGCTTGTGAAGTCTTCAATTTCTTGGATACGAAGGTAGGAAAGTCTCACAGCATCTAACAGCCAGTTATACCTTCATTCGCCTTATGTGGGGACAGAACAGTCAGAAATTGTCTTTGAGCCTGGACTTGGCTTACATATATTTTGTATGAAACTTATCACTTTATGATTTTTATACGAAAAATGGATAATAATTAGTATCTACATATTGTTTTACTTATATTCAGCACAAAATAAAGATGGTGGCTCTGTTACAATTTTCCTATTGGTCGAAAAAAACAGTCGAAGATGGAATGAAAATTCTGAAACTGTATACGGTTTACATAATATATGAATGACATTTATAAATAATTATCACTAGAAATAATTTACTTTTTTATCTGCACTTTAGAATCGAGTTTCATTCTACTTGCCACGTGTTACTGAACTAAATTACGAAGCCAAAATTCATCTACCAAGTCATCATGAGTGATAGTGATGCTGGATCTAGTTTCTACCATAATCCAAGAAAACGTGTTTGCAGGTTACTATCATTTTGTGAAAAGCCAATAATGTAGTATTGTGTAGTATTTCGGAAAATTATTTATTTTTCATATTTACAGATTTACGTCTGACGAAATAATGCGAATGCTAGAAGAATCTGATTCTGAGCATGAGGAAGAACCATATGTTGCATCTGATGATAAAAACTATGTACCACAAGTGGATGTTACTGAAGAAGATTCAGACATTGAACAAGAAATGGTCATAGAGCAGGAAAAAGAATACGACTCAGATGAAAGTGTTGAGGATGACTCTGTGCCTCAAAGTGCAGGCGACATTTGGACTGCTAAGGATAAAACTCAATGGTGTAGTGATCCACTGCCAAATGCACAAACAAAATCTCGTAATGTCCTACGACAAAGAGGTGGCCCTGCAGCAATCAGCAACCTGTATACAGCAAAAGAGCTATTCAAGGGAATTATGACTCCCGAGATGTGCGACATCATATTACGAGAAACAAATCGAAAGGCCAAGAGAGTTTGTGATGCTGGTACAACGTTTTCCTGATTCTTCTGAACGGCCACCACAAAAAACATTCAAGCAATTTACTGAAACTGAACTCCATGCATTTTTGGGCATACTGATTGCTGCTGGTGTGCACAAAGACAACAAAGAGAATCTGGAGGAAATGTGGAATGTTGCTGCTCTGCCTCTTATACGTGCAGCCATGTCTTGTGACTGCTTCAGATGATACTCAGATTTATCAGATTTGACAACGAAAATACACGTGCAGAACGTGTGCAAACAGGTAAAGCTGCACCAATACGGGACATCTGGACAATGCTGAACAGAAATCTGGAGAGAGCCTACAAGCCATATAATTGTATCACAGTCGACAAGCAATTATTTCCATTTAGAGGCCATACTAAATTTACCCAGTATATACCTTCAAAACCAGCTAAATATGGCATAAAGATTTTCTGGGCTTGTGACTCGTCAAACGCCTACCCGTTATAAGGTCAGCTCTACACTGGGAAACCAACTGATGGTCCTAGACAAGTAAACATTGGTGAACAAACAGTATTGGACCTAGTGAGCTCGTATAAAGGCTCTGGAAGAAATGTCACCACCGATAACTTCTTTACAACCTAGCTAAGGTATTGAACTCCTGTAACATGACACTAGTTGGTGCAGTGAGAAAAAACAAAAGTTTCATACCTAGCAACATGCAGCCTGCCAAAGAAAGGTCTGTAAACTCGATAAATTTTGCCTACAATCATGATGCAACAGTCTGTTCATACAGTTAGGGCCAGAAATATTTGGACATTGACACAAGTCTTGTTATTTTAGCTGTTTACAAAAACATGTTCAGAAATACAATTATATATATAATATGGGCTGAAAGTGCACACTCCTAGCTGCAATATGAGAGTTTCCACATCCAAATCGGAGAAAGGGTTTAGGAATCATAGCTCTGTAATGCATAGCCTCCTCTTTTTCAAGGGACCAAAAGTAATTGGACAATGGACTGTAAGGGCTGCAATTAACTCTGAAGGCGTCTCCCTCGTTAACCTGTAATCAGTGAAGTAGTTAAAAGGTCGGGGGTGGATTCCAGGTGTGTGGTTTTGCATTTGGAAGCTGTTGCTGTGACCAGACAACATGCGGTCAAAGGAACTCTCAATTGAGGTGAAGCAGAACATCCTGAGGCTGAAAAAAAAGAAAAAATCCATCAGAGAGATAGCAGACATGCTTGGAGTAGCAAAATCAACAGTTGGGTACATTCTGAGAAAAAAGGAATTGACTGGTGAGCTTGGGAACTCTAAAAGGCCTGGGCATCCACGGATAACAACAGTGGTGGATGATCGCCGCATACTTTATTTGGTGAAGAAGAACACGTTCACAACATCAACTGAAGTCCAGAACACTCTCAGTGAAGTAGGTGTATCTGTCTCTAAGTCAACAGTAAAGAGAAGACTCCATGACAGTAAATACAAAGGGTTCACATCTAGATGCAAACCATTCATCAATTCCAAAAATAGACAGGCCAGAGTTAAATTTGCTGAAAAACACCTCAAGAAGCCAGCTCAGTTCTGGAAAAGTATTCTATGGACAGATGAGACAAAGATCAACCTGTACCAGAATGATGGGAAGAAAAAAGTTTGGAGAAGAAAGCTAACGGCACATGATCCAAGGCACACCACATCCTCTGTAAAACATGGTGGAGGCAACGTGATGGCATGGGCATGCATGGCTTTCAATGGCACTGGGTCACTTGCGTTTATTGATGACATAACAGCAGACAAGAGTAGCTGGATGAATTCTGAAGTGCACCGGGATATACTTTCAGCCCAGATTCAGCCAAATGCTGCAAAGTTGATTGGACGGCGCTTCATAGTACAGATGGACAATGACCCCAAGTATACAGCCAAAGCTACCCAGGAGTTCATGAGTACAAAAAAGTGGAACATTCTGCAATGGCCAAGTCAATCACCAGATCTTAACCCAATTGAGCATGCATTTCACTTGCTGAAATCCAGACTTCAGACGGAAAGACCCACAAACAAGCAAGACCTGAAGGCTGCGGCTGTAAAGGCCTGGCAAAGCATTAAGAAGGAGGAAACCCAGCGTTTGGTGATGTCCATGGGTTCCAGACTTAAGGCAGTGATTGCCTCCAAAGGATTCGCAACAAAATATTGAAAATAAAAATATTTAGTTTGGGTTATGTTTATTTGTCCAATTGTCTAATTCCTAAAATGTGGAGTGTTTGTAAAGAAATGTGTACAATTCCTACATTTTCTATCAGATATTTTTGTTCAACCCTTCAAATGAAACGTTACAATCTGCACTTGAATTCTGTTGTAGAGGTTTCATTTCAAATCCAATGTGGTGGCATGCAGAGCCCCACTCGCGGAAATTGTGTCACTGTCCAAATATTTCTGGCCCTAACTGTATGTACCAAAGAAGAACAAATCAGTCGTTCTTCTATCATCTATGCACATGACGGGAGAAGTTGAAGAGACACTAGCAGCCAAGCCAGAGATAATAAAATACTGCAACAAAACAAAAGGCGGAGTTGATGTTATGGATAAAATGTTGGGAGAGTACACTGTGAAACGATGAACATTACGTTGGCCTCTGGCATTTTTCTACAATATGATTGACGTCACTGGGTTAGCATCCTACATGATCTACAGAGAACACAATCCAAGCTTCAGGACAAAAGATCAACAAAGAAAGTTCCTGAAAGATCTCGCAAATCAGCTGTGTATGCCTGCAATTGAAGATCGTAGTACAAACCGAATGATGATGAGAAACCATTTTCTTCGAGGTGCAGTAGAAATGGTGCTTGGACGATGCATTCTGGTAGCATCGCAAGCAGCAGCTGGCCCTCAAATACCTCAATGGTAGTCTTGGACCCTCCCTGTTGTTGGTAGTTGCTATGTCTGCCGAGACCTGAGGCGAAAACAACGTAAGACTAAAAAGTCTTGTGTGGTTTGTGTGAAACCCATTTGCGATGAACACTCGGTAGCAAAGACAACATGCATTACTTGCGAAGAAAATCAATAAAAAAAGTTTCTTACATTTTCTTTTATAATGTAAATGAACAGTTTTTTTACTTGTTTATAATAATATAAAATAGCATTATCATTAAAAGAAAAAATTATTCTTTTTTCTTTGCGTTATCTTCATTCAAAATATATGAGGGTACATTTGTACCGATGCAGCTTGTTATGGATGCAAAAATATCTCGACCCCTTATCTCGGAAGGGGGTGGAGATATTTTATTGAAATTTGGCCAATATATTTTGGAACAAAACTGAGATGTCACGAAATTTCAGCCCTCTAACGGCTTTTCGAACAAAAGTTATTGCAATTTTAAAACGGAATAGTTACAATTGTACCTACTCAGCTGGACGAAAGTTAAAGACAAATTAAATGAAGATAATAATACCAAAGAATTTGTAATTGCAATAATTTTCAGGAAGAAACTGAGTATTATCTGACAGAATTGCAGCGGTGTCAATACTTTTGGCCACAACTGTATATAGCGGATACAGCCTGCTTACTGCCGGTCATCATGTGAGGACGTGGCATGCTTGCAGTATACTGTTTATCAGGGCTTACCTTTCAGTAAGAGAAAGAGAGGAGGAGTAGAGAACCGTGGGCCTAGTGACCATTATAGTGAGTGCCCATGACCAGCTTAGTGTGCTCATCTCGTCATCTTCCACGCTACAGCGTACCGCCCACTCACCTCGCAGTGTCGGGAAAACCGAGTTGGTGAGATCATGGTGACCAGGCTTAATCGGCAGAAACGACCGGCCAAAGGACACAAGACGGTAGAGTGCAAGAATGAAGCACCTGGCTATGCCCATTGTAGGGTCCCTGATACTGCAAGGATGCCCATAACGGCACTGTGATGCTGATTAAATGGATACATTAAAGTGAATGGATACAGTGAAGCAATCTGATCTGTGTTTGGTCTTCCTTGAAAGAGATTGTCCAGGCATATGTATAAGGGCCACGTCACACACACCGATATCTGTGCAGATATTGTTCGCAGATCTCTGGTTGCAGTGAAATCATGGACACATTGTTCCATGTTGTGGCTGTGTACAAATGGAACAATGACTCCATGATTTCACTGGAACCTGAGATCTGCGAACAATATCTGCAAAGATATCTGTGTGTGTGACGTGGCCCTAATTTATATGTTTATCTAGGCTGCAAAATGCTGACAGTTTGCAATGTACACCCTGTCAGCATTTTACATTTTTACCTATATCCTCTTTCTGCATCTGGAGCAGCAGCCTCTGCCACCGAACAGGAGCATATTTGTTTTGGAGCATGGGTGTAAACGTCACAACTGGTCATTTACACCCACTCTCCTACAAGCACGCTCCAGTATGCCGGGCCACCGCAGACTCCAACAAGCCCGCCAAGTCCCTGATATGACCACTCACCCCCACTCATCTTGATAAACTGAACTACATTGCACACAGTGGTCATCTCCCCTCCCACAGTGTGCCAAATCCGCACCTGTGTGAAGAAGATGACCGCTCAGTGCACTGTGCTGTTGTCACGTTCTGAGGTTTTTTTTCCCCTTAAGGTACCATTACACTCTTCAATGTTGTAACGATATCACTAACGATCTCACAGGAGCGCTGTCGTTAGGACATCTCTTTGACAACGTTGGTGAGATGTCACATGTCTAGATATCGTGCACAATGATGTGGTGAGCAGCTATCGTTCACACAACCCAGTGAACGATACTTGTTCACTGTTGTGAATAGGCGAAGTCGTTAACGACATCGTTATCGTGGTGTCACACACAACGATGCAGCAGGTTGGCTGATCAAGGATCGTTTGATTTGAGAACATGTTCTCATATCTGCTAACAACGATTTATCAAAGTCGTATCTCGGTGTTAAGGCCACTTTACACACACAGATATCTGTTCAGATATTGGTCGCAGATCTCTGGTTGCAGTGAATTCATGGACACATTGTTCCATTTGTACACGGCCACAAAATGGAACAATCTGTCTATGACTTCACTGCAACCAGAGATCTGAGACCAATGTCTGAACAGATATCTGTGTGTGTAACGTGGCCTTTACACGCAACAACTTACGATGTCATTTCAACAACTCCAAACCCTTGATGTTTGAGCGATATCGTTCACGATCCCGTACCGTGTAACGGGGCCTTTAGTCTGTGTGCTTCTCTGCAGGTGGGGGGGGTGTCTTTGGATTCTGATCTCCAGTCCCTCATCCTAGAAGTAGTTCTTCCCTCCACTGGGTGTCGCAGATAGAGTTCATTTCAGACTATGCTTGGACCCCGTGCAGTGAGTACTTGCTATGCTTGCTTCTGCTGCTGTTCGCTTCCATAGGAGCAGGGTTTTCCTGGTGCGTGGGTGGAGATAGGGGCATTTTAGCCAAGGGTTGATCAGGAGCGAATGACTACTGTGGTGGCCTGAACGTCCTCACCTTCAGAGTTAATTTCAGGATCAGGGTGTGTGCCAGGGACCCCCAGTCTAAGGGACAGACTAGTTCGGCTTGCCCATCTAACCATCTTGCTTCCTGATTCCCTATCCACTATACCATCCCATGACATCTACAGTGTGTGTGCATGCGCTCATCTCCTTCACTGAGCTGCAGATTTGGCACCCTGTGGCAGAGGAGATATGCGGTGTGTGTGCTCCTCTACTCCTAAGTAATAATGCAAAATGTATAAATTGAGGGTGCAAATTACATGAAATATTCAGCAGAAAAGACAGCACCTCCAACAGGTGGTTCAATCAATGCAAGATTCTTTATTCCATGTCTGTCACACAGCGACAGGCTGTGTCACAGACAAGGAATAAAGAAACTTGCATTGATTGAACCACCTGTCTGAAGGCGCTGTCTTTTCTGCTGAATATTTCATGTGAGTAACCAGGTTGGACTCCCTGGATTGAGACGTGCGCCCCATCTTTGGGGTAGTAGAGCTTTTTTCAAAAAAGTGATACCCATATGCACCAGGGTGCTGTGAACCATTGTATATGATATATGAGGGTGCAAATTACAACCTCTCAGCACTTTGCAGCCTAGATACACATATAAATTATACAAAAAGCCCGAACAACACCTTTAAAGTTTTCTTCTAATGACATCTTTTGGGCAGGATTTTGTTTAGGGTCTTCTGCTTCTCTGCCTGCCTTTTCTGTTTCTTTTACAGGCAGTGATCAGCTTACTGTTTTAAATTCTGCGCCGCTTCCATCATTGTAGGGGGAGGTACGTATCCAATGTGAATCTGCATTATGAATGCAGGTCTTCAGTAAAATGGCTGCAGAGGTGCTGCATATACATATTGAGATTTCAGCTTAATGAAGAGGTCATTGAGCTAAAATCCTAAAGGGAACCTGTCAGGTGGTTTATACCCTCCCAGCTATCGCTGTCTGTCCCTGTAGCTTCATAATACTAGTCTAATCATTCCTGTCTGAGCTCATAGTGTAATGTTAAAGGTGAAAAAAAGCATTTATACACTTACATTTCCTTATGTAAATCAGGCACAGTCTACATCTTGGAGACTCTAGTCTAGCTGGCAGGTTTATAGTTAACATTTCAGCCGAATGTCAGAACATGTTGGGAGACCTAATGTGATGTTATAACCATGTGACTACAATAGGCGGAGCTAAGTCCCCATAGGACATAATGAGTTTGCTCGCTTACCTCTGCCCACTATGGTCACATGATTGGGACATCACACAGGTCATGCAAGTTAATAGTGAGTTAACTATTAACCTGCCAGACAGTCTACCACCTCCAAGCTGTAGATTGTCTCATTCACATAAGAAAATGTAAGTGTATAAATGGTTTTTTTCACCTTTACCATTACAATCTGAGCTCAGACAGGGATGATTAGAATAGTACTATGAAGATGCAGGTACAGACAATGATAGCTGGGAGGGCATAAACCACGTGACAGGTTCCCTTTAAGCATACTTGCTTCGGGGGTAGGCGTGGCTTGGCGTTGGTAGCTGTGGCTTGATGTTTTATTGAAGGAATTAACATTAATGTAGCAGAAAGAGCGGCACTTAGGTGGATGAAGTGCAGTTGCAGCTTTAATAATTATAGATCCATGAGGTGAACAAGCAGGGAGGGAAGGAGGTGCAGGACGACGGTGACTGTTTCACACTGACTGGCGCTTCTACAGGGCTCTACAAATGTATTGTGGACCTGTAGAAGCGCCAGTCGGCGTGAAACAGTGCCACTCTTTCTGCTACTTTCATGGATCTTCAATCTTAGGGTGACTTCACACTTGCGTTTGCAAGTGCAGCGCATGTTGCGGATGTGAAAATCTAAATCTGCATGCGTATTGCGGACGTATCTTTAACGCATGTCATTGCGGACGAATGCGTACCCCATTATAAAGAACGGAGCACCGAGGAGCGGCGCTGAGCAGAAGACCGGGATGGTAAGATACGCAGCGGGGGGGGGCCCTTACAAGGGGGGAGAGTGCCAGCATTTGGGGGCCATTTATTTAGTTATGCACTGCTTCCCCCTGTCGCTGATTGACAGGGGGAAGCAGTGCATATATAATGAGCGGCCCAACGTGACGGGGCCGCTCATACAGCAGCCTCCCCCCGCCTCCACAGCCCCCACCAACCGTAGTGACTCATGTATAAGCCGAGGGGGAGACTTTTCAGCCCAAATTTTGGGCTGCAAAACTCGGCTTATACACGAGTATATACGGTAAATTGAATGCGTTTTTTTGCTCCATTTAATGTAAATTACCATAGTGTTACAAATTGTAAAGAAATGTAAAATACAATTACTGTTTTTCCAAAAACCTGAAAAAGAAAATAAAATTAAATGAAATATTAAGTTACACAACCAATAAAGCCCTAGTCTACGTTTGATGTATGTTAATAAAAATACAATTATTTGTTAATTCATTTTTATTACTGAACTCTTGTTTTGCTATTCATAAATAGTATGATATATTAAAGTGAGTGAACACCTTAAATAAAACTATAACCACACTATAACTCTTTCAAACTGTATACATATTCATTACTGTTTATTTTGTTTTTTTCTGTTTTGCCTGCAGGACTTGGAGCAGCACTGCTGAGCCAGCAGCAGCATCCATACTGTCCCAAGGAGTTGGGAGCGCCACCGAACTCTCTCCCCAGACCGGTACAATAGAGGATGCAACGTCTGACTTGGCACAATCTGGAACTCAAGTTGCCAGCACTCCAAGCTATCCCATATCCCATGTCTCCGGTCCTACTTTGGTGGGTACTTCACACCAGCGACAGAGGGCATGTGATAGGACAGTCATGCCTGAGTTTTTGCACTTAAGCTCGAACTTTCAGGAAGGTTTGACTCGTCTTGGTAACATTGTTGAAAAGGGGTTTCAGAATATGAATACTCTTTTCAGTGAAGTTAACAGCCGATTCGACCGCCTGTAAGCCGACCTAACAAGACCGGCACAACATTTTTTTTCTTGTATGGAAAAGTGCATGACGGATACCTTATCACCTGAGTTCCAGATTGATGTCATGACTGCGTGTCAGGATGCTTTTACACTGACAGTCCAGCAACAGCAACAACAGCAACAGCTACAACAGCTTCGTTACTGGACCCAGCAACACGGCTTCTACAACCAGCCAAGGAATAATGTTCAAGTCTCCCAATCTGCCCCAACACAGCTTTAGTGGCAAACTGCATCACAACCACAACAAGGAACAAGTTTGCCAACACACACCAACTTGCCACCACCACCAATGGACATTGTACCTGAGGTACCAAGCTACACAGGGCTAAACACTTCGTCATCGCAGCTGCCTCAGGCTACTATCAGTTCGGAAACTTCGCTTCAAGAATCACGTGCAGCGTTCAGTTTAGCTTCTTCTGTACTGCATGGTATCCTTCACAAATCCACCCACACATTGTCAACGGCAACATGTACTGCAGCATCAACAGCTGTCCCTTCTGTCACTTATGGCGTAAGTACAACGCTGGCAAAGAAAACCAAAATTAAAGATCGGACACAGGAAACACAAGGACCAGAAACCAGCACGCCAATGAAAACCTTATAAGTGAAGCGCAAGCGAACTGTCAAAACCAGTGTCTCAGATTCACAAACAAATATTGACCCCCTCAGCAAAGCCTGTTGAAGGTGCAGTATTGGTAAAAAAAAGTTGGTCGCCCCAAAAATTAAGAACAATGCACCACTCTTACCACCCTCCTCTTCACCTGCTAATGTCTCGTTGCTTCATGTCTCTACACCTCCTGCTCTGTCTGTCCCTTCCAATATCTCTCTCCTATCCAATGTATCTTTACCTTCCAATGTCCCCTCTGGTTTCTTGAATAATCTTGGTCTATTGTCAAATGATAGTCTAATGTCAACTCTAATGTATGTACTTCTTTTAGATTGCAAAATGTTGGTTCTCCTACGTTCAGTCCACTCTCACAGCTGGACTCTAGTTTTGGTGTTCATGGTCCAAGTGTTGGTGTTCTTGGTCCAAGTCCTCATCACACTATGTCACCAAACGTTGTTGACGAACATTTAGAAATACCCAACACCAAAGTCAACAGCAACACGAGGAGCGTAAGCACAAAGACTTACACATCATTCTAAAATATGTTGCCGTGTTTCTAATACAAAATGTTTTAATGTAATTTGAAAAGTTTGATTACATGCATGATTGTGTCAATAAACATTTTTTGGTTTATCACAAATTGATTGATTTCTTGCCTATAAACATTACATAATACGGTATTGATCATATGCTAACTGTAATGAATATGTATACAGTTTGAAAGGGTTATAGTGTGGTTATAGTTTTATTTAAGGTGTTCACTCACTTTAATATATCATACTATTTATGAATAGCAAAACAAGGGTTCAGTAATAAAAATGAATTAACAAATAATTTTATTTTTATTAACATACATCAAACGTAGACTAGGGCTTTATTGGTTGTGTATGAAGACAAGGTACACACATAAACAAAACCCAAAAAACGGATGTACAGCTATAGAGTGCTCCTCCCCCTTCTCCCCTCATCTCTGCTGAAGACTTTGCGACCTTCTTCAAGGAGAAGATCGACAAGATCAGAAGCAGCTTCGGTCCACTATCCCCACAACTCCCCTTCCCACCTACACTGCCCTCCTCCTCCATCAGCCACTTCCCCCCCATAACTGAAGACCAACTCTCCTCCCTCCTGTCAAAATCACACCTCACCACCAGCGCCCACGACCCGCTCCCATCCCACCTCATTCCCAACCACACCTCCATTTTCATCCCAGCCCTCACCCACCTCTTTAACCTTTCACTTAGCACTGGTACCTTCCCCTCGGCCTTCAAACACGCCCTAATCACGCCCATCCTAAAAAAACCCTCACTTGACCCTACCTCTGTCTCTAACTATCGCCCCATATCTCTTCTCCCATTCGCCTCTAAGCTACTTGAACAACACGTCCACTCCGAACTGTCCTCTCACCTCTCCTCGTGCTCCCACTTCGACCGCCTACAGTCCGGCTTCCGACTCCTCCATTCCACCGAAACAGCCCTGACCAAAGTCACCAACGACCTACTGACCGCCAAGAACAAACACCACTACTCCATCCTGCTACTCCTTGACCTGTCTGCCGCTTTCGACACGGTTGACCACTCCCTTCTTCTCCGGATCCTGGAATCCCTTGGCATCACCCACCTTGCCCTCTCCTGGATCTCCTCATACCTAGCAGACCGGACCTTCAGCGTCTCCCACTCCCACACCTCCTCCTCACCCTACCCCCTTTCTGTCGGAGTCCCCCAAGGTTCGGTCCTGGGACCCCTACTTTTCTCCATTTACACTCTCGGCCTAGGGCAACTCATCGAGTCCCATGGCCTCCAGTACCACCTCTACGCCGACGACACCCAAATCTACCTGTCCGGCCCTGACATCACCTCCCTACTCTCGAAAATCCCTCAATGCCTTTCCGCCATCTCATCCTTCTTCTCTGCCCGCTTCCTTAAACTCAACATGGACAAAACTGAATTCATAGTCTTCCCCCCAAGAAATTCCACCCCACCTCCCAACCTATCCATCTGCATCAACGACTGCGCCCTCTCCCCAGTCCCCCAAGCCAAGTGCCTCGGGGTAATCCTCGACTCCTCCCTATCCTTCAAACCCCACATCGAGGCCCTCACCACATCCCTCCGACTCCAGCTCAAGAACATCTCACGGATCCGCTCCTTCCTCACCCACGACACCGCTAAAACACTCATCCATGCTCTTATCATCTCCCGCCTTGACTACTGCAACCTCCTTCTCAATGGCCTCCCGGCTAACTCCCTCACACCTCTCCAGTCTATCCTCAACTCCGCTGCCCGACTCATCTATATGTCCTCCCGCTACTCCCCTGTCTCCCCCCTCTGCCAAGCCCTTCACTGGCTCCCCGTCTCCAAGAGATCCCAATTCAAAACACTAACCATGACGTACAAAGCCATACACAACCTGGCCCCACCATACATCTCCGACCTGGTCTCCCGATACCTACCCTCACGCAACCTCCGCTCCTCCCAAGAACTCCTCCTCTGCTCCCCCCTCATCACCTCTTCACACAACCGAGTCCAGGACTTCTCCCGGGCATCTGCCTTACTCTGGAACTCCCTACCCGAACACGTCAGACACTCTCCTACCCTGAGTAACTTCAAGTGTCACCTGAAGACTCACCTGTTCCGTCAAGCCTACAACCTGCCATGAGACCCAGGCGAACGCCCCATACCTGACATTCCCCCATCCTACTGTATCCTAACCCACCCCTCATAGACTGTGAGCCCTCGTGGACAGGGTCCCTGCCCCTCCTGTACCTGTACGTCCTGATCGCCTAGATTTAGTGTACTTGTTCTTGTCTCCCTCATCCTCATGTAAAGCGCCATGGAACCCAATGGCGCTATATAAATAAATAATAATAATAATAATAGTTAAAGTTGACATTCACATATAGAATCAGAATTGTTGTGTACTTTAAAAGGCAACCCCATGAACACAATGTCTGTCTATGGTAAAAACAACTCTGAAGTGGTCCACATATGAGAGGGTGATGAATTACAGGGCTACGGTTAGTAAACCACTCTTTAGCGTGTTCTTGACATTTTGAGGTGTGGTTTGTGACTCAGCCAGTTGGACAGTTAACCAGTCTGAGCCAAAAGTCACACGCCAACGTAAGGAGAACACTAGAGCAGTACTGTTATACCAGCCCCTCACACGAAAGAGGCAGAGATCCATCAGCCACCATTATACTCCCCCTTCGAGGACACCGATCCAACACACATCCAGTGAGTTATGCCGGGGTCACCCTCCTCCGCTGAAACGCACAGTAGTAAAACTCGTAAAAAGGCTGGTGTCACATTTGGCCAGCTAATTGCATTCAGCTCATGATGATTCGGATGTGTTTAACGCAACTGTTGTGTACATTTTTTTGAAAATGTAATCATAATGCTATTCGGGAAACGGGATTGCTAGGAAGGTGTAATCCGGGAAAATATGGTAACGTATTGTTGGTTCCTCCCTGCGTCAGCAGCGATGTACAATGTATGTGCAATAAAACATTACATTCTTTCTAGGCAAAATTTCTGTAGGGGGTGGACACCCACCCCTAGAGACATGCTGCCCACTCCTGTGGCCATAAAATGGATTGATAAACCATGTACAGTCATTGACATGTATTGTTGTCTTTGGACAATTGTATCAATGCAGATGTGTCTCCCGTGGCTCCCCTGACAGTCGCGCACATACTGTACGTATAGTAAATGATGCTGTCCGAATTTCTGTCGCCATTAACATTACATGTATGGCATTGCGCTGCCCATACATGTAATGTTAATGACTTCAGGACTCTATGCAGTGGAATATACTTACATACAAGTATGGTATGTGCACAAATGTAATGGGAGACGCGGCTTCATTGATAAAATTTACCAAATACGACAATACCCGGATTAATGTAAATGGATTTTATAAGCCGGAAATGCCCACAGTTGTGGCAATCATATGTCTAATATAACTTGTGGGCAACATGTCTGTAGGGGGTGCCCACCACCACTAAGCAGTAAACAGTTTGTTCATTCATGGCCCATCATGGATGTAAAAAAATACACATTACAGCGCATTGCTCAGAATTACAGATCCTGAAAAATGTGGTAACTGCATTACAGGTCACAGAACTGCACAAGCGGGGAGCTGTTCCGGCTGACGCTTGAGTTTAAAGTGGGCCATCTTAAGCCGATGTTGATGGTGGTTAACACTCAGACCAATTGCGTCACAGTATCCACTGAATCAGAACAGATGGGAAAAAGGTTAACATGGATCGCGTCACAGGCAAGCGGCAGCCGTAACGGATACACACTTGAGCAGTAATGGATAAGTTTGAATCAGGCAGCGTGCCACCGGTGACATGTCACACCGCCCAGAGAGCACCATTGTATCAGCAATACAACCAGTGCAGCATGTCCTCCACACAAGATACTCCACTGACTTAATTTTTTGTTTGTTGGATATCCTCTCTACATCCAAACATAATGGATAATAAACGATACATTGCAATCTGAACAACATGTAGTTAGTTAATGAAGGGAAGACAACATGTATAGTTTTATAAGTTTTATTTTTTTATTTTTTTATAATTCTTTATTTTATAAAAGTTTTTAATTTTCGTAACAGGAAAGAAAACACAAATTACTTCTCAGTCAGCATATCCATACAAATATCACATAGATTTTTCGGCCAATAGAGTCAGACCCACACTCAACTAATATTATATAATTTTTTATGCGTCTACAATGTAGACATTGCTGTAAAAAGTAAGAATCTACCGCATAATGTTCCATTTGAAACCTAACATCTATATTCAGTCTTCATAGTAGAAGTCATTGCTGCGATATCCTATATTGGCAGTTGACCAAGTGAAAGGAGAGAGAGGAAAACCAAAGAGAGAGGAAAAAGAACAGTTAGAGAGTAGACATGAGGGGGAGGTGGAAGGAGGAGGGAGGTGGATGGGAAGGGAAGGGGAAAGCGACGGTATCAAATTATGTGGAAGAGCGTAGCCTCTACCGAGCTGAGACCAGCCAACTTAATTGGCGTGTCCGCAGAGGAAGGGCTTTCTAACAGTCTCTATAAGTCTTATATAAATCAGATTGTTGAAACATCATCCAGGAAAACTATGTATTACGGAAAGCTACATACGTGTCATGGATTGAGGAGGTCAAGTCCTCTAGGTGCACGAGATCGTTTACCCTCTCCAACCACACTGACACGGAGGGGCATTTCTCCGTCTTCCAGAGCACTGGAGCACACGATCTAGCCGCCATGACTAGAAATCTCAACAAGGAACGCTTATATTTACGAAGTGGCATCTGACAGTGATGTAACAAGAAAAGGGCCGGGCCCACGTCAGCTGTAGACTCTGTAACAATCCTGACGATCTTTGTCACTTCAAACCAAAACGGCCTGAGCTTCCCACACTCCCAAAATATGTGGAGTAGGGTACCGTCTGCCTCGCCACACCTCCAACAACCCGGATCAGTAGGTGGAAAAACCTGTGTAATTCGGCAGGAACTCTATACCATCTTGTCAATATTTTATAGTTAGCTTCCTGCAGTCTCGAGCATATTGAGGTGGAGTGAGCTAAAGTAAATATATCAGAACTCTGGTCCATTGACAGCTCCAGACCAAGATCAGCTTCCCACTTCAACATAAGTTGGGGAACCGGCAGGTCCGGGGGGGATACCAGACACGCGTATATCCTCGACACCGCATGTCTACAGTCATCCGCATCTAGACACATATGCTCAAATAGCGTCTTCGGCCCTATAAAGGACAACTTTGGAGGAAACCTCCGGAGGTAATATGTGAGCTGTAGGCATCTCCAGAATCCCAAAGCCCTCAGGTCCGTAATTGAGTTAAGTTGTTCAAGTGTGGGCCAAGTGTCAGTTTTATTTTTTTTGAACGTTAACGTTAAGTTTGATCCAGAGGAACTTTAAAAAAAAAAGCAAGGTCCATAGCTTGCCAATTGAGGACGTTGGCTCAAAAAAAATTGTACCTAGACTTCATGTTTAAAGTCTAATAATGATCCTGGATCAAACTGAAAATTTAATACGATTACAAAAAGAAATAGATTAGACAATAATTAATTGAAGACAAACTTCAATCAAAACAACACAACATTGTACGATATACAGATATCAATAACATTAAACAAATAAACAAGCAAGCAAGTTGATTAGGCAAAACAGATACCGTGTTTCCCCGAAAGTAAGACACTGTCTTACATTTTTTTTTACCCCAAAAAGTCCCACTATGTCTTACTTTCGGAGTATGTCTTATATTGGGAAAATAAATGTCAATTTTTGTTTTAACCATAAAATACAGCCCCCAGCAGTGTGGTATACAGCAACCTCCCCAGTGGTATATACAGGCCCCAGCAGTGTATACAGCAGCAGCCCCCAGTGGTGTATACAGCTGCAGCCCCCAGTGTTGTATAGAGCAGCACCCCCCAGTGATGTATACAGCTGCAGCCGCCAGTGTTGTATACAGCAGCAGCCCCCAGTGATGTATACAGCTGCAGCCCCCAGTGATGTATACAGCTGCAGCCCCCAGTGTTGTATACAGCAGCAGCCCCCAGTGATGTATACAGCTGAAGCCCCCAGTGGTGTATACAGCTGCAGCCACCCAGTGTTGTATAGAGCAGCAGCCCCCAGTGATGTATACAGCTGCAGCCCCCAGTGGTGTATGCAGCTGCAGCCCCTAGTGTTGTATACAGCAGCAGCCCCCAGTGGTGTATACAGCTGCAGCCCCCAGTGGTGTATACAGCTGCAGCCCCCCCCATGAGTATACAGGCGCCCCCCCCTTGCTGCCGCCAACCTGTAAAGTAAAATATCATTCTACTTATCCCCGCCGGTGTCCCGCTGCTGTCCCGCCGCCATCACGCTCCTTCGCCTTCATCTGTCTTCCATCTCCGGCGCACAGACAATGACGTCAGTCTGTGTGCCGGAGAAGGAAGTCGGATAAAGCCGGAATGAAGGCGGAAGAGCGTGATGGCGGCGGGACAGCAGCGGGACACCGGCGGGGATAAGTAGAATGATATTTTACTTTACAGGTTGGCGGCAGCAAGGGGGGGGGGCCTGTATACTCATGGGGGGGTGCTGCAGCTGTATATACCAGTGGGGCGCCCCCGAAAGTAAGACAGTGTCTTACTTTCGGGGTATGTCTTACATTACCCGACCCCCCTAAAACCGGCACCATGCCTTACTTTCGGGGGCGCCCTACTTTCGGGGAAACACGGTAGGTATACTAGTAGTTTCAGTGTAGGGATATTATTGAAGGGCCGAAACCTTTATTACTCCTAACTGAACGTATTGTACAATAATACTTGTGTAATTAAAATTGTATACTCTAACATAAGATAAACAAACATATTTACACCATTTCGTCCTGCCAGGGTACATGTCCATTTTCGGAAACAAAATAGGATGCAAACCTGTCCCTCATGTTGCTGACTTCAACGCTTGTCCTCAGGTTGTGTTCGTTGTATTCTTCCAAGTTGCTTGAAAGAGGTTCCTCTAGGTCAACGTGTTGTTTTTCTTTGACTTGTATAAAATTGTGAAGGACAACGCACGCTTTCACAACCTGATCAATTGTGTCTGTTTTTAAATTGATGGTAGTCCCAAGAATCCGCCATTTGGAGACAAGCAATCCGAATGCACACTCCACTGTGCGTCTGGCTCGTGTCAATCTGTAATTAAAAATCCTTTTGGTATGGGCTAAGTCACGGCTAGAGTAGGGCTTGAGAAGGTTGGCACACATCTGAAATGCCTCATCAACAACAACAACATAAGGCATTGGTGGGCCATCACAGTTTGGTAGGGGTCGTGGCAGTGGAATGTTGAAATTTTGACGATAAAGTTTTTGTCCCATGTCCGACTCTTTGAAAGATTTGGAGTCATTACATCGTCCAAATTGGCCAACATCCACAGCAATAAAACAACAGTCAGCGTCCGCAATCACCATCAGTACAATCGAAAAAAAATTTTTATAGTTGAAGTTTTTCGGATCCACTTCCAGCCGGCTTCAGGATCTGACCATGTTTCCCGTCCACGGCTCCAACGCAGTTGGGAAATTGACAATTGTCCATAAATCTTGCTGCTTTCTCAAGCCATAGTTGGGTTGTGGAGTGAGGGAGGAAATCTTCGTGGAGGTCATCACAAATTGCCTTGCAGGTCTCTTCAACTATCCCAGAAAGCGTTGACAATCCAATCCGGAATTGGAAATGAGAAGATAAAACCTCTCTGGTCGCCAGGAATCTAAAAATAAAATGCTCAAAAAAGTACATTATTATCTTGCGATTTGCAAACAATAAATGAGATTGACAGATTTTACAGGTGCTTCGTCTTAAAAAGATACGTACCGCAGGGTGACCAAAAGACGTTCCTCTGCAGGAATGGATCGACGAAGCTGTGTGTCCTGCCTGGTGATCGATCCTTCCACATGTCGCAGCAAATCATCGAAGCTGTCTGGGGACATTCTGGTGAAGCTGTAGAACTTTTCCGGCTCCTCTCAAAGTTCATGGTACAACAAGTAGTACAGTCCACGCGTCTCTCGAAGCTCCACGATGGGGTGTTGCCAGAAACGATGACGTCTTCTTCTCCGTCTTTCTCTTCAACATTCTTCTTCACAAGCAATAGCAAATTAAACTGTCTTCAAATTAAAGATGTCTTCATAGTTAAATTCAGAAGCTCTCAAAGCCAAGATCCATCTTGCCTCTGTGAACAGCTGCATAGAAACAGTTTTGACACAGGGCAGGCAGGGTCTATTTATACCTTGCCCTTAAAACCACTCCCCATGGGCGTGGCTGGTAAAATAAAACATGTGTGAAAGTTGAAAATGGTAAAAAATTCATTAACACATGCGGACGAAAAACGCGTACGCATGATGCAAACGCAGCGTTTTTATTAAGGATTACGTACCTGTATGCGGACAAAATATGCAGCGTTCGCATGCATTTTTACATGCGTATACGCAAGATACGCTGCGTTCACAAACGCAAATGTGAGGGCAGCCTTAGCTGTGCACTGCTGGAGGAGGATGCCACTTTCTGGATTTCTGCTACACACCACCACACTGCAGGTCAGTGCCCGGTTTCTTTCTTATTGTACATGAATTAACCTTAATTTTTAAGTCCACACAGTGGGGGTGCTTTTTTTTTTTAACAAAATTCTACACCATAAATACAATGTTGCCAAACTTGTCTAACTTTTTATTATATGTTAGTGGTTAATTTTTTTTTTAGCACTGAATAAACACAAAATCCCGGCTGGTGACTGGTTCATGCAGCATTATGTGAATCCCCCATTATATTGATGGCTGGACCATATATGATGGCACTTTTTACCATTTACCTTTTGTGTCTCCCCTATTTCATCATAGATTATAAACCTGCGAGCAGGGCCCTCGCTCCTCTTGGTATATGTTGAATTTTTGTTTTTCTTTATGTCTCAAATTGTATATGTTCCCTCTGAATTATAAAGTGCTGCGGTATATGTTGGCGCAATATAAATAAAAGTTATTGTGAAAAAAAAACGAAAATTTGGCGAAAATGTTGCAATTTTAAAACTTTGAATTTTTATGACCTCAAACCAAAGAGTAATGTCACACAAAGTAGTTAAAGGGATCCTGTCACCTCCAAAACGCCTCCTAAGCTATCAAAACATGTCCCTGTACCATTCTATCACTAATCTCACACTTCTTTTGTCTCCTAAAAGCTTCCTGTGAAAGTGGAGAAAAACGTTTTAATACTCACTCATTAGTGATTATAATAATTAGTGATAATAATATAGTCACCAGGGGGTGTTCTTTTGCAGCTCCAGGATCCAGCCCTCTCTCTGTCTGTGCTTAAGTGAAACTGAAACTGAAGGCAGGACTAATGATTTGCTTTCTGTGAGTGATAGAGAGAGGGGAGGGCAATGCCTGCACATCACAGCAGACACACAGAGACAGGGTGGATCCTGGAGCTGCATAACAGCCCGCCTTGGTGACTATGAATATAGTCACTGCTAATTATAATCACTAATGAGTGAGTATTAAAACGTTTTTATGCACTTTCACAGGATGCTTTTAGGAGACAAAAGAAGTGTGAGTTTATTGATGGTATGCTGCAGAGACATGTTTTGATAGCTTAGGAGGCGTTTTGGAGGTGACAGGATCCCTTTAATAAATAACATTTCCTGTTAATTACTGTGACTTTGAGGAGAGGAGACAGCTGGGGACGTGTAGAGACTGGAGGGGTCTTTTGCACTTCTGTGACTGGGCGGGAAGAAGCACTGAAAGTCGGGGAAGCCGAAGGAAAAGGCAAGAGGTAGTGCTGAGCTCAGTCACATAGCCTGCTGGCATTGTGCTATCACCATACACAATGTTAGATGTAATGTGCCTGATATGTAGTGACATGGAGGCGGGAGGGTTTGGTTTAGAGAACACAGGGGACTAATAAGAATAAAGCCAATGCCACATAGTGACGTTGTGCTGCACACAGGCTAATCTGCTGCACTGTTTTCCCGGTGTTTGATAAGTTTTCTTTGTAATCATACATGTAATCATTGAAGTGAAGGTATAATTGCACTCAGCGTCCCAGAACCTGTAAGGAACTGGCTTCACTTTATAGCCCTAAATTCTACTGGCTGGTGCCCTTTAATTTAGTATTAAAGTTATGATCAGGATGAGACTGTATGTAGAAAATTACACTTCAAAATATGATCCCCAGGAGAGCCCAACTTGAAACCCTGTAGAAATGTAACCAAGAACACAAGTATTTTTTGAAAAATGTATAACGTTGCCCTTCAAAAATTGTGCATCAAAAGTTTCAATTTGACTCCTCAAAACATATCAACAAACCTAATTTGTGACATATCAAATCAAAGCTTATACCATTCTACATAAAATGGTGCCTCTCCAATCTCTTTAACTTATTTCTAACCCGAGATATAATAAAAAAAATGTAACATCATGCAAGCCAAAAATTTCGACTTTTTTAAAACTTTCAAAATTTACACCATATTCCAAATTATTATGTAAATGTTCTTTTTCTTTGATTTTCCTAAATGGTCGGTGCAAATGACAGTCAGTGTAATAAAAGTCATCACCCGTTAAAGTATACATCAAATTTTATTGAAGAAATCTCCCAATGATAACAGTATAATCTACAAAATTAAAAAAAAACCTCTAAATGCACTGTTCCAAATTATTAAGCACAGTAGAGTTTCTAAACATTTGATATGTTTGAAAGAACTGAAAATGCTCATTTGTTGAATTTGCAGCATTAGGAGGTCACATTCAGTGAAATAAAAAGCTATTTAACTCCAAAATATCCTAACAGGCCAAGTTACATACTAACATAGGAACCCTTCTTTGATATCACCTTCACATTTCTTGCATCCATTGAAATTGTGAATTTCTGGAGAGTTTCTGCTTGTATTTCTTTGCATGATGTCAGAATAGCCTCTCAGAGCTGCTGTTTTGATGTGAACTGCCTCCCACCCTCATAGATCTTTTGCTTATTATACTCCAAAGGTTCTCTATAGGGTTGAGGTCAGGGGAAGATGGTGGCCACACCATGGGTTTATCTCCTTTTATGCCCATAGCAGCCAATGACACAGAGGTGTTCTTTGCAGCATGATATGGTGCATTGTCATGCATGAAGATGATTTTGCTCCTGAAGGCATGTTTTTGCCCCATATGTGGCCAAAAACTACATTTGAGGCAGGATTCAAAGTGAACAAGGGAAGAAGCGCCACGTTGGAGTTCAGATTTAGTTGGAATGGTTTGGGGGTGCCATGTTGCATTGGCAGTGCCACAATAGCAGAAGTGATCCCATGTTACAAACTACACCACTCAATGAATTCCTCCAGGGGTGCAGTAAGCATATTGACACTTCAGGTGTGTCACAAAATGTTATACTATTGCGTGCTTAAGAAAAATACATTTTTGCCATTAAAATGTTGTTTTAAACCCAGCCTTCCAATGTTGACATGGGGAATAGGTAAAAGACACCCCATAATGTGTTACACATTAAAAAATATGCATCTTTAATAATAAATAAAAACAATTTACTTCAGTATAGCCCCTTAGTGACTGAGCCAATTTCCACCTTAATGACCAGACCGTTTTTTGTAATTCTGACCATTGTCCCTTTATGAGGTTATATCTCTGGAACTCTTCAACGGATACTAGCGATTCTGAGATTGTTTTTTCGTGACATATTGGGCTTCATGTTAGTGGTAAATTTAGGTTAATAATTTTTGCGTTTATTTGTGAAAAAATAAAAAATTTGGCGAAAATTTTGAAAATTTAGCAATTTTCAAATTTTGAATTGTTATTCTGGTAAACCAGAGAGTTATATGACACAAAATAGTTAATAAATAACATTTCCCACATGTCTACTTTACATTAGCACAATTTTGGAAAAAAAAAAAAAAATTTGTTAGGAAGTTATAAGGGTTCAAAGTTCATCAGCAATTTTTCATTTTTCCAGCAAAATTTACAAAACCATTTTTTTTGTGACCACATCACATTTGAAGTCACTTTGAGGGGTGTACATGACAGAAAACACCCAAAAGTGACACCATTCCAAAAACTGCACCCCTCAAGCTACTCAAAACTACACTACATTCAAGAAGATTATTAACCCTTCAGGTGCTTCACAGCAGCTAAAGCAAAGTGGAAATAAAAAATTGACATTTTAATTTTTCCAACAAAAATGTCCTTTTAGCCTAAATTTTTTCATTTTCACATGGGCAACAGGATAAAATGGATCCTAAAATTTGTTGGGCAATTTCTCCTGAGTACACCGATACATCATATGTGGTCATAAACCAATGTTTGGGCGCACGGCAGGGCTCAGAAGGAGGGAGCGCAGTTTGACTTTTGCAGCTAATTTACCATTCAAAAAGTCAAATGGCGCTCCTTCCCTTCTGAGCCCTGCCGTGCGCCCAAACAGTGGTTTATGACTGCATATGAGGTATCGGTGTACTCAGGAGAAATTGCCCAACAAATTTTAGGATGCATTTTATCCTGTTGGTCATGTGAAAATGAAAAAATTGAGGACAAAATAAAATTTTTGTGGAATAGAAAGTACTTTTTTACATTTTACGGATCAATTTGTAAAGCACCAGAGGGTTCAACGTGCTCACTATGCATCTAGATACGTTCCTTGGGGGGTCTAGTTTCCAAAACGGGGTCACTTGTGGGGGAGCTTCAATGTTTAGGCACACAGGGGCTCTCAAAACGCGACATGGTGTCCGCTAACAATTTGAATGGAAAATTAGCTCCAATTGTTAGCGGACACCAAGTCACGTATGGAGAGCCCCTGTGTGCCTAAACATTGGAGCTCCCCCACAAGTGATCCCATTTTGGAGACTAGACCCCCCAAGGAACTTATCTAGATGGGTGGTGAGCACTTTGAACCCCAAGGTGCTTCACAAATGAATCCGTAAAAATGAAAAAAGAACATTTTTGTGGAATAGAAAGTACTTTTTAAATTTTACGGATCAATTTGTAAAGCACCAGAGGGTTCAACGTGCTCACTATGCATCTAGATACGTTCCTTGGGGGGTCTAGTTTCCAAAATGGGGTCACTTGTGGGGGAGCTCCAATGTTTAGGCACACAGGGGCTCTCAAAACGCGACATGGTGTCCGCTAACAATTTGAATGGAAAATTAGCTCCAATTGTTAGCGGACACCAAGTCACGTATGGAGAGTCCCTGTGTGCCTAAACATTGGAACTCCCCACAAGAGACCCCATTTTGGAGACTAGACCCCCCAAGGAACTTATCTAGATGGGTGGTGAGCACTTTGAACCCCAAGGTGCTTCACAAATGAATCCGTAAAAATGAAAAAAGAACATTTTTGTGGAATAGAAAGTACTTTTTAAATTTTACAGATCAATTTGTAAAGCACCAGAGGGTTCAACGTGCTCACTATGCATCTAGATACGTTCCTTAGGGGGTCTAGTTTCCAAAATGGGGTCACTTGTGGGGGGGCTCCAATGTTTAGGCACACAGGGGCTCTCCAAACGCGACATGGTGTCCGCTAACAATTTGAATGGAAAATTAGCTCCAATTGTTAGCGGACACCAAGTCACGTATGGAGAGCCCCTGTGTGCCTAAACATTGGAGCTCCCCCACAAGTGACCCCATTTTGGAAACTAGACCCCCCAAGGAACATATCTAGATGCACAGTGAGCACTTTCAACCCCCTGGTGCTTCACAAGTTAGTCCGTAAAAAGGAAAAAAAACATTTTTGTGAAAAAAAAAAAGTACTTTTTCATTTTTACGGATCAATTTGTGAAGCACCTGGGTTTCAAAGCGCTCACTATGCATCTAAATAAGTTCCTTGGGGGGTCTAGTTTCCAAAATGGGTCACTTGTGGGGAGCTCCAATGTTTAGGCACACAGGGGCTCTCCATATGCGGCATGGTGTCTGCTAACAATTTGTATGGAAAATTAGCTCCAATAGTTAGCGGACACCATGTCGCATATGGGGAGCTCCTATGTGCCTAAACATTGGAGCTCCCGCACAAGTCACCCCATTTTGGAAACTAGACGCCTGAAGGATTATATCTAGGAGTATAGTGAGCATTTTGAACCTACAGCTACTTCACAAAATTTAATAAAGTCATATTGAACATTTTCTTTTTTCACACAATTTCTCACTTTTAGAGCATGTGCACAAGATACGGAGACACCGTGTCCTGGTCGTCTCCTCTCCTGCTTTTTTTTTAGTATTTCTTTATTAAATTTAAAAAAAAAAACGACGTGGGGCTTTCCCATATTTTTGGTCCAGCCAGGTACAGCAGGCAGCTACGGGCTGCCACCAACCCCTTCTGCCTAGTTTTACCTGGCTGGAAACCAAAAATATAGGGAAGCTCTATTGTTTTTTTAATTATTTCTTGAAATAATTAAAAAAAAAATGGCGTGGGCTTTGCCACATTTTTGGGCCAGCCAGGTACAACTAGGCAGCTGGGGGCTGGAATCCTCAGCGTAGGGAGGCCCAAGCTTTCTGGGCCCCCCCCGCTGCGAATTGCAGTCCGCAGCCACCCCAGAAAATGGCGCATTCATAGAAGCACCATTTTCTGGCGCTGTATCCAGCTCTTCCAGCTGCCGTGTAGCGGTGGCAGACTGGGTAATAAGGGGTTAATGCCAGCTTTTTTTGCAACTGGTACTAAGCCCGAGATTCTTAATGTCTGGCCAATATTAGACCGGGCCATTAAGAATCCCTAGTAAATTGTAAAGAAGACACAAGACAGAAAAAAATATTTTTATTAGAAAAAACACACAGACACTATTTAGACCCCATCTTTATTATTCTTTGGCATCCGACGTAATCCAGTAGGAAGGTCCGACGTAGTCCAGCAGGAAGGTCCGACGTAGTCCAGTTGGGAGGTCCCTCGATGATTTTCAGTCTTTTACAGCATATGGGGGCGTCCCCCATATGCTATAAAATCTGGCATTCTTCTAGGAGAATGACAGGTCATGACCTCAGTAGGATGATATCAGGTCAGGATCCTTGGTTCACAAAGCGTCAATTGTAATCCCATCATGGGATCATAATTGACCCTTTGTGAACCAAGGATCCTGACCTCACATGACCTCACTGAGATCATGAGCTGTCAGTCTATGCAGAGACTGCTCTGTCTGCTAACAGACTGACAGTTCATGACCTCAGTGAGGTGATGGCAGGTCAGGATCTTTGGTTCACACAGGGGTCAATTGTGATCCCATCATGGGATCACAATTGACCCTTTGTGAAATAAGGATTCTGACCTGACATGACCTCACTGCGATCATGAGCTGTCAGTCTAATCACAGACAGTGCAGTCTCTGCATAGACTGACAGCTCATGATCGCAGTGAGGTCATGTCAGGTCAGGATCCTTTGTTCACAAAGGGTCAATTGTGATCCCATCATGAAATCACAATTGACCCTTTGTGAACAAAGGATCCTGACCTGACATGACCTCACTGCGATCATGAGCTGTCAGTCTATGCAGAGACTGCACTGTCTGTCATTAGACTGACAGCTCATGGTCACAGTGAGGTCATGTCAGGTCAGGATCCTTTGTTCACAAAGGGTCAATTGTGATCCCATCATGGGATCAAAATTGACCCTTTGTGAACAAAGGATCCTGACCTAACATGACCTCATTGAGATCATGAGCTGTCAGTCTAATGACAGCCAGGCATAAGTACCCATTTTTTCCGACGTCTCTGGGCGTTAGGCCGTCGTTATGGGGATAGAGTTTCTTCAAAAGAGATTGGGGAGACGTAGTCCAGCAGGAAGGTCCGACGTAGTCCAGTGGGAGGTCCCTCGATGATTTTCAGTCTTTTACAGCATATGGGGCGTCCCCCATATGCTATAAAATCTGGCATTCTTCTAGGAGAATGACAGGTCATGACCTCAGTAGGATGATATCAGGTCAGGATCCTTGGTTCACAAAGCGTCAATTGTAATCCCATCATGGGATCATAATTGACCCTTTGTGAACCAAGGATCCTGACCTCACATGACCTCACTGAGATCATGAGCTGTCAGTCTATGCAGAGACTGCTCTGTCTGCTAACAGACTGACAGTTCATGACCTCAGTGAGGTGATGGCAGGTCAGGATCTTTGGTTCACACAGGGGTCAATTGTGATCCCATCATGGGATCACAATTGACCCTTTGTGAAATAAGGATTCTGACCTGACATGACCTCACTGCGATCATGAGCTGTCAGTCTAATCACAGACAGTGCAGTCTCTGCATAGACTGACAGCTCATGATCGCAGTGAGGTCATGTCAGGTCAGGATCCTTTGTTCACAAAGGGTCAATTGTGATCCCATCATGAAATCACAATTGACCCTTTGTGAACAAAGGATCCTGACCTGACATGACCTCACTGCGATCATGAGCTGTCAGTCTATGCAGAGACTGCACTGTCTGTCATTAGACTGACAGCTCATGGTCACAGTGAGGTCATGTCAGGTCAGGATCCTTTGTTCACAAAGGGTCAATTGTGATCCCATCATGGGATCAAAATTGACCCTTTGTGAACAAAGGATCCTGACCTAACATGACCTCATTGAGATCATGAGCTGTCAGTCTAATGACAGCCAGGCATAAGTACCCATTTTTTCCGACGTCTCTGGGCGTTAGGCCGTCGTTATGGGGATAGAGTTTCTTCAAAAGAGATTGGGTAAGTAGCCATACCTTAACAAATATACATAAACATAGCACTGGATAAAAGAAATATAAAATTATGAAATGCCAAACTGCAAATAGATCATGCTATCAATGTTACATATTAATATTCCAGTATTTTAAACTGGCTGATAAAGTAAAAAAATTACCGTATTTTTCGATTTATTATAAGACATTCCCCCCCAAATTTAGTGTAGAAAAAAAGAAAAAAATAATTGTTAATGTTAAATGGGGTCTGTCTTATAATGCCAGTGTCAGTCTTACAATCAGTATATATGTCCCCCATCCTGGTACTTGAACAGCCCCTTAATCCTGGTATATACTGTATGTCCCCCATGCTGGTATACTGCCCCCCAAGCTAGCACATTGCCCCCCTATGCTGGCACTGCTCCCCTATGCTGGCACACTGCCTCTGTATGCTGGCACATTGCCCCTCTATGCTGGCACACTGTCCCTCCTATGCTGGCACACTGTCCCCCCTATGCTGGCACAATGGCCCCCCATGCTGGCACACTCTCCTCTACGCTGGCACACAGAGCCCCAACCCTGGCGTACACTTATTAAAATATGCAGCCCTTCCTGATGATTATTCCAAATGGTTTTGTTAGATGGTTTTGTTAGCCTTGTATCTCTCAGACCCTGGAAGAGGAAGCTCCTGTCTAAAGTCATTTATTAGGGAAGGAGATCAGGAATTCCCTTAAAAGTGTCCATAAGCCTAAAAAACAGAGGCCTAGCCAGGAAGTGTATGATTCATGGCCTGAATCCGCTGCAGAGATACAGGTGGAAGGATTAATACTCTTCCAAATCATCATCATCATCTGATGAGGAAGGGAGGTACTGTTACAAGCTATAAACTCCCAAGTTAAATCTGTCCGTTCTACTATGGATATAACATCCCAGAGAACTGAAATCAGCCTAGGAGTTGATGGTTGCTGGCCTGTCCCAAAAGAAGCCTTTCCTGTCATTGACACAATAAAAGCTCTTGAGCATCAGGAATGGGAGAAATAGGATACCCCGGTTAGCTTCACTCATCTTCAAAACATAAATACCCGTTTAATGATACCCAGCTGTCTGGCTCGAGCTGGGTCCCAAGAGTAGATGCAGCAGTTGCTTCTTCATCTAAAAGAAATGTACTGCCTTTAGAGGACAGGAGTCATCCTTGAGGACCAATCAGAAAGAAAGACTGAGGCGTTACTGAAGCGAGCCTGGGAGTCAGCTTTATGAGCTTTTCCAACCAGCAATAGCCAGTACCTGTCTTGCAAGATCTGTGCTGGTGTGGGTTAACCAGATAGAGGATCATCTTAAAGTGGTTGTCTGGGCTTTTGCTATATTTCATATGTGTATCTAGGCTGCAAAATGTTGACAATCTGCAATATACGTCTTGTCAACATTTTGCAGGGCTTCCTAGATATGACCAATTTGTGGCTGGCAGGGAACGTCCAGGGAGCGTGATTGTGCATGGAAATGAGAACTGGTAATTTCCTCCCAGTCTCCTACAATCACGCCCCCTCTCCTATTCCCAGTATGGCCAGCCACCCCACAACCTAGGCCACCCCCTCCCCACTGTACACTATTGGATGCCACCCGCAGGGCTCCTAATGGCCGCCCCAGCCCCTAATGTCACCACCCACTCCCTCTGAAAAACTTCAGTCCCCAGTGCACTGATACAATGTGCCGAATCCTCTGCTGTGAAAGCGATTCCGGCACACTGTGTCAGTGCAGCAGGATACCTGTGTGAGCCGCTCACCCTTTGTGCATTGGAGATGAGGTTGTCCGCCCTGGTCCCTGTTCTGTGCAGCCGGGGTCCTCCGCCCTGGTCTGTGTGGTGCAGCGCCCGATCTCTCCAGACCTCCAGTATAATAGAGCAACAGTGCAGGTGGAGCGGTCCCTCTATACCGCTCCTCTGTGCTCTATTATACTGGAGGTCTGGAGAGATCGGGTGCTGCTCCACACAGCAGAGATCCAGCTGCGGACCCCGGCTGCACAGAACAGGAACCAGGGTTGAGGATCTCACCTTCAATGCATAAAGGGTGAGCAGCACACACATACAGCGGGTCCCCTGCTGCACTGACACAGTGTGTCGGAATCGCTTTCACAGCAGAGGACTCGGCACATTGTATCAGTGCACTGGGGACTGCTATTTTACACAGGGGGTGGGTGGTGACATTGAGGGCTGGGGCTGTCATTAGGAGCCCTGGGGGTGGCATCCAATAGTGTACAGTGGGGAGGGGATGGCCAGTAGGAGCCTTGGGTTGTGGCCGGCCATAGTGAAAGTGGGAGAGGGGCGGGCAGTAGGATCCTGTGGGTGGCTGGCCATACTGGGAATAGGGGAGGGGGCGTGATTGTAGAAGACTGGGAGGAAACGACCAGTTCTCATTTCCATGCACAATCACGCCCCCTAGATGTTCCCTGCCAGCCACAAATAGGTCATATCTAGGAAACCCTGCAAAATATTGAAAACATGTATAATGCAGATTGTCAACATTTTGCAGCTTAGATACGTATATGAAATATAGCAAAAGCCCTGACAACCCCCTTACAGGCAGGAACTTGCCTCTGTTCCCCAGTTCCGCAGTGGTGCAGCCTATTTAACAGGTGCATCAACTGATTCATTCAGATTGGTGGCCAGATCTGCTGGATTAGACAATGCTGCTTGTCGAGCCTGTGGTTAATGGAATGGAAGGGGAATGTGCATGCTAAAGACTAAACTGTGCGCCATACTGTGCCAGGGTGAGTCCATATTTGGCCCTGTGCTTGATGACATTCTGGTAACAGCAGGTGATGTCAAGAAGGATTTCTATTAACCTCTACTCCTAATTATAGGAAGACCATTAGGAAGCGGCCATTTTCACAGAATAAGTCAGACTCCAGATGGGAGCCCACCAAACAGAAGCAGAAATGTGCTTACTTCAGGGTTCCTCCTCATCCAAAAGTAACCACAAGTCTTGCTAATCTAGACCCCCTGGTTGGTGGTAGGTTGAGATATTTTTACAATATGTGCACCTAAATTACATCCAGTAGATGGATTCTTGACCTGATTTAATCTGGAAAAACAAAAAAATAAATAAATCAATAAATAAAAATGGATTTTCAGAGAAATAAAAATGGATTTTCAGAGAATCCCTAGGGATTTCTTTACTCAAACTACTCTGTCTAACCCTGTCCAACAATGGACTTTGGAAGCTGAGCTTACAGATCTGTTGAAGAAACAGGACTGGTAAAGGTTTATGGGGGCCAGGAGGGAGGGGGTTTTATTCCCCTCTATTTCTGGTTCACAAACCTAATGGTTCCTCTAGAACAGGGGTCTTAAACTTGGTTGGGTTGGTGGGCCGCACATAGAAAAAAATTGATATCGGGGGGCCGCATTGCTTGTAGGACTAAGGGTACCGTTACACGTCGCAACATTGCATGCAATTTCACTGGCAATTTGCTGGTTGCAGTGAAATCATGGACACATTTTTCAATTTGTACACGGCAACAAAATAGAACATTGTGTCCGTGATTTCACTGCAACCAGCAAATTGCCTGTGAAATTGCATGCAATGTTGCGACGTGTAACGGTACCCTAAGTGACATTTTAGCAACACCAGAATTTATTGCTCAATCTAGTAAAGTACAAATCCTGATCTTCTAGTAGGAATGTCCCCACCCTAATCTCCTTTATGTAGTAATGTCCCCATACTGGTCCCCATTGTATATTAATGTCCCCCTAACTGGTCCCTGTCTTGTAGTAATGTCCCCATCCTGGTCCTCATCTTGTAGTAATGTCCCCATCCTAATCCCAATCTTGTGGTAATGTCCCCATCCTGATCCCCTTCTTATAGTAATGTCCCCATACTGGTCCCCATTGTATATTAATGTCCCCCATACTGGTCCCCGTCTGGTACTAATGTCCCCTTCCTGATCCCCTTCTTCTAGTAATGTCCCCATACAGGTCCCCATTTTATATTAATGTCCCCCATACTGCTCCCCGTGTGGCACTAATGTGCCCTTCCTGCTCCCCTTCTTGAAGTAATGTTCCTCCCTGATCCGTACGTGTAGTAATGCACCATCCTGGTCCCCATGCTCTAATAATGACTCCTATCCTGGTCCTCATTATGTTGTAATGTCCCCATCCTGATCCCCATCTTGTAGTAATATCCCCATCTTGTAGTATTGTCCCCATCCTGGTCCTCCTCTTGTAGTAATGTCCCCGCCCTGGTCTCCATCTTGTAGTAATGTTCCTCCCTGGTCCCTATGTGTAGGAATGCCCCATCCTGGTCCCCATCCTATATTAATGTCCCCCATCCTGGTCCTCATTTTGTAGTAATGTCCCAATCTTTTAGTAATGTTCCCTCCCTTGTCATCTTGTAGTAATGTCCCCCATCCCAACGCCTTTTTATAGAGATGTCCCCACAACCTGGTCTATGTTCTTTTTGTTCTCTCGCTCACACACACACTCACACATATACACACCCGCACACTCACACATATACACACACACACACTCACATACACACACATACATCTTCAGACATATTCACACAAACACATGCACACTCACACATTGACACACTTACATAGGGCCATATTTGGAGATCCTGCCGCCCTAGGCACTTTCAGCAGTCACGTTCCCCTCTCCCCCAGGCTGCTATCTTCGGCTGTAACAGTGCCATACCTGACTCCACTCTTCTCATCCCGGCAGCTTCTTCCTCTGTGGCTCTGTGGTGATGCGACCCCGATGTGTCCCCTGACCGATGCACAGCACATGGGGGATTGTATCTTTTGCTCTGTGGCAGCACTCACAGGGTTAACAGTAGTGAGATCTGAGCTAAGTGCTGATTGAAAGCACTGACACCCACCTGTGATGGGATAGGAGATTATATGAGCTGCCTTGGTCTGAGGAGAGGAGGAGAACAGGAGGAACTGCTGTGTGAAGCTAACACAGCCTGGGAGTTCTCTCAGAGAGGACGTTCATGAGACTAGTGAGCGGACAGTGCACAGAGAGAGTGGTTGTGTGGTAATAACACTGCCTAGCAGTGAGGACCTGGCCCTCACCAGTGGACCCGGCAAGGACAGCGCCTTTCCTAGGTACAGAGGTACTGTGTGTGTTGGATGAACAGAGTTGTACCGGCTGCGTCCCGGAACCTGGAGGTCTGTAATATACCTGAACTGTACCATTAAACTGTGTGTTGTGTGAACAGTTGCCTGGGTCACTGCCTTCCATCATGCCGATCCTAACCGCTACCTTACAGGCTCCCAGTCTCCCGCTTGCCGGCATCGGCCGGCACCAGCTACCATAGCACCCGTCAGCCAGCACCAGCCAGCACGCGGCACCAGCCTGCACCCAGCAGCCGGCACAGCCGCCAGCACCCGGCAGCTGCCAGCATCCGGCGGCAGCTGCCAGCACCCAGGAGGTGGCGCAAGGTGGCACCCGCCAGCTGCCAGCACCCGGCAGCTGCCAGCACCTGGGAGGCTTAGAGTTTAATTAATGCACTCGCACAGTGTTTGTGGTTGCTTATGGTGATTTTTATTTAAAAATGGAGATGCAGATGGTGACTTAGCAGGATGTTAACGTTTCGGCCCACTACAGGCCTTTATCACAACGTCACTATAGATAAAAGATAAAACAACTTTTTACAAATTTGTTCAGTGAAGTATATACAGGTGTAAAGAAAACAAATATATACAGATATGTACACTTTATACATGGAGAACCAATTAATGACCCTTTTGTCAGGTATACTGCTGAGGACTAGTACTTATGGATAAAGGGTTCAAGGATATGCTAACCAAAGGAGAATGGGAGTGGAGAGGTTGATATCTCAATAGTGATTAGAGATGTGGCGTGTTACCTGCCGTTACTTGTCTAAAGGGATTGGTCCAGAAATCGTTAGAGGGGATGTAGGAATATATCTTGGTCCTTGGTCTTGACATAGGAGGCACCCGACAGCCGCCAGCACCCAGGAGGCAGCACCAGGTGGCACCCGGCAGCTGCCAGCACCTGACGGTAGCCGCCAGCACCCGGCATTAGGCGGCACCCGGCAGCACCTGGGAGGCAGCACCAGGTGGCATATGGCAGCTGCCAGCACCAGGTGGCAGCTGCCAGCACTCGGCATTAGGTGGCACCCAGCAGCCGCCAGCACCCAGTGGCAGCTAGCACACAGCAGCCGCCAGCACCAGGTGGCAGCCGGCAGCTGCTAGCACCCGGCATTAGGCGGCACCAGGCAGCTGCCAGCACCCAGTGGCAACTAGCACCCGGCACCTGGGAGGCAGCTGTCAGTACCCGGCATTAAGTGGCACCTGGCAGCCACCAGCACCAGGCGGCCGCTAGCACCTGGCAGCCACCAGCACCAGGCGGCAGCCGGCAGCTGCCAGCACCCGGCATTAGGCGGCACCAGGCAGCTGCCAGCATCAGCCGCCGGCGATGTGCCGCCCATTCAGTGCGGGAATACACTCACACATATACACACACTCATACATACACTCACACACATATACACACTCGCATACAAATATACACACACACATATACACACTCACATATACACATACATATACACACTCAGAAATATTCACACACACATATACTCATATACACACAAATACACTCACACATATACACATACACACTCACTCACATAAACACACAAATATACTCACACATACACACTCTCTCTCTCTAACTCTCACTCATACACACCTGATGCCCCGGGCTATTATACATGGAGCAGCCGTGGTAACCGCTTTATTGTGACTTCCAGGTACATTCATGCAAGCAGGTGGCCGGCGGACCAATCAGAAGCCTCCTGTGACTTCCATGAATGTAGAAGCGCGAAGGCACTTGTTTGAGCCGGCGGTACCTGGAAGCCACAATAAAGCAGGTACCGCTGCGGCTCCATGTATAATGGCCCGGGGCATGCTTATCTCTTCATGGTGCCCCGGGCCACAATGGGGAGCATTGCGGGCCGCGTGTTTTAGACCCCTGCTCTAGAACCATTATCAAATTAAGGAAGTTGAACTCCTTCCTCAGATTCCAAACCTTTAAAATGGAATCCATAAAATCTACAATTTGGCTTCTGTTTCCCAGGTGTTTTATGGCTGTCCTGGATCTAAAGGACGCATATTACCACCTTGTTATCCATCAAGATCGCTAGAGTGGAGAAGTCTGCAGTTAAATGCACTTCCCGACTAAATCATTTCAGGTCGTCCTTAAAGGATCTGGGTTAATCAAGTCTTGACTCCATCAACTTTGCAGAGCTTTCTAGGTCTCCACCAAGTTTGTGACTCGGCAGTACTTTCTACCAGAAGACACACTTCTGAATTTTATCAGCAGAGTCCGCAGGGTAGTGAACAATCTAGAACTATCTCTGAGAGATGCCATGTCCCTGATGGGGTCCCTGACCTTCTGCATCCTGGCAGTCAAGTGGGCACAATTCCACTCCAGAGATCTGCAATACGACATTCTCAGGGCAGACGAGGACTTGCAGGGACACCAAGAAGGTAGGATGCATCTGTCATCATCTAAAATGGATTCACTATGCTCGTGGCTAGATCCAACTCATCTGTCCAAGGGGGTCCCATGGGTCCTAACACCAGACAACATAGTCACAACAGATACCAGCCCATCAAGGTGGGGGGTTCATACACTGTGTGCAGAATTATTAGGCAAATTATTAGGGATGCAGCAGTCTTGAAATTGCCAAACCTTTGTAGTGTGATCACCGAACAATCTTTCATGGCAAATAGTCAACAGGGTCGCAAGAAGCGTATTGGGCAAAAAAGGCGCAAAATAACTGCCCATGAATTGAGGAAAATCAAGTGTGAAGCTGCCAAGATGACATTAGCCACCAGTTTTGCCATATTTCAGAGCTGCAACGTTACTGGAGTATCAAAAAGCACAAGGTGTGCTAAACTCAGGGACATGGCCAAGGTAAGGAAGGCTGAAAAACTACCACTTTGGAACAAGAAACATAAGATAAAATGTCAAGACTGGGCCATGAAATATCTTAAGACTGATTTTTCAAAGGTTTTATGGACTGATGAAATGAGAGTGACTCTGGATGGGCCAGAGGCTGGATCAGTAAAGGGCAGAGAGCTCCACTTTGACTCAGACGCCTGCAAGGTGGATGTGGGGTACTGGTGTGGGCTGGTATCATCAAAGATGAACTTGTGGTACCTTTTCGGGTTGAGGATGGAGTGAAGCTCAACTCCCAAACCTACTGCCAGTTTCTGGAAGACAACTTCTTCAAGCAGTGATACATGAAGAAGTCGGTATCGTTGAAGAAAGACATGATTTTCATGCAGAACAATGCTCCGTCACATGCATCCAACTACTCCACAGCGTGGCTGGCCAGTAAAGGTTTAAAAGAAGAAAAAATAATGACATGGCCCCCTTGTTCTCCTGATCTGAACCCCATAGAGAACCTGTGATCCCTTCTAAAATGTGAGATCTACAGGGAGGGAAAATAGTACACCTCTCCGAACAGTGTCTGGGAGGCTGTGGTGGCTGCTGCACGCAATGTTGATCGTAAACAGATCAAGCAACTGACAGATTCTATGGATGGAAGGCTGTTGAGTGTCATCATAAAGAAAGGTGGCTATATTGGTCACTAATTTTTTGTGTTTTGTTTTTGTATGTCAGAAATGTTTTTTTTCTAAATTTCATGCGGTTATATCAGTTTACCTGGTGAAAATAAGCAAGAGAGATGGAAATATATTTGGTTTTTCTTAAGTTGCCTATTAATTCTGCACAGTAATAGTTACCTGCACAAACAGATATCCTCCTAAGGCGGCCGTCACACGCTACAATATCGTGAGCGATATCGTTTAAGCGATCTGCTTTTTGATCGCTTAAGCGATATCGTTTGTGCATCGCTACGTGCGATCAAGCGATTTTACAATGTAAAATCGCTTGATCGTGACATCGCAGATATGAGAGCCGGAGCTCATATCAAGCGATAAACACTTGTTCAATCTGCTTCATCGTGGTGTGTGACACCATGATGAACGATCTCCCAGCGGCAGAGCCTATGCTGGGAGATGGTATCTATGGTAAACGTCGGGTTACTAAGCGCCGCGCGGCGCCTAGTAACCTGATGTGTACCATAGTTACCAACGATCTCGCTGCTCCACATCGCTGGTGAGTCTGTCTGTGTGACAGCTCACCAGCGATGTGAGCGATATCGTTAGCGATCGCGCGTGCACGTGATCGCTAACAATATCGCTCTCGATATTGAAGCGTGTGACGGCCGCCAAAGATAGTGAAATTGATATTTATGAGTCTTTTGGGTTGATTGAGAACATAGTTGTTGATCAATAATAAAAATAATCCTCTAAAATATAACTTGCCTAATAATTCTGCACACAGTGTATAGACGATTGCTAGCCTAAAGGTGGACAGCGAGAGATGCGATAGGCTCCTAAAATATAAAGGAGTTGAAGGCAGTATGGTATGTTCTCCCCAGATTACTGCCCATTCTACAGGATTCACATATGCAAATCCACACCGGCAATACCACAAGTAGTTGCCTATCTGAACCACTGGTACACGCTCTCCTTCTCTGATGTCCACTGTGGGAGAATTTCTTGCGTACTAGCAGAGAAACATTCCTCTTCCTCTCAGCCCTGCACATTAGGGGAATAGACGATGTCAGAGTCAATTAACTCTGTCGCCTTTTTCTACACCAAAGGGAGTGGGCCTTGAACAGGCAGGTTTCAAGCAAGTAGTATGGTTATGGGGAGTTCCCGACATAGCCCTATTTGCAATCAGGAACAACAGTCAGGTCAGACGGTTTGCTTCGCAGCAGCCATTGGATCACCCTGAGGTGGTGGATGCTCTACAAGCTCGGTGGGCTTCCGATCTAGCTTATGCCTTTCCTTCAATGTGTATGATCCCTTTGGTTCTCAGAAAGATCAGGGAGGAAGGAGCAAGAGTGATCCTCATTGCTCCTTTCTGGCCCAGGAGGCCTTTGTTTTCGTGGCCGGAAGCTATGTCATTAACCGACCCATGGATACTATTAACAAGTCTGGAGCTTCTCTCGGGGTCCCTTCCATAAACCTCAGGTGGAAGGTCTCCATCTGGCAGTGTGGAATTTGAGATGCAGCTTCTAAAGTAGGGAGAATTTTCTGAAGCCTTAGTATTTACTCTTCTTTTAAGTAGAGGTTACCACAAGGATTTAGGGTAGAGTAGGGAAATAAATTCCTACAATTTTATTCAGGTCACCTTGCCACCCAGGCACCTATCTCTGCCATCCTAGGATCTTTACAGAGGAGTCGTGAGCTGGGTCTATCCATCAACACCTTTAAAGTAGGGATGGGCGAATCTACTCGCTAGGACTCGTTACTCGGCGAGTAGTAAGGGACACGCAGGACTCGGTACTCTGCGAGTTTCCCAGTGATTACTCGCACGAGTCCAATGCAAATCAATATCAATCCTAGTTTTGTCAGAAACGCTGACAAAACTAGGATTGCCATTGTTTGCATTAGACTCGGCTACTGTGCCAGTGATAGCAGGGAAACTCGCAAAGTAACTGCTGTTTCTTTGCGAGCCGAGTCCAGCTGTCTTCTCTGTGCAGCTCCAGGGTCCTAGAGCCCGCCTGCTGCCTGATGTAGCAGTGCTGAGATTGTTCTCAGTCTGCTCATTCCCTGTGCATAGACATCTATATTTATGCACAGGGGATGTAGCAGAGAGGACATCGCGTTTTGGACTGCGTCGGATGGAAGAGGATTTTTTTAATTAAAGATGGAGTCCCTAATGGCTTTTTTTTTTATTTCAAATAAAATTTTTTCTCTGTGTTGTGTTTTTTTAACCCTTTATTGGAGATTCTTAGTGGCTGGGTCAAACGTGGCCTGACATTAAGAATCTCGGGCTTAATACCAGCTTGTATAACAAAGCTGGTATTAACCCCTTTATTACCCAGCGTGCCACCGCCACCAGGGCCGCTGGAAGAGCGGGGTTCAGCGCCAGAGGATGGCGCTTCAATGAACGCGCCATCTTCTGGGGCGGCTGCGGGCTGCAATTTGCAGCGGGGGGTGCCCAGAAAGCTTGGGCATCCCTGCGCTGCGGATTCCAGCCCACAGCTGCTTAGCTGTACCTGGCTAGACATAGAAATTGCGCGGAGCCCCACGCATTTTTTTTTTTATTATTTAATGAATTTCAGAGTCAGAGGCTCAGAGTCAGAGTCATGGAGTCAGAGTCTCCTCAGAGTCGGAGTCTCAGAGTCGGAGTCTCAGAGTCGGAGTCGCCTCGGAGTCGGAGTCGTCTCGGAGTCGGAGTCGTCTCGGAGTCGGAGTCGTCTCGGAGTCGAGTCGGAGTCGTTTCGGAGTCGTCTCGGAGTCGGAGTCGTCTCGGAGTCGGAGTCGTCTCGGAGTCGGAGTCGGAGTCGTCTCGGAGTCGGAGTCGTCTCGGAGTCGGAGTCGTCTCGGAGTCGGAGTCGTCTCGGAGTCGGAGTCGTCTCGGAGTCGGAGTCGGAGTCGTCTCGGAGTCGGAGTCGTCTCGGAGTCGGAGTCGTCTCGGAGTCGGAGTCGTCTCGGAGTCGGAGTCGTCTCGGAGTCGTCTCGGAGTCGGAGTCGTCTCGGAGTCGGAGTCGAAGTCGGAGTCGTCTTGGAGTCGGAGTCGTCTCGGAGTCGGAGTCGTCTCGGAGTCGGAGTCGTCTCGGAGTCGGAGTCGTCTCTGAGTCGAAGTCGTCTCGGAGTCGGAGTCGTCTCGGAGTCGGAGTCATCTCGGAGTCGTCTCGGAGTCGGAGTCATCTCGGAGTCGGAGTCGTCTCGGAGTCGGAGTCGCCTCGGAGTCGGAGTCGTCTCGGAGTCGGAGTCGTCTCGGAGTCGGAGTCGTCTCGGAGTCGGAGTCGTCTCGGAGTCGAGTCGGAGTCGTCTCGGAGTCGTCTCGGAGTCGGAGTCGTCTCGGAGTCGGAGTCGTCTCGGAGTCGGAGTCGTCTCGGAGTCGGAGTCGTCTCGGAGTCGGAGTCGGAGTCGTCTCGGAGTCGGAGTCGTCTCGGAGTCGGAGTCGTCTCGGAGTCGGAGTCGTCTCGGAGTCGGAGTCGTCTCGGAGTCGTCTCGGAGTCGGAGTCGTCTCGGAGTCGGAGTCGAAGTCGGAGTCGTCTTGGAGTCGGAGTCGTCTCGGAGTCGGAGTCGTCTTGGAGTCGGAGTCGGAGTCGTCTCGGAGTCGGAGTCGTCTCTGAGTCGAAGTCGTCTCGGAGTCGGAGTCGTCTCGGAGTCGGAGTCATCTCGGAGTCGTCTCGGAGTCGGAGTCGTCTCGGAGTCGGAGTCGTCTCGGAGTCGGAGTCGTCTCGGAGTCGGAGTCGGAGTCGTCTCGGAGTCGGAGTCGTCTCGGAGTCGGGGTCGTCTCGGAGTCGAAGTCGTCTCGGAGTCGGAGTCGTCTCGGAGTCGGAGTCGTCTCGGAGTCGGAGTCGTGTCGGAGTCGTCTCGGAGTCGGAGTCAAAAAAATGCGTGGGGCTCCGCGCAATTTCTATGTCTAGCCAGGTACAGCTAAGCAGCTGGGGGCTGGAATCCGCAGCGCAGGGATGCCCAAGCTTTCTGGGCACCCCCCGCTGCAAATTGCAGCCCACAGCCGCCCCAGAAGATGGCGCGTTCATTGAAGCGCCATCCTCTGGCGCTGAACCCCGCTCTTCCAGCGGCCCTGGTGGCGGTGGCACGCTGGGTAATAGAGGTTAGTGCCAGCTTTGTATTATCAGCTGGCCCTAAGCCCGAAATTTATGGCGGTCACGCCAATATTAGACATGACCGCCATGAATTTCTATTAAATTGTTTTAAAAAAAACACAACACAGAGAAATTTTTTTATTAGAAATAAAAAAAAAAGCCATTAGGGACTCCATCTTTAATTAAAAAAATCCTCTTCCGTCCGACGCAGTCCAAAACGCGATGTCCTCTCTGCTACATCCCCTGTGTATAGATATAGATGTCTATGCCCAGGGAATGAGCAGACTGAGAACAATCTCAGCACTACTACATCAGGCAGCAGGCAGGCTCTAGGACCCTGGAGCTGCACAGAGCAGAAAGGACTCTTATCTGTGCGAGTTTCCCAGCCAGCGATTACAGTTGCAAAGTAAACTAGTCCAATGCAAATAAATGACTAAACTAGGATTGCTTCAGGCTGAAGCTTCCGAGACACATCTGCGATTTGTAAATCTCACACTACTCGCTATTACTCGCTTCCCCATTCATTAACATTGGACTCGCTAGACTCGCAACGAGTAGCGAGTCCTGGGCTCGGACTCGCTAGAGTCAAGCGATTCCGAGTAATTTAGGATTCGCCCATCACTACTTTAAAGTGCAAATCTCGGCTCTGGGTGCATTATAAAATTGCTTTATAGCGGGGATACATGGGTCGCTAAGTTTGTACAGGCTTGTGAGCGTAGTGACCCTGTACACATAGCCAGACTGCCACCCTGGAACCTGAACTTGGTTCTGGACGCTTTGAGAGGTCCACCTTTTTTGAACCCTGACTTCTACCTCTATTAAGATTCTGACTTTGAAGATAGCCCAACTCTTAGCCTTGATATCAGCTAGAAAGGTGCGCGATATACAGGCTCTTTCAATAGATGCCCCTTCCATTTAGTATTTCAAGACAAGCTAATCCTAAAAGCAGATCCAGCTTATCTACCATAGGTTTATTTTAGATTTCATAGGAGTCAGAAGATATGTCTACCTTTCTTTTATGAGAATCCGTCTACACCAGAGGAACATAGGTTCCCTATGTTAAATGTCAGAAAGTAGTGCTTGAATACATAGCTAGAACTCAGTCTGGGAAGAAGAGTAGGGCTCTGTTTGTCTCCTTTCAGGGCCACAGAAAGGGGTCTGGCATCACAAAGGTCACTCTATCCCGATGGATACGAGACGCGATCTGCACAGCTTACTCAGCCAAAGGTGAGAGTCCTTCTGACGGCTTAAGAGCCCATTTACAAGGGCAATGGCTTCTTCCTGGGCTGAGCTGATTTCTCTATAGATTAATTTGTAAGGTGGCAACTTGGGCCTCACCTTCCACCTTCTTCAGACACTATCGTCTTGATTTGTCTTCTTCCTTTAACCTTGATTTCGAGAGTTCAGTTCTCAATACTGTGGTCCCTCCCAGGTGTTGGTCTCTGTAACTCTCAGTGGGTGCTGTCGTGGCGATAGGAAAATCTGAGATTACTTACCGGTAATTTTACGGAGTCCACGACAGCACCCACTCGTTTCCCCCCATAATTTTTAATATTATTATTATTCACCGGTTTTGTACACTTAAGAAAAGGTGTTTGTGTGATCTCTCACACTTTTGGTGATGGTATTCTGATATACTAATCAAGATGTTTGTGTATATATACGGTTATGGCGGTTTCTCCAAATTCTTTGTAACCAACTAAGGAGGCCAGGGGGATTGCCCCTTTTAATCTGTAGGTTTCCTGTTCCTGTTGGCGGATCCCCTCTCTTAATGGGTGCTGTTGTGGACTCCGTAAAATACGATTACCAGTAAGTAATCTCAGGTTCATATGAACACATTGAACGCAATGACTGCAGTTTTATGCCAAAATTGCACCATAAAGCAAGAAATCCTCATTACAAACCACTGCAAAAACGTTGCAGTTTTGGTGCTTTTTTTGGGCCAGGAGATGTATTTGAACACAATGCCTGCAGTTTTAAGCCAAAATTGCACCACAAAAGCATAAAATCTGCGGCAAAAATGTAAACGTTTTTGTGCTTTTTTGGGCCAGGAACACATTGAACTAAATGCATACAGTTTTATGCCAAAATTGCATAAAACTGTGATTTTCTTGATTTTATTTTTGATATTTTCTCACTGTCAAAATTAACCTACAATTAAAATTATAGACTGTTCATGTCTTCGTCAGTGTGCAAATTTTCAAAATCAGCAAAGGATCAAAAACTTATATGCCCCACTGTATGATGGTGATTTTTGAAAACTGACTTTGGCACTGTAGGGTGAGAGGACTTGCCCTAAACCATTGCTAGGTTATATTGTTTTTTTTCTGTTTTTTTTTATAGAGTTGTCCACTATTTCTACAAGCCCTCATTCCCCATGTGTGACCCCATAAAAATAAAAAAACCTATACTCCCCTTTTGTGCTGGTGCTGCTCCTGCAGTGACGGAGCTCACATTTCCGTGGCCCTCTAGACATTAAGCTCCGTGACCAATCAGTGTCAGCTCCTTTTCACCACTTTCAGATTCAGAAGCAATTAGCAGAAATTAAGTGGCAGCCACAGAACTCATTTCTTGTTGAAGTGAACCTGTCATGTGGAAAAATGGTATTAACCCGCAGATGTGGGTTTAATTTGCAGGTTGAACACTGGCATTCTGAACCTGCCTGGTATCTGCACATTAAACCCCACTGCCAGGAGTAAATGAACCGCAATCCCCCTGGTAGCATTCTGGTTTCAGTCATGGGGTCTGCACCAGCGCGGGTTCAGTCATAGCTCTATGTATAAAGAGCGCAGCTGTAACTTCGGCTCCCACACTTACTGTTCCCGCAGTGAATGATCCGGCGCCGCCTCTATAACTGAAGCCGGAACGCTGCCAGGTGGATTAAACTTCATTTCCTTACTACAGTGGGTTTAATGTGCAGGCAACGGGCATGTTTAGAATACTATTAACCTGCAGATTGACCCCATATTTGCGGGTTAACATCATTTTTCCATGTGACAGGTTGTCTTTAATTCACCATCCAGATGCAGCCAGCATTGATTGGTCGCAGGGCTAATTTGTCCTAACAATGTGATGTGGGCCCCAGGAGCTTGAGTTCTGACATTGCTGGATCCTGGCTGTCACTGAAGGCGAGTACAAGCAGCATTTTTTATTTTTATAGGAGCGCACTTGGGGAACAACCCCTTTAATGTACACGAAAAAGTGCATTCAAGTGTATTCATTGTAAAAAATGTAGTCTTTTGTGATTTTCAATGAGTGTGGGTGAAAATGATTCCTTTGCTAAAGAGTAATGCAATCATTCTGCCTAGGTCTATTGGTTGAATTTTATTTTAACATCTGTCTTCGATCAGTCAGATATAGGCACTGTATGTACATACACACTTAACCTGCTTGTTAACAATTAATAATATCAGAAAAAATATTTTCCCCTGTCTTAAAGAGATTATTATTTAAACATAGCCTTTAGAAGTGTGGAAAGTGATGACAAATTGGGTTCCACTAAAATATGTTTATTAGGACTGCAGTATTCGGAATATCTAGAATGGCAACACTGACAGAACTGTGACGCCATTGTGCTTTTCAGCACAGCAATTATGTGACTTTCAGCACCTGCAGAATGGGATTTGATGAAAACTTAAATGAAAGGCTAAGGTAACCACCAAGATTGTCTTTGGAAAATAGTAGAATTTCCTATACTTTCACACTAGCAGAATTAACTTTGATAAAATCACTGTCGGCAAAGAATTGTGCATTTCCAGATAGACAGCATTTTGTGTGTCAATTGACTTCCACGCTGAAAAATAATCCAACACAAATTTGTCTGCAAATTTCAAACCTTCACATCAAAGGCCCCTTTACACGACTTGATATTGTGGGCGATATCACTGAAACGTCATGTGTTGAGCGATGTCGAAACGACATCGCAAGTGTGTTGCTGCGTGAAGCCGCACGATTCAACTACGATAAATCGCTGGATCGGGGTTGACAGGTTTCATAACATATTGTAAAACCTGACAATATCAACTCAACCAAACTGCCGTAACGTTCTGTGTGGCACCGCGATAACGATATTGTGAGCGACTTCAGTGATCGTGAAACCAATCCCGTAGGCATGCCTGGGCATTCTGTTTTCCGCACCCCGTCTGCGGTGATTGGTGATTAGAGCGTTCCCATTGGCTGCCTGTGGCAAAGGCGCCATATTTGATTATCCGTGCGTAGATCAGTAGAATCATTGACTTCTTGTTCTTTTCTAGTGTTTCAGTAGATATCTTCAAACAAGGAGCCTCATTGAAGTCACCATACTTTTCTTGTGGCGTTTAGCTAGGCGCGTGTTGATGAACCTTTCATTGCATCCTAACAATATGTTTGAAACGCCGAAAATTAGATCTCTGTGTGAATGTGAAATCATTATTTGTGGTCGCTGCAATGTATGAGCCAACATGTGCCACATATAGAAAGAACTACACACATATGGCACCCCTCACTACTTCATTGCTCATGTATGTCTTCCACATTATGACACAAAGTATGTCAACATATCTGATTGTAAATCACACATGCCAAGTCCATACACACATTTTCACACATAAACCACCACATAGAGCTACATTAACACATATCTATGTGTATGCACATGCACACATTGGTGTCCGCATACATACATATACACATACACACATACATACACATCCAAGTGGATCTGACCCATACTACTTGAGCCAATGTGTCAAAATCCTCATCTGTCAGGAGTGCTTAGGTATTCAGACATTCAAGCATGGAGTATGCACGAGCGTTACAGTGTGAGATATTTGAAACGCCTTGGCGTTACGCAAAAGGCTCCACACTCTATGTCTGGTCACCTCTTTTGCGGATGCTCAAGTGTCCTCGGCGTAACCAGCGTGCGTCGTGACGTCATGACATTGGTGTACGTACAGCCCTGTGTTCCTACTACGTTTCCTTCCACACCATAAATTTGGCTGCCGGACAGTGATCCGCACCCTGGGGCGAGGCGGAGCTGATTCTCCTCATCAACCTGTGCGATCGCAGGGATTATTGGTGCCAGTTTCCCCATCAGCACCCACGCCTCTATAAGCAGGCCATCCTGCTCAAAATCCAGAGGGCCCTTCTGAGGAGACTGGGGGTGGAGAGAACCACAGACCAAATAAGGAAGAAAATAGTGGACCTAAAATATAAGGCGAGCAGCCGCATTGCCACCATCACACCAGTATTTGACAACGCCACATAGACACATGCTTTATTACAACACAATAGACACTAATTACAACACATGGAAGTGTACCCTGTGTGATAGTGACACTGAAGTGATGATGAACATGTGTCACTGTGCATGTGCAGGGGTGCATGAAGGCCCAGCCTAGACTCGTGTATTGCATGTAAGACTCTCTGCATTGTTGTGTATGTAAAATAACAACACACATAGCTGTATAGTAAGCCTGAAGGCAGCATGTACATATTGTCTGTTTTTTTAGGTACCACATCCCGACACTCTGTGAACATGGGCCTCCTGCTTTGGATACACCAGCTCATACTCTGCGTCACGTTGGGCAGATTTGTAGTCTACCCATACGAGTATTCTGCCACATGGCCGACTAAACACCCACTCACTGTCAGATGATGTTCTTTACAGTTGTGGCCAAAAGTATTGACACCCCTGCAATTCTGTCAGATAATACTCAGTTTCTTCCTGAAAATGATTGCAATCACAATTTCTTTGGTATTATTATCTTCATTTAATTTGTCTTCATCCATTGAGAAATACAGAGAGGTGGAGAAGGGGACTTATCAGGACCCACCCTGGGCACCAGAGGCTATATTGGAGGCCTCATGGAATAGGCATTTCACTCCTGAGGAACCCCCCGGGACATCATTTGGCTGGGGTAAACGCGTCGAGTGAGCTATCCTCTGCAGGATGAGATGAGTATAACCGATACCAACATGGTCTAAAAAGCTTAATCATTTCCCTGCCTGTAAATTGGTCCCTTCTGGTACAGCTCACCAAATTTGGGATTGAGGTAGGACTACATATCACGGTGAGTCTGGCATATCCGTACGGGTCTGTTTTATTTTAGTGTATGGTGTGTGCACTCGCAGGATTGGGGCTGCTGTACCTGGAATGCAGGGCTACATGTGAGGGGAGAAGTGTGTCGCATGGATACCATCTATTGTGACATCACTATCACTCGTATAAGACTAAGCTCGCATCCCGCCAAGGTGTGATTGAATTATAGAGAAGCACCACCATATTTTTGATCATTACTGACCTCAAAGGTGGTATACCACATTTTTTTACCACCGAGTCTAAGGTGATTGACCCGGACTCCCAGGGCTGTTATTAGTAGAGCAGGACACCCGGGTATAATATAAGAAGGGGAGGTCTTGCACAGATACGCTCTTACCCTAATAAGAGTTAGGACCATAAGGGTGAGCCTCGAGGAACGGGGACACCAACCAGGGGTTTTCATTAGGTGTTGAAAACTCCATTGTCAGGGTAAGAACCAGGTATAGAACAGGGTGACCATCCCCTCTTCCCCCTTTTTAGCAAAAAGCATCATACCGTTTGATATAAAGGGTACATCTCCCTATCTTAAACTAACAAATAAAAGTTAAATTTTAATAAGTATAACCTTGATATAGCTGTTCGAATTTAGGTTTACTAATATCTTTCTATGGTGAATAATTGCCAGTGAAATTCCTAGAAAAGTTGCCGCGTGTAAAGGTACCCTAAGACCTATGAGGAAAACGTAACCCATCTAGCAGTGGTGTTTGAAGCTCTGGCCAAATACGGGATGAAGCTGAAACCATCCAAATGCCACCTGTTAAAGCCAAGAGTATAGTACCTGGGACACATAGTCAGTGCCGAATGTGTGGCCCCTGATCCAGACAAGGTGACAGCTATCAAGGAGTGGCCAGAACCCAAGACCCTGAAGGAAGTATGTAAATTCCTGGGACTGGTGTTCTACTATAGGAGGTTCATAAAGGAGTACACCAAGAAGGCTGCTCCCTTGCAAAACCTCTTAGTAGGCCAGCCCAAGAAGTGCAAGTCTAAGGATTCTCCGTGATAGTGGGGCAAAGAAAAAGAAGAATCGTTCCAGACAATGAAGGAAGCCCTGACAGGAGAAGAAACCCTTGCTTACCCGGACTACAACCTGCCATTCCTGCTGTACACGGATGCCAGCAATGTGGGACTAGGAGCCGTCCTTTCTCAGAGGCAAGAGGGCAAAGAACGAGTGATCGCCTATGCCAGTAGAAACTGCGCCCCACAGAGAGGAACCCAGAGAACTACAGTTCCTTCAAGCTGGAATTCCTGGCCTTGGTCTGGGCCGTCACAGAGAGGTTTAAACACTACCTAGCGTCTAGCAAGTTTACAACCTACACGGATAACAATCCACTGACCCACCTGGAGACTGCAAAGTTGGGAGTCATGGAGCAGAGATGGGTGGCCAGATTGTCCAACTACCAGTTTACCATCAAATACTGGGCTGGGCACCAGAATGGAAGTGCGGATGCCTTATCCAGAATGCCTCACCTGTCAGATGAGGGCGTGGATGAAGACGAGCTAGAAGAAGTGGAGTTACCTGCATTCCATCAATTAAGAGTAACTCAGTACCAGCAAACCCGTAAAGACCCCCCTGCAAGGATGGTGAACCCGTTGCCCCACTTCGGTTGGAAGGAAGTGCAAGACAATGACCCGGCTGTCAGTTTGGTAAAGCAGCTGATAACCCAGGAGTCAGCAAAGCTGCCAGAATATCCCCAACCAGAAGTCAAACATCTGTGGAGCGAGCGGAGTAAGCTATCATTTACCAGGAGAAGCTCTGCCGGAGGCACATCAACCCAAAGACACACAAGATGATCTGGCAAATCATCGTGCCAAAGTCAGAAGTCCAGATGGTCTTGAACGCCTAACACAACCAGACTGGCCACTTTGGGTGGAAAAAGCTAGAGATGCTACTGATAGATAGGTTCTTTTGGGTCGACATGTGTGGATCCATTGAAAGGTGCCCATCCTGACGAAGCAGCCCCTGGAAATTGTAGCCCTGGACCATGTAAAACTGACTCCAAATTGATCTGGCTACACATACGCGTTGACCATGGTAGACCATTACTCAAGGTTCCTGATGGTTGCCCTCGTAAAAGACTTGACAGCTGCCACCGCTGCTAGAACATTCCAAAACCTATTTTGCAGACCATTGGGTTATCCAGAGCAGGTCCTCACAGACCAAGGATCAGCTTTCGAAGTGGAGATCTTCCAAGAGTTCTTCCACATGTATGGGTGTAAGAAGATAAGGACGACCCATATCATCCCCAAACCAACGGATTATATGAGAAAATAAACGGTATCATCATAGACATGTTGAAGATCCTACCCTTAGAAGAATGGAACCAATGGCCGGAGAAACTACCAGACTTGGTTGATATGTACAACCACATTCCAGTAAGTTCTGCAAATTGTACACCAGCTTACCTGATGAGAGCCTGTACAGGAAAGTTACCCGTAGACTGGGAACTCGGAATAGTCGATCTCAAAGCAGATGACGCAATGCCCAACTGGAATGAAAACCGCCTCGAACAATACAAAATGATTCAAGCCTGTGTCAAAACAACCTGGAGAAAGCCTGTGAAAAATAACAAAGGGACTATAACAAACATGCTCCAGCAGAACCTATTGCTCCTGAAAGTATTGTCTTACAAAGGAAGAGAACTCACCATAAATTGGATAATCAGTGGGAACAAGAACCCTATGTCCTGTTAGATTCTGGATACAATAATGACAAAGTGTGCCTCATCAGCAAGAACTGTGGAAAAACCACTTACACTGTGTCCAGAAACCACATCAAAAAGTGTCCAACTGAATGGGAAAACCAGCATTCCCCAACTCAACCAACACAAGAGTCAGAACCAGTACAAGAGCTAAGTCCATGTGAAGAACCAAAGGAGAAGGTAGTCTCAACCATTCTAGGAGAATTCCCAGAAGATTGGCCTCAGCAAGATGCAGCCATCTTAGTGCCTGTACTGAATTTCTACCAGCCCAAAGAAGTGGTACAAGGGAATCAGGAAGAAATACCCGTTGCAAGAGAATCTGAAGATGCTGCAATCGGTACACCTGCTAGCCCTGTAGTGAGACTAAGGCCATGCAGACGCTTACTTGACATACCTGCACCAAGCCCTTCACTAGAAATCTCACCTGAGACAGAGATACCTGTAGTGCATAGATCACAGAGGAGCACACAAGGTCAACCCCCGTCTAGATATGGAGAGTGGACACAGTAAATGTAAGGTAGAACACACTGAAAAATAACATGTAAATAGCAGCAGTTGTAAAATAAGAATGTAAATAGTAGTGTACAAAAAGGGTAAAGAGTAGGCTAAAAACAAGGTACACCAGGTACATGTGGCGCCCCTGCGGCTAGGCGCCACAGGGTAGTATTGCACTTTATTATGAAATGTGTTTTCTTTCCTCCTGTAAAGTTGTCAGTTCAGGGTTAAACCTGTGGAGTCTGTACTTACACCCACTTAGGACCACACCACTTAGCATAGGGGGGCGGTAATTTCGTAGGTCCCAGGAGGGTGGGGGTGGAGCCTAGGATAGAGGAGAGAGAGGAAAGCTTAGTTTACCTCAGATGGTGCTGAGAAGGCAGAGAGGAAGGTCAGGTATGACAGCCCAGCTGAGAGGAGGGAGCCCCATCTTTAAGTGGGGGCCCAGGACAGCAGGCAACGGACCAGGACTGGTTGGAGCCAGCTGGTCACGTTGAGGGAAAACTGGCAACACAGGAAGCCGAGGCGGCCAGGAGTTTAACCCTGACCGCAGACTGACGAGCTGCAGGCCCATAGGAACCGGGTTGCTGACAGCGCCACAAGGTACCTCACCCCTCAGGACCACAATAGATCCTAGGCCACAGGAGTAACGGCCCAAGTACCGGTGGCGGGGTTTGTATTCGCCCTGACTGAACCGGCAAAGGATACCCGTGCCCCACCGTGGGAGATCAAGGGACTGGCGGGAGAGCTCTGCGAGGGTGTAGAAGTAAGGAAGGAAGGAGACCCTGAAAGACAAAGACAGAGGACATCTAGAGACTCCATAAGGGGGACCCTGAGCTGACAACATCCACCCTGTTAACCAAACTGTACCGTGTCTTGTTTTGCCATCAACCGGTACCCAGTAAAGTAGAGTTAAACTTGAACTGGTTTCCATTATTCTTCCCACCGCAGCCCGGAGGGCTCAGCATCACCAGCAGCTCAGCAGAGGGGTAAGAACTGCAGCACCATCTCCATTGCTGCCCTCCCTCACCATCTTCCTTCATCCTGTCCTCCCTCACCATCTCCTTCATCATCCTTAAACTTTCTTCATCGCTGCCCTGAGGTAAAGCTCCACCTGTGGAGAGCTGTTCCACACTCTGCTGCACCCACCATCACCTCAGCGGCCGGCTTGCAGCGCCGGTGCCATATTACCGGGAACTACAGGTGGCGTCACGATCTCCTGTAAATAACCCCTTCTCCCATCATCAACGTCCCCTTCAAATGATCACCAGGGCACGGCACCAGGATCCCGTCACCCGTGACTCCCTATTCAGCAGACCCGGTGGCCGAGTACCCCATTAGCCCTGGCCGCATCATACACAACACCAAAAGAGGGGTGAGTGGAGTTGACATAAGGAGCTGTCTAGGGAGAGTAAAAACTTGGCCAAGAGGTGACCCCAGGGCCAGGAGGCCTACAGCATTTATGACCGGTAGAGGCCCCTATAGTACCTAGGACTTCTTCGTCGAAAACACCGAAGTAGATGTTGTGTATTTTGAACTGTTGAACCTACAGAGACTTTATCTGTATGGACTTGTTGAACTTTTGAAAGACTTTTTCCCTTTGAACCTTTCCCTGGATTACAATTTAAAAAGGACCATGGGTCACAGGACTGGTGTGACAATAAACTTCTTTTCTTTTCAAAGCCTGCAGTGAATAGAGTAGCACTGCACAGACTTACCTGATTTTTCATTTTTCCAATCTTTTTCAGTGGTTTTTGTAAATTTTTTATATTTTGTAAATATATTACCTGTTATTAATGTTGATAATTGTTATCCCTTTTGTTTAAAAACAAAAACGTTCAGTCCATGAGTACTGATATTACCTAGGGGGGTATGTGGCGCCCTGCTCACACAGGTAGCCACAGACTTCCCTACGGCACAGCTGGGTTTCCACAGCAGGTACCTACTACATGCAACACCTTCCACCCCGCCACAGTAGGGGGAGCTATGCTCACTGACTTTAGGTGAGGTCCCCTATAAATACTGCTGCTGGGGGAGGAGTTAGTTAGAGTGTGCAGATACTAGGAGAGCTGCGAAGACATCCTGGTGATCGGTGCCGCGGTTAGACCCGAACCTGTGACCCAAAGTGGCCCTTCTACCTGGAAGCCAAGCCTAGGAGTGGGGACAGAAGGCAAAAAGCAGAGCCAAGGGAGTGAGGAACCGGTGGAGGTTCACCCGAGACAAATCGGACTTCGGGGATCCGCACCTGCAGAATTACTTCAAGACTGCAGAAAACCCAGTCACACCTTGGAGACTTTAGTCACCCGGTCCCCCTGCGTACCCAGAGAGAGTGAGCCAGACACCGCAGTGAGATATCACAAAGCAGTGATCAGAGAGGGTAACCCATGGACTGCGCAGGAGGAGGGAGAGAGGACAGAGGAAGTGAGGAGGCCAGTCTGGCTGCATGCAGACAGGGCTTCAGTGACCGCAAAGATGCACAGGAGCCCTTATACCCACTTGCTGTGGAAGTTCACTGTGCACCTGGTCACCGACAGTTCCCTGGATGGATTTACCTGCTGATACCACCAGTAAAAAGGTAAAAGAGACTTACTACAGTGTGTGTGCGTCATTCCTCTCTGTTCCCGGTGCCCAAGTAGACTGTTCCACCACTCCCAATCCCGACTTAAAGTTCCACTCCAAGCTGCCCCCTTCACACTACGCTGCCCCGGAGGACCAGCTCCACCTGTAGGGAGCTTTGCCAACCCAGCCGCATTACCATCGACCTTCGGAAGACTGTGGCGGCGCTGGTGACCCATCACTAGGTACTACAGGTAGCGTCACATGGCAAACTCTTATCCCCTGTACATAACCCCCTTATTGAAGTGTCAACCATACCACGGGCTCAGGCACTGCCACCTGTGACATCCCTGCGAAAGCACCCACCAAGCCTGATACCCAAGTGCCCCAGGGCCAGGGGCTCGACACAAATAACCATACATAATTAATCAACATAAATTAATCACATTTGGCATGGGTAGAAGACAAACCCATGGAAAGAAGAAAGGCTAGTGCAATTCATTAATCATTATACATAAAAGATCCACAGAAAAATTATCCAAAAATAGATGATTATAACACAAGAATAATCAATACATGCTTGATTACATATGTGACATAGTTACATAAATATTGATTGCACATCAGATATATCATTATTTGTAGATGGCACGGATCAAGTGCGGAACCACATAAAATATATTCAGATAGTTAAAATACACATAAATTACTGTGTATCCACACCCAATCCATGCCACACAAATCAACTTAATGCAGCACTCCGATACAATCCTGAATGATATACATCATCAAAAAATCCAAGTTATTATAAATAGCATCATGTGGAAGTGTTATTAATAGAAGTACGAGAGGTCAGTTCTGAAGTTTAAACCATCTGGGATCCTAGTGCTAAGCATATGGATCCAGTATATTTTATTATTATATTTTTCGGCCCCGAACTAAGCCTCTCCTTGACCTCATCACACTCTCTATACCTTTCACACAAAGACCACTCATGTCACCATGGTGCACCTCCTTAAAATGATGTGATAAACCCGATAGATTTCTACCTAAATTGTTAGTGTCAGGTTTAGACACGGAAATATGTTCCGCAATTCGTTTTTTTAGAGTCCTGACCGTGCAGCCTATATAGTCCTTACGACATAATACACAAGAGGCCATATAAACGACATGTGTCGTGTTGCAGTTGACATATGTTCGCATATTGAATCTTTTGTTAGCGACCGGGTTCTGGAAGGATGATGTAACCTCCAAAAACCTACATAAGTTGCATTTACTTCCTCCACATCTATAATTTCCGTAGTTGTTAGCCAAGTCGGAGTATGTCTGGTGCTGTTAAACATAGATAGAGCCAAAATGTTGCCTAAGCTAACTGCTCTCTTAGGAACGCATCTAAAACCTCGATCCAAAATTTTACTGTACCTCAAATGTATGTCTATATTCAGTGGCATTATAGCACAGTACACATACTTCTCTACCTGTACTAAAAATCTAACATACGGTATGTAATATAAAATAAAGACAACTTTTTTTAAAAAGCAAAAACCTTTTATTTCAAAACAAAAAAATCCATATATAACCATATATAAATTAAATATGTCATGATGCCTCCTTACATCCCCTCCCTGCACTGATATAACCCTTGAGGGTTAAATAAACTGAGCTACAATGTATCCGGTTGGTGAGTGATGTATTTTTATTTAATCGTCAAATTAAAAGATTTAAATTTGTATTTTGATAATGAAGGCTATATGTGTCATGACTGAACTGTCACTGAGGGTAAACACTCTTGTCAAATAAATGTAGAAAACATCCTACAATTACTCCACATTAAGTATAAGCTTTATTATAATTCTACAATTTGTTTTTTTTGTTTGTTTTTTTATGTAATTTAAATTTTATGAATTCATTTATAAACAAAAGTATTTGATTCAATAATTTCTGTCATAATGTAATGGTAAAGGTAATGTATAGCTGGGTAGTCTCTGCCAGGTAGGTAGGCATCTTCTGACAGGTATGTAGCTTCTGGAAATTAATCTGTGAGATTCAAAAGACAAAGTACATTAGTAGTCAGAATTAAAATATACAGAAAATTTCAAGCACAGTGTGAAGATACTCACATCAGGTAGGTAGGTAGCTTCAGTCAGGTAGGTAGGCATCTTCAGCCAGGTAGGAAGCTTCAGCCAGGTAGGTACGTAGCTTCTGCAAGGTAGGTAGGTAGCTTCTGAAAGTTAATCTGAGAGATTGAAAAGATAAAGTACATTAGTAGTCAGAATTAAAATATACAGACAGTTTTAAGTACAGTGTGAATATACTCACATCAGGTAGGTAGCTTCAGCCAGGTAGGTAGGTACGTAGCTTCTGGAAGTTAAGACAAAGTACATTAGTAGTCAGAATTAAATATACAGACAGTTTTAATACAGTGTGAATATACTCACATCAGGTAGTAGCTTCAGCCAGTAGGTAGCAGCTTCTGGAAGTTAAGACAAAGTACATTAGTAGTCAGAATTTTACAGCATTAACAACTAGTAAAAAGGCTGGTGTCACATTTGGCCAGCAAATTGCGTTCTTCTCATGATGACTTTGATGTCTTGAACGCAATTGTTGTTAACATTTTGTATTAAATGTAATCATTACGCTATTTTGGAAACAGAATTGGTAGGATGGTATAATCCGGAAAAATATGTTGTTTCCTCCCTGCATCATCAGCGATGTACAGTGTATGTGTACTACATTGTTTCTGGGCAAATTTTCTGTAGGGGGTGGCCACCCACCCCTAGAGACATGCTGCTCACTCCTGTGGCCATAGAATGGAATGACAATGTACAGTCATTGACATGTATTTTTGTCTTTGGACATTTTTTTCAATTGTAGCAATGCAGATGTGGCTACCCTGACAGTCGCGCACATACTGTACGTATAGTAAATGATGCATTCCAAATTTCTGTCGCCATTAAGATTACATGTTTGGCGTTGTGCTGCCCATACATGTAATGTTAATGACTTCCGGACCCTATGCAGCGAAATAGAATTACCGTATATTAAGTATATTATGTGCGGAAATGTAATGGGAGACGCGGCTTCATCATTGACGAAATCAGACAATAGCAAGATTAATGTAAATGGATTTTATCCGTAAATGCACACTGTTGTGGCAGTCTGGTGTCTAATCGAGCAACATGTCTAAACATGCCCACCACCCACTAATCAAAAATGTTTTATTAAGCAGTAAACAGTTAGTTCATGCATGGCCCATCAAGGATGTAAAAAAATACACGTTAGCGCATTGCTCTGAATTACAGATAATGAGAAATGCGCTAACTGCATTACAGATCACAGAACGGCTCCGCGAACTGCAGCCTTCATGACCTTAGTGCAGCCTGCAGATCCGGAGCCTTTAAGCAGATTGATTATAAATCAATACGCTTACCTGAATGGGCTCCTATGGGTAGGTTCATTTTTATTCTTCGTTGGTTAACTTTTTCCCAGCTCTAAACCGGATCAGGTTTCCCCAAATAACCCGCAAATGTGACCAGTGCCTTACTGCTCAAGCGGGGACCTGTTGTGGATGATGCTTGAGTTTAAAGTACTCCATGTTCATGGTGCTTAACACTCACACCAATTGCGTCCCAGTATCCACTGAATCATAACAGATGAGTAAAGGTAAACATGGACCGCGTCAGAGGCAAGCGGCAGCCGTAACGGACACACGCTTGAGCAGTAATGGAGAAGTTTTAATCGGGCAGCGTGCCACCATTCACATGTCACAACGCTCACAGAGCACCATAGTATCAGCAATACAAGCAGTGCAGCATGTCCTAAACACAAGATACCCCACCTACACATTTTTTTGTTTGTTGCATATCCTCTATAGATCCAAACAGATTGGATAATAAACGATACGTTGTAATATGAACAGCATGTAGTTAATTAATGAATGGAAGACAACATGCATTGTTTTATAACTTTTATTTTTTGGGAATGTTAAACAAAGTTTGATCCAGAGGAACTTTAAAAAAAAAAAAACCAAGGTCCAAAGCTTGCCAATTGAGGACGTTGGCTCAAAAAAAATTGTTCCTAGACTTCAAGTTTAAAGTCTGATAATGATCCTGGATCAAAAAGGAACATTTAATATGATTACAAAAAGAAATATAGTACACAATTAAAACAACACAACATGTGATAATATACATATTGTAGGGATCAGTCTCTATAGCAGCAGCAAGTAAGGCAGTGACACTCAGGCTCAGTCCAAAAACAAGTGTGGTTTATTTCACACAATGGCAAAACAAACAAAAAAACAGTCCTTACATCAGGATAATAGCGTCAGCCCTAAACCTGCTCCTCCTGGAGCTCGCCGAGGGGTCCTACCCCACGTTGGGGTCCGGTACACACTCCCTGTGCTCTCACAGGCTACTTTTCCCCAGACTGAACTCCTCTTTAGTCTGATCTCTTCTCACAACACCTTGACAGCCGTCTCTTCCGGCCTAACCTTTTTCACCTGTCTTTCCCTCCCAGCTACTTCAAAAGCCTGGGGCGGGAGATGAGGAATGGAGGCCCGCCCAAAAACCTTCCCCCATTCCTCATAGATGAGGTCCCATAACAGGCTTTACCAACAGCCACCGTTCTCAGTAACGGTGGCCACACCTACCTCACCTATGCTCATGTAAGCATCTCCTGTCCCATACAGCTCACCATCCTTGGGGAAACATAGCGTCCCTCTACCACCATTCCCCTTGCTACCTCACACCCCCCCCCCCTCAGTTCAACCCTGGGGGGGTGAACTCCTGCCACCAAACAGTGAGTCCGGGACAAGGCATTGGCATTGCCCTGCAGCCTCCCGGCTCTGTGTTCCACCGTGAAGTTAAAGTTCTGGAGCGACAAGAACCACCTGGTGACTCGCGCATTCCTCTCTCTTGACTGGCTCATCCACGTGAGTGGGGAGTGGTCAGTCACCAACCGAAACCGTCGCCCCAGCAGGTAATACCTCAACGCTTCTAAGGCCCATTTGATGGCTAGGCACTCTCTCTCGACCACACTGTAATTTTTCTCTGCAGGCGTGAGCTTGCGGCTCAGGTAGGTAACAGGGTGTTCTTCCCCATTCACCTCCTGAGAAAGGACTGCACCTAGCCCCACTTCTGATGCATCTGTCTGAACGATGAAGGTTTGGGTGAAGTCAGGTGTGACAAGGATGGGAGACCCGCATAACACCGTCTTCAAGACCAGAAAGGCATGCTCGGCCTGGGGGTTCCACTTTACCATGACGGGCCGTCTTCCTTTCAGAAGGTCTGTCAATGGGGCTGAGAGGGTGGCAAAATTGGGGATGAACCTCCTGTAGTATCCCACAATTCCCAGAAAGGCTCTCACCTGCTTTACTGTCCTTGGTTGGGGCCAACTCTGGATGGCTTCGACCTTGTTGACCTGCGGCTTAATCATACCTCGCCCTATCACATTCCCCAAATAGCGTGCCTCCTCCATTCCCAGAGCACACTTTTTGGGGTTGGCAGTCAGCCCCGCTGCCCGGAGAGAGTCCACCACAGCCTGTACCTTGGCCAAGTGGCTCTCCCAGTCGCTGCTGAAAATGATGACGTCATCCAGATAGGTCGAGGCGTACCTTTGATGAGGCTTCAACACGATGTCCATTAATCTTTGGAACGTGGCTGGAGCCCCATGTAAGCCAAATGGCAACACCAGGTAGTGAAACAGACCCTCCGGGGTGATGAACGCGGTCTTCTCTTTGGCGCTATCCGTAAGGGGTACTTGCCAGTATCCCTTAGTTAGATCGAGTGTGGAGAAGTACCTGAGTCTTTCAATGAGCTCGTCTACTCGTGGCATTGGATAAGCGTCAAATTTAGAGACCTCGTTCAGCTTCCGGAAGTCGTTGCAAAACCGTATCGTCCCATCGGGTTTGGGAATAAGCACAATGGGACTAGCCCATTCACTTTTCGACTCCTCAATAACCCCTAACTCCAGCATTTGACGAACCTCCTTTGAAATGGCCTTTCGCCGTGCCTCAGGTACTCGGTATGGCCTCATCCAAACTTTTACCTGGGGCTCGGTGACAATGTCGTGTGTAATCAACGAGGTACGCCCTGGCAGCTTTGAAAATACATCCGTATTCCTGGCCACAAACTCTCGAGACTCTTGCTGCTGGTTTTTAGTGAGGGTTTCGGCTATCGTCACTTCTGCCACTGCCCCTCAGGCACCACCTTGGCCTGTAAAGTCAGTGCAGGAGGACGGTCAGCTGGAGACCCCTCTGTACCCAGACCCTCTCTGTCTTTCCAGGCTTTTAGCAGATTGACATGGTATATCTGCTCGGTCTTTCTCCGACCTGGCTGATATACCTTGTAGTTGACCTCCCCAACTCTTTCTAGGACTTCGTAGGGCCCTTGCCACTTCACCAAGAATTTACTCTCCACAGTAGGCACTAGTACCAGGACTCTGTCTCCCGGGTTAAAAGTTCTGACCTTAGCGGATCTATTATATACCCGGCTTTGAGCTCTTTGGGCTTCCTCTAAGTGTTCTTTCACTATCGGCATCACCGCTGCCATCCGGTCCTGCATGGTCGCGATGTGCTCTACTACACTTTTGTGAGGGGTGGGTTCCTGCTCCCATCCCTCCTTGGCAATGTCGAGCAGGCCCCGGGGATGTCTACCATACACGAGTTCGAACGGAGAAAAAACCCGTTGAGGCCTGTGGTACCTCCCGAATCGCGAACATCAGGTATGGTAGAAGACAATCCCAGTCCTTCCCATCCCTGGACACCACCTTTTTCAGCATGCTCTTTAGGGTTTTGTTGAATCTTTCAACCAAGCCATCTGTCTGCGGATGGTAGACCGAGGTGCGCAACTGCTTTACCCGGAACAGTTTACATAGCTCCTTGGTAACCTTGGACATGAACGGCATCCCCTGGTCCATAAGTATTTCTTTAGGGATTCCTACCCGGCAGAACACGGCGAGTAGCTCTTTGGCTATCAATTTCGCCGAGGTGTGCCGCAGTGGAATTGCCTCTGGATACCTGGTAGCGTAATCCATGATTACCAGGATATGCTGATGCCCTCGGGCAGACTTGACCAGAGGACCCACCAGATCCATGGCGACCCTTTCAAATGGTACGTCTATAATGGGCAGGGGTACCAAGGGACTACGGAAGTGCGGCATAGGAGCGGATTGCTGACACTCGGGGCATGATTCGCAATACCGCTGCACCTCCCGAAACACTCCCAGCCAGTAAAAACGCTGCAGAATTCGTTCCAGAGTCTTTTTATGGCCCAGGTGTCCGCCCAGCAAATGCCTATGTGCCAAGTCGAGCACCGTCGGGCGATAAGGCTGCGGAACCACCAGCTGTTCCAAGGTCTCACCCCGCACTCTGTCAACCCTGTATAACAGATCCTGGTTGACAGCCATGTGGGGAAACACCTGGTCTGCTCCTGGGTACTGAAACACCCCATTAATACAAATAACATTTTCCCTGGCCCGATCTAACGTCGGGTCTTGGAGCTGTGCAGTACCAAAATTGTCACGGGGAACTCCCAACTCTGCGAACTCAGGTACCGACCCAAGCTCGTCGGCTTCACCCCCTAATACCTCTAGAGGGGACATTATTACTCCCACGGCTGGCACCCCTGAGTCGGGATCACGAGGTTCAGGCTCAGGGTCCGTGACATTCTGGACTTGTTTACCCCTTAACCCCGGGTTTCCCGGTAACAGAGTCCAGAATAGGGGAAAGTCTCTCCCAAGGATCAGTCCATACGGCAGGGACTCTAACACTCCCACCTCATGACGACACTCCCCCTTCGGGGTTTGGATAGTGATTATGGCTGTAGGGTACTCTTTCAAATCCCCATGAATGCATAAGACCCCCACATTACGTCCCGTGTAGGATGCTGACCCAGCCAAGGTGGCATGCACCAGGGTGATAAGGCTTCCCGAGTCCAAGAGGGCAGCTGCAGGACATCCCGCCACCGTAACCTGACACATGGGAGAGATATGTGCAGGCTCCGGGGAAGCAGCGGTATATACCGGGAAGACATAGAGGGAGACACGCCGGGCCACACTGCAGTCCATAGGATCGGTGGTGATAGGGCAGTTTGCAGCAATATGTCCTCGCTCTTGACACCTCCAGCACACAACAGTCTCTAGCTTCCTTGCCTGAGGACCTGCAGGGGTGGGGGTGCGGGTCAGAGTCCTGTATTTCTCAGGGTCGGTGACCTTGCGGGATTTGGGGAGCACACGGGCTGGGGAAGAAACTTTTAACAAGTTCTGGGTGGCCTCATATCGTTCCACCAAACCGACCAGCTGGTTGGCATCGACAGGGTCCCCATGTCCCACCCACTGCTGTATGGCTGGGGGCAAGGCCCGCACAAACTTGTCCAGTACCACTCTTTCCACCATCTGCGCTGGGGACAACAGCTCCGGCTGTAGCCATTTTTTTACAAGATGGACGAGATCATACATCTGAGACCGGACCGCTACAGTCTCTACATAGGCCCAGCGATGGACTCTCTGGGCACGGAGATACACATTCACACCTAATCGAGCTAGAATCTCGGCTTTTACCTTTTGATAGTCCCGGGCGTCCTGCTCGCTCAGGTCGTAGTACGCTTTCTGGGGCTCTCCAATCAGATATGGCGCTACGACCTCCGACCATTGGTGTAGCGGCAGACTCTCTCGCTCTGCCACTCTCTTGAACCCCGCCAAGAAAGCTTCGACATCGTCCCCGGCGGTCATCTTTTGGAGGGACGCACGGACCCGCTTCTTGATGTCCTGCTGTGGATCAGATGGTGCGCTTGACCTCAGGGCTGTTAACTGTTCCATCAGGAGTTGGTTAGTTTGCTGTTGAAGTCTCAGGGCCTCCATATGGCTGTGCGGGGCCCCGATGCGAAACCTCCAACGGGGCCCCCAATTATTGCAAATCTTTAATAGCATTAGTCTTTTTCTATAGGCCAAAGGGACTAATGGGGCCCCCCTAGGCTGCAGGGCCCGGGTGCGATCGCAACCCCTGCACCTGTTGTAGTTACGCCCCTGCTGCTGGGCCTGCAGCGCCTCAGCATACATCTGCTGTTGCTGCTTCTGCTGCAGGTTGGCTTCAATCAATGCCTTTACAACGTCCTCCATTGCTGAGCGCTGCTTTAGGGCTTGCTTCACCCAGGACATACAACTCGTCCTCTACAGCGATTAGTGTATGCCTTACTGCATTGCCCGCATTCTCCACCATATGTAGGGATCAGTCTCTATAGCAGCAGCAAGTAAGGCAGTGACACTCAGGCTCAGTCCAAAAACAAGTGTGGTTTATTTCACACAATGGCAAAACAAACAAAAAAACAGTCCTTACATCAGGATAATAGCGTCGGCCCTAAACCTGCTCCTCCTGGAGCTCGCCGAGGGGTCCTACCCCACCTTGGGGTCCGGTACACACTCCCTGTGCTCTCACAGGCTACTTTTCCCCAGACTGAACTCCTCTCTAGTCTGATCTCTTCTCACAACACCTTGACAGCCGTCTCTTCCGGCCTAACCTTTTTCACCTGTCTTTCCCTCCCAGCTACTTCAAAAGCCTGGGGCGGGAGATGAGGAATGGAGGCCCGCCCAAAAACCTTCCCCCATTCCTCATAGATGAGGTCCCATAACAGGCTTTACCAACAGCCACCATTCTCAGTAACGGTGGCCACACCTACCTCACCTATGCTCATGTAAGCATCTCCTGTCCCATACATGCAGTAGCTCACCATCCTTGGGGAAACATAGCGTCCCTCTACCACCATTCCCCTTGCTACCTCACAATATCAATACATTAAAAAAATAAACAAGCAAGTTGATTATGCAAAACAGATAGGTATGCTAATTAGTGATGAGTGAGTACTAAAATGCTCGGGTGCTCGAAGCTCAGGCCGAGCATCCCAAGATACTCGTGTACTCGGCCCGAGCACCGAGCCCAATGTTATCCTATGGGAGACCCGAGTATTTTTCTGACATGACCCCCGACAGCATGGAAAAACACTAAAAATATCACAAAAGTATCAGAACAGTGCTGAAATGACATGGGAACAGCATGGGGAAGACCCCTGGAAGCATTTCAGACCCGAAGGTCACTGATGTCAACAATGTTGTCAGACTATTACGGCACTTTTACGGACTATCAAGAAAATGTTACAAAATGAAACCAAAACGGATTTTCATGATAAAAATATTAAGGGCTCATACCCACTTGTGAGACAGAGTTGGTGTATGTTAGTTTTTTGGATTATATGAAATTTTTTTTTTTTTTTTTAAATTGTGTGGCACTCCCATGCCCCTGGGAAGAGACGTACATGAAGGCCTCTTTAAATAATGTGCCCATTATAAGGAAGTGGGTCTTTGGTAGTAATGCCCTAGGCAGGGAAGACAAAAATTGTGTGGCACTGTGATGCCCCTGGATAGAGACGTGCATGAGGGCCTCTTTAAATAATGTGCCCATTGTAAGGAAGTGTGTGTTTTGTAGCATTGCCCTAGGCAGGGAAGCCAAAAATTGAGAGGCACTTCAATGCCCCTAAATAGAGACGTGCATGAGGGCCTCTTTAAATGATGTGCCCATTTTAAGCAAGTGGGTCTGTTGTAGTATTTCCCTATGGAGGGAAGCCAAAGGTTGGGAGGCACCAAGATGCCCCTGCATAAAGGCGTGCATGAGGGCCTTTTCAAAAAATGTGCCCATTGTAAGCAAGCGTGTCTGTTGTAGTATTTCCCTAGGCAGGGAAGCCAAAGGTTGGGAGGCACCAAGATGCCCCTGCATAGAGGCGTTCATGAGGGCCGTTTCAAAAAATGTGCCCATTGTAAGCAAGTGTGTCTTTTTTAGTATTGCCCTAGGCAGGGAAGCCAAAAATTGGGAGGCACCAATATGCCACTGGATAGAGGCGTGCATGAGGGCCTCTTTAAATGATGTGCCCATTTTAAGCTAGTGGGTCTGTTGTAGTATTTCCCTAGGCAGGGAAGCCAAAAGTTTAGAGGCACTAAGATGCCCCTGCATAGAGGCGTGCATGAGGGCCTTTACAAAAAATGTGCCCTTTGTAAGCAAGTCTGTCTTTTTTAGTATTGCCCTAGGCAGGGAAGCCAAAGGTTTGGAGGCACCAAGATGCCCCTGGATAGAGGCGTGCATGAGGGCCTTTTCAAAAAATGTGCCCATTGTAAGCAAGTCTGTCTTTTTTAGTATTGCCCTAGGCAGGGAAGCCAAAGGTTTGGAGGCACCAAGATGCCCCTGGATAGAGGCGTGCATGAGGGCCTTTTCAAAAAATGTGCCCATTGTAAGCAAGTCTGTCTTTTTTAGTATTGCCCTAGGCAGGGAAGCCAAAGGTTTGGAGGCACTAAGATGCCCCTGCATAGAGGTGTGCATGAAGGACCTTTACATAAAATTTGCCCATTGTAAGCAAGTGTGTCTGTTGTAGTATTGCCCTAGGCAGGGAAGCCAAAGTTTTGGAGGCATTAAGATGACCCTGCATAGAGGCGTGCATGAGGGCCTTTACAAAAAATGTGCCCATTGTAAGCAAGTGTGTCTGTTGTAGTATTTCCCTAGTCACGGAAGCCAAAAATTGTGTAGCACTTCAATGCCCCTGGATAGAGACGTGCATGAGAGACTTTTAAAAAAACAGTGCCCATTGTAAGCAAGTGTGTCTGCTGTAGTATTTCCCTAGTCACGGAAGCCAAAAATTGTGTAGCACTTCAATGCCCCTGGATAGAGACGTGCATGAGAGCCTTTTTCAATAATGTGCCCATTTGAAGCAAGTGGGTCTTTTGTAGTATTGCCCTAGGCAGGGAAGCCAAAAATTGGGAGGCACCAATATGCTACTGGATAAAGGTGTGCATGACGGCCTCTTTAACTGATGTGCCCATTGTAAGCAAGTGTGTCTGTTGTAGTATTTCCCTAGGCAGGGAAGCCAAAGGTTGGGAGGCACCAAGATGCCCCTGCATAGAGGCGTACATGAGGGCCTTTTCAAAAAATGTGCCCATTGTAAGCAAGTGTGTCTGTTGTAGTATTTCCCTAGGCAGGAATGTCAATGGTTTGGATGCACCAGGATGCCCCTGGATAGAGGCGTGCATGAGGGCCTTTTAAAAAAATGTGCCCATTGTAAGCAAGTCTGTCTATTTTAGTATTGCCCTAGGCAGGGAAACCAAAGGTTTGGAGGCACCAAGATGCCCCTGCATAGAGGCGTACATGAGGGCCTTTTCAAAAAATGTGCCCTTTGTAAGCAAGTGGGTCTTTTTTAGTATTTCCCTAGGCAGGGAAGCCAAAGTTTTGGAGGCACTAAGATGCCCCTGCATAGAGGCGTGCATGAAGGGCCTTTACAAAAAATGTGCCCATTGTAAGCAAGTGTGTCTGTTGTAGTATTGCCCTAGGCAGGGAAGCCAAAAATTGTGTAGCACTTCAATGCCCCTGGATAGAGACGTGCATGAGACCCTTTACAAAAAATGTGCCCATTGTAAGCAAGTGTGTCTGCTGTAGTATTTCCCTAGTCAGGGAAGCCAAAAATTGTGTAGCACTTCAATGCCCCTGGATAGAGACGTGCATGAGCCTTTTTCAATAATGTGCCCATTTGAAGCAAGTGGGTCTTTTGTAGGATTGCCATAGGCAGGGAAGCCAAACATTGTCTAGCACTTCAATGCCCCTGGATAGAGACGTGCATGAGAGCCTTTTAAATAAAAGTGCCCATTGTAAGCAAGTGTGTCTGCTGTAGTATTTCCCTAGTCAGGGAAGCCAAAAATTGTGTAGCACTTCAATGCCCCTGGATAGAGATGTGCATGAGAGCCTTTTTCAATAATGTGCCCATTTGAAGCAAGTGGGTCTTTTGTAGGATTGCCATAGGCAGGGAAGCCAAAAATTGTCTAGCACTTCAATGCCCTGGATAGAGATGTGCATGAGAGCCTTTTAAATAAAGTGCCCATTGTAAGCAAGTGTGTCTGCTGTAGTATTTCCCTAGTCAGGGAAGCCAAAAATTGTGTAGCACTTCAATGCCCCTGGATAGAGATGTGCATGAGAGCCTTTTAAATAAAAGTGCCCATTGTAAGCAAGTGTGTCTGCTGTAGTATTTCCCTAGTCAGGGAAGCCAAAAATTGTGTAGCACTTCAATGCCCCTGGATAGAGACGTGCATGAGAGCCTTTTTCAATAATGTGCCCATTTGAAGCAAGTGGGTCTTTTGTAGGATTGCCATAGGCAGGGAAGCCAAAAATTGGGAGGCATTGCGATGCCCCTGGGAAGAAACATGGAGGAGAGCCTCTAAAAATTGTTCCCATTACAAAGGAGCGGGTCTCCTATACTTGTAATGCCCATTCTGGAAGCATGGACTAAAACATTTACCCCTGGGAGGTATATATGAAACTAATGCCTAACTTTAAAATGGTTAGGTGCATCATCATCATAAATATGATGTAAAAAATTATGGGTTTGTGGCATCATGAACCACGGTCACACTTATTATATGATGGTGGCGGATGAGGAGAAGGAGGAGCAGCACAGCAAGTAGCCAAACACATGAAGTCTGTACCGATGTGTGGGTGTGCGGAGGTGCATGGGAATCTACCGGCACAACATTTAAATTCCGCTATCATTTGTTGGTGGTGTGGTGAAGTCAGGCCCAATCCAACCCTTGTTCATCTTGATTAAAGTCAGCCTGTCAGCATTTTCAGTTGACAGGCGGGTGCGTTTATCTGTAATGATGCCACCTGCGACACTAAAAACATGCTCTGACAAAACGCTAGCGGCAGGGCAGGCCAGGAGATCCAAGGCGTAGAGAGCCAATTCCTGCCACGTGTCTAGCTTGGATACCCAATAATTATAAGGCACAGAGGAGTCTAGGAGCACTTTAGTACAATCAGCAAGGTACTCCCTCAGCATCTTAGCAAACTTTACATTCCTTGTGATACTACCCCGCACCTTAGGGCCTGTGGTACGGGAGGTGCTGAGAAAAGTGTCCCAGATCTTTGAGAGCGTTCCCCTACCTCTGCTGGATTGGACTTGTGCCTCTCTCTTCCGGACGCCTTGGTTGTCCACTGAATCGTGACCTCTGCCTGTCACGGGTGGCACGGATGACAGGGTGGAGGCCACGCGCAGACGATCCAGCGTTTGGCCCATCAGCCATAATGGTGGAGGATGGTCCGTCTCTTTCAGGGGCATTTACCTTCTGTGTTGATGGAGAGAGGTGTGATGAGATCTCTCTATTATGGGGAGACGGCTGTGGAGGTCTTGCGCTCGGTCTGGTTTTATCCACCAATGTTGTAGGTCACTAGGACCCAGCAGACTCCTTCCACCTTTATAAGGAGGTTCATTACCCTTCCTCGGTGCAGGTGATAGTTCCTTGTGCACACTTTATCCTTGCTCCAGCAGAAGCTGAGATGGTGGAGGTTGCTGTGTTCTGCTGTCAGATAAGTGTTTCCTTTTCCCAAATGTCTGTCTTCCCTGGTGTTTGTCTTTAGTTGATAGTGGAGGGGTCTAGTGAACCTCTCCATCTGATCCTTAGATAGGATAGATCTAGGATCAGAGAGGGACGAGGTTCGTGGTCGGCGACAGTTGAGGAGACTGTATAGGGACGTTAGGGCAGACAGGGTCAGCTCTAGGAAGTCTAGGGGTCACCGTCTCCTTCTTGTGCCCTTAGCATTAGGGACTCCTGATTCCCCCCCCCCCGTCGTTATCCTACGCTGGGTGTCTTCCCCACTCCCAGCGTGACATTATCACCTGCCATAACTGTAAGTGAAGGAAGGGGAGGATTTGATTTTCCTTCCTTTCCTTATGGATCCTGTGTCTGCTTTGGCCCAGCAGCTGCAGACCTTGTCTTTGGAGGTTGCGGACCTTCGGTCGGCTCTGCAGGGACCACAACCGCAAAATGGTGTCTTGGGGAATCAAGCAGTGGGTCCGGCCAGACCGGAACCTAAGGTTGCCCTCCCTGACAGGTTTTCAGGAGGCAGAGACAAATTTACTGTGTTCAAAGAGGCCTGTAAATTATACTTTAGGCTTAAGCCGTATTCCACTGGTGATGAGCAGCAGCGGGTAGGAATTATTATATCATTGCTGCAGGGGGATCCCCAATCCTGGGCTTTCTCTCTGCCACAGGACTCTACTTGTCTCCAGTCTGTGGATGGATTTTTTGACGCCTTAGGCCTCATATATGATGACCCTGACCGTGTCTCTTTGGCTGAATCCAAATTGCGCCATCTCCACCAGGGGACTCGGTCGGCGGAATCATATTGTTCTGAGTTCCGCAGGTGGGCTATGGACACAAAGTGGAACGATCCGGCTCTCAGGAGTCATTTTTGCCAGGGTCTTTCAGAAAGACTGAAGGATGCCCTGGCAGTGTATGAGACCCCCCCGTCCCTGGAGGCAGCTATGTCGTTGGCTATTCGCATGGATAGACGCCTCCAGGAGCGGAGGGGTAGACCTCCTGCAACTGGGAGCCCTTCTCATGGTGGTTCCTTGTTGCCGGGTGGTCACTCGGAGGGCGAGTCATTTCTCCCGAGGGGGGAGGAACCTATGCAGCTTGGAGGAGCGGCGGCCTCGAGGCTCTCCTCCAGTGCCTCCCGGGGCAGGGGGAAGGGGGTCTGTTTTTTTCTGTGGGAAAGGAGACCATTTTATCGGGGCCTGTCCCTACGCTCCTAAACGGACTAGGGTGCCGGGACCTCATGTGACTATGGGGGGGGGTGGAGGTGGTCGAGCGGGAGGTGTGTGTATCCTCCGTTTGTACTTCCCATTTTCTCCTGAGTGCAGAGGTGGCGCTAGAGAGCAAAACGGAAGGCATTTCTGTGTTTGTGGATAGTGGTGCGGGGATCTGCATGGTGGATGCTCGTTTTGTACACGCTCATGGGCTTAACCGCTGTTTATTGTCTCGCCCCATCCGTATCTATGCCATCGACTCAGCCCCTCTTGCTCAGGGTAGTCTCACACATATCGTACATAACATTAAGTTAACGGTTGGATCCCAACATCAGGAGACGTTATCTTGCTATGTCTTAGACGGTCTCCCCGCTCCCATTGTCCTGGGCTTGCCATGGTTGATTAAACATAATCCCGTAGTGGATTGGCAGTCCAGGGACATTGTGGAATGGAGTGATTTTTGTTCAGAGAATTGTTTGGCTACATCCCTTTCGGTGGTATCTGCTGAATCTCTGCCCCCATTCCTATTGGAGTATGAGGATGTGTTCTCAGAGAAGGGGTGCCGAGACTTGCCCCCTCATCGGGCATATGATTGCCCTATCAACCTCGTTCCCGGAGCTAAACTGCCCAAAGCTAGGATGTTTACTATATCTGGACCCGAAAGACAAGCAATGAAGGATTTCATTTCTGAAAGTCTGGAGACGGGACACATTAGGCCCTCCACGTCGCCGGTTGCGGCTGGTTTCTTTTTTGTGAAAAAAAAAGATGGGGGCCTCCGTCCTTGTTTGGATTTTCGGGAATTGAATCGGATTACTGTCCGTGATCCATACCCCCTCCCTCTGATCCCTGATTTATTTAGTCAGGTTGTGGGTGCCAAATGGTTCTCCAAGTTGGATTTGAGGGGGGCCTACAACCTGATTAGGGTCAGAGAGGGGGATGAATGGAAAACTGCGTTTAATACCCCGGACGGCCATTTTGAAAGTCTCGTAATGCCGTTCGGGCTCACTAACGCCCCGGCGGTTTTCCAACATTTTGTCAATGATATTTTCCATCATTTGGTGGGTAGATTTGTAGTTGTTTACTTGGACGATATCTTGATCTATTCTCCCGATATGGAGACGCATCAGTCCCATGTCAAACAGGTGTTGCAGGTCTTACGGGACAACAAACTGTATGCTAAACTCGAGAAATGTGTTTTCGCCGTTCAGGAGGTTCGTTTTTTGGGGTACCTCTTGTCACCGTTGGGTTTCCGGATGGATCCGGAAAAGGTCCGGGCGGTGCTAGATTGGGAACAGCCGGACAATCTACGGGCATTGCAACGCTTTTTGGGGTTTACCAATTTTTACCGTAAATTTATTAAGAACTATTCGGTACTGGTGACGCCTCTTACGGACATGACTAAGAAGGGGACGGATTTTTCTGAGTGGTCTGATTCTGCTCGCCAGGCTTTTTCCTCCCTGAAGCGTTGTTTTGCTTCCGCGCCTGTTCTTTGTCAGCCCGATCTTTCTCAGCCCTTCATTGTGGAAGTGGATGCGTCTGAGGTGGGGATGGGGGCTGTGTTGTCGCAGGGCCCTTCGCCTGGGAGATGGGTGCCCTGTGCGTTCTTCTCCAAGAAGTTGTCTTCGGCCGAGAGGAATTATGATGTGGGTAATAGGGAGCTGTTGGCTATTAAGTTGGCTTTTGAGGAATGGCGGCACTGGCTGGAGGGGGCTGTCCATCCCGTCACGGTTATTACCGACCATAAGAACCTGTCTTACCTTGAGTCCGCCAGGCGTCTCAATCCCCGGCAGGCCAGGTGGTCTTTGTTTTTCACGAGATTTAATTTTACCGTCACCTACCGTCCGGGGGTTCAGAATGTGAAGGCGGATGCATTATCGCGTAGTTTTCCGGGTGGTAGTACTCATGAGAGTCCCGTCCCCATCTTGCAGGAGGGGGTGGTTGTTTCTGCTCTTTGCCCTGATCTGGAGGGGGAGGTGTTGAAGGTTCAGGGGGCGCGCCCTGCCTCCTGCCCTTCTGGGAGGCTTTTTGTGCCGTTCTCTTTGCGCCTCAGGGTGCTGTCAGAGCATCACGACTCTGTACTGGCGGGGCATCCGGGCGGTAGGGCCACTTTCGATCTCTTGTCTCGTCGCTTTTGGTGGCCGGGGTTGAGGAAGGACGTAGCGGAATTCGTATCCGCCTGTGGTGTGTGTGCACGTGCTAAGGTTCCGCATACCCGTCCGTCTGGGTCTCTCGTGCCATTGTCTATTCCTGAGAGGCCATGGACACATTTGTCAATGGATTTTATCACCGATCTTCCGGCGTCTGCGGGCAAGACGGTGGTACTGGTAGTAGTAGATAGATTCAGTAAGATGGTTCGCTTTGTGGCACTGCCCGCACTTCCTAATGCTCGGACTCTGGCACAGGTGTTCGTAAGTGAGATTGTGAAACTTCATGGGGTTCCCTCCGATGTGGTTTCTGATCGCGGTACTCAGTTCGTCTCCAAATTTTGGAAGGCTTTTTGTACACGTTTGGGGATAACGTTGTCCTTTTCTTCTGCTTTTCATCCTCAGTCTAATGGTCAAACCGAACGTGTGAATCAGAATTTGGAGACTTACCTGAGGTGTTTTGTCTCTGACCATCAGGAGACTTGGGCAAATTATTTGCCCTTGGCCGAATTCGCCCTTAATAATCGTCTTCAGGAGTCCACTGGCAAGTCACCGTTCTTCGGTGCATATGGGTTTCATCCTCAGTTTGGTACTTTTAGCGGTACGAGTCCTTCCGGAGTTCCGGAGGAGGACCGTTTTACCTCGTCCCTCTCCTCGGTTTGGCGGGGTGTACAGCGTAGCTTGAAGCTCTTAGGTGACAGGTACAAACGTATGGCTGACAGGAAGCGTGCGCCAGGTCCGGACCTATGTGTGAATGACTACGTGTGGTTGTCTACCAAGAATGTGAAGTTGAAGGTGCCCTCTTGGAAGTTGGGGCCCAGGTTTATTGGCCCCTATAGGATAACCGCCGTTATCAATCCCGTGGCGTTTCGTCTTGCGTTGCCTCCTGCTCTTAAGATTCACGATGTGTTTCACAGGTCGCTCCTCAAGCCGTATGTGCCGTCGTCTAACCCATCTCCTTTGCCTCCTGAGCCCATCTGTGTGGCGGGGAATCTGGAATTCGAGATCTCGAGGGTGGTTGATTCTCGCATGTTGCGCCGTTCTCTTCAGTATTTGGTGCACTGGAGGGGGTACGGTCCTGAGGAGCGGATGTGGGTGCCGGCGTCGGAGGTGTCCGCCGCAAGGCTGGTCCGCGCTTTTCACCGTTCCCATCCGGATAAGCCTGGTCCTGAGTGTCCGGGGGCCACTCGTAGGAGGGGGGGTACTGTCACGGGTGGCACGGATGACAGGGTGGAGGCCACGCGCAGACGATCCCAGCGTTTGGCCCATCAGCCATAATGGTGGAGGATGGTCCGTCTCTTTCAGGGGCATTTACCTTCTGTGTTGATGGAGAGAAGGTGTGATGAGATCTCTCTATTATGGGGAGACGGCTGTGGAGGTCTTGCGCTCGGTCTGGTTTTATCCACCAATGTTGTAGGTCACTAGGACCCAGCAGACTCCTTCCACCTTTATAAGGAGGTTCATTACCCTTCCTCGGTGCAGGTGATAGTTCCTTGTGCACACTTTATCCTTGCTCCAGCAGAAGCTGAGATGGTGGAGGTTGCTGTGTTCTGCTGTCAGATAAGTGTTTCCTTTTCCCAAATGTCTGTCTTCCCTGGTGTTTGTCTTTAGTTGATAGTGGAGGGGTCTAGTGAACCTCTCCATCTGATCCTTAGATAGGATAGATCTAGGATCAGAGAGGGACGAGGTTTGTGGTCGGCGACAGTTGAGGAGACTGTATAGGGACGTTAGGGCAGACAGGGTCAGCTCTAGGAAGTCTAGGGGTCACCGTCTCCTTCTTGTGCCCTTAGCATTAGGGACTCCTGATTCCCCCCCCCCCCGTCGTTATCCTACGCTGGGTGTCTTCCCCACTCCCAGCGTGACACTGCCGCTAGCGTTTTCAGAAGGGAATTTTTTAAATAATTCCGCCACTATGGCCTTCTGGTACTGCAGCATTTTTGTAGACCTCTCCACTTCGGGAATAAGAGAAATAAAGTTCTCTTTGTAGCGTGGGTCTAAAAGTGTCACCAACCAGTAATGAGTTTCCGTTAAGATCTTGATAACACGAGGGTCACGACACAGGCAGCGTAACATAAAGTCAGCCATGTGCGCTAGACTGTTAACAGTCAAGACTTCTGGGTCCTCACCAACAGCATGACTGGCCATGCTGAGCTCCTCCTCCTCCTCTCCCCTGTCCTCTGGCCATCCACGCTCAACCGACGGTCTGACGGTTGTGCATGTATTACCGTCAATTCCGAATGAAAGTAGCTCCATTTCTTCATCCTCCTCCTCGTCATAGTCCTCCAATGCACGTTGGGGTGAGATGAGGCTGGGCTTTGTGTAGTCACCCAGTACGGTTTCTTGCTGCAACTCATCCTGCTCCGCCTGCAATGCATCATCTTTGATTTTGAGCAGAGAGCGTTTTAGAACACAGAGAAGCGGGATGGTGACGCTAATGATGGCGTTATCGCCGCTCACCATCTTGGTGGAGTCCTTAAAGTTTTGGAGGACGGTACATATGTTGGACATCCATGTCCACTCCTGAGGTCCCATGTGTGGAGTTTGAACCGTATATTGACTGCCTAGTTGATGCTGGTACTCAACAGCTGCCCTCTTCTGCTCACAAATCCTGACCAACATGTGCAGTGTGGAATTCCAATGCATGGGGACATCACACACCAGTCTGTGAGCCGGAAGCTGCAAACGCCGCTGAAAGCCGGCAAGGCCGGCAGAAGCAGTAGGTGACTTTCTGAAATGGGCACACAGGCGGCGTACTTTGACGAGCAGATGAGACAGCTCCGGGTAGGATTTAACAAACCGCTGAACCACGAGGTTGAGCACATGGGCCACACATGGAACATGTGTCAGCTCGCCTCAGAGCCACCACAAGGTTTCGGCCATTGTCACACACGACCATGCCTGGCTGTAGGTTCAGCGGTGTGAGCCAGTGATCTGCCTGCTGTTTCAGAGCTGTCCTCAACGTTGTGGGTTTGTCAGCCGCCGCCATCAGGTTGCGGAATGCTTCCATCTACACCAGCCTAAAAGGCAACATTTCCAGTGCAATCAGTCGCGAAATGTGTGCATTTAGAACTGTGGCATATACAAAAACTACTAGAAAAAGCAGCATCAAAAACTTACCATCAATGCCATAGACAAAAACCAATACTGCACTTGCAGGACGCAGTCAGACCACACTTGTGTAGCAAGCCCAGATGCAGGCTAATGAATCACCTCAACCAAGGTATGGGAGGTGACTTGCCATGCACACTAAGGGCCTGCTTAGGGCACCATTCACACTGATACATATGGTGCAGAATGTCTGAAAGCTACCCAAGTTCTGCTGCCTTAGCTATGGGCTGCACAGTACAAGAAACAGAGCTTGGGTAGCTTTCAGACATTCTGCACCATATGTGTGAATGGTGCCCTAAGCAGGCCCTTAGTGTGCATGGCAAGTCGCCTCCCATACCTTGCAAGTGCAGTATTGTTTTTTGTCTATGGCATTGATGGTAAATTTTAGAACTGCGGCATGTAGGGCGTTGGCAGCGTATTTGTGCCTGTGTTCCAAAGATTGGGGTATGGATAAATGAACGCTGCGCTGGGACAAGGACGTGGCTGATGATGGTGCTACTTCTGCTTGTGCAAGTACAGGTGAAGGACAGGAGACATCTTCACCTGCAGTATGGACTGGCCAAATGGCCTTTTTCGAATTATCTGCAGACACCTTAAAAAACACTCAGGAAGACCTGGCAGTTGTACTGGCAACATCACTTGAGTTGTTGTTCCGGGAACGGTTGCCTGCCTTCTGCCTGTGGACACCACCCTGCTTCTTCCGGCCTGTTATGATGCTACACCTAACTCCCCCTGTGCACTGCTGTCCTCGCTCTGCATGTCCTCCTGCCAGGTTGGGTTAGTTACTGGATCATCCACGACGTCGTCTTCCACTTCCGCACCCTGGTACTCCTCCTGATTTTCTGGCAATTATGTCACATCATTGTCCACCTCTTGTTGAGACACGTTCCCACCGTTGCCTTCGTGAGACTGTGGCTGCTCAAATATTTGGGCATCGGTACATACGATCTCCTCATGACCCACTTCAACTGGAGCTGGCGAGAGGCCAGAATCTACGAATGGATAAGTGAACAGCTCTTCAGAGTGTCCAAGTGTGGGATCAGTTATGTCCGGGTTCCGGGCTCTCGGCATGGTTGGAGGAAGGAGGATCAGGGTGTGGAATGTGCGGTCCAGTCTCACGGCTACTGACACTTGACTGTGTGGAAGGCAGGGTATTCGTGGTGGTGCCAAACTGACTGGAAGCATTATCCGCTATCCAACTAACAACCTGTTGACACTCGTCTTGGTTTAATAGTGGAGTACTTCTGCGTTCACCTAGAAATTGGGACAAGAAAGTCAAGCGAGATGATGTGGGCGTTTGTCGTGGCACAATTCGAGCTTGTACACGGGCTCGCCCTCTGCCTGCACCACCATCATGTCCAGTTCCTTGTCCCTTGCCACCGGACTTGCGCATTTTCAATATGGTGCTGACTGTATACAGCTAAATTAGTGCAGACAAGAGTTGGTTTTTAGCACGAGGCTTTTGGTGTACCCTAATTAACGCTGCAACCTACAGTAGCAGCACTTAGATGCAAAATTAGTGCAGACAAGAGTTGGTTTTTAGCACGAGGCTTTTGGTGTACCCTAATTAACGCTGCAACCTACAGTAGCAGCACTTAGATGCAAAATTAGTGCAGACAAGAGTTGGTTTTTAGCACGACCCTAAGTTTTGAAATTAAGACCCTGCAGGTGGACTAGTCAGACACAAACGCTAACTACAATAGCGAGTCTGTTGGCGTATCTTAAATTACGCTGGAACCGACAGTAGCAGCACTTAGATGAAAAATTAGTGCAGGCAAGAGTAGGTTTTTAGCACGACCCTAAGTTTTGAAATTAAGGCCCTGCAGGTGGACTAGTCAGACACAAACACTGACTACAATAGCGAGTCTTTTGGCGTATCCTAAATTACGCTGCAACCGACAGTAGCAGCACTTAGATGCAAAATTAGTGCAGACAAGAGTAGGTTTTAAGCACGACCCTAAGTTTTGAAATTAAGGCCCCACAGGTGGACTAGTCAGACACAAACGCTGACTACAATAGTGAGTCTTTTGACCTATCCTAAATTACGCTGCAACCGACAGTAGCAGCACTTAGATGCAAAATTGGTGCAGACAAGAGTTGGTTTTTAGCACTAGGCTTTTGGTGTACCTAAGTTACGCTGCAACCTACAGTAGCAGCACTTAGATGCAAAATTAGTGCAGACAAGAGTTGGTTTTTAGCACGAGGCTTTTGGTATTCTCTAAGTTACGCTGCAACCTACAGTAGCAGCACTTAGATGCAAAATTAGTGCAGACAAGAGTTGGTTTTTAGCGCGAGGCTTTTTGTGTACCCTATGTTACACTGCAACCTACAGTAGTAGCACTTAGATGCAAAATTAGTGCAGACAAGAGTTGTTTTTTAGCGCGAGGCTTTTGGTGTACCCTAAGTTACGCTGCAACCTACAGTAGCAGCAGCACGTAGATACAAAATTAGTGCAGACAAGAGTTGGTTTTTAGCACGAGGCTTTTGGTGTACCCTAATTAACGCTGCAACCTACAGTAGCGGCTCTTAGATGCAAAATTAGTGCAGACAAGAGTTGGTGTTTAGCACGAGGCTTTTGGTGTACCCTAATTAACGCTGCAACCTACAGTAGCAGCTCTTAGATGCAAAATTAGTGCAGACAAGAGTTGGTTTTTAGAACAAGGCTTTTGGTGTACCGTAAGTTACGCTGCAACCTACAGTAGCAGCACTTAGATGCAAAATTAGTGCAGAAAAGGGTTGGTTTTTAGCACGAGGCTTTTGGTGTACACTAATTAACGCTGCAACCTACAGTAGCAGCACTTAGATGCAAAATTAGTGCAGACAAGAGTTGGTTTTTAGCACGAGGTTTTTGGTGTACCCTAATTAACGCTGCAACCTACAGTAGCAGCACTTAGATGCAAAATTAGTGCAGACAAGAGTAGGTTTTTAACACGACCCTAAGTTTTGAAATTAAGGCCCTGCAGGTGGACTTGTCAGACACAAACGCTGACTACAATAGCGAGTCTTTTGGCGTATCCTAAATTACGCTGCAACCGACAGTAGCAGCACTTAGATGCAAAATTAGTGCAGACAAGAGTAGGTTTTAAGCACGACCCTAAGTTTTGAAATTAAGGCCCCGCAGGTGGACTAGTCAGACACAAACGCTGACTACAATAGTGAGTCTTTTGGCGTATCCTAGATTACGCCGCAACCGACAGTAGTAGCACTTAGATGCAAAATTAGTGCAGACAAGAGTTGGTTTTTAGCACGAGGCTTTTGGTGTACCCTAAGTTACACTGCAAAATACAGTAGCAGCACTTAGATGCAAAATTAGTGCAGACAAGAGTTGGTTTTTAGCACGAGGATTTTGGTGTACCCTAAGTTACGCTGCAACCTACAGTAGCAGCACTTAGATGCAAAATTAGTGCAGACAAGAGTTGGTTTTTAGCACAAGGTTTTTGGTGTACCCTAAGTTACGCTGCAACCTACAGTAGCAGCACTTAGATGCAAAATTAGTGCAGGCAAGAGTAGGTTTTTAGCACGACCCTAAGTTTTGAAATTAAAGCCCTGCAGGTGGACTAGTCAGACACAAACGCTGACTACAATAGCGAGTCTTTTGGCGTATCCTAAATTACGCTGCAACCGACAGTAGCAGCACTTAGATGCAAAATTAGTGCAGACAAGAGTTGGTTTTTAGCACGAGGCTTTTGGTGTACCCTAAGTTACGCTGCAACATACAGTAGCAGCACTTAGATGCAAAATTAGTGCAGACAAGAGTTGGTTTTTAGAACGAGGCTTTTGGTGTACCCTAAGTTACGCTGCAACCTACAGTAGCAGCACTTAGATGCAAAATTAGTGCAGACAAGAGTTGGTTTTTAGCACGAGGCTTTTGGTGTTCTCTAAGTTACGCTGCAACCTACAGTAGCAGCACTTAGATGCAAAATTAGTGCAGACAAGAGTTGGTTTTTAGCGCGAGGCTTTTGGTGTACCCTAAGTTACACTGCAACCTACAGTAGCAGCACTTAGATGCAAAATTAGTGCAGACAAGAGTTGGTTTTTAGCGCGAGGCTTTTGGTGTACCCTAAGTTACGCTGCAACCTACAGTAGCAGCAGCACGTAGATACAAAATTAGTGCAGACAAGAGTTGGTTTTTAGCACGAGGCTTTTGGTGTACCCTAATTAACGCTGCAACCTACAGTAGCAGCTCTTAGATGCAAAATTAGTGCAGACAAGAGTTGGTGTTTAGCACGAGGCTTTTGGTGTACCCTAATTAACGCTGCAACCTACAGTACCAGCTCTTAGATGCAAAATTAGTGCAGACAAGAGTTGGTTTTTAGAACAAGGCTTTTGGTGTACCGTAAGTTACGCTGCAACCTACAGTAGCAGCACTTAGATGCAAAATTAGTGCAGAAAAGGGTTGGTTTTTAGCACGAGGCTTTTGGTGTACCCTAATTAACGCTGCAACCTACAGTAGCAGCACTTAGATGCAAAATTAGTGCAGACAAGAGTTGGTTTTTAGCACGAGGTTTTTGGTGTACCCTAATTAACGCTGCAACCTACAGTAGCAGCACTTAGATGCAAAATTAGTGCAGACAAGAGTAGGTTTTTAACACGACCCTAAGTTTTGAAATTAAGGCCCTGCAGGTGGACTTGTCAGACACAAACGCTGACTACAATAGCGAGTCTTTTGGCGTATCCTAAATTACGCTGCAACCGACAGTAGCAGTACTTAGATGCAAAATTAGTGCAGACAAGAGTAGGTTTTAAGCACGACCCTAAGTTTTGAAATTAAGGCCCTGCAGGTGGACTAGTCAGACACAAACGCTGACTACAATAGTGAGTCTTTTGGCGTATCCTAAATTACGCCGCAACTGACAGTAGCAGCACTTAGATGCAAAATTAGTGCAGACAAGAGTTGGTTTTTAGCACGAGGCTTTTGGTGTACCCTAAGTTACACTGCAAAATACAGTAGCAGCACTTAGATGCAAAATTAGTGCAGACAAGAGTTGGTTTTTAGCACGAGGATTTTGGTGTACCCTTGTTACGCTGCAACCTACAGTAGCAGCACTTAGATGCAAAATTAGTGCAGACAAGAGTTGGTTTTTAGCACAAGGTTTTTGGTGTACCCTAAGTTACGCTGCAACCTACAGTAGCAGCACTTAGATGCAAAATTAGTGCAGACAAGAGTTGGTTTTTAGCACGAAGCATTTGGTGTACCCTAAGTTACGCTGCAACCTACAGTAGCAGCAGCACGTAGATACAAAATTAGTGCAGACAAGAGTTGGTTTTTAGCACGAGGCTTTTGGTGTACCCTAATTAACGCTGCAACCTACAGTAGCAGCTCTTAGATGCAAAATTAGTGCAGACAAGAGTTGGTTTTTAGAACAAGGCTTTTGGTGTACCGTAAGTTACGTTGCAACCTACAGTAGCAGCACTTAGATGCAAAATTAGTGCAGAAAAGGGTTGGTTTTTAGCACGAGGCTTTTGGTGTACCCTAATTAACGCTGCAACCTACAGTAGCAGCACTTAGATGCAAAATTAGTGCAGACAAGAGTTGGTTTTTAGCACGAGGTTTTTGGTGTACCCTAATTAACGCTGCAACCTACAGTAGCAGCACTTAGATGCAAAATTAGTGCAGACAAGAGTAGGTTTTTAACACGACCCAAGTTTTGAAATTAAGGCCCTGCAGGTGGACTAGTCAGACACAAACGCTGACTACAATAGCGAGTCTTTTGGCGTATCCTAAATTACGCTGCAACCGACAGTAGCAGCACTTAGATGCAAAATTAGTGCAGACAAGAGTAGGTTTTAAGCACGACCCTAAGTTTTGAAATTAAGGCCCCGCAGGTGGACTAGTCAGACACAAACGCTGACTACAATAGTGAGTCTTTTGGCGTATCCTAAATTACGCCGCAACCGACAGTAGCAGCACTTAGATGCAAAATTAGTGCAGACAAGAGTTGGTTTTTAGCACGAGGCTTTTGGTGTACCCTAAGTTACACTGCAAAATACAGTAGCAGCACTTAGATGCAAAATTAGTGCAGACAAGAGTTGGTTTTTAGCACAAGGTTTTTGGTGTACCCTAAGTTACGCTGCAACCTACAGTAGCAGCACTTAGATGCAAAATTAGTGCAGACAAGAGTTGGTTTTTAGCACAAGGTTTTTGGTGTACCCTAAGTTACGCTGCAACCTACAGTAGCAGCACTTAGATGCAAAATTAGTGCAGACAAGAGTTGGTTTTTAGCACGAAGCTTTTGGTGTACCCTAAGTTACGCTGCAACCTACAGTAGCAGCACTTAGATGCAAAATTAGTGCAGACAAGAGTTGGTCATTAGCACGAGGCTTTTGGTGTACTCTAAGTTACGCTGCAACATACAGTAGCAGCACTCAGATGCAAAATTAGTGCAGACAAGAGTTGGTTTTTAGCGCGAGGCTTTTGGTGTACCCTAAGTTACACTGCAACCTACAGTAGCAGCACTTAGATGCAAAATTAGTGCAGACAAGAGTTGGTTTTTAGCGCGAGGCTTTTGGTGTACCCTAAGTTATGCTGCATCATACAGTAGCAGCACATAGATGCAAAATTAGTGCAGACAAGAGTTGGTTTTTAGCACGAGGCTTTTGGTGTACCCTAATTAACGCTGCAACCTACAGTAGCAGCTCTTAGATGCAAAATTAGTGCAGACAAGAGTTGGTTTTTAGAACAAGGCTGTTGGTGTACCCTAATTAACGCTGCAACCTACAGTAGCAGCACTTAGATGCTAAATTAGTGCAGACAAGAGTTGGTTTTTAGCACGAGGCTTTTGGTGTACCCTTATTTGAGCTAAAACCTACTCCTGCCTATAGTGAGCTAAATAAATTCCTAAAAGCACAGATTTTGGGACGGATGAGCCTGGAAACCAGCCCCAAATGCGATGCAGGCTGGTATACTGGCACAGCGAAATTTGGTATATACCCTGCCTCCCTGTATATTGCTTTATTAGTCCTCAGAAGGACTGTTGTGGTAATTAGACTGGCAGCCCTGTGCCTACACTAGCTGAAAGGCCACACATCTGTCCCTTAATCAGCAGCAGCTCTGCCTACACTGACTGTCTAATGGCGCAGAGTGACGAGCACAGCGCGGTCAGGTCTTATAAAGACCTGATGACGCTGTGCGGCCAGCCAATCACTGTAATGCCACAACCAACATGGCTGTGGCATTATAGTGTGTCAGCCAATCCCTGCATGCAGGCTGGCTTTGAAAAGAGCGCCAACATGCAGGGAGGTGGACCCCGAGCATAGCAAGAGTATCGCGAGGTTACTCGGTACTCGCATACCCAGAGTACCGAGATATTCGTGAGAGTACCGAGTAGTGACAAGCATACTTGCTCATCTCTAATGCTAATACTTTGAGTGTAGGGATATTATTGAAGGGCCAAAACCTTTATTACTCCCAACTGAATGTATTGTACAATAATACTTCTGTAATCGAAATTATCTACTGTAACATAACATAATCAAACATATTTACACCATTTCGTCCTGCCAGGGTACATGTCCATTTTCGGAAATAAAATAGGATGCAAACCTGTCCCTCATGTTGCTTACTTCAACGCTTGTCCTTACGTTCTGTTCGTTGTATTCTTCCAAGTTGCTTAAAATAGGTTCCTCTAGGTCAACGCGTTGGTTTTTCTTTGACTTGGATAAAATGGTGTAGGACAACGCACGCTTTCACAACCTGATCAATTGTGTCTGTTTTTAAATTGGTGGTAGTTCCAAGAATCCGCCATTTGGGGACAAGCAAGCCGAATGCACACTCCACTGTGCATCTGGCCCATGTCAATCTGTAATTGAAAATCCTTTTGGTATGGGTTAAATCACGGCTAGTTTAGGGCTTGAGAAGGTTGGCACACATCTGAAATGCCTCATCAGCAACAACAACATGAGGCATTGGTGGGCCATCACAGTTTGGTAGGAGTCGTGGCGGTGGAATGTTGAAATTTTGACGATAAAGTTTTTGTCCCATGTCCGAGTCTTTGAAAGATTTTGAGTCATTACATCGTCCAAATTGGTCAACATCCACAGCAATAAAACCACAGTCAGCATCTGCAATCGCCATCACTACAATGGAAATTTTTTTTTTACAGTTGAAGTATTCGGATCCACTTCCAGCTGGCTTCAGGATCCGAACATGTTTCCCGTCCACGGCTCCAACGCAGTTGGGAAATTGACAAATGTCCATAAATCTTGCTGCTTTCTCAAGCCATAGTTGGGTTGTGGGGTAAGGGAGGAAATCTTCGCGGAGGTTATCACAAATTGCCTTGAAGGTCTCTTCAACTATCCCAGAAAGCGTAGACAATCCAATCCGGAACTGGAAATGAAGCGAAGATAAAGCCTCTCTGGTCGCCAGGAATCTGAAAAAAAAAATGATCTAAAAAAGTACATTATTATTGTTCTGTTCTCACTAAATGGGCCGGGGGCTCATGAATTTAAACAGACAGCTAAACCTTTATACTGAGTCCAATGAGAAGACTGTGGTGAAGTCTGTGTTTTATTGAACGTTGCAGTATATTTGTATATGGTAAAACTGGAAACAATGAGAATACAGAACAATCAGTACATAGTACAGTAGAACACACATTATACATGGATATACAATATGCATGAACTAGTAACTAATCTAGACTATAACTGGATGAGCCAGGCTAAAACTAGAGCAGAAAACAACTAAAGAAGGCATGAATACATACCGGCAATGCAATCGCATGGGAACAGTAATGCTGAGTGTCTTCCTTCCAGAAATGAAAGTAAAAATGGGGGCTGAGCTACCAAATGCATTGCAAGAGATAGGAGAATTAGACATAGAGATTAAATAGACTGCAAACATAGCATTGGCCACTAGAGGGAGCCTGAAACACTGCATATGAGATAAAACTCATTAACAATCTACAGCTAAACTATTTAATAACATTACGCAAAACAAACATTGGAGATGAATTAGGCGTTGGAGACAGAACACTCCCCGTCTGGCATCACCGGATGTCACTATCTCTCTCTTCTGAGGGTAACAACAGGACCAGTTCAGATACCGTCTGAGAAATGTCTTAGGTTCATTTCCCTTAGTCATTCTTAGTCCGACCTTGCGGACACTACCGTCATAGCTCGGGAATGTTGCAGTAACTAGACCAAGTGGCCACTGGTTCCGATGTACTTGAGAGTCTTTCACAAGAACAAGGTCACCTATGTTCAGATTGGGACAAGTAGATTGCAACTTTGTCCATGGCTGCAGGGTAGAAAGATATTGTTTGCGCCATCTGTCCCAGAAAGTATCCGCAAGACTTTGTACCTGTCTCCATTGGCGCTTGTAGAGGTCCTTGGCATCGAATCCTCCTGGAGGAGCACTGGACAGTCCCGTTTTCTGGGTAAGGAGGGTAGCTGGAGTCAATAACAAGGGCTCCTCAGGGTCGTTGGAAACTGGAACTAAGGGTCTTGCATTGATTATGGCTGTGGCTTCTGTCATGAAGGTGATTAGGCTTTCGTGGGTAATCCTCGCTGCTCCTGCTTGGAGAAGAGTAGAGTCGAGGATTCTTCGGACTAAACCAATCATCCATTCCCAAGATCCTCCCATATGCGAAGAGTGAGGTGGGTTGAATGACCATGTGCAACTTTCGTCACTGAGGAATCTCTCAAGGGTCTTGTAGTCCAGATTTAAAGGTATTCCCAATTCCTTTGCTGCACCGATGAAGTTGGTACCTCTGTCTGACCGTATATGCTTGATAGGACCACGGATAGCGATAAAACGTCTTAGAGCGTTGATGGAGCTTGACATGTCGAGGGACTCAATGACCTCTATGTGGACGGCTCTGATTGTCATACAGGTGAACATGACAGCCCAACGCTTACTATTAGCTTGGCCGCCTCTCGTCTGTCGTGTCACAACTGACCACGGGTCAAATACATCGAGACCAACACTGGTAAAGGGGGGTCTGGGCTGAATCTGTCTATGGGTAGTCGGCCATCTTTTGAGTTTGAGCGGAACCATGAAGCCTATGACAGGTAACGCATTTAAAGATGACACTACTGATGAGCTTCTTTGCACCGACGATCCACAGACCGGCAGTTCTGATGGCTCCTTCTGTAAACAGTCTGCCTTGGTGCTTCACCAAATTGTGGTAGTGTTGTACGATCAAGTAGGCAACATGACATTTTCCGGGAAGTATAAGAGGGAATTTCTCCACAAACTCCATTTTAGCTTCTTTCAGTCGGCCTCCTACACTCAGCAGGCCGCTGTTGTTGATGAATGGGTCAAGTTTTCTCAATACGCTGCTCGCTGGTATTGGAACTTTGTTAGTAAGACATTGGATTTCTGTAAGGTAGGTTTCTCTTTGAACACTAAGGATGATGTGGTTTTTAGAGAAGTCCAAGTCGAAGGTAATGTAGGTATTTTTACAAATATGCCGGCCTTTACATTCTCCTGTATCATAAGTTCTGGGAGTTCTGAAGGAGCGAGCTATGTAGCTCAAGCAGGTAATGGCCCGAACGAGTGACTTCTACCTTGAGAATTTGACGAATCTGTGAGATCCAAGCTGGGTAGCAGAAGTCTTTGTATGAAGTGTAGAAACCTGAGGGTTGATTTCAGCATCTGTGTCCTCTCCTACTAGGTCAAAGGTGTCTGGAAGGTGTTCTTCAACATATAATAGTTTTGGTCCTGAAAGCCACGTTGTACTTTGTAGCTGACTTCTGTTAACTGCCCTGGTTGAATGTGCAAGCTTGGTCTTTCCCATAACAAACCCAATGTGGCTCTGACATTTGGAGTCTTTAAGGTAGGCAACAGCAGCGATTGCTTTGACAGAAGCATCCGCGAATATGTACAGTTTTTGGCTTTGTATTTCTGTTGACGGTACAGGGTGTATGGTCTTGGCACGTTCAGGTTGGAGAGGGTAGCTAACGAGTTCTTCCATCCTTCCCACTGGATTCTCTTATTGGGTGGCAGAGGTGTATCCCAGTTAGATGTTTCCCTAGTTAAGTCTCTTGGCAAGGCCTTGCCTTGTATTGTGACAGGGGCTGCGAAACCCAGGGGATTGTACAGACTGTTGATGGTAGACAGAACACCTTTACGAGTAAAGGGCTTTTCTCCTTGGCTGACTTGAAAGGTGAAAGCATCTGATCGTATATTCCAGAGAAGTCCGAGGCTACGTTGAATTGGTGCAGGTCTGACCCCAAGTCCAGGTCTCTGAGGCTGAGCTGTTACAAGGTTGAAAAAGAGATGGGCATCCTTCTTCCAGCGTACTTGTCAGCATGCTTGACACAGAAGAGGGGGCGTGCATGCGTTCCGGGCATACGCCTCCTATTATGACCCATCCTAGGTATAGCCTTTGGGCATAGGGAGCATTGTGGTGTCCATTGATATGACGTCTCACATTATGCACCTGCAAGATATCTCTTCCTAACAGCAGGAATATCTGGGCCTGATGGTCGAGTTCCGTATGAGGTGAGCTATGCGTTTTAAGTGAGCGTGGTGGGTTGCTACATCTGGCGTAGGAATTTCAGATCTGTTGTCTGGGATCTGGTTGCATTCAATGATCGTGGGTAGTGGTAGGCAGAATTGTCCATCTAAGGACTCGATTTGATAGTCAGTAGCTTTCCTGCCTGCTGTTGTCACAGTACCTGCACACGTCTTTAATGAGTAGGGAGTGCTTGGCCCTTTGATGTTGAATAGGTCAAAGAATGTTGATCTAGCCAGGGATCGATTACTTTGATCATCCAAGATAGCATACAGTTTTATAGCTTTGTCTCTATGGCCCTTTGGGTATACTCTGACGAGGCATATCTTAGAACAGGACCTGCTGTCTATTGTTCCTTTGCAGACTTCTGTACATTGTGAAGTGATCTCTGCCGTAGGTGTAGCAGTGTTCCTTTCCTCCCCGCCATGCTCACTGTCAGCCGATGTGTTTTGTGTATTCCATGGAGCTGGGTCAGGGTGTAGAGCTGGGTTATGGTCTGTGGTGCCACACTCTGTGCATTTTACACTGACCTTGCAATCCTTGGCGAGATGAGCCGTGGACGAGCAGCACTTATAGCAGATACCGTGTTATTTCAGGAAGCTTCTGCGATCTGGCATAGATTTTCCTCTGAAGGTCCTGCATTCGAGAAGAGGGTGAGGCTTCTGATGGAGGGGCACTGCTTGTCAGGGTCCTGCATCTTTGTCTCTGATTGGGAGTAGTCAGCAGACCTGTGATTGGAATCTGAAGAAGAAACATTAGTCTTGTGTACTGTCACAGATTTTCTGCGTGGATTTGCTGCTGGTGGCTGTGTGGCATACGACATTGTAAAGTCGAGGCTGGGATCATTTCTAATTCTCGCTTGTTGGTGTATAAAGTCTACAAAAACAGAGAAGGGAGGGAATGGAACACTGTGCTTGTATTTGTATGTGGAACCATGTGTGAGCCACTTCTCCTGCAGATTGTAGGGTAACTTTTGGACTATAGGGTTCACACCTCTGGCTGTGTCGAGGAATGCAAGTCCCTGTAGATCATCTTCATATTTGGCAACTTGGACTTCCATTAGCAGGTCGCTAAGTTCTGTAAGTTTCTTTAGCTCTTTGTTAGATATTTTAGGGAAGTCTATCGATTCTTTTGAACAAAGCACTTTCTATTACCTCTCTGTCCAGATCTCTCTGAGCCAATCTCAGGGTGGCTTATATTAGCGTCTCTGATCCTTATTGCATGTTTGACTGACTCTTCTCCCAGGTACTTAACTAAGAGGTCTATCTCTTCCCTGTGTAGCAACCCCAAGTCTCTAGTGACATTTTGGAAAGAGGCTTTCCAAGCTCTGTAGCTTTCAGCTTGGTCGGTGAATTTCATGAGTCCTTTGGCAACCAGCTCACGTTGCCTCAAGAACTTTGCAAATTCTGTTGTGAAAAGGTTGTCAGCAGAGTATACTAGTGATGGATGCACCGGTAAGGGTAAGTGGTGTGAGGAATGTTCGTACCTGTTAGTATCCTCTGGGTGGCGCCAGCCGGTGTCATGTTGCTTCGGTCTGACGTATGATGTGTCAGCAAGGTGGTTTACGTTGGTTACCTGTTGAGGGGGAAGGTAGTCATTAGCAGAGTTGTTTTGTGCAACATTTTCGAGTTTGTGTCTGTCCTGGAGTTGAGGCTCATGATGGCTCCTGCTTTCTTCACTGGAGATGTCGTGTTCGCGTTTTGGGTCCAGATCAGGATTGTAGTTTGGATCAGGGAGTTCATTAACGTACTGAGATGTGCGTTGTGGAGGATCTTGCAGTGGAAACTCCAGACTCAGCACACTGTTTCGCCTATGCAGCTCTGGGTTTTGAGCGGCTTCTAGTGACTCTGCTTCTGCGATGGCGGCTGCAGCTTCCATTTTCGCTACTAGATTTTCTAGGGGCATCCAGGCGTGCTTCTCTAACTGTGACCTTCTGTCTGGTCATCCAGGCGTGCCTTCTCTAACTTAAGTTGCATCTCTTGTTCAGCAAAGCTTGCTCGCATTTTGGCAGCTTCAGCATTTGCGCGGGCGATGGCAACCGCACTGCTGATGGATGTTGTCTTTGAGGAGGTAGAAGTAACGGATCTTGTCCTGTGTGATCTGTGGGACATGGTGTTCTGGGGAAGTTCTTGGCTGTGCAGAGATTGCTGTAGCTGTACAAAGTCTCTGTGTAGCCGGTGACTTGTATCCTACTATCTGGATGGCTGCTGCTTCACTGTTTCCCAGTAGGATGGCTGCCGTTTTACTGTTCTGTTCTCACTAAATGGGCCGGGGGCTCATGAATTTAAACAGACAGCTAAACCTTTATACTGAGTCCAATGAGAAGACTGTGGTGAAGTCTGTGTTTTATTGAACGTTGCAGTATATTTGTATATGGTAAAACTGGAAACAATGAGAATACAGAACAATCAGTACATAGTACAGCAGAACACACATTATACATGGATATACAATATGCATGAACTAGTAACTAATCTAGACTAAAACTGGATGAGCCAGGCTAAGACTAGAGCAGAAAACAACTAAAGAAGGCATGAATACATACCGGCAATGCAATCGCATGGGAACAGTAATGCTGAGTGTCTTCCTTCCAGAAATGAAAGTAAAAATGGGGGCTGAGCTACCAAATGCATTGCAAGAAGGAGAAGAATTAGACATAGAGATTAAATAGACTGCAAACATAGCATTGGCCGTAGAGGGAGCCTGAAACACTGCATATGAGATAAAAGTCATTAACAATCTACAGCTAAACTATTTAATAACATTAAGCAAAACAAACATTGGAGATGAATTAGGCATTGGAGACAGAACAATTATCTTGTGATTTGCAAATACATGAGATTCACAGAGTTTACAGGTGCTTGGTTTTAAAAAGAAACGTGCCGCAGGGTGACCAAAAGACGTTCCTCTGCTGGAATGGATCGACGAAGCTGTGTGTCCTGCCTGGTGATCGATCCTTCCACATGTCGCAGCAAATCATTGAAGCTGTCTGGTGAAGTCGTAGAACTTTTCCGGGTCCTCTCGAAGTTCATGGTACAACGAGTAGTAGAATCCGCGGTCTCCCGAAGCTCCACGATGGGGTGTTGCCTGAAATGACGACGACGATCTTCTCCGTCTTTCTCTTCGACGTTCTTCTTCACAGGCAATAGCAAATGAAACTGACATCTTCATAGATAAATCAGATACGCATAGAAGCTCTCAAAGCCGAGATCCATCTTGCCTCTGTGAACAGCTGCATAGAAGGAATTTTGACACAGGGCAGGCAGGGTCTATTTATACTTGCCCTTAAAACCACTCTTCATGGGCGTGACTGGTAAAAACAAACATGTGTGACAGTTGAAAAATGGTAAAAAAATCTTTAACGCATGCGGACAAAAAAAGCGTACGCATATTGCAAACGCATGCAACACAAGCAAACGCTGCGTTTATATTAAGGATTGCGCATCTGTATGCATACGAAATACGCTGCGTTTACATGCGTTCGCATGCGTTTTTACATGCGAATACGCATGCACAAGATACGCTGCATTCACAAACGCAAATGTGAAGCCAGCTTAAGCCTTCCCTAGGTGCTCATTTTCACGCCCCGAATGATCCATTCTCTCTCTGTCTGTGCTGTCGAGCTGAAGGCAGGACTAATGATTTGTATTCTGTGAGTGATAGAGAGGGGGCAGGGCAAAGCCTGCACAAGCAGAGCAAACAGACAGAGAGAGGGTGGATCCTTGAGGCTGCAAAACAACATGCCCCGTGACTAAAGAATATAGCCCCTACTAATTTTAATCACTAATGAGTAAGTATTAAAACGTTTTTATGCACTTTCACAGGATGCTTTTAGGAGACAAAAGAAGTGTGAGATTAGTGATAGGATGTTGCAGAGACATGTTTTGGTAGCTTAGGAGGCGTTCTGGAAGTGACAGGATCCCTTTAAGTACTGACTGTTCCCTTACCTACGGCATTCCAACGATGGCCTTAAAAAAGCCAGTTGGTAAGAATATTTATACTATTTTTGTTCCGTGCCGCAGAACCACTGGGGGCATTCATCTCTAGATTGTAATCCTTCCTATAGCAGTCCCGAATTGACCGCCAGCATTTCCTCACTTTTTTCCCTGTAATAACATGGAAATGTTAATGAGTTAAGAAATATTTCCCAAATATTCCCCTGAAAGAATAGAGAATGTGTATTATGATAAAAAAAAAAGATAAAATACTGAAACAATACTTACGGCAATCAGATTGAGTCGCTGCATTGAGCTCTTCCATCCATCAACCATCTCGGCACATACCTTATCTCAGATTCGTTCGGTGTATTGGCTATCTCAATGGCGGCAGTGTTTCTTGTCCACAACATAGGCCTCTCTTGCAGTAAGTGGATGAGCTGGTCTCCATTAATTTGGAGGTCAACATCATCCACTTGTTTCTATGAAGACCTGCTTGAGCTTCAGGAAGCCTAAAACATGAAAAAAAAATTTGGTCTGTAAATCAAAAGTAAAAATAAATGAAACACGTTAACATTAAAAATCTTATTTTATTTGAATATAGTTACACCACGACCACAACTGCCACAACTGCGCCTTACACCCCGACGAGGCTGGTAAGAGTTTGTAGATCAATCTCTAGGACAAACAGCAGCACCCTACCAAAATTCTAAAAAAAAAATAGATTAACATACATTTAAACCTCTCAAGATATATTGGTCAAAAATTATGCGTTACAACAAATAAGAAACATCGGCCTACAGAAAAAAAAAACCTCAGCAACTGACACAGCATCAAACACAATGTGCTGCATTGCTCCCGTGTCAGCAGTGCCTTCAGTCGCAGTAGCATAAGCCTTTAAAGAGACAAAATGGAAATATTTATATTCACAAAATGCATGTATAATACATGATTATGTACATGTTCGATAAATGAGGCACTTACCACCCTGTCTGGGGAAGCAGAGCTATCACTGCTAGAACTGTTGTCACACATGGTGGATCGCAAGCAGGCACTTGTGTCAGCAGGACTAGTAAATTTAGGCAGGACAGGGAGGAAAGTCATAGAACATTTTATAAAATAAATTATGCAGTCACTGACATGTCAGCAATTTATCATTATTATTTGTAGTATAAAACCAAAACACAGCACTGGTTTGTGGGCTACAAGTACTGATCAAACAATTATGAGAAATAGTGGTGTGAACCGTGCCACTGGATTCACATTCTACACAGTGAAAAAATACTCACAATCAAAAGTGGCAGCAGGCAGCAGCACAAACAGCAATAGGAGGAGCAGCACCAAGAAAAGCAGTCATATGGGTTTGACAGGTGAGTCAGCTAGGTAATGTAAAGCTGGGTAGCTTCTGCCAGATAGGTAGGTAGCATCCACCAGATAGGTAGGTAGCTTCCGCCAGGTAAACTGAGATTGAAAAGAAAAAAGTACATTATTAGTCAAAAGTAAACTATACAGACTGTTTCAGCACAGTGTCAAGATACTCACATCAGATAGTTAGGTAGGTAGGGTAGCTTCCGCCAGATTGCTAGGTAGGTAGCTTCTGCCAGATAGCTAGATAGGTAGGTAGCTTCCACCAGGTAAACTGAGATTGAAAAGAAAAAAGTACATTATTAGTCAAAAGTAAACTATACAGACTGTTTCAGCACAGTGTCAAGATACTCACATCAGATAGCTAGGTAGGTAGGGTAGCATCCGCCATATAGATAGGTAGGTAGCTTCCGCCAGGTAAACTGAGATTGAAAAGAAAAAAGTACATTATTAGTCAGAAGTAAACTATACACACTGTTTCAGCACAGTGTCAAGATACTCACATCAGATAGCTAGGTAGGTAGGGTAGCTTCCGCCAGATTGCTAGGTAGGTAGCTTCTGCCAGATAGCTAGGTAGGTAGCTTCCACCAGGTAAACTGAGATTGAAAAGAAAAAAGTACATTATTAGTCAAAAGTAAACTATACAGACTGTTTCAGCACAGTGTCAAGATACTCACATCAGATAGCTAGGTAGGTAGGGTAGCTTCCGCCAGATAGATAGGTAGGTAGCTTACACCAGATAGGTAGGTAGCTTACGCCAGGTAAACTGAGATTGAAAAGAAAAAAGAACATTAGTCTGATTTAAACAATACAGACTGTTGCAGCACAATGTAAAGATACTCATATCAGATAGATAGCTAGGTAGGTAGGTAGGGTAGCTTCCACCAGATAGGTAGGTAGATAGGGTAGCTTCCACCAGATAGGTAGGTAGGGTAGCTTCCACCAGATAGGTAGGTAGGGTAGCTTCCACCAGATAGGTAGGTAGGGTAGCTTCCGCCAGATAGGTAAGGAGGCAGGGTAGCTTCCGCCAGATAGGTACGTAGGTAGGGTGGCTTCTACCAGATAGGTGGCTTCCGCCAGATAAGTTAGGCAGCCTGTGAGCTTCAAAAGAAAAAGTACATAGACAAAGTAGTTTAGGAGTAATTCAAACATTGCATTACCAAATTTCCACAAATTATCAAGAAAAAAAAAACACATCAACAAACACTTTTTTTTAATGAATTTTAATTAAGTGCATTTATTAAATTTCACAGTACGCTTGCACGGAAACACTATGGGGGGAACATTAGTCCCACTCACAGTGTGCATGACACCAAAAAAAAAATTAAAAATTAAAAAAAAAACAAAAAATGCAGAAAAAAAACCTATGTGTTGTGAATGACACAAGGCACAGTGCAAAATATCAATCAAAATAAATCAAAATGAAAAATGCTATACCATCACTTGCACGGACACTGGGGGGGACATGAGTCACAAGTTGAAAATTAAAAAAAAAAACACAGGCGCAAACAGTCACAAACCACAGCCAGTGTGAATAGCACCAAACAACAACACGTTCATTCACAATACAAGGATTTATCAACAGTTTTTTTTTTAAATAAACAAAGAAAAACTGCTGAAAAAAATAGCACATGTATTATGAATGAGAACTACACATAATCACAGTACAAAAGAACAAGAAATACAAACATGAAATATAAAAGAAAATTGAAAAAAAATTTAAAGAAAAAATACAACAAAAAATAAAACATTTAGTTCTCAGTCACTATACAGTATTTTTTAACCATAAAAAAAGATAAAAGAAAATCAAATACACTGAAATGTGAAGGAGAACTCAGCCTCCTGTCGAAAAATTAAAAAACAAAAAAGATTAAAAAAAAAAAAAAAAAGCATGTAGAGAAGGTCTGTTCCCATCACTCCCCAGCGCTTCCAAGAGGGAACACAAGGATCTGGTGTCGTTTGTAAAATTTATTCCAGTAGAAAAATGTATTACATGCAGCTCATCAATAGGGTACAACGTGTTTCGGCTAAAAATGTGAAAAAACTATAGCCTTCCTCAGGTATTCACATATAGGACTATATGTGAATACGTTATGAAGGCTATAGTTTTGCACATTTTTAGCCTATATGTGTATAACTGGGGAAGGCTATAGTTTTGCACATTTTTAGCCAAAACACGTTGTACCCTATTGATGAGCTGCATGTAATACATTTTTCTACTGGAATAAATTGTATAAATGACACTGGATCCTTGTGTTCCCTCCAGGAAGCGCTGGGGATTGATTGGAACAGACCTTGTCCACATTATCCATTGACGGGCTCAGCCGCTGCTTAGCTTGGTGATTCTGAAACCTAGCTGCAGACCAGGAAGGAGTGAACTCTTATGGTGGGTTTACACGTTTCTATATCGTTGCGATACAGCAACTCAATGGCGCGGGAGCGCGCATTTAGGCTGGGGTCACAGTTGACATGCATTTTTTTAGTGCCTTTTAAAAACGCATGCTTTTTTACATGCGTTTTTCATGTCAGCATGAGTTTTTTAAGGTCTCTGATGGCTCCCTGCGTTTTTGGCTGCGTTTTTGAATCTGCACATAAAAATAGTGCTTGTAGTATTTTTTTGAGCGTTTTGAAAAACGCATGCGTTTTTGTAGAAAACGCATGCGTTTTTATAACATGGGTTCCTATGGAAAACGCATGCAAAAACGCATGTACAGTTAGTACCTTTTAGTGCCATTCAAAAACGCATGCGTTTCCCATAGGAGCCCATGTTAACAAAAACGCATGCGTTTCCGGAAACGCATGCGTTTTTGTTAACATGGGCTCCTATGGGAAACGCATGCGTTTTTGAATGGCACTAAAAGGTACTAACTGTACATGCGTTTTTGCATGCGTTTTCCATAGGAACCCATGTTATAAAAACGCATGCGTTTTCTACAAAAACGCATGCGTTTTCTACAGAAACGCATGCGTTTTTGGATATGCTCCAAAAACGCATGGGACAGTCACACATGCTTTTTGGCTATTAGGGCATGCGTTTTTTAACATGGGGGCCTATGGGTGCGTTTTTTACATGCGTTTTTGAAAATGCAGGTCTCCAAAAATGCATGTGAAAAATGGTACTGTGACCCCAGCCTTAGTGCACGTTTCTCCCGCATCGCATCAGAGGTTTACACGCTGCGATATCGGAATACAACGTCCGTGCGATGTCTACGCCCCCCAACCCAGGAACGACCATTTAACATGGAGTGAATGGGTGACGTTGAACATCGCATCGTAGTTGGGCTGTCACACAGCACGATCCGGCTTCAATCTATATTCAATATCGGAGCATTGAATAGCACGCTCATTCAATCCCCGATATCGCATTGACATCGTTCCTGCATCGTATTGGACGTTCACACCATACAATGCAGGAACGATATCGGCTCCAACGATTGAACCACGTGACTTTTCATTGAAATCGTACTACGATTACAACGTGTAAACCCGCCATTAGAGAACCAGCACACTTGGATTCTATATGCCTGATACAAGATCACACAAAGGTGAGCAAAAAACCTTAAGAACCTTGTGAATTGTGACAAACATCCTATGGTGTGCACTTAGATCTGCACCCGCACCCTCTTTTTCCTCTATCCCCATCCACTAGAGCCGGGAATAGGCCCTTGGTATATTTCTTATGTACAAAAAATAAAATCTCAAAGAAGTTTGAATGTACTCACAGAAAGATGCAGGGATGATGCAGCAGCAATGGTTACACAGTCAGTTCCAGCTTCTGGGTCCACTCTGACACCAAAACCGTTTGCACAATAATATTAGACCCCCGCCCTCCTCCTTTTTATATCCGGGGGCGGAAGGAGCGTCCAGCATTCTGGGCATGCTCAGTAGGCGTGCCGCATCCAGCCAATCCACTTGTGGCAAATGCGGCAGATGCGGCACCCATAGACTTCTATTGTAAAAATACTGTAATGTACATATGCGGCACAAATGCTGTATAATTGCGGTATATTTGTGGTGAACAAAAACCGCGGCATGTTGCAGTTTAAGACATGCCGCATTTGCCGTAACCGGATTGAAAATTTGTCAAAACCGCACTTGCTGCAAGTACCGCAAGTCCCATAGGAAATGAATGGGGCTTGCTGTATTCTTGCCGTCAGTGTGCCATTACGCGACAAATGCGGTAATTCTGCTGGATCTGCCGCAAATTCAAAATACGCCAATGTGAAAGGGGCCTTAGTTCATGGTTTTACATATAGGTGCATCAAGCATAACTCACCTCTCCTCTGTAGCTGAGATTTTCTTGCTATCACATGATAAATTATCTGTACAGAATTATGCAAAAGTGAAACATTTTTTAGTCTCAAATCTGAATATATTTAAGACAAATCCTCATACAAGTTCATACCTCACCTGTTGCTTCAGTTTTCAATCCTTATTAATTACTTGATGTAGAGCCTGGCGTTGCCTGGGCATAGTAACAGTGATGTCACAATAGAATGTTAGCCTATAACATTCCGAGTCATGTCACTGTATTTGTGCAGTATTTGTGTCTCCTGAGTGCTACTTGTGGATTGACGCTGTGGATTTGCATTTGATTCATTCTATTGACATACACACATACATACACTAAGCTTTATATATTAGATATTAGCTGGTAACAGTGCACCAAGGCTTAGGCCACGCCAAGGATGCACAGAAGAGTTCTCATTTTCATATTGAATAAATGTTGCTTTTTCAGTAAATATTACATCCTCTTTCGATATTAAATGGCCCCCAATGTCTTGTTAATGAGGCAATGTGAATCAATAGCATGGTTTTCTCAAATAAAAGTTCCTGTATTCACTTTAAGTCGGCATTTTGTCTTGAATCAACTTTTTTTGCATCTTTTAGGTACCTGTTTTATTATTTTTTATTTTTAGCAATTAGCTGGTAAGAGGCTTTTAAGCAGAAGCTGCACATAAAATGGACCAGTCACTTTTAGCCACTTCATGTCTTGGGAAATCTACATCAGTTAAACAAAATTAAAAGATGACATATGAACAGCAAGTCGTTTTTACATTGCAGTGTAGGAGTTAATTCCTTTCAGCATTTATTTATCGTTATTGTGTGTGCACATCCCCTAAGGTTGGAGTCCTACTTGCGAGAGACTCTGTCATGTCTCACATTGTATCATGCGGATCAAATATAAAAGGAGAAAGAAAAAATCGGCTTCACGATCACGATATGGAGTGGATCTATATAGAGAATTGACTATATACAATTGAGATAAGACCCTATAGTGCACTTTCTTCCCCTCTATTATAATTGCATCATGCGGCACAGCCTCCTGCTCTCTGGACAGAGCCTATCAGCTGCGTGTATTCCTATAAAGCTGCACGCTCCTGTCAGGACAGCGGGCGGCCGTGCTGGGTGATGCGATGCAAGACTCATGCGAGCCTCTCACAAGTGTGACACCGGCTTTCGTCAAATTGATCAGTAGGGGGGTGCGATCACTGAAGGTGCCTAGGGCAGCAACCAATTACGGCCATGTGCCCACCAATGAATGAAATACAGATACCATATACAGCAGTCAGAAGTAAAGGAATGCTTTTGCAACCTGAGACCACATTCTGTTGGTCATAATGAGGATGTATAAAGAAAAAAGTAGCAAAAAATAATAAGAAATAGCAAATACTATTTTCATTCAATGGAATAACAGCAGAAAACTATTGCAACGTCATTGCTATGAAGCTATACAACTCTTCACTATAGACTGAGCAATTTGAATGAAGACGATGTTGTCCACCTATAACAGTATATCTTTGCCTCTCTTCATTTAAAAAATGCCCAAAACATAAAAATGGTTTATTCTCTCACATTCTACATAATTCCCAAAAGAATGAAATGTCAAAAGTCTTCTTCAACACATCGCATCAACAGTATCAAGCCTATTTCTACATCCTCTGCCAGAAATTGCTGGGAAGAGAACAAGCTAAACAATGCCGAAATTCCAACTGATATTAGAGCTGGCGCAGGTTTATTTTAACAATAAAAGCGCGACTTGTCAGTCCGGATGAGAAAAATGGTGTTAGAAAAATGAAATTTGTAATATCACATAGACTCCGTCATAAAATATAACTAGGGAAAACCCTTTGTAGAACTTTTTTTTTTACAAGGATATTGGTAAACCATAAAATGGGGCTTCCATTGTTTTTGTATTTATTTCCTATTGATTATAATAGTAGTCACGTATTCCTTTTTACCATCTTTGCCAATTGATATTACTTAGGTCCCATTCTTATGGCCACTTTACACGTCCCGATATCGGTGTCCAACTCCGATAAAAAGTCACGTGGTTCGGTCGTTGCCGCCAATATCGTTCGTGCGTTGTATGGTGTAAAAGTCCAGTTCGATGCAAGAACGATGCCAAAACGATATCGGGGAAGAAATGAGCCTGCTCTCCAACGGCCTGATATTGGATGGACGATGTGGCAGGATCGTGCTGTGTGAAAGCCCGACAACGATTTGGAGTACAACTTCCCCTATTCTCTCCCATGTTAAATGGTCGTTCTTGGGTCGCCCGTACAAGGGGGCGTACACATCGCAGTTGCGTTGCCTGCCGATATCGCGCTGTGTAACATCTCCTATGCGATCTTGGAATTCTGCCCAAAAAATGCGCGCTCCCGCGTCGTTGTATCCAACATCGGACCGATGTTGGGACGTGTAAAGTGACCATCAATGGTTCTAGTAATTTATCATTAACATATACAAAGTAGAAGCATGTATAAGAAAAGAGAGCCCTATAGCACAGTTTACAATTAGGCCCTTGTATCTATTAACTCATAATATGATATGCCCTCTTATTTCCAGTTAAGCATTTCCAGTGTTGGTTCACTTACTCCAAACTCCTGCTGTGTATGAAAAATGATTGGTGGAAGATTTACTTACTGTCAAACCCTGTAGAGAGGGACCGTCCTGTCAGGAAATGAAAAATCACATACAGTTAGATCCAGAAATATTTGGACAGTAACACAAATTTGTACATTTTAGCTATGTACTAAAGCATTTTTAAGATACAGTTGTGTAATCAATATGGGCTTAAAGTGCAGACTCTCAGCTCTAATTTGGAGTAAGGGTACGTTCACACACAGCGTATTTGTGAGGATGCGCTCTTGGTGCAAAACTGCGCCAAGAGCGCATCCTCACAGAACGCAGTGTTCTATGTGTGAACGGCCTGCGCTTTATACTTATCTCACTGCGCTCCCCCCGGTGACTGCCGGTCTCTCCAGATCCTCCGCCGGCCAGCGGCAAGTGGCGGGCTCTAGGACCCAGAAGCACCATGTGACCGGTGAGGTCACATGGTGCTGTTTAAGGTCCTGAGCCAGGTCCTATGGTTCCGGGAAGAGGACTGATCACTGGGGGAGCGTGGCTAGGTAAGTGAAAAGCGCGCTGAAAAAAGCAAAAAGATTTGACATGTTCATTCTTTTTTACGGATGTGCTTTGCAGCGCAAAGCGCATTCACAAAAAGACAGTGCATGTTAACAGAGCTGCATTCACGACATATAGCCTTAGGATTTAAGAATTTGAAGAGGCCAAAAGTAATTGGACAATTGTTTTAATTGGCTTTAATGGGCTCCATGGGCTTTTCTATCATTAACCCCTTCATGACCTTGGAATTTTTCATTTTTAATTTTCTTTTTTTGCTCCCCTGCTTCCAAGAGCCATAACTTTTTTATTTTTCCGTCAATATAAACATATGATGGCTTGTTTTTTTGCAGGACGAGTTGTACTTTCAAAAGCAATAATTTATTTTACCGTGTAGTGTACAGGGATATTGCAAAAAAATTCTAAATGCAGTGAAATTGCGAAAAAAGTGCAATGACTCATTTTTTTGTGGGTATTTTAGTCACCATGTTCACTATATCGTAAAATCGACAAGACTGGGTGATGCCTCGGGTCGGTACAAGTTCGTAGACACCCAACATGTATACCTTTACTGGTATCTAGGTGGTGAAGAAAAATTCAGAAGTTTGGAAAAAAAAACTGACTTTTTGCACCATGTTCTGCAACCCGTAGTGTTCTCATTTTTCGGGACCTGGGGCTGTGTGATGGCTTATGTTTTGCGTCTTGAGCTAACGTTTCTAATGATACCATTTTTAGGGGGATCCGCAGTTTTTATCGCCCGTTATTGCATTTTATAGCAATGTTGCGGCGTCCAAAAAAACGGAATTTTGCCGTTTGGACCATTTTTTCCATTACGGAGTTTAGGGCTCTCATTAACGGATTTAATAGGATGATAGATCGGGCGATTCTGAACACGGCGATACCAAACGTGTGTATTTTTTTTTTTTAATACTTTTATTTTGATTGGGGGAAAAGGGGGGTGATTTGAACTTTTATGTATTTTTTTTTTACAGGTTTTTAAAAACTTTACATTTTTTTAATTCATTTTTATCTTTACACTGCCCCATAGAGAGCTACCCTGCTGCACAGGCTGATCGCTTCTTGGAGATACCGATGAGCTGCAACTCATCAGTATCTCCCAGAATCGTGGACAGGCTGTGGTTGGCAGCGCCTGCCAACCACAACCCGGAAGTGCTCTCTGACAGCATCCAGGGTCTAGCCAGGACCCCGAGCTGTCACATGAGTGCCAGAGATCCTGCGATATTATCGCGGGATCTCCGGAGCAGGCGGGGAACAGCGCGTTCCCCGCCGCGGCCGCCTTGTATCCCGCTGTCAGTGATTGACAGCGGGATCCAAGGGGTTAACAGCGCCGATCGGATCCCAGATCCAATAGGTGCTGTTACCCTGACATCTCAGCTGATGAGATCAGCTGAGATGTCGGGTGTTTGATGTGAGCGCCGCGCCAGAGCTCATATCAAACCCCCCTTACCGGCCCATGACGTTGTACGTCATAGGTCGGGAAGGGGTTAATTAACCAGGTTAAAGGTCTGGAGCTAATTCCAAAAAATAATAAATCCATCAGAGAGATAGCAGAAATGTTAGGAGTGGCCAAATTAACAGTCTGGTACATCCTTCAAAAAATGAGTGCTCTGGTGAGCTTTGGAAGTCAAAAAAGGCAACGGAAGACAACACTGGTGAATGATCACAAAATCTTTTCCATGGTGAAGAAAAGCCCCTTCACAATATCCACCCAAGTGAAGAACACTCTCCAGAAAATTGGTGTTTCACTATCCAAGCATACCATAAAGAGATGACTTAATGAGAGCAAACACAGAGTGTTTACCACAAGATGCAAAGTATTAATTAGTCTTAAAAATAGAAAGGCCAGATTAGGTTTTGTCAAAAAAATCTATAGAAGCCTGCCCAGTTGTAGAAAAGTATTCTTCGGAGTGGAAGAGGCTTGGAACAGCTCATGATCCAAAGCACAACACATCCTTAAAAACATGGTGGAGGCTCAGCATGCATGACTTTTAATGGCACTGGGTTATTATTGTTCATTGATGATATGACTGATGACAGAAGCAGCTGGGTGCTTTCTTAAGTGTACAGGGTTATGTATACTTTCTGCTCAGATTCAACTACATGCAGCAAGGTTGACTGGACTGCGCTTCATAGAACAAATAAACAATGACCCAAAACATACTGCAAAAGCAACCCAGGCATTTTTTAGGACAAAGAAGTGCAGTATCCTGCAATAGCCAAGTCAATCACCAGTTCTCAACCCAATGGAGCTTGCATTTCACATGTTTAATTAAAAGCTTAAGCCAGAAAGACCCACAAACACGCAACAACTGAAGTCAGCTGCAGTAAATGCCTGGCAATGCATCACAAATGAGGAAACCCACTGTTTGGTGTTGTCCGTAGAGTCCACACTTCAAGCAGTCATTGACTACAAAGGGATTCTTTATAAGGTCTTAACAATGAATATTTTATTAATGGTATATTTATCCAATTACTATTGAGTCCCTGAAATGAAAAGATTTTGTAGCAAAGTAGTTGCAATTCCTAAATGTTTCACAGGAAAAAACAGCCTTACAAACACCAGGTCAGATTACCAATGCAGCCGTTTGTGAATTTAGTGCAGGGACTCATTAGTATGGGGACACTTGACATAGGCTGCGAGCTTGTGTATTTTGGCCAAAATATGGACCACTACCTCATGTGTTTTACATATTATTTATTCATCTTTTTTACACATTTTTTATGCTGGATGCAGCCAGGCCCTTTAGTGTTGGTTGGGTGAATTGGGGAATCTATCCTTGTGCCCATCAATATAAAGAGGAGGGGTGCTACCAGTGGTGGATTATAATGAGGACTATATGGGCGACCGCCCCGGGCCCAGGCCTCTGGGAGGGCCCATGGTAAACTGCCCCCATTATCCGCACAATGCAGCAGCGAGCAAGCACCGCGGCAGTGAGTTTAAGCATACGGTAGCTGAGGCCGTGGCTACCCCGCCCCTCCTGTTTCCCGAGCGGGAGGACATAGCAGAAAGACCGGCTGCCTGCTGGAGCCTGGAGGAGACATGCAGCAGTACGGCCTGCCGGAGAGGAGCTCAGTCTCCTGACCTGGCCTGCTCTCCTCCCACAGTCATAACCTGGAGGAGGACATAGCATAGAGACCGCAGGTGCCTGCTGGAGCCTGGAGGAGACGTACGGCACCACCTCTCAGCCTGCCGGAGAATAGCTCAGTCTGCTCTCCTCCCACTGTCATCACCTGCTTCACTCCTTCCTGGGCCTGGCTGAATACAATCATCTACAGCACAGAGGAGGAAGGTGCCTGTGTGTATAGTGTGTGTAATGTGTGCTGTGTATATAGTGTTTGCAGTGAGTGTGTTGTGTGTATAGTGTGTGCTGTGTATAGTGTGTGCTGGGTGTATAGTGTTTGCAGTGAGTGTATTGTGTGTATAGTGTGTGTGCTGTCTGTATAGTGTGTGCAGTGAGTTTGTGCAGTGTGTATAGTGTGTGCTGTGACAATGTATAATGTGTGCTGTGTGTTATGTGTATACAGTGTGCTGTGTGTATAGTGTTTGCAGTGTGTGTTGAGTGTATAGTGTGTGCAGTATGTGTAGTGTGTGCAGTGAGTGTGTGCTGTGTGTATAGTGTGTACAGTGAGTGTGTGCTGTGTGTATAGTGTGTACAGTGAGTGTGTGTTGTGTGTATAGGGTGTGCAGTGTGTGCTGTCGCTGTGTGTATAGTGTGTGCAGTGAGTGTGTGTGGTGTGTGTATAGTGTGTGCTGTGTGTATAGTGTGTGCAGATAGTGTGTGCTGTTTGTATAGTGTGTGCTGTGTGTATAGTATGTGCTGTGTATAGTGTGTGCAGTGAGTGTGTGCTGTTTGTTGTTTGTATAGTGTGTGCTGTGTGTACAGTGAGTGTGTGCTGTGTGTATAGTGTGTGCTGTGTGTATAGTGTGTGCTGTGTGTATAGTGTGTGCAGTGAGTGTGTGTTGTGTGTATATAGGGTGTGCAGTGTGTGCTGTTGCTGTGTGTATAGTGTGTGCAGTGAGTGTGTGTGGTGTGTGTATTGTGGGCAGTGTGTTGTTTGTATAGTGTGTGCAGATAGTGTGTGCTGTGTGTTTTGTATAGTGTGTGTTGTTTGTATAGTGTGTGCTGTGTGTATAGTATGTGCTGTGTATAGTGTGTGCAGTGAGTGTGTGCTGTGTGTTGTTTGTATAGTGTGTGATGTGTGTATAGTGTGTGCAGTGAGTGTGTGTATAGTGTGTGCTGTGAATGTGTGCTGTGTGTTGTTTGTATAGTGTGTGCTGTGTGTATAGTGTGTGCAATGAGTGTGTGCTGTGTGTATAGTGTGTACAGTGAGTGTGTGCTGTGTGTATAGTGTGTGCTGTGTGTATAGTGTGTGCAATGAGTGTGTGCTGTGTGTATAGTGTGTGCAATGAGTGTGTGCTGTGTGTTGTTTGTATAGTGTGTGCTGAGTGTATAGTGTGTGCAGTGTGTGCTGTGTGTTGTTTGTATAGTGTGTGTTGTTTGTATAGTGTGTGCTGTGTGTATAGTGTGTGCTGTGTGTACAGTGTGTGGTGCAGTGAGTGTTAATCCTGTTTCTGTGCTGCTGAGGTAAAAGACAAATAGAGCATTTGTATTAATGTGGGGTCACTTGGTCAGGGTATGGGAGACAGTGGAGGACTCTCTACATGGTGCAAATGATCATAAATGCTGTTGCTGCACACACTGTCCCTCCATCTTGGATAGTCACATATGAAATGCCCCTGTATGCTGTGTGTGCCCCTTTAGGCCGGCTTCATACTGCTGCACGATCCGTTCCAGGGCTGTCCGGGAGGACCCTGACAGCCGCGGACCGGATCAGCACACAGGACTGGGGGGCTATTATGCTCTCCGGTCCGGTGTGCAGCGCACGCAGCTGCAGCCGCTGACAGGTCACGACCACGGGCGTGGGGCACAGTGTACAGCAGCATTTATACTGGCCATGTAGTTTCAGTCCACACCTAATTTTATCCACAACTGTAAAGCTTTGTGTCCACAGTGTGTACTCCATTTAGGAGATATATTTTTGGTGCATTTTTTGCAGCTGAAATGGATCCTTTTTTTTGAGCAAAAAAGTATCACATTCACATCATCTGTTTGTGTTACTTTTTGCTGCACACGCTGAGTATTTGGTGAGTTTTTACCTCAGTATCTGTAAGACCTCGTGCACACGCTGAGTATTTGGTGAGTTTTTACCTCAGTATCTGTAAGGCCACGTGCACACGCTGAGTATTTGGTGAGTTGTTACCTCAGTATTTGTAAGGCCTCGTGCACACGCTGAGTATTTGGTGAGTTTTTACTTCAGTATTTGTAAGGCCTCGTGCACACGCTGAGTATTTGGTGAGTTTTTACCTCAGTATTTGTAAGGCCACGTGCACACGCTGAGTATTTGGGGAGTTTTTTCCTCAGTATTTGTAAGGCCTCGTGCACACGCTGAGTATTTGGTGAGGTTTTACCTCAGTATTTGTAAGGCCTCGTGCACACGCTGAGTATTTGGTGAGGTTTTACCTCAGTATCTGTAAGGCCTCGTGCACACGCTGAGTATTTGGTGAGGTTTTTACCTCAGTATTTGTAAGACCTCGTGCACACGCTGAGTATTTGGTGAGGTTTTTACCTCAGTATTTGTAAGGCCTCGTGCACACGCTGAGTATTTGGTGACGTTTTTACCTCAGTATTTGTAAGACCTCGTGCACACGCTGAGTATTTGGTGAGGTTTTTACCTCAGTATTTGTAAGGCCTCGTGCACATGCTGAGTATTTGGTGAGTTTTTACCTCAGTATCTGTAAGGCCTCGTGCACACGATGAGTATTTGGTGAGGTTTTACCTCAGTATTTGTAAGGCCACGTGCACACGCTGAGTATTTGGTGAGTTGTTACCTCAGTATTTGTAAGGCCTCATGCAGATGTTCAGTATTTGATGTTATTTACCTCAGTGCTGTAATTGTTTAAGTTCACACAGGGCATTTTTAATTGGATTTATGCAAATCCATGCTAATAAAAAACTTTTTTACAGCACCAGCAAAACCTATAAGATTCCAGAAATCTCCTTCACACACACCTGCTGTTTTTTCTTGATTTAAATGGAACAGCTTCATTTCTGCTGCGTTTTTAAAAGAGGCAGCATGTTAATTATTTCAGCGTTTTTGCTTTATTTTTTCAACCATTTGAAGCAATACAGACTAAAAAAAGTGCACAGCAACATTTCTGGTTAGGTTTTGGTGCATTTTTGTGGCAAAAACGCAGCTTTTTTTATTGCTTTTTTTTTAACTGAAGGGTAGATTTACTAGATCAATGGATGTTTTGCAGGTTATAGTTTCCCTTGACAACTATTTTTCCAAAATAATTTGTTTCGGGTATATGATAATGACACCGTCACATGGGGGGCCCACAGAGTCTGAACTGCCCCGGGCCCTGGCTACCCTTAATCCGCCCCTGGGTGCTACTGTAGTGACCCAGAGTATACATATATATATCTTAATCATTCAAGAAACCTATGATGCCTGTGTGGGACTACAACCACCTCTGCTACTACTCCATAGCTGGACTAGGAAACTAGCCCCTGCCATCCACCTAGTCATCTTCACCTTTTTACATTTGCCTTCCAACCTGTGGATTGCTGGAACCATCGGAGACACCATGACAAGATTCAGCTCTGATTTCTCGGGCCCTGCAAACCAGATGGAGGTTGCAGCACTACAAGCTAGGAAATCAATGACATGGACAAAAAAAGGAGAAAAAGCACTAGCCAAAGAGTAGCACACCACTGATATCAAAAGACAATAATTAATTTATTGAGTAAAAAAACACAACACATGATCATTAAAACCTTAATAGTGCAGAGAACTACCTTGATATTCAAAACCTGACCGACCATACATAAGAATAGATCTAATACAATAAGTTCCATGCTGGGATTTGATAATAAGGGAGCACACATTTCAATATGTGTCCATAATATATGTAATGTACTGTGTAATGTAATGTATTATGTGACGTGCTTATGTTCAATGTTTAATATACTGCCTGGGTTATGAGTTATATGTGAGCAATAAACGGGTAGTGATTTGCAAACTTATAAGCATGTGTTTGGTGTCGTTATGCAAGCGGGTTCCCCGAGCGCTACCTCACACCATCCATTCCCATACTCTACACATACTGTTTACTGTCGGGTGGTTCGCTGCAGCCTTGTGCTTGTGAGTGGTTGCGTCTCACACAACCACATTGGGTGAGTGTATACATTCGTTGTTATCTCTTTATGATGCGTCAGATAAGACCCTATTTGGGCTTGTTTCTTCAACAGCTTTATAACCTTGAAATGGAAGAAAGGGAGGCAAGAGCTGCTTCCTCAAGGGCTATGGAAGAAAGGGAGGCAAGACTTACAGACATAAGTACAGAAATGGAAGAAAGGGAGGTACATACATATACACACACAGTATTAAATACAAAGGTTCCATAGGGCTATTACATTAGCCGCACCAGTGTTTCCACCAATTTACGGCATTAGCAGCTCATCATACAAGCATTTTAAACAGGAGAGACATATGAGCTTTTATGCTTACAAAAGTGTATATTTATCACCAGGAAACATACATACATAGAGCAGGTGATGTTTAAAATGCACGGCAAAATTCATTGGTACATCATTCAATAAATATGCTCACAGAGCTTTGCAATAATCAATAAAGGCATGAATGTATCACTAAAGGGTCACATACATAATTGGTTTAACAGATATAATTCAGTGACTGAAGTATTAGACACGTACTCAAACTGCCCAATAAGCAGCAACCCAATGTATCCAGAGTCTAAATTGCCATCATATAAAGTGCAGTCTCAGAGCATATGAGGTAAACATCATACCAATTCAAAGTGCCTAGTGCAGAGAATATGGGGGTCCCCCCTCGTGACGGACTCCAACTCGCGTTTCGCATATTGTGATCTTTGTGCTTCTTCAATGGGAGTACCGGGACCCTCTTAGCGACGTGTATATATAGCCAGTTATGCACCTGTCTCGGTGCAAACTACTCATGCCGCCGATTGCGGCGCATGCGCACACGTGGCCCGTCCCGATACGTCACTTCCGGCGCTCTGCCCGCCGCATCATCACCGCCGCCGGATAATGCATCCACGCAGCCAGGAGGTGACGGCCAGGCATAGGAGCGTCGTCATGACGACCAAGACGCGGCGGAAGTGCGCGCATGCACACCGAGGACACGATATGCAGAAACTGTGCAGCATAACAATATCACATCCTCCATAACATCATAACATAGTAATTGGAGTAGAATTTTCTTGCAGTCCTTTCCATGATATTGTTCTCTTTTGCACATCCAAATCCACCTAATACAATGAAGTTAACGCTGTCACTATAGAGAAAACAAGCCCAACTGAAAAATAAAAACAATTAAAACCAGCACATATGAATATAGGCATAAGAATGGATGGGGAAAGGGAAATAATAAAAAATTCTCAATTTCTTTAGAAAAAAGGGGGAAAATGGTAGGACAGTTACGGACTGTCTAGGAGACATATACAGGATCACAACATTTTTATAGATATGGAGAGAAACTCAGGGCCTCGTTCAGGCCCTTTGGTGACACAGTGCCCAGCATCACAATCCATTTTAATTCCCTCTGAGCAAGTAGCTTTTTTAGATCCCCCCCCTGATCCCACCGTGTACTACATCTATTCCCATCACTTTTAAGCTTTTTGGGTTACTATCATGGAACCTATGAAAGTGACGGGGGAGGGTTTTCAGTTCGGTGACATCTTTGATCTTCCTAGCACCACCAATCTCCCTCACATGTTCACCTATTCTCACTCACAGCTCGCGTGATGTCAGACCCACATATATTCTTTGGCAGCCACACGTGGCATAATATACCACGTGTGTGCTCCTACATGTGATATGATCATTAATAGTATAGGTCCGACTACCATCACTCGATGCAAAGCATGAACCGCAAACACAATTGGCACAGGCTAGGCAATCACCACAAGGGAAAAAGCCCCTGAGGGGAGGGCCAGCCCCAAAGATCCTTGGAATTACTGGCACATAGTGACATTACTGTTCTAACTATTGAGCCACCAAAAACAGTGCCAACCACTGAGCCACTATAGAGTGCTAACTACTGAGGCTCCATATACAGTGCTAACTACTGAGCCAGCGTATACTGTGCTAACCACTGAGTCCCTGTATACTCTGCTAACCACTGAGCCCCTGTATACTCTGCTAACCACTGAGCCCCCATATACTCTGCTAACCACTGAGCCACCGTATACTCGGCTAAGCACTCTGCTGCGGCAGGAGGGGGCCGGGGAACAGCGGCCAAGTGCGCTGTTCCCTGGCTCCCTCCTGCCCGCACCCAGTCGCTGTCCTCCTGGTCCCCTCCTGCCCGCACCCGGCCGCTCTTCCCCGGCCCCCTCCTGCCCACACCCGGCCGCTCTTACCAGGCCCCCTCCTGCCCGCTGTTCCCCGGCCTCCTTCTGCCCGCACCCGGCCGCTGTCCCACAGCCCCCTCCTGACCGTACCCACTCGCTGTCCCCTCTTGGACTCTGACACCGCTGCACACTGGCACCGCTACACACCGGTACTGCTGTAGGTATCTACTATATAATTGTCTACTTCTGTCTGTTTGTCTGTAACACAAATCCTGCATTGCTGAATGGTCAGGCCAGCCGCGCACAACCAATCAGCAACAGGGACAGTCCGCCCTTAAATTGGCGCTGGATTTCAACCATGCTTCGCTGATTGGTTGCGCCCGGCCGGTTGCCAGCAATCAGCGATATTGGCGCAGGATGTAAACCCAGCTTCGCTTTGCATTATTCTTAAATCTTCATAAATAAACTACATACATACTCTAGAATACCCAATGCATTAGAATCGGGCCACCATCTAGTTATGAAATAAAGTTGAAGATTCCACTGTCAGTGAGTGCTGCCATTTCTTCTATTATCTTCCAATAACTGTATGGGCACACATAGCTCTGCCCCCTTCATAGCCACACTTCCTTCATTGCCTCAGCCCCTTCATAAACACACCACTTTATAACCTCGGCCCTAATTACTTTGTAACTTTTATCTGCAAAAAAAATTCTATTTTTTTATAACTAAGAACAGTTAGTTACAATGCCCGGCCAAAGCTGGCAATAAGGCACTGTGTACACACCTTGGAAACATGGACACTCTGGCAGGTTGATAGTTAACATTTCAGCTGAATTTCAGAAGATCCTGCAGAGCCTGATGTCACAATCGTGTGGTTATAATAGGCGGAGCTAAGTTCATAGACCATAATGATTTTGCTTGCTTTGCTCCGCCCACTGTGGTCACATGATTGTGACATCACACAGGTCTTTTTACACAGAGAATGTTTATCTCACACAGGGATGCTTAGGCTAGTACTATGAAGCTAAAGGTACAGACAGTGATGGCTGGGGGGCATATAGTAGCTGACAGGTTCCCTTTATTGTAATTGCTTCTAAGCATAATTACATGCTTCTGCTGTATGTTGAGGGCTGTGTGTGGCATGCTGTTAAAAGAATAGGAAAGAGGTGTCTTAGGCTGGTTTCACACTGCAGTTTTTACCCTGATCATGTTCGATCAGGTTTGCGTGCCAAAACCAGTAGAGGAACCAGGAGAGGAACTTGCAAAGAAAAACTATAATTGAAAGATTGACACCTGTTCTGAGTTTTGGAGACACTCCTGGTTTTGACACACAAACCTGATCGAACTTAATCAGGGAAAAACTGCAGTGTGAAACCAGCCTTAGTCGATTTGGGGTTTGTGTGGCTGCTGCTTCACTGAGAGTCATGTCCCATCGTGCGCCATTTTCTATCATTACTTGGGTAATCATTTAGTTAATTTGTGTTGCAAATCTGTAGTGTTGAATATATGATGTGAAATGGTTTTATGTGCGAAATAATCATTCTATTTTGTTACAGATAATCACAGTTACTTACTATGCCCAGGCAATGCAGGGCTCTTCAGCTAGTTATTAATGTTGACGCAACCCCTGTAAATGTGTGGCAACACAGGCGATATATTGAATTCCATTAGTATTACAAAGACTTACAAATCCTGTGTTTCACCAAGTTAGTGAAAATCACAACTATGTTAACTGTACCTTCAAATACTTTTTTGATATTTGAAAGTAAAATTAATAGTAGTTTATCCAAAAGAAAAACATACACAATGTGATATTTGATTCACTAGTGGTCAGAGAAATATCAGAATTGTTCTTGTGATGTCTGACAATGTTATCACTTAAATCACAGTTATGTTGGTTTTGGCAGTTCTTTAGATGAATTCTTGCTTTTTCCTGCTCCACTTGGCTGAATAGAAGAGGAAAAAGCTAACTACAGAGTGAGCAGCTCTGCTTACAATTTAATGTTAATTAAGGGAGAGAAGACTGTAGTGGATCCTAGGCGCTAACACTGACAAAGGTTTATCAAGAAGGTAATTGAAAAAAATCTCTAATGTATTGCAAAGTGTTTTGCAATGGAACCTACTCACTCCTCAAGCATAAAACAGTAATGGCCACTTTACACGCGGCAACATGAACATAGAAAACGGCAGGTGTCGGAGACAATTGTACCTTTTACCTTCAAAACACCTTGAAGTGGCTGCGTGTAATTCAGGTATCTGCAAGGTGTTTTGAAGGTAAAAGGTACAATTGTCTCGACACCTGCCGGTTTCTATCTTCTGTTGCCGCGTGTAAAGTGGCCATAAGGGTACCTTTACAAGCGGCAACTTTTCTAGGAATTTCACTGGCAACTTACTGGTTGCAGGGAAATCATGGACACATTGTTCTATCTTGTTGCTGTGTACAAATGAAACAATGTCTCCATGATTTCACTGCAACCAGTAAGTTGCCAGTGAAATTCCTAGAAAAGTTGCCGCGTGTAAAGGTACCTTAAAGGAAATCCGAAACATGTTATATCTCAAGGAGTTATGTGTTGCAATAAAATGGAAGTTGTTTATACATGCCGCCTGGATTGTCAGCGTCCGAGATCCACTACACTATTCTCTCCCTTAATCATTATTATTATTTATTTATAGAGCACCTTTGATTGTGTTGTACATGAGAAAGGGTTATATACAAAACAAGTTAAAAATACAATGAACAATGGCACAGAGGGGAGAGAGGACCCTGCCCTGCAGGCTTACAGTCTAAAGGGTAATGTATATATTTTTTCATTTATATAGCACTATTAATTCCATAGTGCTTTACATACATTTTGCAACACTGTCTCTCTTGGGGCTCACAATCTAAATATCCTATCAGTATGCATTTGAAATGTGGGAGGAAACTGGAGTGCCTGGAGGAAACCCATGCAAACACGGGGAGAGTATATAAACTCTTTGCAGGTGTTGTCCTTGGTGGGAATTTAACCCAGGACTTCAGCGCTGCAAGTCTGCAGTGCTAACCACTGAGCCACCATACTGCTCCAATAGAGATAGAGACAGAAGGTTGGGTCAGTTCCGGTGGTGGTGGAGCGCCAGCTCCGGTGGTGGTGAAGCACCATGTCCAGTGGTGTTGGAGCATAAGGTCCAGTGGTGGTGGAGCGCCAGCTCTGGGGGTGGTGGGATCATTGAAAGCTGTAAGCTGTTCTGAAGAGATGGGTTTTCAGGATCCGCTTGAAAGTTCCGAGTGTAGGAGATAATCAGACGTGTTAGGGAGCAGAATTCCAGAGGATGGAGGATGCTCGGGCAAAGTCTTGCAAGCGCTTGGATGAGGAACGTACAAGTGTGGAGGAAAGAAGGAGGTCTTGGGAGGATTGAAGATTGCGAGAAGGATGATATCAGGAGATTAGTTTAGAGATATATGAGGGGGACAGATTGTAGACTGCTTTGTAAATCAATGTTAGTAATTTGAAAGGGATACACTGGGCAATTGGGAGCCAATGAAGAGATTTGCACAGGGGAGAAGTGGAGGAGCAGCAGGGTGAGAGGTGGATTAGTCGGGCAACAGAGTTACGGACAGATTGAAGAGGTGCGAGAGTGTTAGCAGGGAGGCCACAGAGGAGGAGGAGGTTGCAGTTGTCGCGACAGGAGATGATTAGGGCATGCACCATTAGTAGTTCAGTAGATTGAGGGTTGAGGAAAGGAGGGATTCCGGAATATTTTTGAGTTGGAGGCGGCAGGATGTGACGAAGGCTTGGACGTGCGGTTTGAAGGACAAGGCAGAGTCAAGGGTTACTCCGAGGCAGTGGACTTCCAGTACAGGGGAAATTGTGATGTCATTTATTGTGATAGATAGATCAGGTAAGGAAGGAGCGTGAGATGAGGGAAAGATGATGATTTGGTTTTGTCTATGTTTAGTTTTAGGAAGCGAGAGGAGAAGAAGCCATTTTTTCCTAGTCTGAGTACACCTTGTTACAATTTTCTGGTGAAAACCACTTATAAAGAAAACTGAATAATATCACCTTTTATAAATATTTATGTTGTCATTTGAGAATTTGTATCATATTTGTATCTTTATTATAGTATTATAATAATTAATTGTTGTTATTATTTATTTATTATTAGAACGCCATTTATTCCATGGTGCTGTACATGTAAAAAATGGGGCATACATTGACAAGTACAATCATTATCAACAATACAAGGCATAGACAGGTACAGGAGGAGAAAGGATTGTGCCCGCAAGGGCTAAGTCTACAAGGGATGGGTGAGGATACACTAGGAGAGGGTAGAGCTGGTCATGCAGCGGTTTACTGGAATGAAGCTCCCTGCAGGTTGTAGGCTTGTAAGAAAAGATGGTTCTTCAGGTTCCTTTTGAAGGTTTCCATGGTGGACGAGAGTGTGATATGTTGGGGCAGAGACTTCCAGAGTATGGAGGAAGCAAGGGAGAAATCTTGTATTCGGTTGTCGGAAGTAGAGAAGACGAGAGTAGAGAAAGATCTTGAGAGGATCGCAGGATGTATGTAGGTGAGTACCTATGTTATGTTCTTTTTCCATTTGGTGTGAATACAGCAGCCTGAGCACCAACTCACCTCACTTGACAAAAGGTATAGGCGAGTCCTTGTATACCTTAAACCACCCCAGTTAACTTAACCCCCCTTTTCCACTGCCCAGCCAACCCCCTTGCCCCTTCCCACAAATTACGAAACCGCACTCTATTATTGGATTAAATTGGCCACAGCAGCCATTTATTAATAACTTACAAAAGTTAACGAAAACATCCTAAACTCAAAGGGGGTTGATCCTCAAAGCCCAAATACCCTTAACCTGGGTGATCTCACCTGACTGAACTTGCTTCCAGCCGATCGACTCCAGCTCGGAAGCACGTCGGTCAGCCTATTTTCCATTCAACGCCACCAACCTCTTGATCCACTCCGAGGGGTCCAGAACCTCTTGGGTTCCCCCCCATTGCTCCCCCAATAACCACCTCCACCAACTTCGAGGATCTTCTCCTCTTACGCCACAACATAAATGTTTGAAACCTTAAACATTTATGTCCCTCCACAACTTCAATGCCTTCTCGACCCCTTCCTGAATAGCCAATGTCCACATATCTGTACCTATTGCATTGAGGTGAGCCCCATCCGTTCTCCAAAATGCACCCTGGCCAGACTCCAACTGCAAATGGCGAACCGCCACAAAACCATTCCTGGCCATAAAACGGCTAATGGCCCTATTGACTGTTATCCTCGCCTTATCTACCCTTTCCACAGCTCATGCTCCCCTCCAGACTTTCCGCGGAACAATGTCCGACCAAATTGTGACAACTTTAGGGAACATCGCCCAAAGCCGTAAAATATCAAATTTGATATCCCTTATCAATTGACTAAAAGGCCGTTGCCCCAAATCATTACCCCCCAAATGAAGCACCAATACGTCCGGGGCCCTGTCCCATCTAACAAAGCGGTGGAACTCTGGAAGAAATTGACTCCAAACCATTCCCCTTTTACCGATCCACCGAATCACTGCCTCTTCCGGCGATATTCCCAATTGCCGCCCAGACGGCCGCACCTCTGCCCTCATGGCCGCCCAGAAGACAAAAGAATGTCCCATGATCCATACTAACAGGGCCCTGGAACCTGAAAGAAAAAACACATAGCCTAAAGAACAGAACTTACTTAACCAATGTCAATACACAAAACCAAACAAAAACAATTGTCAATCCTGCAGTCGCACGTAAGACCGAAAGTGACTCGATTCCCATCTCCCGATTCGTTTTATCACTTCATCGGACAATCCCCCCCTAGCGGCTTCAGTAGCCGCCCCGTCCAAAAAGAATGTCCAGTATAACGATCCCCAGGAATCCCCCCCAAATGCCAAACAACGCTTAAATACAGCAGTAAACTGAAACCTCGATAAGAAAGAACCATCCTCATGTACCAGCAACGGGCCACTCGCCAGACCTCTTCCCCGTTCATATTCCATCAAACACCGAAACGGGCACATCACAGACCCTGGGACCCGATACAGAATCACTCTCTTCCCTGCCAAATTGGTCCGTCTTGGACGACTGAATCAACACCTCCAATCTGTCATCATACCTGTCCACTTCGTCGGTCAATAAGCCACGGGAAGCGGTCCTGGACCTACACAGCAATTCACCCAGCCGTAATGCAGCGAAAAATGCTAAGGAGAAAGCGAGGCAAAACAAACCAAGCCGATGTACACACTCTCTCCGCCATGTCCCCTAATAACAACAAGAAAGAATAAGAGACCGGACGCCTCTGATCCTCCACCCGCCAAATCTTTTTCCACCCCTTCATGGCCTGCCGCACCAAAAAGGATTTCGTCACATCCGTACAACCCCTAGCCTTACAACCGAAAGCCACACCAGCTAAAATTCGTTGACAATCCCTGATCCTTCCACGCCTGCGGCCACAATTCAATGAACCGTTGTCCGTCACAAGACATGACAAAGCCCGTCCGCCCTGTGAGCTGGACGTCAACGCCCAGCTCCCTTGACGGCATTATAGACCGCATCCACAACGATCGACCATTGTAGGTGTCCAGGAATGCCGCCCAAATCTTTAAATCGTCAGGCAACTCACTTTTTAACCGCACAAAATGGTGTGGTGCCTTAATGCCCCCAGTCGCCATCGACAAACGCCTACTAAACACTCGCCCCATAGGCATGATGCGACAAGCGAAATTAAGTTTACCAAGCAAGGACTGCAATTCCCTCAAGGTAACTTTTTTCACGCCTTGAAACCCCTGAACCTCCACTTTCAGAGCCATCAATTTTTCATCAGGAAGACGGCATTCCATCTTGACAGTGTCAATTACAATACCTAAAAAACTGATAGTAGTAACCGGACCCTCAGTCTTATCTTTGGCCAATGGAATCCCGAACCTCAACGCAACACTCTCCGTCGTCCGCAACAACAGTGAACATTCGCTCGATCCATGCATAAAAAATCATCCAAGTAATGGTTGACAGACTTTAAGCCTGAAACGTCCCGTACTATCCACTCCACGAAAGTGCTAAAAAGTTCAAAGTAAGCGCAAGATAAGGAATAGTGATGAGCGAGTACTAAAATGTTCGGGTGCTCGAAGCTCGGGCCGAGCATCCCGAGATACTCGTGTACTCGGCCCGAGTAACGAGCCCAATGTTATCCTATGGGAGACACGAGTATTTTTATGAAATGACTGCCGGCAGCATGGAAAAACCCTAAAAATGTCACAAAAGTCTCAGAAGAGTGCTGAAATGACATGGCAACACCATGGGGAAGACCCCTGGAAGCATTTCTCACTCAAAAGTCACAGCTGTGAACAATGTTGTCCGAGTTTCACGCCAATTTTACGGAGTCTCCAGAAAACCTTCCAAAATGACACCAAAATGAATATTTAGGGTGGAAATGTTAAGGGCACATACCCAATAGTGAGATACAGCTGGTGTATGTCACTTTTTGTGATTACATGAAAGATTTTACGTGAAAACATTGTGCGACACTCCGATGACCCTGACAAGAGACGTACATGAAGCCCTGTCTAGAAATAAAGTGCCCATTTTGAGGAACTGGGTCTATTGTAGTATCTTCCTTTGCAAGGGCAGTCCAAAATTGGGAGGTTCACCAATGCCCCTGGATACAGACATGCAGGATGGCCTGTAAACAAGAACTGGGTGTATTGTAGTATAGCCCTTTGGCCAGGGCATCCAAAAATTGGGAGGCTCCACATTGTCCCTGGATAGAGACGTGCAGGAGGGCCTGTAAAGAAGAACTGGGTGTATTGTAGTATAGGCCTTTGGCCAGGGCAGGCCAAAATTGGGAGGTTCAACAATGAGCCATGCATACAGACATGTAGTAGGGCCTGTAACCCTCAAGTGGGTGTATTGTAGTATAGCCCTTTGGTCAGGGCAGCCAAAAATTGGGAGGCTCCTCTTTGTCCCTGGATAGAGACGTGCAGGAGGGCCTGTAACCCTCAAGTGGGTGTATTGTAGTATAGCCCTTTGGTCAGGGCAGCCACAAATTGGGAGGTTCAACAATGACCCATGCATACAGACATGTAGTAGGGCCTGTAACCCTCAAGTGGGTGTATTGTAGTATAGCCCTTTGGTCAGGGCAGCCACAAATTGGGAGGTTCAACAATGACCCATGCATACAGACATGCAGTAGGGCCTGTAACCCTCAAGTGGGTGTATTGTAGTATAGCCCTTTGGTCAGGGTAGCCACAAATTGGGAGGTTCAACAATGACCCATGCATACAGACATGTAGTAGGGCCTGTAATCCTCAAGTGGGTGTATTGTAGTATAGCCCTTTGGTCAGGGCAGCCAAAAATTGGGAGGCTCCTCTTTGTCCCTGGATAGAGACGTGCAGGAAGGCCTGTAACCCTCAAGTGGGTGTATTGGAGTATAGGCCTTTGGTCAGGGCAGCCAAAAATTGGAAGGTTCAACAATGACCCATGCATACAGACATGTAGTAGGGCCTGTAACCCTCAAGTGGGTGTATTGTAGTATAGGCCTTTGGCCAGGGCAGCCAAAAATTGGGAGGCTCCACATTGTCCCTGGATAGAGACGTGCAGGAGGGCCTCAAAACATTTTTCACATTGAAAAGATGCGGGTATCCTGTCTTTGTAATGCCCATTCAAAAAGAATGGGCGTAAAAATTTACCACTGGGGGTATACCTGAAACAACAGCCAAACTATTGTAACGGTCATCATGGTGGCACATGAGGAGAAGGAGGAGCAGTCCAGCGATTAGCCAAGAAATAGTAAGACGACGTGGTGGTTTCAGGAGAGGATTTTAGTCCCTAACCTGTATTAAGGTAGTACGTACACCTGTTGGTGACTGTAATGGTGTCAGGAGAGGATTTTAGTCCCTAACCTGTATTAAGGTAGTACGTACACCTGTCTGGTGACTTTAATGGTTTCAGGAGAAAATTTTAGTCCCTAACCTGTATTAAGGTAGTACGTACACCTGTCTGGTGACTGTAATGGTTTCAGGAGAGGATTTTAGTCCCTAACCTGTATTAAGGTAGTACGTACACCTGTCTGGTGACTTTAATGGTGTCAGGAGAGGATTTTAGTCCCTAACCTGTATTAAGGTAGTACGTACACCTGTCTGGTGACTGTAATGGTTTCAGGAGAGGATTTTAGTCCCTAACCTGTATTAAGGTAGTACGTACACCTGTCTGGTGACTGTAATGGTTTCAGGAGAGGATTTTAGTCCCTAACCTGTATTAAGGTAGTACGTACACCTGTCTGGTGACTGTAATGGTGTCAGGAGAGGATTTTAGTCCCTAACCTGTATTAAGGTAGTACGTACACCTGTCTGGTGACTTTAATGGTGTCAGGAGAGGATTTTAGTCCCTAACCTGTATTAAGGTAGTACGTACACCTGTCTGGTGACTTTAATGGTTTCAGGAGAGGATTTTAGTCCCTAACCTGTATTAAGGTAGTACGTACACCTGTCTGGTGACTGTAATGGTTTCAGGAGAGGATTTTAGTCCCTAACCTGTATTAAGGTAGTATGTACACCTGTCTGGTGACTGTAATGGTGTCAGGAGAGGATTTTAGTCCCTAACCTGTATTAAGGTAGTACGTACACCTGTCTGGTGACTGTAATGGTGTCAGGAGAGGATTTTAGTCCCTATCCTGTATTAAGGTAGTAAGTACAAGAGTGTGTGTGACTCTAATGGTCACAGAAAAGCTTGGATTCCAATCTGTATCACCCTGCCTATATCCTCCTAGATTAGTCCTGAGAAGGACTGTTCTGGTCACTGGAAAGCTTGGACTCCGATCTGGATCACCCTGCCTATATATCCTCCTAGATTAGTCCTGAGAAGGACTGTTGTGGTCAGCAGCAGCAGTTTGCAGCCCTGCTCCGGATCTACCTATGAGGGCCGCAAATCTGTCCCTAAGCAGCAGCAGACACTCTCCGTACACTCACTGTCTGGATGGCTGTGTGCCGAGCACAGCGCACCGGGAGTTATAAAGGCTCGGTCACGCTGTGCAGGGCGGCCAATCACTGCTATGCCACAACTAACAGGGCTGTGGCATTGCAGTGGTCTGCCAGCCAATCCCCGCACGTGGGCTGGCTCTCAAAAGAGCGCCAACATGCAGAGATGATGACCACGAGCACAGCACGAGTATCGCGAGATTACTCAGTGCTCGGCGAGTCGCCCGAGTACAGTGATACTCGTGCGAGTACCAAGTAGTGGCGAGCATGCTCGCTCATCACTAATAAGGAACACCCAATCAGGAGGCAACGATCCACAAAAAATGAACCACTCCAAAAACACCCCAGCAAATGCATGCTGTCCGGATGAACGGTCTGAATGCTGACTCTACATCCGTCTTTGCGAGCAGTGCTCCTTTCCCCAACCGACGTACCCATTCAATTGCTGAATCAAAAGATGTGTAAACTACCGAACACAAATCTGGGTCAATCCCATCATTAACCGAAGAACCCTTCGGTAAGGAGAGATGATGGATTAACCGAAATTTTCCCGGTTCTTTTTTAGGAACCACCCCTAACGGTGATACTCTCAAATTAGCGAAAGGCGGAACCGGAAACGGACCGGCTATTCGCCCTAAAGCCACTTCACTCTGCAGTTTTTTAGTCACTATCTCAGGAAATTGTAACGCCGAACGCAAATTCTTAGTAGAACAATTAACTATCCCATCAACGAACGGGATTTTAAAACCCTCAGTGAAACCCGACAGTTGTAAGGCTGCCGCCTCCCTGTCCAGGTACCTATTTAGAAAGGGAACCATCTCTCGCACTCGTACCGGGGTCACCCCTTTTGTCAGTACCCTCGTGTCCCTTCCCCTTGGCACCTCTAAAGCATTTCGTCGCTCCGTGGCCCCCTCCGCATAAAGTACACTCGTGTTTAAACTTGCATTTTGACCCAAACTTACAGCCGCCCTCGTTGAACAAAAAACACAGGCCTCGCTGCATCGCTCCTGAGTATCTCACCTGTGCAGATCCTCCGGAGCCCTCCTGAAAGGACTGGCTCCCTTGCGACGATCTCACCAGGGCCGTCACTCTCAGCCACAGAGCGATATCCTTATGATCCCAGCGTATGCTGGATCGAACCGCTTTCCGTTGTCTAAATTGCACATCATACCGGAGCCAAGCTAATCCACCATACACCCTATGAGCCTCGCCGATGGCATCCATGTAGCAAAAAAGCGCTGAACACTGCTCAGGCACCTTTTCACCTATCACACTTGCCAATATGGCAAATGCCTGTAACCAATTTGAAAAAGTTCGAGGAATTAAATGGTACCGTCTCTTTACCTCGTCCTCTTTCTTGGAGTCCTCCCGCCGCGAACGGTCTAAATTGAAACGCTCTAATGGCAGCAGCGAACATATCTTCACATATTCATTCTTCCAGATCTTCTCCCTTACCTCCTGTTTCAAATGTGAACCCAGGGGTCCCTCAAAACAAACATAAACTTCGCCTTTCGCAGCATTGTCCAAACGCACAGAGTCCTGTGCACCCTCATCTGTCCGTTCAGCTGATGGTGCCGAGGAATCTGCCCCTTCAGGGCACACTGCCCCAGTCCCCACAACCACCCCGCGGTTCTCGACCGACCCCATCCCCGGCAATACCGCTCCAGCCGCCTGACCGCCGTCCACATACCCTGCCAGACCACTCGACCCATCTAAAGTTTTGGACACAGTTGCACTGTCAAAGGTGCTCGTCCAGGCCGACTGGCCGACAAGTAACAAGCCCTCCCCCCGTCAGCCCTATCCCATGCTGCAACCGGGGACCCCGCAAAAGGAGAGACAACACCAGATGCCCCCCCTGCCTCTAATCTGACCAATAACTCCCTTAAGCCCTGTACAAAAGCAGATAACCCCCCACCCATTAAACCGGCTGTATCTAAATCCCCCCCAGGACCAGCCAGTGACAAGGGGGTGCCTGCAATAGAAAATGATGATGAGTTCTCACCTAGCTGCCTGGGTGGGTCCTGCTCCAAGCCGACCGTCCCATCCTGGATCCTCAGGAAGCTCTCCTGTAACAACTGAGCCCCCCCTCTCCTGGGGGAGGCTCGAAGTGCCTGCTGCATAACATTGACGATTACCTGGGCCAGCCGTTAGCTGCCCGACATCACTAGATGGCGCTGCAGCCCTGCTGTTGGATCTGCAACCATCTCCTGGTGTGCTCCGACTTCCCCCTCTGTGGTGGCACTGTTCCTGGACCTCAGTGCCTCTGTAGCCGCAGGCTGGCCCTGCGCCACGATGCCCCCATGTCTCCCAGCCTTCCACAACGTTAGAGTAGCAGGGGAGGCCGACACCTTCCCCAGTTGCAGGTCCCGTCACCTTGCAGGATTCCTCCCAGGCCAGGCAAGTCGGGAGGCAGCTAGCCGTCCTGCGTCCCGGCATGGAGGGTTCCTAGTGGGGCTCCTTGAGCGACGCCGGGCCCGAGTGGGAGAATCAGGGCTAAATCGCGCCGGAGGCTTAGCCCTCCGCGGCCGAAGCGAACGGAGGGGAGGCTGACTGTGCTCCCCCTCCTCCCCCTGCAGCAGATTCCTCACAGAAGCCTGCAGCCACTGAGCTCCACGCACTCCAGCAGCATCTCTAAGATCCCGGAGCATGTCCTCCACAGTTTCCATCTCAAGGAATAGCCCAGGTAAGCACTACAGGGGCAACAACCAAGGGGTCCAGGTCCTCAACAGGGGTCAGTGAACCCGAAATGGCTGACACCTCAAAATGGTGGCCCCCTTTTATATGACCCCACCTTGTTACTCCCCCCCTCATAATCACTCCTCCCCCCTTTTTCTCACATAATGCCCACCACTGTAAATTATCCCTAATCTAAGCCTCCGCCCCTTCTACTATAATCCCATACTACTATTTTTCCCTTCAGCTAATATCCTCTCCTTCTAATCTTTCCCATAGCAAACTTCCCACTCCCGCCTTAACCCTGTCATGTCAGCCTCCCTTTATGTTGGGGGGGGGTTTCACCCCCTTTTCTTCTGTCCGGCTTCTCTTGTTGCCCACTATGTTAGAAATGGAGCACCTCTAGTTTTTTTATTTCTCTATATTATTATGTTAATATCAGACATCCAAACCAAAGTTAATATCTTTCAGTGATCAGTGGTTAATTTACACTAGAATAAAAATCTACAAGAATACAATAAAGATGCAAATACAATATAAATTCTCAAATGACAACATAAATATTTATAAGTGATGAAATTATTAAGTTTTGTTTACAAGTGGCTTTCACCAGAAAATTGTAACAAGGTGTTCTCGGCCTAGGAAAAAATGTTTAATAGAAAGCACGATGTAAAAGTGTGAATAAATAGTGAATAATGGCAGTTTTGCACAGTAAAAGTACAGCAGTCATGCTTTTAGAAGACATTAGGAAAGAGCTATGTAAACATCAGGCCATATGAAAGTGAAGTGCAGGTTTCAGACTGTTCTGCAGCTGTGAAGGATTGAATCAATGGATTGAAGCTCAGGAGAAACACTGGGCACAGTTCCGCCATCAGCAACGAATCAATGTAAACACTGTAGCTCTCCTTCTCCACTACTCTGTTAGCAGCATTTCCAAAGGCTTTGGGACCACACACCCAGACCACACAGCACCAGCTAAACTCACTCGCACGCAAGGCTCAGTAGCTGTCACCAAAGTGAAGGGCAGGATTGGGAGGGATGGAGGGATGAGTGTGTACAGGCGCTCCCATCCCCCTAGTCTTCATCACTGCAGCTGGCTTGTGGTCAGTATGATGGAAGTAATGAAGAATGGATGGAGGAAATTAAGATATACATATACTTTGCAGCAAAAACATATACTTCATGGCCCAAACATGTAATGACTCGCATGACTGTTTGTGTGCATGCTAGAATAATTGGTAATAATTACTTAAAGGACAACCTTTAAAACACCAATTAACCTGCTATCATTCACATGGCAAACTGGCACAATAGTACATTGAGAAACGATGGTTGCTGAATGTGGAGGTGTTCCGGCTGCTGTCAGTGCACCGTCACCTACACCTAGATGAGATGATGATTGCACATGTTTACATAGAGGATTCATTTCCGGCCTATATTAAGAATTACACTTTGTACTATTATCAGAATTTTGGTGAAGCCAAAAAGTTTTGTGGGCACCCAAAATGCATGCCGAAATGTTAAAGCAAAACCAAGTGTTTGGAAAGTAAGACATTCGTGATAATTATTCAAGACAAAATATCTCAATGAATAACAACTCATTTACATTATTGTAACACATCTAATGAGTCTTTTACACGGGGCAATGATCGCAAGGGTGATAGTTCATATGAATGTAAAGTCCTTATCATTGCCCAGTGTAAGCAGGTCCTGCAATGCAACAACAAACTATCATATTTTTATTGATGAAAACTCATTTGTTGGCAGCACATTTTCTAGTGTAAATAGGAGATGTGCTGCCAACAATAATTTAATTTGGGTGTGGGAGGCGGGCAAATGATTGCTCAAGCAAAAAGAACTGTAGATAACTGCACTGTAAATGGACTTTAATCAAGTTGATATATTTTAAATTTGTGCTTATTCTAGCTGATTTATTTTCCCATGTAAATAGACTCTAAATCATCACCATTACAGGTTGAGCTTAGAAGTTAAAGGAAAACTGTCAGGTCAAAAATCCATGTGTAACTGCTATCATTTTCTAATTCATTGCGCTAATCTCTATTTATGTATTTCTTTTATTTATATTTCCCTCCTATCTTCTGTAAACTTCAAATAAAGAGATTCATTCCCTCTGTCACTCCCAGTGAATGATCCACTGAGTTATCTACTGCCCACTTCCTATAGCATGAATATTCATGTCACATATTCACACCACATTACTGCACAGGATACAGTGGGGGGGATCTGTATCTTCCTCCCTGCTCTCTGTGTTTGCAGCATTACAAGAGGTCAATTGCAACACAGAAAATGTACTGCTTAGAGAAACAAATGGAATCTAGATAAAGTAGATCTGAAATAGCTCACTCCCTCCGTGTCCTCAACAGAACAGAAGCTACTGAAAGTGAAACCTGATGTCACATCGCCATTGGACTCGGTGGCCGGTGTTCCTGCCTCGGCCGCTGGGAGGAGCCGGATTCCTTCGTCTGGTGGTGCTGGTGATAGGAAGGCCTTGTCCTCATATGGACCTGCTCCAGCGACGTCTGCCTCTGTCGCTGAGCGCCGCTGTGTTTCCTCTCTGGGTGGTGTTGGTCGCAGAAGAGCGGGCCCTGCAGAGGTGTCCGTTAGGCGCAGCCTGCGTTCTTCTGTCAGAGGTGGGATGGGTGGAGCCAGTCGTGCATCTCCATCTGGCCTGGCTCTAGGGGCGGTCTGGATGAGGTCATCAGGCTGTGAGCTCCAGCCTATGGGAGGTAACCGCGCCCTTCAAATACATTGGAGCCTGTCTTGCAGGCCGCCAGATATAGTTTTGGTTCCCCAAGTGACATAGTGTGTGTGTTTGGTTTTGACTCTGACCTTTGCCTGGATTTTTGACTCTGTACCGCCTGACGATTTTGTACCTTTGCTGCCCTCTCGGTTTTGACTCTGACCTTTGCCTGGATTTTCGACTCTGTACCGCCTGACGATTTTGTACCTTCGCTGCCCTCTCGGTTTTGACTCGGACTCCTGACTACGTTCTTCGCTTCCTGATTTTTCCCTTCCTAGACGACCTCCCTGCTCTGCTGCTCCCATAGGTAGCTACCTCCTGGGCTCCGCTATAATTCCAGATCCCTGTATAGGGGTTAAGGGTCTCGGGGTTTCTCGGGGTGCTGCCTTACCAGCAGCTCAGCCTTACAGCGGATGGTCGTCACACCTGACACTGCACTGTTAGCAAAGGGAGGAGGGAGGAGAGAGGAGAGAGCTCCTGAGAGGGAGTGCATAATTACATGACAGTTTATACAGCAGCCGGACTATTCCTGTTTTCTTATAATAGAGAGGACATATCCAGGAGGGACATATCCCTGCAGGGTCTGACAATGCTGATAACAAGGAAACTACAAACGGTACAATAATGATTTTACATGTTTTTAAAATCTGTCCAGGCCCTATTCAAGGGCATTATTAGTATCATATTGAAAAATGACCTGACAGTGTCCCTTTAAATCATTAATCAACTTAAAATATACTCAATATGCTTAAAGGGAACCTGTCAGGTCCCCTTTGCATGCAGAACCACAAGTAGTTCCATACACGTACCTATAATTTCTGACTAGCAGTGCCTTCATATAGAAGCATACATTAACAGATCTTTAGAAAAAGTATTTCTAAAGACCTTTTATGAGATGCTAATTAGGGCTTTGACTAGTTGCGGAGGCATTAGTTCCCCCACAAATCTCACTAGGCTTACTGTGCATGATCGGACGTCGTCCGCATTTCCGGTTATTTGCACTACTCCTCCCTGAAGCCGGGATGTATACACCCAGCTTAAGAATAGCGCACATGACGAGAAGTGCTATAATGTCTAATAACGCGCAGTGAGCCTTTCTGAAGCCAGGGGGTATACATACTCATGGTTTTGAATAGAGATGAAGATGACGCTGGCTATGTAAAGCATGTTATCTCACCCACAGTGGCATGATAACATGCTAAGTGGCCCAACTAGTCGGGGAACTAACACCCCTTGACTAGTCAAAGTCCAAATTAGCATCTCATTAACGGTCTTTAGAAATACATTTTCTAATGATCTATTTATGGATGCTACAATATGAAGGGACTGTTAGGCAGGGATTATTGGTACGTGAACAGAACTGCTTGTGGTTCTGCGTGCACAGGAGGACTGACAGGTTCCCTTTAAAGTGACTGCATTTTAAATACCAGGAGTGTTCTTAGGAACTACAATCCTAAACATTGAAATTGCAACACTAAGAAGGAAAAGTAATGGCATTCTGGAAATCCCCTGATGGATTTATATGGTAATGGTATGCAAATTGTGAAAAAAAATGGAAACAAAATTGTAAAAATGTTAATTTATTCAATATTGAGCATGAGCAGCAAGCACAGAAATGCATGTATAATGCATGCATAATTTAGAGAATATCTTAGCATGATGAACTCTCTCCAACAATTCAGGGATCAAAGGCAAAGGGTATCAGTTCCAAATGGTCACCTTATTGAGTTCCAGATAATCAATACAGTGTCTAAGAGTTCCGTCCTTTTTCTTTACAAAAAAGATAGGTGCACCTACTGGTGAAGAAGAAGATTGAATGAACCCCTTGAATAGATTCTCATATACAGTGTTGGCCAAAAGTATTGACACCCCTGCAATTCTGTCAGATAATACTCAGTTTCTTCCTGAAAATGATTGAAATCACAAATTCTTTGGTATTATTATCTTCATTTAATTTGTCTTCAATGAAAAAACACAAAAGAGAATGAAGCAAAAAGCAAAACATTGATCATTTCACACAAAACTCCAAAAATGGGCCAGACAAAAGTATTGGCACCCTCAGCCTAATACTTGGTTGCACAACCTTTAGCCAAAATAACTGCGATCAACCACTTCCGGTAACCATCACTGAGTTTCTTACAATGCTCTGCTGGAATTTTAGACTATTCTTCTTTGGCAAACTGCTCCAGGTCCCTGATATTTGAAGGGTGTCTTCTCCAAACTGCCATTTTTAGATCTCTCCACAGGTGTTCTATGGGATTCAGGTCTGGACTCGTTGCTTAGAAGTCTCCAGTGCTTTCTCTCAAACCATTTTCTAGTGCTTTTTGAAGTGTGTTTTGGGTCATTGTCCTGCTGGAAGACCCATGACCTCTGAGGGAGACCCAGCTTTCTCACACTGGGCCCTACAATTATGCTGCAAAATTTGTTGGTAGTCTTCAGACTTCATAATGCCATGCACATGGTCAAGCAGTCCAGTGCCAGAGGCAGCAAAGCAACCCCAAAACATCAGGGAACCTCCACCATGTTTGACTGTAGGGACCGTGTTCTTTTCTTTGATTGCCTCTTTTTTTCTCATGTAAACTCTATGTTGATGCCTTTGCCCAAAAAGAGAGAACATTCTTCCAAAACGTTTTAGGCTTTCTCAGGTAAGTTTTGGCAAACTCCAGCCTGGCTTTTTTATGTCTTGGGGTAAGAAGTGGGGTCTTCCTGGGTCTTCAACCATACAGTCCCTTTTCATTCAGACGCCGATGGATAGTACGAGTTGACACTGTTGTACCCTCGGACTGCAGGCCAGCTTGAACTTGTTTGGATGTTAGTCAAGGTTCTTTATCCACCATCTGCATAATCTTGCGTTGAAATCTCTTGTCAATTTTTCTTTTCCGTCCACATCTACGGAGATTAGCCACAGTGCCATGGGCTTTAAATTTCTTGATGACACTGCGCACGGTAGACACAGGAACATTCAGGTCTTTGGAGATGGACTTGTAGCCTTGAGATTGCTCATGCTTCCTCACAATTTGGTTTCTCAAGTCCTCAGACAGTTCTTTGGTCTTCTTTCTTTTCTCCATGCTCATTGTGGTACACACAAGGACACAGGACAGAGGTTGAGTCAACTTTAATCCATGTCAACTGGCTGCAAGTGGGATTTAGTTATTGCCAACACTTGTTAGGTGCCACAGGTAAGTTATAGGTGCTGTGAATTATACAAATTAGAGAAGCATCACATGATTTTTCTAACAGTGACAATACTTTTGTTCACCTCCTTTTTTATGTTTGGTGTGGAATTATATCCAATTTGGCTTTAGGACAATTCTTTTTGTGTTTTTTTATCGAAGACAAATTAAGTGAAGATAATAATATCAAAGAATTTGTGACTGCAATCATTTTCAGGAAGAAACTGAGTATTATCTGACAGAATTGCAGGGGTGTCAATACTTTTGGCCAACACTGTAGCCAGTTAGCATGCTATTTACAGTTTACAAAGAAGAGTGGTCCAAAATTCCAGTTGAGAGGTGTACGAAGCTTGTTAACGATTATAGGAAGTGACTGACTGATAGAGATGAGCCACCACCCCAGTGTTCGTGTTCGATTCGATTTGTCGAATCGGTGGGGTGTCCGACGAATGTTCGTCGAATGCTCGTCGAACACCGTTGAACACCTTGGAAAACTAAATAAACAGCTATGTGGGGCTGTTTCACTTCTGCAATGTATATACATACTTTGCGGAAGTGAAATTAAGTAAAATAAAGTGTTAAAAATAAAAAAAATGTATGCTCACCTGTCCGGCGGTCCACCGATGGCTCCGGCAAGGTCCTGTTGCTGATAAGACCTGAGGTGACGTCACAAAACCGGTTATTGAGGGAACTCCGGTCATGTGACCGGTTTTGTGATCTCACCACAGGTCCTATCAGCAAGAGGACCTTGTCGAAAAGGTTAAGATAGAAAAGACAAAAATGTGTTGCACTACCTGTGGACTTATCCTGCTATTATAAGGTTGCACTTAGGGATCAACTAACCTTTTATGGTTGTGCCAGTTCTGCACAACCAGAATGTGGGCGTGTGTTAAGGCTCAGGCTGCCAGCCTCGGACCTGTATCTCTTCCGTGTCCTAGATCCTCTCAGCTTCCGATCATGTGCCGATCAAGTGCTCACTCCAAGGCCAGGCCAGACGGCGTCAATCAGGTCCTTTCCCTCTGCAGCTTTGTTTGACCGCTTTCCCCGAAGGGAGATGTATACGAGTAGAAATTGTTTAAGCGGTTCTTCGGTAGAGCGCTGAGATTACACAAACACAATTATCTCCAATCTCTATCTTTATTCTTTAAAAGATGATGCTCCAAACTCCAACCCACAACATGTTTCGACGTGGCAAACACGTCTTCCTTAAGGGATCTTCCGCTTGAGGAAGACGTGTTTGCCACGTCGAAACATGTTGTGGGTTGGAGTTTGGAGCATCATCTTTTAAAGAATAAAGATAGAGATTGGAGATAATTGTGTTCGTGTAATCTCAGCGCTCTACCGAAGAACCGCTTAAACAATTTCTACTCGAAAAGGTTAAAATAGACATTTTTATATTTTGTACACTTTCTTTTACTTAATTAAGTAAAAGAAAGTGTTCAAAATATATAAAAATGTCTATTTTAACCTTTCCGGCAAGGTCCTCTTGCTGATAGGACCTGTGGTGACGTCAGTTATCACGGGAACTCCGGCCATGTGACCGGTTTTGTGACTGGTTTTCTGACATCACCACAGGTCCTATCAGCAATAGGACCTTGCTGGAGCCATCGGTGGACCGCTGGACAGGTGAGCATACATTTTTTTTTAACACTTTACTCTACTTAATAGCTGATTATTTTGGCTGAAAATGCGGCAGATGCGGTTTTTTGACCGCATCTGCCGCATTTTCGAACCAAAATCGAACAGCTTCGAGAACTGCCGAATTTGAACCAAATTGTTCGAATTTGGTGAATGACTTGAACACTGCCAAAAACAACTCAAATTTGAGATTGGTGAACAATTTGAGTCGAACATCGCTCAGCTCTACTAACTGATTCCAGTTATTTATTCCAAACGGTGTGCAATCACATATTAAGTTATATGTAGGTGCCAACAGTTATGTCTAGACCATTTTTGGTGGTTTTCTATGGGATTATGTCCAATTTGTCCTTTGGTTGTTTTTTTTGTTTTTTGTTCCAATACACAAAAAGGAAATAAACGTGCATAACGAAATGTGTAATTGCAATACATTTCTGGGATAAATACTTAATTTTCTGGAACAATTTCAAGGATGCCAAAACTTTCAGCCATGACTCTATGCATTTCTCAGATACATTTTTAATGTCTGTTTGACATCTTGTGCCATCTTGTGATATATTGGTTCTAAAACAATTTCAGAAATAACTCATCTGTATATTCAGATTTTAAGGTCCATTTTCATCATTGCCTATGCACCTGTTTTCTGTCTAGTTTTCTTTCTTTTTTTTTGTTGGTACCTAATTTATTATTCTTTTTATGCCTTTATTGAAGTCTGTTTTAGTTGTGCTCACCTGTTTTTTTTTTCTTTCCAACTTTGTAGGAGGAGTTTAGTGATTATAGATGTTTTTGGCTGATTCATGAATTGGAAATTTTCAAAAAGTATCAAAGTTTAGTGTGACGTTTCCCTGGTGTATCTTAAGTGCACTAGCATTTTTGTGCAAGTTTTGTGACTGTTGGCACCATATTGTCCTAGTCAGGAAAAAAGAAATAAGAACATTTTTTGATTGTTCAAGGCAGGACCTTACAGGCCACCATCCCTGGGTTATTTGGCCATGGGTTACTATGGAGACCATCACAATTGCGTATTGCTGATCGGAGCAGACAGAGCCCCCCATCACTTAAGAAGCACATTGATGCTGCTGTCACTATTGACAGCAGCATCTGAGTGGTTAAATGCCCACAATCAGTACTGACCTACAGCAAGTGCCAGCTACGTTTCATAGCTCACACCCTACCATACCGCCCATGATCGGTCCTAGTCATTGACTTGCATATATGTATATATACTCCTTTTTGACAATATATTGATGATGTTTATTCTATCAAACAGTATGCCAAAAAACCAGTAGATTTTAATTTCACATTGTGGCTTAATATCACTTCAGAATGGGCATGTGCATTAAATATAACGGATTTTGGAAACACAATACTTTGCACATACTATCTGGAGAAGCTGGTGACCATTTGTTGAATCACATTTGTATATACAGTTTACATTTTTTACTAGCCACTTTAAATCGGAGTTGAATGATTGTGGGTTTTTCATCTGGTTCTAGGATTTGACCAGACTACATTTAAGTCTCGTATCTCAGCTTGGTTTTCATGAATTCTACTGATAATTACCAACATAGCTTGCATTTATGGTATGTTCACATACTAGAACTTTATCCTCAAAGCAGCAAGGTAGCTCTTATTTCCATTAATGATACAGGCATGAAATAATATTACTTGGTATTAGAAGTAAGGCAGTGCAGCGGATGCACAGAGCCACTATCTGTGTACTACAGTATATCATTTGCAGGCACTAGAATATAAAAAGGGTTAGCCATATTAGTTTGTCCACCTCTGGGGACAATTCATTTCTATCACTTCAATACATGTATTTGGGGTAAAAATCAGTTTTTCAGCTGGGGTTCATTACAAATTTTGCTCAGTTTTCCTTTTACAAGTTCCTGCACATTTAACTTTGATGTGCTCTGGTGTCATAAAACAGCTCAAAAATAGACAGAAAAAAGAGTTGAAAACGCCACCATTAGTCCATCATAAAGAGCTCACTGACACATTCTCAGTTAACCCATTCTGGTAGTCAGTGCCGGGGTGTGACTACTGCTGCCACTCACTATGCACTACCCCCCTATGATATAAAGACAGAGGCTGCTGGAAATAATACTGTTCATATCCTCCGGCAGTGGGGCCTTCAGTGCAGCAGCCACAGTGCCTCTGGAATCTATTAACCTGCAGATAAGCCCATATCTGCATGGTAATACCATTTTTTCGCATGACATTAACTTTAATCTCTGAAATGTACAAACCCTTTACTTCCCCACAGTAATTTGCATGCAGCTATAAGCTACTTTTATCAGTAGCTAAGAGAATATTTAATTGCCGTCATCAATTCTGTGTCTCATGACATATAGAAGGATACATTTAAATGGGAGTGTAATAAGAGCAAGCAGGGGACAATACCCAGAACTATTCATGGCGCTGTCTCCCAGCTAAATATCTCTACTCTCACTATGTTTGGGTCATCTTGATCTCCTCTCCAGATCTTTGTTTTGCGGTCACCTCGATCTCCTCTGCCTCTCACTGTACCTCTGAGTGTAAACCTCAACTCTCCACTGTCACATACAGTATAATACAAAGATGAAGGGTTTCTCTTTAGGGCTGGTACCCCTTTAGTAAGGTCAAAAGGTATACTTCTGGATACAACTGAGGCCTGGTATCCTCCCAATAAAAAAGAGTGAATGACTAGTACCTGCAGCAGGAATGAGTAAGCCAAACAATGGCCACAGAGGTACCGTATATACACGTGTTACAAAACCAGTCAGGACATAATAAGAAGCACAAGAGCTGCAAGCCTGTGAATTCATTTACTGTTTGAAAGAAATGACAGATACCTTTTAAGGATTTTTTTTTGCATCCTCACAATTTTTACATAATTGTGCTTATTTGGATTATGTAACTTCCTTCAGTGATTTACTAGTAGAAACTGATGGGTAAAGCATTTGGTCCTCTGCAAACTCTTTAACAGGGCCTTACTTATTCTGCTCTGTCATAGCAGTAGAACAAATAAAATTATTAGGCACGTTCAAGAAATAGACTCCAGTGTCTCACAAAACAGTCTTGCCACCCTTGAAATTGTTTCAGAAAATGAAGCATTTTTCCCAGAAAATTATTGCAATTACACATTTTGTTATACACATTTATATCCTTTGTGTGTATTCAAACAAGAAAACAGAAAAAAAGGCAAAATTGGGGATAAGTTTGAAAAAAAGTGGCCAGACAAAATTGTTGTCACCTTCCATAATTGTGAGTAACTATTAACCTGAGGGTGCTAACAGTTTTAGCAATTTTTGAAGATCTGTGTGAAATTATTTCCAATTTCCAAAAATATGAGACAAAAATTGTGCATAGGGGCTTATCTCTTTAGCAGAGAGCGGCAAAAGTCTGATGAAATTCGCTCACCTGGTATGGTTGTCCAAACCCACAACCAGTGCAAACGCTCAAACAGGATCCACACCTCCACGTGCAACGTGGCAAAACTACTGGAAACAGGACGAAGTGTCGGCGATCCGCACTGCTGAGAAGAAAAACCAGAACCTGGAGAGTCTGATGTAATGATGCTTTTTACTCTGACGCATTTCGGAGCAGCCTCTGCTCCTTTCTCAGGGATCCAAGGAAGAGGAAGGAACAGAGGCTGCTCCGAAACGCGTCGGAATAAAAAGCATCATTACACCAGACTCTCCAGGTTCTGGTTTTTCTTCTCAGCAGCGCAGATCGCCGATACTTCGTCCTGTTTCCAATTATTTCCAATTTGCCATTTTTTTCAGTTTTTATGTGTTGTTCAAATACACTCAAAGGAAATAAATAACATGTGTATGACAAAACGTGTAATTGCAATTTTTTTTCTGGTAGAAGTACTTCATTTTCTGGAACAATTGTAAGGGTGCCTACATTTTTGGCCACGACTGTATATTCTGTTGATTTGCACAAATTTATCCTCCATTGTTGGTGGAATCAACCTCATGGGCAGATGTAAATCGTGGTTTAATGCATATATCTGTTATGCATTGCTTACTGTATATGGCACCATAATTTTTCACAGCACTTAACATTATCATCACTTTGCCCATTGGGGCTCACAACCTAAATTTCCTAAACTTAGGTCTCGGGAGTGTTGGATGAAACATCGAAACTCTGTGTTGATTATTTCCTTGTTGGAATTTGAATGTGGGACCTCAGTAGTACAAAGCCACAGTGTAACCACTAAGCCACCATGCTGCCCTACAGTATATGCAATCACTGTGATGAGTTATTATGGGCAACTCTACACTTTTATTACTTACACCTTGTCTGGTCAGTGATTCTTGACTGTTTGGGATTTTTTACTCAATGATAAATTGAGCACTTAGAATAACGTGTTCAAACTGTGAGTGGTGATTTCTGAATTACTACAATTCCAGCTAGAAGTAAACGGCTACGGCAGGAGTCTCCAAGTACTATAAGCATGGGCACACATACAAGATCAACATGGCATGGCAGATGCCTGTGGAGAAGGACTATTTTCTTTAATAAGAAGCAGATCTGGCTGGCGGCTTGTATACGGTTTTCTGCATTGTCTATAGACAGCAAGGTCCTCAGTGTTTATTTTCAGATTTTTACATTTCTTTTAACTTGTCAGCTCTTACTGATTTTCTTTAAGTCATAGAGATTTGATGTCAGTCTTGGGAAAATAAGGGAAGCTTCATTATACAGTATTTTCTGCTATATTCCATTGTCCACACTGGGCAGTGCCCACAAAATTCAAGTTATTAATTTATCTCTTTCTGGGAAAGTTAAGCACCCTCCAGTCGCAGATAAATAATTTGATTAAAGTGAATTAGTCTCCAGGGAGACTGAGAGTAGGATGATATAGGGGCAGAGAACCTGATTCCAGAAATGTATCACTTATATTACAATTTTCTGCAGTTTTGATTAAAATTGTTTTATCTGCGGCAGATGTACCAGTTTTCTGAATCCTGAGCTCTGTATAACTCCGCCCACACACTGATGCTTTCTGTGTACACTGTGCATAGGACGAAAGCTGTCAATTAGTGGTGGGGTCAAAGTTGGGCTATCTGGCAGCAGGCCAAGTAGTCCTCTAGTGTTAATTTCCTGTTAATAAACAATGATTTTTTTTTTAAATTACAATAAGTAGCCCAGTAAGTAAAACATAATTGGAATCATTGCCTTTTACTCTTCATTATGCTACTCTCAGATTAGGTCAGAGGAACTAGGTGACATATTCTCTTTAAAGCACCATTGCAGCATTTTTTGTATTGCACCACTGCAGTTTTGCTTTAAATGCAAGTCCCTTCCCCCAGAGTTGTATTCACCTTCCACCACCTTCATCCACCCATGGACTAGGAAAACCCAACAAATCCTATGTAAGGGAACAAGAGCAGCACAGCACTCACTGCATGGGGTCTAAGTAGAGACTGATCTCTATCTCTGGCACCTGGTGGAGGGAAGTGGAACTAAATAAATGCTGAAGGAGTGGAAATCAGAGCTCTGACACACCCCTCTACCTCTACCAGCACATGCATAGACTACATCAGCTTTCTGGCATTAACTCTGGAAATGCCAAAATAATTTAACTCTGATTAAACTACAGAAGCATTACATGTTGACTGCAAAGCAGTCAACACATGACATCTATATTGTATTTTCATAGGATTGGTGGGATAAGGCTGTTCACTTATTGTTTGGCATTTCAAGATGCGTAGATGTGAGCGTACCCTTAATAACACACTTCACTGTCAAACTTTTTATGTGATTTGAAAAAGAACACTTTTAGGGGCCCACATGCTGTCATACTCTTTATACACTTGCAGAGGCCATGATTTGGTGTCTGTAATGGCTTGGCTTCTTTTAATAATCAAATAAATATTAATTGCCTCTTTCTGTGGAATAGGAACAGGTTTGGTGTTTGTTTGTAAAGTGAATAAGCAATGGGAAAGCAATAGGACCAAAACACACACCTCATATTAGGTGGCCCATGATAATTCATTAATTAATTTATCTATTAATGTCTGCAGTAAGCTTCACAAAAATAATTTAAAGGAAACTTCAAGTTTTAGCAGATTTTAGCTGCTGAGGAAGAAATGGCCTTAATCCATTCGCACCAGAGCCTATTTTTGCCTTGCTGACCAGGCCAATTTTTTCAATTCTGACCAGTTTCTGTCACATGGAATTTTGCACAAACTTCGCCAATGTCTTGGTGGCATTGGGCTTTGTTCAGATTGCAGATTCTGACGATCTGCCCTATGGTTTCTCTGGTGTCTGGGATCAACACAGGCAGGCTCGGGCATTGGCCCACTGTGTGCTGATTCATAAGCAGGCTAGCAAGAGTTAATCTCTACTGGTCTGCTCCTCTTTTCACATCTTCTGAGGAGGCCTATCACAGCTGCTCCCCTCCTATTTATGCTGGTTAAATCCTTCTAACCATGCCAGCTGTAGTTTATCCTATGTTGGTCTGTGATGTGTGGTGACCCAGACTCTCTGGAGAATGTTGTGCTATTCACTTGCTGTGGTTGTGGAAGTTCTCCCCTGTTGTTCTGTATTTTCCTTTGTGCTCTTGTTTTTCCTTCTGCTACTCTTATTGTCTCTTTAACTTTGTGTGTATGTGCTTTGTGACTGAGTTTTGATTTTCCCTTGTCTGTCTTTATCTGTTGGCTTCATTATTAACCTGTACTGGCAGGAGGATGAGTGGGAATCAGAGCAAGAGCAGGACCAGGAAAGGAGAAACAGGCCTCTTCACCATTAGGAGTACCTCTGAGACAGAAATAGCACATGGCTCCCTATCTTGAGTGAGAGATCAGGTGCCCTGATTCCCCATTATCCCATGGACATTGTAACATTATTCCTGGCCAGACTTTTCCTGTCTCTATCAAGGCAGTTGCAGGCTTTGTCCCTCCAGGTGGTGAAATTAAAGGGGACAGTAAAGCAACGAGTGCTGTCCTACACACGTATGCAATCTGTCTTGGTCATTTGGTCATCTGAACTCAAACTGCCCCTCCTGTAAAGATTTTCGGAGATGCACAGTTAGTTTATTAAGGAAGCATGTAAATTATACTATAATACTTATCATTTGCCTTCACTCTTCTGGTAGTATTGTGGTCTCACTCTTAAGTGGGGACCTAAAAGCATGGGCTTTTTCTTTGCCTCTGGAATCCCCATCTTTCTCTGCACTCATGCTCATTTACAATGATCCAGACAAAATATCGGTAGCTATAATATTTATTCATTTATATAGCGCTATTAATTCCATAGCACTTTACATACATGAGTAATGCTGTCTCTCTTGGGAGCTCACAATCTAAATATCCTATCAGTATGTCTTTACAATGTTGGAGGAAACCGGAGTGCCCGGAGGAAACCCACACAAACACAGGGAGAACATACAAACTCCTTGCAGATGTTGTCCTTAAGTGTCCTTGGTGGGAATTGAACCCAGGATCTCAAGACCCCAGTGCTGCAAAGGCTGCAGTGCTAACCACTTGAGCCACCGTGCTGCCCAAAAAAAATCCATTCCCTTCAACAGGGGAATCAGCCTGCTGAGGATTATTATGCTGTGGCTGGTCCATGAACACTTAGTGGAACGAGCTGGCATTCAAAAGCCAGTTTTTTCAGAGTGTTTCCTAGAGGGTAAAGGAAGCATTGGTTATCTATGAAACTCCTCCTTCTCGGGAGTGTGTCATGTCTGTTGATATACCTATTGATCATCGTTTCCAGCAGAGGGCTTATAATACTAAGACTCTCTGGGAAGCGTTTATCGTACCAACATTTCCTCCGGAGGCCTCAACCAAGTCTGTGCAGCTTCGAGTGACATCCAATAGAGAGAGAAACTCCTTTACTCCTAAAAGGGAGGTGTTTTCTTTCTGTGGCAAAAAGGGACACTTTGTCAGTACCTGCCCCTTACGGGAATCAGAAAACATTTAGACCCAGATGAGTTGGTGGATTCCACTCTGCGTCTACATATTTCCTCCACTATGGTATCACAATGTTTAATACACTCAAGGGTTAAGGGTTGGGGCCTATATGTCCCCATTACAGTCTTTTTGGATAGTAGTTCAGGGAAAAACGTAATTGATGAACAATTTTGCTTGTTCCACTGGGTTAGAGGTGAAGGCGGTATCTAATCTTTTCCGGATTTTTGCCATTGACTTTGTCAAGGGACTTTTGTGGAGTGTGTAAAATGGTTGTAATTCCATATAGGGGTACTCCATTCAGAGTTCATATCATGTTATGTGCTAAAGGCCTTTCGGCCCAAATCATATTAGGCTTTCCCTGGTTTGAATTACATAACCATGCTGTTGACTGGAAAACCCAGGACATAAATAAATGAAACATTTATTATGAAGAACACTCTCTAGGGACCTGTATTTCAGTGGTTACCTCTTATCTTCTGGAGCCTCTCTCAGATTTTGGTGATGTGTTTTCTGAGACGGTTTGTCAGGAGTTGCCACCGCATAGACCTTATAACTGCACCATACAGTAAAAGCCAGGGGCAAAATTGACCAAGTGCCCATTGCATAACTTGTCGGGTCCTGAAAGATTAGCTCTCAAGGTGTTTATAACAGAGAGTTTGACATAAGGGCACATTAGGCCATCCTTGTCTCTGGTAGCTGCTGGTTCCGTCTTTGTGAAAAAAAGAATAGTGGACTACAGCCATGTATGGACTTCCATCAGCTGAATCAGTTAATGCGTAATCCGTATCCTCTACCACTCATTCCAGACCTATTTAATCAGATTGCCGATGCAAAATGGTTCTCCAAACTTGATCTTAGAGGAGCCTATATTCTGATTCAAAATTAGAAATGGACTGGTGACACCTGTGTGTGAAGGTGCTAGCTAGAATAAACATTATAAATAAATGAGGAAATCCACTGCACACTAAACACTAAGACAAATGTGAACTAGCATACTGGCTAACAGATAAATGGCAAGGCAATGAGTATAAAGTAAAAGTACATGGCCGAAACTGCTACAGATTATAGAAAAATTGAGAAACTTATTAATATCATTTCATTCGCCGATCTTTACAGTATTTGGTTCATTGGCTGACTCATTCAGGCTCTTTGAAACCGAACCCGGAAGCAAGGGTGAATTGAGTGGCTGGTCAATAGCTGCTGAAAGTGTTAGAGAAGTTTGCTGGCAGAGAGACAGGCGAAGACATCCTGCAAGAAGATGCCATGATAGATCTGCAGGACAAGGATGTGGAGGATCTAGAAATGACAAGTCTTCAGTCAGCTCAATGCTGAGGGGCCCAGACAGTAACCCCTGTAATGCACAAGAGATCTCACAGTGAGACCAGACAGTAGTTTCGACTACAAATGAGTCTCAGTACAACTCTAACCTTTGAAGGCATTCATGGAAATAGAGGTTATGACAAAGAGACATAGCCAAAAGATGTGCTGACTGAAAACGGTCTGGTGATTGTGACACCCAAAGTCAGATTGTAGATATGGGTGCATGGGAATCACACTACTGCACTGACCAATGGGGACAGGGAAGGCCTCACAGAGATATGACTCGTACAAATGAGGCGACAGAGTAAAATGTTATTGTTTACAAAGTTTGATGACAAGGACTTACCATTTGTGACAAAGACGACCCCCTGGTATAGGAAAATATGGTGCCAAGCCTGACTGCTTTAGCTAGAGGGGTGAATATGTGATGTGGCAACTGGTCATCTTGTAAATGGCCGGTATGTATTGCACAGGCGAGGGTCTGCTTCGATGTGAATCTGGAATGGTTTCTCTGAGACTGGTTGTTTCATGAGGTTTTTAGTATATATACAGGGCCAGTTTCATAGGTTGGTCAGAAGTAGTGTGAGGGACTGATAATCCACATAACTCCCATGGGTGTGTCTCATGTAATATATTGTTTCTGCGGTTGAGTCACATGGTTTCTGTGTTCCCAGGTCCCACAAGTGGTCAGGCTCAGCATTACAAGGACCAGGAAGGACCACACTGGCTGGAAGCACATGGTGGAAAGACTATGAGTGTGTGGAGCATGCCGGAGCTCCTGAGAGGTCAACAGACTTGAAAACCGTGTGTACTACCAGACTCCAGGAGGGAGTGGAGACTGTGATACATACACTAGGATTCAGCTGGAAAAGTGTATCCGGACATTGGTGGGTGTATCCGTGTGCGATTTATTGGACTGTGATACAGTGTGTATCTACATTCCTGTAAAGCCAGAGGAAGGCACCTCTTTATGTATCTTTACCTGTTTTATGAAGCTCTGAATAAACTTAATGAACTTTTAAATTAAACATTTTAGCACTTGCTTTTTATTATTACCTATGATAGCAAATTATTTCTAGACATTTGTTATACTGTTTTTCCGTCCAATCAAAGGAAAAAAGATTGTTTCCAGCGACCATTGAAGGAACAGTGATAGATTTTTTTTGCACAAACTCTTTAGGATTTAATGGACTCAAACACGTTACACATGTATCAATAAGAAATCCACCCCTCGTCCCCCTAAAAACTAAGTGTTTTGGTGGGTGCCTTTATCAGCTTGTAGTAGTTTTTAGGGGGGAGAAGGGTGGATTTCTTTTTGATACACATGTAACATGTTTGGATCCATTAAATATTGATACGGTTTTGTGAAAAAAAGGTCTATCCCTGTTCCTTTAACGCTCGCTGGAAGCAATCTTTTTTCCTTTGCTTGGATATAGCTGTGCTTAGCCTGGGCCGGGCTACATCCGTGCTGAAGCATCTGAAATGGCTGTCAAAGTGGAGAGCTGCAATTTTTTCTTTATTCATTTTATTGTACTGTTTTTCTGTGGTCTAGTTTTTTGGTAGTGTGAACATGTTCCTACAAACCTATTCACTTTGTCCTTTGGCTCAGCTGTAAGTATCGATTTAGTCTCTTGATATGCAAGATAGGGAGTGCCCCACCCCTTCCTTCCTGAGCCAAACACATACACTACACTTGTAAAATGTTTATGACAGTTGTAAATAATTTATTCACTTGCTGCTCCTCCCCTGTCACCCCTCCTACATGGGACATCACGTCATGCTTGATTGTGCACTTCCCCCCTGTAGTGAACAAGCATCAGCGTGTCCGATCACAGATGCTGCCTCATTCCAGTCACGTGGGCATGACATCAGAGAAGGTTCTAATCTCTGCAAATATTTAAAGCACCATTTAAAGCACTCCTCATATTGAAGACATGGGGAATCATATGTCTATCACTATAATCAGCCAGATTCACAGTTAATGAGCCTACCCCCGAAATGATGGGGCAACCAGGCGGATGTAGTAGGTCTTTCTGTAATTTTGGCAAGTGATAGAAAAAAGCTAAAGAGCTAGTTTTTACTTTTAAAAAGGTGGATTCATTCTTATTAAGCACCCCAGAGAGTGTCCCCTCTGCAATCAGATTATTGTATGCTATAGCAGCATTATCATACCTTACCTTAAGGCCCTGTCACACACAACGACCGCTCCAGTGATCCTGACAGCGATAACGACCTGCCGTATCACTGGAGCGTCATTACCTGGTCGCTGGGGAGCTGTCAAACAGGCAGATCTCCCTAGCGATCAGGGGCATGAGAGCCACTTCCCACATTGCTGAATGCGATGTTACCAGCGTCCTCCCTGCTTAGCGCTGCCTGTAAGCAGGGAGGATGCTGGTAACTATGATAAACACCGCGTATCCATGCAGCGCACGCTGCCTGGATACCCGGTGTTTACCATGGATACCAGCCAGTGAGGTCACTGATCGCTGGTTTCTCGCTGTCACACGCAGCGATGAGTGCTGACTAGCGGGAAATCAACGATCAAAATGACCCAGAGCACTTTGCAGCATTCAGCGACCTCACAGCAGAGGCCTGATCGCTGCTAAGTGTCACACATAACGACATCGCTGGAGAGATCATTGTAACGTCACAGTTACAACGATCTCTCTAACGATATCGTTATGTGTGACTGGACCTTTAGGAACAATCTCATAGGTATTGGTGTCAGACAATATCCTCAAAGCCTCTCCCGAATAGTCAGATCTATTTTGTATAACAGCACATCTCCCTTAATCAACTGCTCAGATAATTAGATAATTTTTTCTTTTTAGATTATTTAGGGCCTCTTTTTCAGTTTTCTCAAGATTATGTGTGTACTAACCTGTGTATTCTTTCATTGACTCGAAATCTCTTAGTACTAGATCACTAAATGTTTTCAAGTGGTGACCCTAATTATGGATGGGATAGAATGATGATGCATTCTTTAACGCAGTATGTACCATTGTCTCCATCTGTAAGTTAAAGGAGAACGGCTGTAATTTATTTGGTACTGGCTGTGAGAGATTAAGAGGCTGCATGGCAAAATGTCGTTTCAGGGTCAATATCCTTATGAAGGATTGTAAATCCATATATAAAACCATTTGTTTACTATTATTAGATGGACAAAATAATAATCCCTTTCGTAAGAGAGATTCTTCAGCAGGAGTAAGTGTATACGATGACAAATTGACAATATTAGAAGAGGTCGATTTTATAATATCACATTTTAACCATTTTATTTTCCTTTCCTGTTTCGTTTTGCCCCCTCTGCATCCTCTATAGCATTTTTTTTCTCTTTCTTGGTTGCCCAATTAGAAAATGTAATATTGAATTGTGATTTTCTGAAGCCCTTGGTAAAAAAGGAACCAAGTCTTCAGAATTATTGGTATTGTCAATGGTGATCCTTTTATCCTTTTCATTACTAATTTTCTCAACTCTGACCTCTTTGCCCTAGATAGGTGTAATGGTATCAGGGTGTTCTAAAACATCAGTATGCTGTACTCCATTGACAATTTCTGTCTTACATCAGTGAAAGTGATCATATCCGGTGCCTCTGATATCGTGGACTTTAAATTCTTTTTATTTTGTACATTCTCACTATTGATTGGTTATAAGATTGTCTGTTGGTTCAGTTTGATTCGATCTATCTGATCACATATACTCTTAAGTAGTGTCTATCTGAGTTAAAGAATGCTTCATCATTCTATCCCATTCATAATCAGGGTCACCACTTGAAAACATTTATGGTACCTTTACACGCTGCCACTGCAGGATGGATACCAACGGCTACTTCACGTGCACGAGCACGCCCAAACGGTTACCAACGGGAAACGCACCCTCTTTACACGCCGCCACAAGGTGCGCTACGCTACATTTACAGCTAGCTACATCGCCGGGTGTCCAAAGTTCCCTTCTGTGGGTTCTTTACACGCCGATACAGCTCGCTACGATCGGCGATGTAGCCATCTGTTTATGGGCAGTGCACGGATACAGATGTATCTGTAGCCGGCTGTGTCGTCCCATCTTCAGACGCCGCTACTACGGGCGATATTGGCGCGACAAGCTACATTTGTAGCCTGTAGCGGGTTGTATCCATCCTGCAGTGGCGGCGTGTAAAGGTACCATTAGTGATCTAGTACTAAGGGTACCTTTACACGCGGCTACATTTCTAGGGTGGCTACAGGTAACTTACTGGTTGCAGTAAAATCATGGAGAGATTATTCCATTTGTACACAGCAACAAGATAGAACCTTGTCTCCATGATTTCACTGCAACCAGTAAGTTACCTGTAGCCACCCTAGAAATGTAGCCGCGTGTAAAGGTACCCTAAGGGCAGGTAAAATGTCACACGCGTCAATATGACCCAGCGATGCGATGATGTCGCCATCTTGTGGACGATCCAGCGAGCAATTTTTTTAGTCGCTTGTACGGTGTAAAAATAGAAAATACGTCACTGAGTTTAGTGTCACACGCAGCGATGTACAAGGTCTACTGAGCGATGAGCGACAGGTTTTACATCTGGCAGTGAAACCTGCGATCTGCGATCAGCGACATATCGCTGGTTGCATCGCTTGGTCACACGCTTCAATGTCACTCCTGCGTCACTTTTACGTCGCTTGAGCGACTGAAAATCCGTGACGTATGAGTGACATTGACAGCGATATCGACGCGTGTGACATCCCCTTGATAGATCGCAGTTGCGTTGCGCTGCTACACAGCACGATGCACTTGTGATATAGCGAGCGGCATCGCTGATGCGTCACTTTTTGGCGATGTCGCTTGCGATATTGACGCGTGTGACGCCGCCTTAAGGTAAGGTATGATAATGCTGCTATAGCATACAATAATCTGATTGCAGAGGGGACACTCTCTGGGGTGCTAAATAAGAATGAATCCACCTTTTTAAAAGTAAAAAATATCTCTTTAGCTTTTTTCTATCACTTGCCGAAATTACACAAAGACCCACTACATCCGCCTGGTTGTCCCATCATTTCAGGGGTAGGCTCATTAACTGTGAATCTGGCTGATTATACTGATAGACATATGATTCCCCATGTCTTCAATATGAGGAGTTATTTGAGAGACTCTACGCAATTAATCCAAGAGGTTAAATCAATAATGTGGAAAGCATCATACAGGTTTATTACTGTGGATGTCTCCGCTTTATATTCAAATATCGACCACACTATAGGTCTGGAGTGGTTTAAAAAAAATGTATATTCTGATGTTCGTTTTTCATATATCCAAAGGGAATTCATTTTGAAATGCATGAGGTTTATACTACACAATAATTTTTTTATGTTTGAAGGAAAGCTATACCATCAGATCCCTGGCACAGCGATGGGCTCGAAGGTGGCACCAACTTATCCATATTTGGAATTAAATTACTCTATTAAAAAACTCACTATTAAAAATATGGATGGACTCCATATGGGAGTCCATACATATTTTTAATAGTGAGTTTTTTAATAGAGTAATTTATTACAAACGATATATAGATGATTTGATTTTTTTAGATATTCCCTTTTTCTACAATAATGATACTATTTTTACTAAAATGTTTTTTTTTTAAAGTGGATACAAACAGATTTTTGGACTATGAGAGTGGTCATTATAAGAAATGGATCAATAACATCCCAAAAAATCAGTTTCAGCGTAATAGAATGAATTGCACCTTATCACCAGATTTTATCTCCCAAGCAGCCTTATTGAGAGATAGATTTAGGGAGAAAAATTATCCCTGGAAGCTTTTAAACTGGGGATTCACAGAGAATATAAATGTATCACAGGAGTGTCTAATTGAAACTACTAAAAAGACCTTTTCAACAAAAAAAAAACGCAAAATGGAGATTATTCTTATAATTTTGTCACTGTCTATTCGCGGCAGCATGAAAGTATTAAACATATTTTGAATAAACATTGGGGTATTCTAAAAAATGATGGTATTCTAAGCAAATTAATTCCTGAGGCATCCAAAATTACATATAGGAGGGCCCCTACACTTAAAAGTGTACTTGCTCCCAGTAGGTTAAAGAATGTAAATGAAACCATCATTGATAAAAAAGTTAAACTGGGGTCATACAAGTGTGGATCAAATAAATGTTTATGTTGCCATATGATTATTGATGGGAAGAAATCCTTTGGAATTAATATAGGGGATAGTACTTTTGCCATCAATCACCATCTGAACTGTCAATCTTCCTTTGTTATTTATTTCTTAAGCTGTTGTTGTGGCAAGCAATATGTTGGATAAGACTACACAAAAATTACAACAACGCATTTCTTCACATAGGTTTAATGTCAAAGAAGGGTTAATGACCCATGGGGTGTCTAAACACTGTACAATATACCATGCTAAGAAAATATCCTTTAAAGTCATACCTATAGATTTTGTTCATTCCTGACAGAGATCGTATGCTGTCACAGAAAGAGATTTATTGGATCTATAAATTAAAAACTCTGGTGCCGCAAGGACTCAATGAAATACGTGATTTATTCAGGTGAGGTTACATGACTGCCGAGACCCACCCACCAGTTCTCCCCGCCGCGCAATGGTCAATAACGACACATGGGATATCTTTTCAAGCTTTATTAAGGGTATAAACGTAACATCACCCATATATTTGAATACAGGGGTTGGATTGTTTTGGCCGCAGCTCAACTGTAGGCACAAATCCGCCTTATAACCAGAGGGGTAGCGGCCCGATGCCGCGGCCGTCCATGGCAGGTAGACTCTCACCAGTGCCCTCATCCACCAGCTGCGACTTGATAATTCATAGCAACCAAACATTAGGGAGGGAGGGTGGGCGATGCTCACCCTGTGAGCAGTATGGTAAAGAGGACGAGAATGTCAGGGGACGAAGCTTATAAGGCCCGGGGGAGGGGCTGCAGACTGATGAGGTGGGGGCAGTACCCATCACCCATTACTCGGCGGGGAGGAGCAGGGTTGCTTGGTAACAGGGCTCAGCAGTCAGGGGCAGCAGGCTGCCCTACGCAGCCGCAGTGCCCTTCAGACTGCCGAGACCCACCCACCAGTTCTCCCCGCCGCGCAATGGTCAATAAAGACACATGGGATATCTTTTCAAGCTTTATTAAGGGTATAAACGTAACACCACCAATATATTTGAATACAGGGGTTGGATTGTTTTGGCCGCAGCTCAACCGTTGGCACAAATCCGCCTTATAACCAGAGGGGTAGAGGCCCGATGCCGCGGCCATCCGTGGCAGGTAGACTCTCACCAGTGCCCTCATCCACCAGCCAAGGAGTAGTGAGGGCATAAGCCCGAGCTGCGACCCCCACCGAACCACCAGAAACCCGGACTGCTCCGTCCTGCCTCCTGAAAGAGAAATTAACCAGGCCGAACTTGCTTATATGTAAGCCACTTCCATGGCCCGATGGCCTTTGACCGCATCCAAATGATAACTTTGCCCGCTGGGCAGCCCAAATCAGGAAACCACGGTCGGAGTTCTGCTACCCGGACCAACACCATCTGGGAAGAAAAGCCATTAGCAACTCCTAGGTATTTGCTATACCCTGTCCCACTTGTCAGGTAAATATTTTCCTTTCTCCATTACGACATTTTCCGTTTCAACGTGTCTGTAAAGACCCGTGCCAAATGTGTGCCTAAATATATTGAATTCCTCCGGGAGAGAAACCAGTCTTCCTAATGGCTATTATCGAAGGCAAAACATTGCTATTGCAGTCAACCCTGTGACATACAATTGGAAAACAGGGTGACTTAGGGCTAAAGTGTAGTGTTACACTACTGCAGGAATGCCTGCTGGGATGCACAGCCATGCCAGATCGCAGTTAATACAGCTCCGTAATGCCTAACAAGTAGGGGGCCCCGTGGGGGGGGGGAGATTCGATTTGTGGGTGCGAAAGTTCAATTACTTAGAAGGAAACCACATAGAGCCTCTCGCCCAACTTTGCTGCCTCATATCCCGAGGCAGATATTAATCATTTGATTTTTTTTTTTTTTGTAATAAAATTATGCAGATTAGTGTTATCCTGTCTTGCAACTACAGCCAGACTGTCACCCACATCTTTTACCACCTTGTATAGCCAGGTATTCCCAGGTCTCACCTAACATATCCTACATCCGCAGGGCCTATGGCGAATGGAGACGTCACTACTAAGGGTCCGGGAAGTGCTGCTAAGTGAAATGTTGAGTGCAAAATTTAACACGGTGTCATAATAAACACGTGTATGTCCCAAGAACAGATTAGCCTTTACTCCGTGTGCGATCGTTGCCTGCAAACATACACGTGGCCGCCCAGCTCGCGTGTAGCCTACATTGGCAAAGGGGCCTGCTTGCCTTTTGTTGCTGCTACCTATGCATTATAAATAAATCTGTTGTCTCATTTATTTGATAAATCTTATTGATTATTTTGTGTTGAAATAAAAACCCTTGTGTAGCTGACCAGTACATCTTGCGAGCAGGGGGCTGCTAAACGATAAGTGCACCTGATGGGAAGGTGGCATGTAGCGGGGCTAGGCGGGATTGCTCGCCATAGCGTGTAGGCATGGGAGGGAGGTACAACTAACGATTAATGCCACTGTGTCCCATCTGCTGAGCCTGAAATTACGGTAGTTTCCTATATAGCGAACCTGAAAGGAAGGGAGAAATGCGAGATTGAGTCTCTTGGAGGAGCCTATCCGCTGACCCCTAATATTAACACAGAAAGGAGCTGAATACCAAACCCCTATCCCGTTGTAGATTGTAAGCTCTCTTGAGCAGGGTCACCTTCATTTCTTGCTTTATTTCCAATTTTTTTTTTTACATTGACTCTACGCGTGTTGTTTTGTATCCAATTATTATACAGTAAGTAATTACAGTAGAGATCGAATACAGTACATATTTTCTTCACTCTAACCCCTACATTGTAAAGCGCTGCGGAATATGTTGGCGCTATATATATATATATATATATATATATATATATATATATATATATATATATATATAATATTTATTTATGTATTTTTTATTATTATTATTATTATTATTATTATACATGCGAAGCCAAGGCAGGCCTCACCATAAACCGGCTTGGTGGACTGAGTGAATGTAACTGTGTCGACCAGTACCAGTGGCGTTCCATGGAATTGTACACACTAGTGGTTATCTGAAGTTGGTAATGCAGTCTGCTGAGAATGAAATCTACAGAATGAAGTGTACTTGCGATGGACACGATGGTGATTTGTTTTTATCTTGTGCGAGTTGTGCTTGTGCGCATCTAGCTGACATTGCACTGTGATCAATGCACCCGTGTTGAATGGCTGCCGTGGTATATTTACGTGCGTGTATGGCTGAATTGTATATAGTTTCCATGCTCTCATTATCGTGGTAACTGCTAAAAGCGTTTGTGTGTTGTCCTGAAAGGCGATGTCGTTACTTGCACTTGGGGCATGTCCGTGTGCATACTTTACTAAAGGGAGAGGTTGTTCCACGCGGTATGTGAAAGTCTCCTCCTCCGTAACAAGGGCAGAGGGATAGCCTGCCCTTTAGTATGAAACATTTCTTGTGATGAGCATGTGATATAATGGGGAGAATAGGGTCTACTCCTTAATCCGGTGCGGTGATGAGGCTTCCCATATAAATACATGGAGGAAAAAGCCGGCAACTATGAAACTTGGTCTATGGCCAGGGTCACATCTCCGTTTTTTTTCAGAATCCTGATCCGGTTTTGAGCTTTCAAAAAGCTCAAAACCGGACCAGGAAACACTCCTCATAGTAGCCAATGCAAAACACCGGATGGCTTCAAAAGCCATCCGGTGGCCGTGTCCGGCACTGCTGCCTGCGTTAAAAATCATGCAGGCAGCAGTTTTCGCAGCGGTTCCCTGTACCGCACAGCAGTAACCGGATGGCTCAGGATGTGTAATCCTGAGCCATCCGGCAACTGCATAGTTTGCTGATCCCGGCTATTGCCGGGATGAGCAAACTGTCCTATGCCTATTAAAGAGTTAAATTTACTACCTAAAGTAATGTTTGAGGTCTCTAGGGGGGCTTAGACCCCCCTAGAGACCGGCCGCCCACTCCGGTGGGCTTCTGCTACAATATCCCCAACGGCACGGGCTCCTCCGAGCTCCGTTCCAGTCCCCAAAACTCCCGCCCCCCCGTATCACTATACAGGGGTGCCTGCACCCCTCTTGTATAGTAATTCCTGTATGTGGGCACAATGATTTATTAAAGTATAGATGTTAGGTCATATTTACTTGTTCTCGTCGGCACTCGGCAGTGGTGTTGGAAATCCATGGGCGGGGCTGTTTGCTGCAGCCTCCGCCCCCTCATTCCTCATGGCCGCCCCCTCTGTGCTTCATCCAGTGTTGTGAGGGCGGCCGCGTCATGAAAGGGGCGGGGCGAACCGCGTCACGCCGTGACGGATGTTGTTTTGAAAGATCAATTATTTTCATGGTTTTGTAGTGGATACTTCTTGACCATATGTCATCAGCTTTTAGACACACACAGCGCTTCTATTCCCAATATATGAGTCATGCATTTTGCAGGGACCTACCATATAGGTAATTAGAGGGGTGTATTGTTTGCAGGCAGGTGGAAGGACCCGCCATCCTCCCTCTCCCCTCCCGGTGCTAAGCGCTCCCGCTGGCAGCCCTGCAGCCACTCCGCTGTTTACGGACAACTGCCGGCCCGGATATGACGTAGTCACGTGGGCAGAAATCAGCCGCTGCACCGGAAGTGACGCGCCTATGACGTCGGCGGGGCCAACGCCGCTCTGTGCATGTTCCGGCAGACCTGGGCCTCAGGAGACATGCGATCCCGCCCCCATAGCCTTTGTAGCTCTTCGCACATCCGAGAGACCAGAGAGCTGGGGGGGGGCTGAGACAGTCGGGAAGACCTTCGACCGCCTGAGCCCTGTGCGCCGCTATGCGCATGCTCCGGAAGACCGGGGCCCTTAGGCTCCGGTTCCAGAGACATGTGGGCCCACCCCCAGAGCCTGAGGAGATCTGTGCAAGCTCCGGGAGGCCGGAGCACTTTTGAGTAGGGTGCTGCCGCGGCCAGGAGCCTCCGACCGCCGATGCCCTGCGGGCGCAGCCTTAGCTATGGGCATAGCAGAGACACCAGGGGTAGCCAGTGATCTGCTGCCCGACCGAGAGAGAGCATCGGGGACAGGGGCGCTGCGCATGGGATACCGGGTGCAGATTGGGGGGCTGAGTTAGCTGGGGCTAGCCCTCCGACCGTCCCTGCAGCACTGCTCCTCCAGGGAATAAATACTAATGGGCTGAGGGGATCAGTGAGACTGGTGGCCCTGTGCTCTGCGGGCCGACCGAGAGGGAGCTGGAGCCCACAAGGGAGGCGAGCCATTTGGCTCTCTTCCGGTCGGTCCTCGCTTACCTCTGCTCCCAGGGGTCTATCGTTGGTTCGGCGATGCTCACCCTGTGAGCAGTATGGTAAAGAGGAAGAGAATGTCAGGGGACGAAGCTTATAAGGCCCCGGGGAGGGGCGGCAGACTGATGAGGTGGGGGCAGCACCCATCACCCATTTCTCGGCGGGGAGGAGCAGGGTTGCTTGGTAACAGGGCTCAGCAGTCAGGGGCAGCAGGCTGCCCTACGCAGCCGCAGTGCCCTTCATTACCCTGAAGGTTCTGGTGTCTTGACACCGTTAATAGCAATTGGCTGTTTATGATGATTCCTATTCCATCTCCTTAATGTGATCCATCAGCCATTGGAGCTTGGATGGTTGAGGGGATAAGAAGAGATGTACACTAGGAGTAAGACTGAGGGAGATGATCTTGTGAGTTCTTGATTCCCAATCGACAGATTTATAAATGCCCTGCAGTTTTTTATTTATTTATTAATTCTTGCAAAATGTGGAGAAATATCCCATAATAATTTTCTACAACTTTCAAAGATCAGGTGATTTCATTGTCTGTGACATGGTAAAATATCTTGTAGTCAACATTTATATAAATGTCTGTTTTGTAATGAAATAAGAGGTATATAATTTTTGGTTAATTGGGCTGGATGTTATTATGAGTACTTGAAATGTTGATATGACCTTTATAGTGAATATAATTGGATTGTATAGGACCATCTTTTCAGAGACTAGGTTTTTTACATGTTAGTCATAATTTATGCAAATAGTTTTTAATTGGTATCAGGATGGGATGATGAGGATGCAACATCATTAACGTTGACTTCCTACATCTATTTATAGCCGGTCTGCTTTGTATGTCTGTAAACTTTTTTGAGTATCTCTGATGAAGTGGTCTGTAGCACCACGAAACGTGTAAGAACAATAAAGGTGTTGCCATTAACGTTCCTGCGACTCTTTGGAATCTTTGGATCTATTGAATAAACGGCAGCGCATCTACAACCTCCCTTTCTTCCACTGTCTTAATTGTTACCATTAGGCGGAGTGCTGCAAGCCGTTTTTATGCATACTAGTTGTTGTGACTTTCACAACAACAATAATTTAATGCAATTACACGCACACATCCCGTTCACACTCGGATAAGACCCTATGTGCGCTTTTCTGCTTTCTTTCAGTCTCTACTCCATTCAAGACAGGAATCTGCAGAGCCTGGTTCCTACATTCCAGAACCTTGATCTCACAATCGATGATGGTCCCAGCCAGAGATATAACTATAGCTAGTTCAAGGGTTGCAGGGCCATGTCAGAGAGTACATGAAAAGGTAAAAAGTACAGGATAGACGTTGTGCTACTGTATGAGGTAATGAAGGCAGCAGGAGTTGTGTGTATTCACAAAGACTTTGCATCCAGACTATATTACTGTTAGACACTTCCACAAGAGAAAAACAAATAAAGTTGGATCAGGCTGCAAACTGCATATCTGGGAGTATGAAAGTAATGAATATTGCAGACTGAAACAATAAAATCCTGAAACTTAAGGTAACTACTAACGTATACAAAAATGATTTTTTACTATGTTAAAGGTTTCCATTAAAGGTTCCTCAGCAAATTATGTCCAATTTAACCCAATATTTTTAGTTGCAGCAATATTCTTCCTATCAAAGTGGAACCGAATGCCATTTTTCCATCATTTATTGGGACTAGTGCTGTATATTTTTGCTTTTCATCTAAATTGTGTCTCTCACTATGGTATAGAATAATTTCTTCCATAATCTGTGTGATCATTTTCCTGGTCTCTAGCTAGTTTGAAGTCTCAAACTACTCTACAATATTTGTAAGGGCTCGAACACACTGACATGAAACTCAGACGACTGCAATGCGAGTAAACATCGCATTGCAGTCGGACCAATGTTAGTCAATGTCTGAGAGCACATTTCCGAGTGTCAGACATTTTTTCTCGTTCAATTCTCGGATGACGAGTCAGTCGCAACATGCTGCGACAGTATGCGAGTCTCAGACGAGACTCGCCAATGCAAGTATATGGGTCCGACAAAAAAGACGTACCACACACGGACCCCACATGGACCATCCGAGTCAGATGCGATTTTTAATTGATACATTATCATTCTGTAGCTTAGACAACTGTAAAAAACGCTCCTGTAAATGATTATACAGTCATAGCTGCTGAGTAAAAAAACAGATTGCACTCAGACAACACACGGAAGCCACACTGACCAAAAGTCAGATGACACTCGTCTGACTCTCGGGTCCGTCAATCAGAGCGTTTTTGCACTCGCCATTGTGTTTCTAGTGGCTAACTGTGCTCTTATTACACTTGCAAATCCCAGCCCGACCGTCGTCTGCTTGACCTGACCTACTTTCACCACAGTTCCTATGACACTGTTAGTTTGGTTCACTTAGATTAAGATGGAGTTTTCAGGAGTAACATCATCACCAAAATGCACACACACATATATATTATGCTCATAAATATTTTATATATTTTATTTCCTTTTTTGTTAATATACGCATTGACTTTAATGATACAAGGATACCTTGCCATTAAAATCACAGGTTTTCTCCCGAATACGGTCAAGAGACTTCTCTGGGATCTGGTCAAGGGTCTTCTACGGGATCTGTGGCTGTAAAATACTCTGCAACCTCCACAACCGTTCTTCTGCTTCAGGTCCAGAAGCCAACTCCTCCTCTTCTTGCTCTCCTGGACTTTTATAATTATTAAATGCATCACAGCTATCACCTGACCTTGTGTCTTCTCTAATTTTTTCCCAAGGGGACAGATACTGGGCTCTTTGGTTCTACTATTGCATTTTCTCTGCTTTCTCCATTGTTAACATGCTTGATCAGCTGATGGTGATGTTTACTTGCAGATACTAAGCTGAAGCACTATTTGGTGTCCCTTCACTCCTTTATCCCCTTACATTCCTCCTTTCTTTAACCTCGTCAGTCCTCAGGTGAATCCACAGTAGATTTCAAGATATAGAAATGGGACTCTAACTGCACTCCTGTCCGAAATAACAGATATTATAGTAACTGTCGATTCTTGCGATTTTTATTTCTGTGTTTCAGGGCACAAGGCCCCTTCCTCAGAACAAATCACAGAGGTCATAGAAATAAAAATCCCAAGAATCAACAGTTGCTATAATATCTTTTATTTCGGGTGGGAGCGTGGTCCAAATTCCATTTCTATATATTTAAGTCTACTGTGGATCTACCTCGTGGGAGACTGCTGCAGACCGTTACTTCCAGAATATCAAAGAGATATCATGAGTGTTCAAAGTGGTTGTGACAACCACATAAGGTGAGCTATAGTATCTCACAATTTAATTACTGTTTGAAACACGTAAACCGTATGTGCGCCATTTTCTTTTTTGATAGACCTCTTTATCTCTCGATGAGCCTCAGGGTAGTCCCAGTGTTGCTAGTATTCAAACACATTCTTCTTGTGTTTTCGGTATTATGCAAGGCCAAATGAATTATTCCCCAGTGTATCTTGTGTGTGGGACACCAACATTGGCATGTTCAGTTCTGTGAGGCCCTTCTCCGTCTTGTCAGGAACATTCTGAATCATTCTGGATATTTAAATTGGGTACGAGAACGCCCTTAGGTCTTAATAAAAGACAAGATCTTATGGCAATATTAAGCAATTGTGGTACAGTTTGAATATTTAATAACAGTTTTGTTCTCTGTTCTAAATATTCTTCATATCATGTTTTTAAATGCATATATGTTATATATTGTTGTTCTGTGCCTGTCCTTTTCAGGTGTGTTTTTAATTATCTGCATCACATGTGTGTAAGAATGAGGAGTGTATTTAAACACCATGTAGGGTGGCACCCCTGAGCCACGACTAAGACATTTATTATCGAAACGCGTCGGTGAACACATTGGTTGTCCTTTGATGTGATGGCATTGAATTCATAAATAAATATTCAGAAGCATAAGACTTGAGTGCTGGAATCTTATATGTGAATTATTATTCTGACCCTCTGGTATGTCTCTTGCAGGTTCAGCCTCTGGCTTTTGTTCTGGATCAAACTGAAGTTGGGGTGGTGTTTCCCTTGGCACTGCTTGTACAATTCATCATCCACCTTCATTAACCGCAATTTTCCTGGATGCTGCTTGTCTTTGTTCCTCACTCCTTCAGATATATGGAATAGAGTATGTTGTAATGTAGCACTCTTCCTGGTGCCACTTCTTCCCCCACAATGTCAAACCTCATATAGTGGATTTTTGTGATGGAAACTCCTTGTTGCCAAGTGAAGAGTCGTCTTCCATCTGTAATCCAACTCATATAAGCACTCAATCACTGGCTTGTAGTGGTGTGTCCTACACATCTTTGGAGTTTTCAATCCTCCTTACAGAGGCATCTAGCCCTGTGGTATGCTACCAAATCATGGGGCGCTTTAGTTTAACGGCAACCTTCTTTGTTTGCTGCCTCGATGTGGCGCAATCCTTAGAGAAGTATCCCACTCCTCCACAAGTCCAAAATGTAAGGACTTGTATTTGGGTGCAGTCGCCAGGATTTTTCTTATACTGAACAGCTCCCTCCCTCTCGCATTTCCTGCTGTAATTTGCAGGCACAGTCTGGTTCAGCATTTATGGACCCCAAGATTGTTATTTCATGGCTTAGACCATATCCACTACAGTCTGGACCTCTTGCTTTCGTAATCTGGCTTCAGTTCCAACCTCAAGGAAACTCATGTTAGGATTGTAGCGCAGACATTCCTTCGTGGCTTGCCTCAGATGGGTGTTTCTTAGGCCCATACCCAGCTGGTCCCTTAGCACTTCATGCATAGAGTCTAGGCCCTCATATTCACCTGCAGTTCTCTTATTGATGTGAGCTGTTAATGCCTGCAGAGCTTTCACATGCCTTTGGAAGTACACTGAGCTGTAGGCTGATTTTCTGCTAAGGGAAAAAAAAAAGATTTAAATCTGATTTTCTAGCGAGTGTGAAATGAGCTTAGTGTGACTTGGAGCGTAAGTGCGGACGGAAGTAAGTGTGTGACTTGTAATTCAGTGACTTTGGATTCAGGGAGTTTGGAAGGGAGGACTTACTGAATTGCAGGTTGTATTTAATTAATACTTTGCATTTCTTTTTACTTATCATTTCTGTCTAGTGCAATCCCCATTAGGAAATGAGCTCCATGATTGGCAATGCCATCCAGTGTACATCTTGCCACATGTATGCATTCCTTGAACAGCCAGTCGAGGGTGCATACTGCTGTGTGAGATGTGAGTACATTGTGCATTTGGAGGCCCAGATACTGGATCTAAATGAACAACTGACAACGCTGAGATCCATAGACAATATGGAAAGGAGTCTGCTGCTCACTGAACAGCTGCTCAATGGGATAGATGTGGGGGAGGATGGTAGTATGGAGCTGCAGGACCATGAGGTATCTAGTTGGGTGACTGTTAGAAGGCGGGGTAGAGGGAAGGGTGCCAGGGAGGCTAGCCCTGATCTGGCACACCCCAATAAATTTGCTATGTTGGCAGATGAGGGGGGCGTGAGTTCAGGTACAGCACTGCTGCAGCAGGGCATGACCTCTGAAAGCCAGAGGAGTGTCTGCTCCAGTAAGGGGGAAAACAGGAGAGAAGGGCAGGCCAGACAGGTGCTGGTAGTGGGGGACTCAATTATTAGGGGAATAGATTGGGCAATCTGTCACAAAGACAGGGATCGTCGAACAGTGTGCTGCCTACCTGGCACTCGAGTCCGGCACATCGCTGATCGGGTTGACAGATTACTGGGAGGGGTTGCTGAGGACCCAGCGGTCATGGTGCACATTGGCACAAATAACAAAGTTAGAGGTAGGTGGAAGATCCTTAAAGATGATTTCAGGGAATTAGGCTGCAAGCTTAAGGCAAGGACCTCCAAGGTAGTATTCTCTGAAATACTGCCTGTACCACGTGCCACACCAGAGAGGCAACGGGAGATTAGGGAGATAAATAAGTGGCTCAGGAATTGGTGTAGGAAGGAGGGGTTTGGGTTCCTGGAGAACTGGGCCGACTTCTCTGTTGGCTACAGGTTCTATGCTAGGGACGGGCTGCACCTCAATGGGGAGGGTGCAGCTGTGCTGGGGGAGAAAATGGCTAGAAGGTTGGAGGAGTGTTTAAACTAGGGATTGGGAGGGAGGGTATTCATTGTATAGGAGGGAAAGATAGTGTAAATAGTAACCTGGCCACAAGTAATAAAATTGGGGGTGGCATGGGGGGTGGGGTTAGAACAGTCAATATAGTAGGAAGGAATAGAGGTAAAGAGAGATGCATAAAGTGCATGTATACTAATGCCAGAAGCCTCACCAACAAAATGGAGGAATTAGAATTGATTTTGTTGGAAAATAATTATGACATGGTGGGGATTTCGGAGACTTGGCTGAACGAGAGCCAAGACTGGGCTGTTAATTTACAGGGCTATTGTCTGTTCAGAAATGACCGTACAAATAAGCGAGGAGGAGGTGTATGTTTATATGTAAAATCATCCTTAAAACCCATCCTGCGTGATAATATAGGTGAATCTAATGGAAATGTAGAGTCCCTGTGGGTGGAGATAAGGGGAGGGGGAAAAATAATAAATTACTGATAGGGGTTTGTTCTAAGTCTCCAACAATAATGGAAGTGGAGGAGAATATCCTCATAAAGCAAATAGATGAAGCAGCGACTCAGGGAGAAGTCATTATTATGGGGGACTTCAACTATCCTGAAATACATTGGGGATCAGAAACCTGCAGTTCCAGCAAAGGTAATAAGTTTTTGACAACTATGAGAGACAATTACCTTTCACAACTGGTTCAGGACCCAACAAGAAGGGGGGCACTGCTGGACCTAATATTAACCAACAGGCCGGACCGCATATCAAACATACGGGTTGGAGGTCACTTGGGTAATAGTGATCATAACTTAATAAGCTTTCAAGTATCCTTTACTAAGATGTGTAGTAGAGGGGCTACAAGGACACTAAACTTCAGGAAGGCAAATTTCCAACGGTTGAGAGATGATCTTAGTGCAATAAACTGGGACGATGTCCTGAAACATAAAAGTACACAAAGCAAATGGGAGATGTTTATTAGCATCCTGAATAGGGCCTGTGCACAATATATACCCTATGGGAATAAGCATGCTAGAAATAGGAGGAAACCACTATGGCTAAATAAAGCGGTAAGAGGTGCAATATGTGACAAAAAGAAAGCATTTAGGGAATTAAAGCAAGTAGGTAGTGATGAGGCATTAAATAAATACAGAAAATTAAATAACATTTGTAAAAAGCAAATCAAGGCAGCAAAGATTGAGACAGAGAGACTCATTGCCAGAGAAAGTAAAAATAATCCCAAAATATTTTTTAACTACATAAATAGTAAGAAACTAAAAAATGATGGTGTTGGCCCCTTTAAAAATAGTCTGGGTGAAATGGTGGATGAGGATGAGGAAAAAGCCAATATGCTAAATGACTTTTTTTCAACAGTATTTACACAAGAAAATCCCATGACAGACAATATGATCAGTGATAACAAAAATTCTCAATTAAATGTCACCTGCTTAACCCAAGATGAAGTACGGCATCGTCTAAAAATCACTAAAATTGACAAATCCCCGGGCCCGGATGGGATACACCCCAGAGTGCTGCAGGAATTAAGTGCTGTCATAGATAGACCATTATTTTTAATATTTAAAGATTCCAGAATAACAGGGTCTGTACCACAGGACTGGCGTATAGCAAATGTGGTATCAATATTCAAAAAGGGGACAAAAACTGAACTTGGAAATTATAGGCCAGTAAGCTTAACCTCTACTGTGGATAAAATCCTAGAGGGTTTTCTAAGAGATGCTATACTGGAGTATCTGAAGAAAAATAACCTCATGACCCATTATCACCATGGTTTTACGAGGGACCGTTCCTGTCAAACTAATCTGATAAGCTTCTATGAAGAAGTAAGTTCTGGACTGGACCAAAGAAATGCAGTGGATGTGGTGTATATGGACTTTTCAAAAGCTTTTGATATGGTGCCACACAAAAGGTTGATACATAAAATGAGGGCAATGGGGATAGGGGAAAATATGTGTAAGTGGGTTAAGAACTGGCTTAGTGATAGGAAACAAAGGGTGGTTATTAATGGAACACTCTCAGAATGGGTCACAGTTAACAGTGGGGTACCACAGGGGTCAGTGTTGGGCCCGCTTCTATTCAATATATTTATTAATGACCTTGTAGGGGGCATACAGAGTAGAATCTCAATATTTGCAGATGACACTAAACTCTGCAGGGTAATCAATACAGAGGAGGACAATTTTAAATTACAGGAGGATTTATGTAAACTAGAGGCTTGGGCTGCTAAATGGCTAATGAGCTTTAATGGGGATAAATGTAAAGTCATGCACTTGGGCAGAGGAAACAAAAGGTATAATTATGTGCTTAATTGTAAAACACTGGGCAAAACTGTCACTGAAAAAGACCTGGGTGTATGGGTAGATGACAAACTGACATTTAGTGGCCAGTGTCAGGCAGCTGCTGCAAAGGCAAATAAAATAATGGGATGCATTAAAAGAGGCATAGATGCTCATGAGGAGAACATAATTTTACCTCTATACAAGTCACTAGTGCGACCACACTTAGAATACTGTGTACAATTCTGGTCTCCGGTGTATAAGAAAGACATAGCTGAACTAGAGCGGGTCCAGAGAAGAGCGACAAAAGTCATTAGAGGACTAAGGGGTCTGCAATACCAAGACAGGTTATTAAACTTGGGGTTATTTAGCTTGGAAAAACAAAGGCTTAGGGGTGATCTTATAATAATGTATAAATATATGAGGGGACAGTAAAGAGACCTTTCTAATGATCTCTTTACTCTTATGCCTGAGACTGGGTCAAGGGGGTATCCTCTACATCTGGAGGAAAGAAGGTTTAATCATAATCACAGACGCGGATTCTTTACTGTAAGAGCAGTGAGACTATGGAACTCTCTGCCACATGATGTTGTAATGAGTGAGTCACTACTAACATTTAAGAAGGGCCTGGATGCCTTTCTTGAAAATGATAATATTACCAGTTATATATACTATATTCTTTGATAGGGCGTTGATCCAGGGAACTAGTCTGATTGCCATATCTGGAGTCAGGAAGGAATTTTTTTCCCCAATGTGGAGCTTAGTGTTGCCACATGGTTTTTTTTTGCCTTCCTCTTGATCAACATGTTAGGCTATGGGTTGAACTAGATGGATTTAAAGTCTTCCTTCAACCTTAATAACTATGTTACTATGTTACTATGTTACATATTGGGCCATCATCTTCCCTTTTCTCTGAAAGAGAAAAACATGCAAATTACCGTAATCGGTCATGCTACCGTGCATGTCTTCTAGAATCTTGATCACTTTTTTCTACAGTATCATGGTCTTAGGGTTGCCTGAACATGACTGTCTGTTGTGCCTCTCTATCTAGAGTCAACAACGCTTTCTCTGCCTTTAATGCAGGTGTCATAGGGTGGATCCAAAACCCAGTCCCACATCAGTAGATTGTCACCAGTAACCTTTGGCATGTTGCTGAACATAGCTCTAAAGGTACCTTTACACGCCACCACAGGAAGGCAGCAACTGCCGGGCACTGGGAATAATTGTGCCTGTTGCCATGAAATTGCTATGAAATGGCGGCGTGTAAATAGGGCAGTTCCTCCCGGTGTCCAGCAGTTGCTTCGAATACCTGTTGCTGAGCCGAGCTCAAAAACAGAAAGGCACAATTGCTATGGTGGTGGCGTGTAAATGGGGCACAGGCATGGATGTTGCGTTCCCTCGTGAACTCCCAGGGGCGTGCCACGGCGTCATGGATACCACGCCCCATCAGCGATCATTGGTGAGGGCTACTGTGTAACCATTGGCTGTCCCTTCACAGGGCGCCATATTTAAAGAGCTATCCATTCACAGTCCACAATTGCACTGGCGTCATGTATTAGCCAGCCTTCCTGCGTAGGCTGGCCAATCATGACGCTATTGCATTGTCCAATCAACGCTTGTGCATCACGGAATACACAACTCTGTCACGCCTATGTACTTACGGCGCGAAATATGTATGCCCATATTACTTTGTGGTAGCAGCGTGTGATGCAGCAAAGGTATTCCACAGGAAGTTAGCCGCGGCACCCGTCGGCACTTCGGGGGAACAAAGATACCTTCAGTGGAGCACGCAATGGCGGCGTGTATATGCGGCATTAGCGATCGATATCCACCGTTAAAAATGTGCGCGTGCATGTGTGGTGGATACCTGTTGCTAGCCACAGTGACGGCGTGTAAAGATGCCTTAAAGGTACCTTTACATGCCGCCACTGTTGCTAGCAACAGGTATCCACCGCACGTGCACGTTTTTAACGGTGGATACCGATCGCTAATGCTGCATATACACGCCGCCATTGTGTGCTCCACTGAAGGTATCTTTGTTCCCCGGAAGAGCCGACGGGTGCCGCGGCTAACTTCCTGTGGAATACCTTCGCTGCATCACACGCTGCTACCACAAAGTAATATGGGCGTACATATTTCGCGCCGTAAGTACATAGGCGTGACAGTTGTGTATTCCGTGATGCACAAGCGTTGATTGGACAACGCAATAGCGTCATGATTGGCCAGCCTGCGCAGGAAGGCTGGCTAATACATGACGCCAGTGCAATTGTGGACTGTGAATGGATAGCTCTTTAAATATGGCGCCCTGTGAAGGGACAGCCAATGGTTACACAGTAGCCCCCACCAATGATCGCTGATGGGGCGTGGTATCCATGACGCTGTGGCACGCCTCTGTGAAATCACTAGGCGACGCAACATCCATGCCTGTGCCCCGTTTAGACGCCACTACCATAGCAATTGTGCCTTTGTGTTGCCTTCGGTTTTTGGGCACGGCTCAGCAACAGGTATCTGCGTCCACTACAGGACACAGGAAGGAATTTCCCTATTTACACGCCGCCATTTTGTAGCCATTTCATAGCAACAGGAATAACTATCCCTAATGCCAGGCAGTTGCTACCTTTCAGTGGTGGCGTGTAAAGGTACCTTAAGGGACAAATCCTGTGGACAAATCCTTTAACTGATCCATCATTTTTACACTTGAATGTTGACGCCACGTTTTAACAGGTACAAGGTTGTAAGAGCTCAGACAATGAGGAGACAGTAGTAGTTGAATGAATAACAATTTATTTGCTGATCATAAACAAAGAATAGATGTCTTCAGCACAGGATCAGTGTTAAATTACATGGATAGCAATGAAACCTTATATTACAAGAAAAAATTAAGCAATTATGTTCGATAGGATAAAATCACAATAATATTTACACATTATCTTTCTATGCTCATCACTAAATAATGGATACAGTCACGACTATCTTAGTCCTAATATGCCATCCAGGGAACTCCAGAGTAACTACTGAACCTATCACCTATGAACCTGTCACTCTATAAGTTACACAAACCACCACACAAGCCCTAATGGGGGTCACTGTTAGGCCATAAATCCCAATTGATGAGTTTTACTGCATCCTCAGTACATTGACACCCTTCATTCTCCAAAGCACGGCCTAGGCCTCACTATAGGCTCACACAGTAAGTGACGACTCACACAGGCAATCCTGCACTACGGCCAAGTCGTCTCTCCCCCTCTCAGCTCTATCAGGTCGGGTCCTCTCTTGGATCTGTTCTCAGGTATTTTGCACTAACTGGTCTTCGATCGCTCCCTGGATCTGGTCATGGATTCAAGGGTCTTCTCCAGGATCTGGTCAAGGGTTGTCACCAGGATCTATGGCTTTAAGAGGCTCTACTGCCCCATAACTGCCCTGCTTCCAGGCACCAACTCCTCCAATTGTTTGGTTTCCTGGGCTTTTATAATTATTAATTGCACCACAGCTGTCACCGGACCTTGTGTCTCCTTCATTATTTTTCCTCGGGGATGGATACTTCACTCAACTATATTCATTTTCTCAAACGTATTCCATTCTTAACATTTTTGGTCAGGAGATGGCAATGTTTACTTGCAGACACTCAGTTTAAACACTATTGTGTGTGTCCTTTCACTCCTTCATCCCCTTACATCATTATTTTATATTATAAGATGAAGAGGAAATAGTATACAATTGGTAAAATGCAAAATTAAAAATGTGCTTATTATTATCACTTTTATTTTTCTTGGCCATAGAGCCTCTGGCTAGGTACATTTATCATAAGAAGAATGGATATTGCCTGGAAAATTGTGCACAAGATATCCTTGTTCACAGTAAAAATTTCAGACCATCGTAAGGATACAGACACATTAGGAAATGAACTTCTCCGTAGACATAACACAAACGAACACAAGTCCTGTTCTAGGTAATGGTCAATTAAATAAATAAATCACAGCAGGGTGCTCGGGGATAATATTAAATAGCAACTCCAGTAAATTGTAAAAAATGAAGAATGCAGCCATATTCTCTCTAACTCCACTAAGCCTTCCACTGGAAAACTTCGTTTTCTTTATTTTTTCTTTTTTAGTAAATGCACAATTTTGTTAATATTCGCTGATAATCTACTTTTCCAGGGGTTGCTCCAGGGAAAATGGATCACAACAGTTGGATTGTACAATGGTATCAAACAAACTTAACATGTTTTTTATATTGGACTTTATTGATAAAATTAGATTTCCATAAATTTAGGGTGCTAGACAAGTCATGAATGATTGTCATGAGTTCAGCTAACTTGTATAGTACTTACATTTTTTCTTTTATCTTGGCAAAATATACATTTATAGAAAACCTCTTATTTTGTATATATAGTGTTTGCATTTTACTTTATGTAGAGTAACTTGGTAGAGCAGAGTGTCAGACATTACCTAGCTAATATTGGTAACACCTCCTTTCATTTAAAGTAAAAGCCCAGTCTCACATAATGACGCATCAGCGATCCCGATAACGATGTGCAGAGATCGCTGGTAAGATGTCAAACAGGCATCTTACCAGCGATGTGAAAAACGACGCACTAGCAATCCAGAATCATACCGAGGTCATTGTGAATTTTCTCTCCATAGCATAGCATTGAGATCGTTGCTCACTATCTTTGTCAAACACAACAATGTAGCATTTCCAGCGGCAGCACAATGACGCAGGTATGACCCAGAGCAGTGTGTAACGAACAACGATATCACAGCAGGGGCCATATCGTTGGTGCACGTCACACAGAACGACATCGCTGTTGCGTCACGGGTTTCGTGACGCAAGAGCGATCCCAATACCGATCCCAATAGCGATCTCTTTATGTGTGACAGGGCCTTAAGTTCTAGAGGCAGATACTCATGCAGATCTGTATCTAGTCTATAGATTGTAACTAATGATGAGCAAACACTATGATGCTCGGGTGCTGGGTATAATGAAAGTCAATGGAAAACTTGGGCATTTTTCTGGAACATCTTCCAGAAAAATGATCAAGTTCCCTCTTTGACATCCATTATACTCAGTACACAAGAAGAGCCCGTCCAAGCGTCTGCATACTTGTTACAAGCACCAAGCACCCCTTGGATGGTAGTGCTCGCTCATCATTAACTGTAACAGATATAGTTAACTTCATGTGACCTGCATACTTGTGCCGGGTAAGGTTGATACTAATGACAGATACCCATAGACAGCACTATATGGCTACAGCTACACTTGGTCTCCTGCTGTGCATGATCCATGATATAAAGATGATGTTCACATCAGTTATTGCACATGAGCATAGAAAGAGGTTTTTTTTTACAGTCTGGTACAAAGATGGTGGCAACGTCAGTTAATGACATTACTGTAGATCCTACACTTCCAAAGGAAAGAAACAGATTTAATATGAAATCTCAATGCAAATAATATGCAAATAATCTGGCCAATCAGGAGATACTTTGGTCTACCTGCGCTGCGGCCAGTGTACTCTAAGTGGTGTTATTTCGGGTACAAATTTACGGACAGACAGACTAAGACATCTATGTAAGTAGATAGATATATACATGTATAAATAAAATGTATAGACAAATTATCACCATAAAACATGTACATACCATGGCTCTTCTAAAGCATCTTGATCGTCATGGTTTCCTGATTTAAGTCAAATGCACAGTCCTGAAAAAAAAAGAAGATAATAATTAGGTATTAAAACAGCCCATAAAGTCTTTACTTCAACAGTTTCCATGAAATAAGGAGAATTTTGATTATGGGCATCAAAGTAAAGTGATTCTGAACAGTTTGGAATGTGTATCAATATTGAAGGTGAAGAAAGACGCCAAAGTATCTAAGAAAACATTCTTGCCGTAACAAGCTGAACTGTATTAGCACAATATGTACAACGCTGAAACAATACTGATAACATCATGTGTCCACCTTGTGGCACATTCCCATAGTTTCTCAGGATGAGGCACTACAATATCACACAGCTTTTTTATTTTTTGCTTCCGCAATAGGTTCAGTCGAGTATTCCACATCAAAAACAACAGTCGGTCTTTTGTATTATTAAAAAATCTTCAGAAGCTTGAAACAATTCTGGTTGCTTTCATTCTTGGCTCATAGAAGAACACTGGAGTCCAGCGAGTCTGTGCACTACTGACCTACAGCATTGTATTCCTAAACAAAAGCTACAAAAACACACATTCATTATTTTATGCAACTAAAAATACTCATTTTTTTCATAAATTACAGCATTAATGTTCAGGAAGTGATGGGAGCGGTGACATATCTTTTTAACTTGATTTTTTGTTAATGCTCTTCATACAATGAAGTACTGTGTGCATTTAATATTGACTATGTTTTACTACTACTTGTGATCAGCTTAAAATGTTTTTGTCAATGCTGCAAGAACGGATAATTTTTTTACCAGAAGTTAAATAATTAATTCTTGTTGAAAAAAAACCCCCACCATATACGGTAAGTTACTGTATGAATGAATGTTAAAATATTGACTTTAATGATTGGACACATCTAGATATACTCAAAAAATATTGTCCATGTTAGCAGTGTTAAATGTCCATTATTTCCAATTATTTATTATTTCTTTTGTAAAATGTGTTGTAGAAAAATAGAGAACATAAAGTGAGTGACCACAGTATTAGATACATCCATTCAGTAACACATTGCACTACCTTTAGCATTTGCATCAATTTATTGTGGCATACAGTCCCTGCGGGATTGTACCCGCAGAAGCGCCAGATGAGCGCGAAACGTTCTTTGTACCATCGGGGCTACCCGGTCCTCCTTCCTTTGCACCCCCACCTGTAACACCCCTGTGATGCATTAAATGGATTGAGCACTTTTATCCTATGTGCAGCCCTGCTCTTTTTCTAAACTGGAAGTGATATATCGCTGTGTGGAGGAAGTGTGCACCAGGAATAGAGGCTCACAGTGTGTGGGACCTGCATGAGAGGTCCCAGGGGATCCTGGAGGGCTGCTGGAACTGACAGAGACGCACGGAGGGAGCGGTGGTGCTTGCTTTAACCTGCAAACTGTAAGTGTCTTATGAACTTAAGCAGTTATCTTTGCTCTGACAGTTTCTGTGTTGTATTTCACCTCTTTCTTGGCTGCAGACACAGAGAGGAGAATACAGTCCCCCCTCACAGTGATCTCCTGTGCAGTGATGTGGTGTGAGTATGTGACATGCATATTCATACATGGGGAGTGGACAGCAAGAAAACTAAGTGGATCATTCACTGTGAAAGATGGAATGAATCTCTCTATTTGAAGTTTACAGAAGATAGGAGGTAAATATAAATAAAAGAAATTCATCAATAGAGAGAATTTAGAGTGAGGAATTAGAAGATGATAGCAATTACATATGGATTTTTGACCTGACATTTTTCCTTTAGCTTCTGACAAACTGCTCTTGTAAATCCTGCAATATCACCAGCCCCAATCATCGGCTGCTTTCAGAGCAGTTCTCTATTCCCCACCTGCTCTGTCCTGACCTGTTTGCTTTTTCAAATGCTGTTGAATCTCTATGTGTAAATATAGTATTTACAGTGCACACCTCAGAATAAACCACGTATAACTGAATTTGTTACAGAAGAACTTTATAATTCTACTAATACTATAGTTTTATTGCTCACCAGAACTGTCACTTAAGGAGGAGTCTCTGCCTAGCCAGAAACTAAGAAGTAAGGAGATTGCAGAATTGTGAACTGCCCAAGAGACAATTTGAGAATACCCTTTAAGATCTGAGAACTGTGAAAGCCAGATAAGACAAGGAAATAGTCCAATATTTTCTTTCTGCACTAGTCCAAAACTATATGACAATTAATGTCGTGCCTTTCTTTGAAATACTGTATATTGTTTGCTTGTTCAGAGATGACTCTATAGCGCCATCTGTTGACAATGTTCCCACATTACATTATGTTTACTGCATAGTATAATTTTGGTCCCTCCATGCCTATGTAATCCCATGAGGCCGTGCTCTAGGCTCAGCCCCTTCTCCTCCAGTAGCCATTATAGCTTCATACAAGCTGACATCCTGGTGTGCTGACCCTTCTCTCCCTAGATTTCAGCTTATCTGCATGTTTCCCTCAACATAGCACAGTCGGTGAGTTTAATATGCTGCTGCCCACCTATATGTAACAATGTAATGTTTTGCACTTCATGTATACTTATGTTGTACTGAGAATTTCTATCTGTTTTTTATAGTTTTACACTTAACCATTAATAAAAGTTGAAAAGGACCCCCAGCGTCCATGTCAATGCATTGATGGGAAAGAGTTTACCTGTCTGCCAACTCGTTCTTCAGGAGTACAGAGCGAGGGTGCCAGAACAGTAAAACGACTACTATAAACGGGGTCGAAGCACAGACACTGACTTCTAGCAGAGAACAGTAAAGCTGCATTCAGACACAATGTCAGATATAGGATCTGAAGTTTATGTGACACGCTCCCATGTAAGCGCATCTTCACGGAAGTCTGTGAGCAGCGCTGCAATTGCCATCGCCAGGGCAAAGGCGGAAGCCGCAAAAGTGAGAGCTGCTTACGCTGAACAGGAGTGGAGACTAAAGAAAGAAAAGGCACGTCTGGAAGCCGACCTTGCAAAACTCGCCATAGACACAGAAGCAGCGGCAGCAGAAGCTGAGGTACAGGTTTTAGAAGAAGCAGCACGCTGCGATAGTGAAAGGTTCAGCTTAAGGCTCGGACCTGAACTTAATCATCATGATATCTCACAACGCACTTCAGACTACGTGCTACAGCATGCCACATTAGATGACCATCTACATTCAGCTCCAAGAGAGATGCCGAATCCTGTCATTCAGCCATCAACCTTCATTCACCAATCATCCCACATTAAGCATGAAAGTAATTCTGTCCAGCTTCCATCATCAGTGAGACCAGCACCCGAACCTGTAGATCCCTACTACACAGAGAACACTTTCAAGATAGAGGACCCCGACGGTGACTATCGTGACGAAGATGCATTTTACGGCAACGATAGCTCACGGAGACCTCATCACAGCAACAGGCAACCGGACCGCCTTCTCAGAGATCAAGAGCTACCAGCTTTCCTCAAGTTCTTTGCACGTCGTGAGTTACTCACCAAAGGTCTCTTAAAGTTTAACGACCGTCCCGAAAGTTTCAGAGCATGGAGAGCTTCCTTCAGAAATGCCACCGCTGACCTAGACATCTCTGCCAGCGAAGAGATCGACCTCTTGGTTAAGTGGCTAGGAAATGAATCGGTAGAACACGCGAAACGCATCAGAGATCTCAGCATCAACAACCCGAGGAAAGGTTTGCGCACGTTATGGGAGAGACTTGATGAGTGCTATGGCTCCTCAGAAATGATAGAAGAATCCCTCTTCAAAAGGTTGGAAGACTTTCCTATAATCTCTAATAAGAACTTTCCCATGCTAAGAGAATTGAGCGACCTCTTAGTAGAACTCCAAGTCGCCAAGACTGAAGGAGACCTGCCAGGCCTCACATTCCTAGACACATCCAGAGCCATCAAACCCATAGTGAAGAAACTACCTTACAGTTTGCAAGAGAAATGGTTGAACTGGGGTTCAGATTACAAGCAGCGTCACAACGTGGTGTTCCCTCCATTCCACATCTTTGTAGATTTTGTCCGCCAGCAGGCCAAGATAAGGAACGATCCCAGCTTCAACCTTTCTGCCGTAGATCCTGTCAACCCAAGAACAAGTAAACCTGTTCCAGTTCGCAACCCCAGAGACTCACCTATCACCGTACACAAAACTAATGTGTCTTCTGCAGACTCATCACACAAGACCCACAGTACAATAGACCCGGAAAGGGAGTGCCCCTTACATAAAAGGCCTCACCCACTACAAGAGTGCAGGAGTTTTAGGGGAAAATCCCTTAAAGACCGTAGACTCTTCCTCAAAGAGAACAACATATGCTACAGATGTTGCGCATCTACATCCCATTTAGCTAAAGACTGCAAAGCCAGTATTGTTTGTTCGGAGTGTAACAGCCAAGAGCACAGCACAGCTCTACACCCAAGGCCAGCCCTGCAGACCCCCTCATCCATAGACCGACTTACAGAGCACGGCGGGGAGGAGAAAGACAGTACACCTCCTGAAGTGTCACCCCAGTGCACCCAAGTCTGCGGAGAAGGTCTTATTAACAAATCCTGCTCAAAGATCTGTTTGGTTACAGTTTACCCTATTGGCCACAGAGAAAAGGCGGTTAAACTCTACGCTATACTCGATGACCAGAGTAATAGATCACTTGCCAGCTCAGTTTTCTTTGACATCTTTAAAATCGAGGGACTCAGCTCGTCCTACTCACTAAAAACATGCACAGGAGTGAGTGAAGAATCTGGGAGGAGAGCGACAGGTTATCAAATCGAATCCCTGGATGGGAAGACATCCTTAGCCCTTCCTACACTAATCGAGTGTAATTCTATCCCGAACAATAGAGAAGAAATCCCCACTCCAGAAGCGGCACTATATCACCCTCATTTGAGAAGCATAGCGCATCTTATTCCCGCACTCAATCCCCAAGCCAAGTTAGTCCTTTTGCTAGGGAGAGACATCATCAGAGTCCACAAGGTGAGGAAACAGATAAACGGTCCTCATAACTCGCCTTATGCTCAGAAGCTAGACCTAGGATGGGTAGTTATAGGGGACGTTTGCCTCAGAGACGCTCACAAGTCAAACAGCATTCACTCTCTCTACACAAACACGTTGGAAAGAGGCCATCCATCCTTTTTCCTACCCTGCCCCAACAAATTCCTTGTGAAGGAGAAGCACACCAACTCGGCACAATTAAATGGCAGAGAAGACAACGCCACTGAATCTAAAGTCCTAGACTCATCCACAGACTCTCTTCCTGTACAACGCAGTCTAGGGTTTAATTGGGACTCAGAGTCTGATGGTTTAACTTTTCAAGTCAACCTAGAGAAAAAACCCTTCACATGATGAAGCGTCCTGTCCACAATCAACGATCCTGATGACTCATCTCTGCTTACTCCTCCAACTCTCCTTACCCAGAAGTTTAATGTGAGCACGCCGACGTCCAGAAAGTCTACTACTAAAGACTTGTACAAATCCTAGTGGAAAAGAGTTCAAATGCTAGCAGACCTGTCTCTGAACTTATTCCTTTGCTCTAGTTCAAGTTTATGTGGCATCCCCCGGATACCAGACGGGGAGTGTCGTGCCTTTCTTTGAAATACTGTATATTGTTTGCTTGTTCAGAGATGACTCTATAGCGCCATCTGTTGACAATGTTCCCACATTACATTATGTTTACTGCATAGTATAATTTTGGTCCCTCCATGCCTATGTAATCCCATGAGGCCGTGCTCTAGGCTCAGCCCCTTCTCCTCCAGTAGCCATTATAGCTTCATACAAGCTGACATCCTGGTGTGCTGACCCTTCTCTCCCTAGATTTCAGCTTATCTGCATGTTTCCCTCAACATAGCACAGTCGGTGAGTTTAATATGCTGCTGCCCACCTATATGTAACAATGTAATGTTTTGCACTTCATGTATACTTATGTTGTACTGAGAATTTCTATCTGTTTTTTATAGTTTTACACTTAACCATTAATAAAAGTTGAAAAGGACCCCCAGCGTCCATGTCAATGCATTGATGGGAAAGAGTTTACCTGTCTGCCAACTCGTTCTTCAGGAGTACAGAGCGAGGGTGCCAGAACAATTAACAGATGGGGCATTATCCTTCTTTACAGTGTCTACTTGACATAGGTTAAGCTGCTGTCATGATGGAATAAACGTGGTCAACCACAAGGCTTAGTTAAGCCATACTTTGTAGACATTCAGCAAGAGGAATTAGAAGACCCAGGGTGTGAAAAAAAATTCCCAACATTATCACTCCATTAGTCTTGACTGTTAACACCTGACACAAAAGCTATATGGATTCTTGGTGTTTGCACTGAACTTAGACCCTTCTACTAGTAACATTGCGATGGAAACCTGGATTTATGTGACCAAGCAATACTTTTCAACTGCTTGCTGATACAATAATATTTGCTCCCTTTTACACAATGGGGATTATATTGTGGTTTCCCTTAGAAAGCAATAGCATATTTTGTGCTAAGGATTGTAGAGTATTGGCCACCAATTTACTTAACTATACTCTGCCTGATTAATTGAACATTACTTGATCTTGTCACTGGATTATGAGGAATATTCACAATATTAGCATTTTTCAGTGGTGTAACTAAAGTGCAAAATTTTGACCTAGAGCCGCCCCCCTTCCCCTGCCCGCATGTTGGTCAGATGTATGGGCCTTTGTAGTGTTCTAAATTCTATAAACTGAGAATTAATCTTAGGGTGCGTTCACATGTTGCATGTTTGCTGAATCCTTTTTACACGCAAGCTCATCACAAACCAGAGATGGATAATTAAATACAGAAGTGGAGCACTTGTTTCTATTATACTTTTCCTCTGATTGTTCCACTCCTGGTTTGTGATGAGCTCACACGTAAAAAAAATGCAGCAAATACGCAGCAAATACGCAGCATGTGAAATTACGCTTACACTCAAAAATCTGCTTTCTGATGATTAAATTTTATTTATTTAGTGGCAGGAAGAATGTTTTGGTCTGGCAATTAGACCTTCATCAGTATGCAATGCTTGTTGAGAAATGCAATCTTGACAAGCTCTATGTCAGAGAGCGGTGGTATCCACTGATGGGCTGTATTATGCTACACCAGCCTGCATTTCTCAACAAGCATTGCATACAGCTGAAGGTTTAATTGTCATACTGAAACATTTGTGCATTCTTGTACCACTGCATAAATAAGGTTCATTCTCAGTATATCTGAAGGTTTTAGACTGTACCTTTGCACCATCACCTCAGGAGTGACATAATATCTATTATTACTAAATCCTATAAAGACATGCAAATTGCTCTCCCTTCCCCTTCATTATGTAGTAACTCTGTACTAATATTCTCATCCTGAGCCCCTTACATGTAAATATGTCCCCCATCCTAGTAAATATGTCCCCTATCCTTGTAAATATGTACCTAATCTTGGTATGTATTTGTCCCCCATCCAGGTATATATTTCTCCATCCTGGAATAAATGTCCAACATTTTGCTAAATATGTCTCTCATCCTGATATTTAGGTCCCACATCCTGGTAAATATGTCCCCCAGCCTGGTATATATGTCTCCTTCCAGGTAAATATGTCAGCCATCATGATACACTGTATGTGTCACTATATGTGGCTCCATCCTGGTGTATATGTCCTCATCCTGGTATACAAGTCATAATCCTGGGCACATCCTGTTATATATGCCCCCCTTCCTTTTCCCACCCTAGTAAATATGTCCCTATCTTGGTATATATGTTCCATCCTGGTATATATGCCACCATGCTGGTATATATGTCCCACATTCTGGTACATATGTTCTCATCATGGGCCAATCCTGTTCAGCCTTTTCTTGAAGACTTCAATTAAAGGGAAACATGCCACCTCTTGTGGCAGCCTGTCCCACTCATTGATCACCCTCACTGTCAAAAACCTTTTCTTATATTGAATATGTGTCTCCTCCTATTCGGTTTCAAACCTTCTTTTCTTATGCAAATGAATATAAAGCTGATCCAATAACAAGTAGGAGCCGCACACAGGATTCTTTTTGCAGCCTTTATTTTTTCTTCTTGTGGGGTCTTACAAAGTGGAGGGTGCGGGAGGGAGGACGGGGGAGCAGCCTATACTACGGCCGTTTCGCACCGTCAGTCGTGCTTCTACGGGTACGGTAGATTGTACCTGTAGAAGCACGACTGACGGTGCGAAATGGCTGTAGTATAGGCTGCTCCCCCGTCCTCCCTCCTGCACCCTCCACTTTGTAAGACCCCACAAGAAGAAAAAATAAAGGCTGCAAAAAGAATCCTGTGTACGGCTCCTACTTGATATTGGAACTGGAAGTGACGTTATGCTGCTTACAAGAGGCCAGGCACCAGGATTACAGCGTGTGCAGCAAGGAGGAGAGAAGTTATGACTCCAGGGGGCCCTCCAGGAACACTGGTATCAGCGTAACCGCGGCAGGAGGTGCTGGCTCCTTCAACAAACTGTGAGTGAATATAAAGCTGATTCCTCTACAGTCCTTAATATATTTGTAGACAGCTATTATGTCTTCTCTCAGTCTTCTTTTTCACAAGCTAAACATTCCCAAATCCTTTAACTGTTCCTTATAGGACAACGATTTTCAGACTGGTCACCGTTCTAGTATATATATAATGGAATATATGTCTCCATCCTGGTATGTATGTTCCCTATCTTGGCCTCCATCCTGGTATATATGGGTCCTTGACCCATACTAGCATCTGTGTCCCCCATCTTGTCAAAAGAGTCCTCCATGCAGGTGAAACAAGCTATCCTTCATTTGTGAAAGCAGAAACAAGCCATCTGAGAAATTACTACAATATTAGGAGTGGCAAAATGTACAGTTTGGTACAACCTAAGAAAGAAAGCATGGGTGACCTCAACAATGCAAAAATCCCACGACGTCCACAGAAGACAACAATGGTAGATGATCGCAAAATAATTACCATAGTGAAGATAAACCCTTTCACAACAGCCAACCAAGTAAACAACACTCCATGATGTAGGCGTAGCAATATCCAAATCTACCATAAAGAGAAGACTGTATGAAAGTAAAAACAAAGGGTGCACTACATGGTGCAAGCCATTCATAAGCCTCAAGAATAAGAAGGCTAAATTGGACCTTGATAAAATAAATATCTTTACAAACCAGCACAGTTCTGGAAGAAAATTCTTTGGACAGATGAAACCAAGATCAACCTCTATCTGGAAGATGGAAAGAAAAAAATATGACGAAGTCATGGTACAGCTCATCATCCAAAGCATACCACATCATCTGTTAAACATGGCAGAGGCAGTGTGATGGCTTGGACATGTATGGCTGCCAGTGGCACTGGGTCCCTAATGTTTTTTGATGATGGCTCACAGGACAGAAGCAGCTGGATGAATTCAGAAACATACAATGTGCTCAAATCCTTCTAAATGCAGCCATACTGATCTGTCGGCCTTTCATAATAACGATGGACAATGACCCAAAACATAAAGCCAAAGCAACTGAGGAGTTTATTAAAGCAAAGAACTGGAATATTCTTGATTGACCAACTCAGTCACCTGATCTTAACCCAACCTTTCACTAGTTAAAAACTAAACTTCAGACAGAAAGGACCACAAACAAACAGCAACTGAAAACCACTGCAATAAAGGCCCGGCGGAGCATTAAAAAGAAGGAAACAACGTCTGGTGATGTCCATGAGTTCAAGACTTCAGGCAGTCATTGCCAACAAAGGGTTTTTAACCAAGTATTGGAAATTCACATTTTATTTACAATTATTTAATTTGTCCAATTACTTTTGAGTTCCTGAAATGAAGAATTGAGTTTAAAAAATGCTTTAGCTCCTCACATTTTTCTGCAATCATTTTGCTCAACCCACTGAATTAAAAGATGAAAGTCTGAAATTAAACTACATCGGAATTGTTTTCTTCAAAATTCATTGTGATAGTGTGCGGAACAATAATTAGAAAAATGTTGTCCCTGTTCAAATATATATGGAACTAACTGTATATATATATTCCTGTCCTGGTATATGTCACTATCCCTCCCCTGGTATATGTGTCCTTATCATGGGCCCCTTCCTGTTATATGTAGATAAAAAAAAAGTTATCCAGTGATAACGTCTCCATCAGTAAAAACTTTGTTTTATTGAACAATTTTTAAAAGCGAAAATTGCCATGCAAACAATTAAATCTGCTGTACAGAAAACCAATGTGTTTCAGCAGAGTGCTAAGGCACTCTGCCAAAACATGTCGGTTTTCCATGCAGCAGATAGAATTGTTGGTATGTAACAAGGAAGGAGAGAAAGTCTAACACTGCGGCATGTTCTGGTCTGGGGCTGTCCGGGATGCCCCTGACAGCAGCGGACCGGATCAGCACACAGGACTGGAGGGCTAATGTTTCCTCCGGTCCGGTGAGCAGCGCACGCAGCTGCAGCCGCTGACAGGTCAGGACCGCGGTGCCCGCGGTCCTGACTTATCAGCAGCAGGAACTGCGTGCGGCTGCACACCGGACCGGAGGACATATTGGCCCTCCAGTCCTGTGTGTCAGGGTCATCCCGGACAGCCCCAGACCGGATCGTGACGCAGTGTGAAGGCACCCTAATGGTACCTTTACACGCAGCTACAGGTAACATGTTTTCCACAGGTAACTTACTGGCTGCAGTGAAATCATGGAGACATAGTTCCATTTGTACACAGCAACAAGATAGAACCATGTCTCCATGATTTCACTGCAACCAGTAAGTTACCTGTGGAAAACCTGTTACCTGTAGCTGCGTGTAAAGTGGCCATTAGGGTACCGTTACACGTTGCAACATTGAATGCAATTTCACTTGCAATTTGCTGGTTGCAGTGAAATCATGGACACATTGTTCTATTTTGTTGCCGTGTACAAATGGAACAATGTGTCCATGATTTCATTGCAACCAGCAAATTGCAAATGCAATGTTGCGACGTGTAACAGTACCCTAAAAAGCGATACAACCTCAAATATTTTTAACCATTTTATCACAAAAGTTCATTCAGTAACAAGCGACAAGAAGGCAATCACAAAGACATTTAAAAACAATTAAAAAGGCCAGAGTTCTGCCATTTTTAGCCTTTTAATTGTTTTTAAATGTCTTTGTGATTGCCTTCTTGTCGCTTGTTACTGAATGAACTTTTGTGATAAAATGGTTAAAAATATTTGAGGTTGTATCACTTTTTAGACTTTCTCTCCTTCCTTGTTAGATTGCATTCAAGTTAGTCTAGCGATCGTAATGTAACAATTTATACGACTAGTGGTGCCCTCCTAACCCCCTACATAGAATTGTTGGTATGGCAATTTTCGCTTTTAGAATAATAACTAGATAGGTACCTAATGCTATTGCATCAGGAGGGCAGTGATGTCACAATGGGGGTGTTATCTGTGGCACTCGGGGTGGTGGACACCTCTCCCCCTGTGCGCTTCCCCCCTGTCCGCTCTCTCTCTCCCGTGCACTATTCCCCTGTATGCTCCTTTGAGGTGCCTTAGTCCTGTGTGCTCTCCCCCTGTTCTGTTTTCTCCCCACTGTGCTCTCTCTTTTGAGCTTTCTCCCCCTGTGCACTCTCTCCCCCCTTGTGCGCCCTCCCCCTCCCCCCTGTGCGCTCACCCCCTGTGGGCTGTCTCTCCTTCCTGTGGGTTTTTGATCCTCTTGTGCTGTTCCTTCCCCCGGTGGCCTCTCTCCCCCTGTGGGCTGTTTCTCCTCCCTGTGCCCTCTCTATCCCCCCTGTGGGTTGTCTCTCTTCTCTGTGGGCTGTCTCTCCCCCCTGTGCACACTCTCCTCATGTGCTGACTGTTCCCCATATGCTCTCTCTTCCCACTCTGTTCTGTCTCTCCCCCTTGTGCACTCTCCCCATTGTGTGCTGTCTCTCTTCACCTATGTGATCTCTTTCCCCCATGGGCTGTCTTTCCCGTCTGTGTGTTCTCACTTACCCAGTATGCTCTCTATATCCTTGTGCTGTCTCTCCCCTGTGCACTCTTTCCCCCCTGTGGGCTGTCTCTTCCCCCTGTGTGCTCTCTCTCCCTTTGTGCTTTCTTTACCCTTGTGCAATCTCTCCCCCGTGTGCTCTCTTTCCCCCTGTGCACTCTCTCTCCCCCATGTGAATGTATATCCCCCTGTGGGTTGTCTCTCCCCCTGTGTACTTTCTCTCCCCCGTGTACTTTCTCCTTGTGCTGTCTCCTGCTTGTGTGCTCTATCCCCACTGTGTGCTGTCTCTGCCATACTGAGGGCACGATCTACCCCCTGTGGGCTCTCCCTTCCCCATGTGGGCTGTCTCTTCCCCCGGCGTTCTCTCTCTTCCCCTTGTGTTGTCTCTTCCATTGTGCAGTCTCTCCCCCATGCACTCTCTGTCCCCTTGTGGTGAACAAAGATGGCGGTGATGTAAGTAAGTGCACCAGGCCATGCTGCCACTATCTTTGTATACCCAGGTGACCAAAGATGGCATCCACCTGAATAAGTGTGTATGCACATTATACGGCTTCATCAACCGAAAAATTCAAATGTTTCGGCCAGGGCTGTGGAGTCTGTAAGCCAAACCACCTACTCGAACTCCTCAGATAGAGTAGGGATCCTCCACATGCCATTTTGGTTTTTGTTATTATGTGAATAATTATTTTCATGTACAGTGATTGTTACTTTTTGTCAATGGAATAATATTGTTGTGTATGCACTGGAATCGCATTTTACCATACCTTATAGTGACCTCCCACTGTTTCTGATGTCATGATGATGCATTTGATTGTTTGTTGTCTCTATGAGGGTACATAATGTCGACAATATGATCTGTTCTTGATGTTTGTATCCCTGAAGAAGGAACAAAGTGAGCTCCGAAACTCGTCAGAAATAAATACATCATTGCAGCAAACCTTTTTGTGGTCCTAGTTTCCCTAAAGCAATGTGAATTTCAGGCTTTTAATCATTATTATGAAACATACAATCAAAGTATTTAGTACATAATAATAATTATTAATAATATTATTCGTCACATAATGCATTGAACTACTGCACCTAATTTATTATATATTTTAAGAGTTGTAGTCAGTCCATTTTATTCCAACTCCACCATAATGGGCACCGACTCTGACTCCACAACTCCAACTCCAACTCGACAACCCTAGTTATGGGTCTTGGAACATATCAAGGGAAAAGAAAAAGCAGTGTGTATAAACAAAATGGGATCACCCAAATTTAATGAAAAAAATCACAAATGGGCAAGAAGATTGCTTCGGTAGCCATGCGTTTTCTTCAACATTATGGCAGTTCACCAAGTTGTGCATGTATCACAATAATCAATAAGGTACATTCTTCAATCCGGGGAGGTCATTCGACTGACTAACTCTTGAGGAGGGAATCCCGTTGGATCTTTAATCTAAAAACCTTATCACCAACAGGGTTTAATGAGGAGTTACTATACACTGGATTTTATAAAAAATACAAAATAAAAATCCTTCAGTTACATGGGGGCAGGTGGAGTATTGGGAGATGTGGTAAAATATTTAACGATCCACCTGGTGCCTTACGTATAGACTATGGCACTATCATTTGTGCAACAGGCATGTGTTTCTTCGCTTCATGGACCGCTACTTCCCATAGTTTGTACTTCTCCCTTGCTATATATGTTTCCCTAAAGTATTTTTCTCCTCGTTTTATCCCTAGGCTCCATAATAGGGATTTCAGAAGTGGCTTCTTCAAAATCAGATGCCCAGTTCCTGGACCATATTGAAGATGGGGATACCATTTAGAATGAAGAGGAGGTAGCGAACAAGCTGCATCAAGTTTACTTTCCTTCAATTTTCGACTTTGGTATTTGGGAACATATCTGGGCATGATATGTTACTTGGCCGTGTAATAAATGTCCTGATTTTTTTTAAATTTGTCAGGACTTCTTAATACTCTACCGCCCCTGATACGAGATCATACCAATGTCCCCAAATCTCCGAACATGTGGTGGTGTGGATGGGGCTCATTCGCCTTGGATCACACACCCAATATCCATTTGTTTTGGTGGGGTTCTTTTTTTTATTGATTTATTTTTTACCTCTCTTTTCACGCCATCATCTTTTTTATAATCTCCAATATGTGGGGGTTTGACATCCCATTTACACCCACATTACTGTCATCAAAAAAGCCCCAGCAGGCCATTTCTAAGCCATGCCTATATATAATGGGCTCTTTCCATTCCTTGAAACCCCCTTCAGTATTCTTTTGCTTACACCCTTGTGCGGTCTTTCTGGCAAAAGGTGCATATTAATCCATATATGATTCCCCAACAACGTTAGATATAATTTATCCAGCGTGGTACCCTGGGAAAAAAATCTCTATTGAGCATGGTTGCTCACTTTTGTGTTTTGCCACTTATGGAATACTCCCAATGCTTTTTGTAAATACATGTGGACCTATCTTCATTGTAGTCCTTTCCCCGTGTCCACACATTCGTATATTATATGCGCCCTCCACTATATATCATTTTATGATGGCGCACTCTCTCTGGCACATCGCGAAACAATAGAGTGTGCCTTCTGCTACATACAAACTTATGGTGGCACGTTTAGTTCACCGCACACTGTATATACTTACATCAAAACACAGTGGTGCAAGGGCATGTATCTGAGCACACATCAGTCAGACACCATCCTACATTGGCTGGGTTTCTTTAGCGCATTTCTGGACCAGAGTATGTGCCCTACGCCACACACTAACTCATAGTGGCACTCTTTGCACACTGTGTATGGATATATTAAAATACAGTAGTGTGGACACCCATAATGCACATTATATACACCTGAGAGCACTTAGGGCATCGTGTTGCATTGCGCATTGCATAGATATTCAGAGACTCGTTTGCATCTGCCACAATTTTGTACTCTAGGTCACAGTGCACATTTTGCATGCACTCTGCAAGGCTATTATTATTATTATTATTTATTTATAGAGCACCATTTATTCCATGGTGCTTTACATGAGAATGCAATACATACAAACAAGTTAAAAATACAATGAACAATCTAACAGTGACAGACCGATACAGAAGGGAGAGAGAGGACCCTGCCCTTGCGGGCTTACATTTTACAGGGCAATGGGGAGAGAGACAGTAGGTTGAGTCTGCACTGGTGGTGGCAGAGCCCCGGGTCCTATGGTAGTGGAGCACCAGGTCCGAAGGTGGTGGGACAACAGGTCCAGTGGTGGTGAGATGGCATTGTGGTCATTGCAGGTTGTAGGCTGTTCTGAAGAGATGGGTTTTCAGGTTCCGCTTGAAGGTTCTGAGTATGGAGGACAGTCGGACGTTTTGGGGTGCAGAATTCCAGAGAATGGGGGATGCTCGGGCGAAGTCTTGCAGGCGGTTAGATGAGGAATGTACAAGTGTGGAGGAAAGAAGGAGGTCTTGGGAGGATCGAAGATTACGAGTTGGATGATATCGGGAGATTAGTTTAGAGATATATGGGGGGGATAGATTGTGGACGGCTTTGTAAGTCAATGTTAGTAGTTTGAATTGGATATGCTGGGGAATTGGGAGCCAGTGGATTTGCAGAGGCTAGAAGTGGAGGAATAGCAAGGACAGAGGTGGATAAGTCGGACAGCAGAGTTAAGGACAGATTAGAAAGGTGCAAGAGTGTTAGTAGGGAGGCCACAGAGGAGGAGGATGCAGCAGTCGAGACGGGAGATGATGAGGGCATGCACTAGTAGTTTAGTAGATTGAGGGTTGAGGAAGGGACGGATTCTAGAAATATTTTTGAGTTGGGGGTGGCAGGAGGTGGCAAGGGCTTGGATGTGCAGTTTGAAGGACAAGGCAGAGTCAAGGGTTACTCCAAGGCAGCGGACTTCAGGTACAGGGCAAAGTGTGATGTAATTTATCGTGATAGATAGGTCTGGTAAGGAAGGTGTGTGAGATGGAAGAAAGATGATGAGTTCGGTTTTGTCTACATTGAGTTTTAGGAATCGAAAGGAGAAGAAGGAAGATATGACTGATAGACATTCTGGGATTCGGGATAGGAGAGAGGTGACGTGTGGGCCTGAGAGGTAGATCTGTGTGTCATTAGCGTACAGGTGATACTGGAAGCCATGGGACTTTATGAGTTGCCCCAGACCAAGGGTATAGATTGAAAAAAGGAGGGGACCCATGACAGAGCCTTGAGGGACCCCAACAGAGAGGGGATGGGGCAAGTAGGTTGTGTGGGAGTGGGAGACACGAAATGTGCGTTTGGAAATATAGGAGGAGATCCAGGAGAGGGCAAGGTCAGTGATACCAATGGAAGAGAGGATCTGTAATATGAGACAGTGGTCGACTGTGTCGAATACAGAGGACAGGTCAAGAAGGAGGAGGACGGAGAACTGTCTGTTAGCTTTGGCACGAGTAAGTCGTTAGTAATTTTGGTCAGGGCACTTTCAGTGGAGTAGTGGGGGAGGAATCCGGATTGATGGTCATCAAAGAGAGAGTTGGATGAGAGTTGGGATGAGAGTACAGTGTGGACATGCTTTTCAAGAAGTTTTGTAGCAAACGGGAGCAGGGATATGGATCGGTAGCTGGATGTAGAAGTGGAGTCAAAGGATGGCTTCTTTAAGATAGGTTTAATTGTTGCATGTTTGTAAGCAGAAGGAAAGGTACCAGAAGTTAGTGATAGGTTGAAGAGGTGGGCTAGGGCTGGGATAAGTGTTGTGGTGAGGTTGAGGAGGAAGTGGGATGGGTTCCAGTGCACAAGTGGTGAGGTGCGATCTGGAGAGGAGGTGAGCAAGTTCTCCTTCAGTGATGGAGGGAAGGAGGGTTAGTGGGGGAGAGGAGTGGTCTGGTATACATGGGGGTTGTGGTAGTTGGATAGCAAAGACTTGTCTGATCTCATCGATCTTGTTGGTGAAGTATGTTACAAAATCTTCTGCAGAGATATGAGAAGTAGGAGGGGGCAGTGGGGGGCAGAGAAGGGAGTTAAATGTGTTGAATAACTGCCTGGAGTTGTGGGACAAAGAGGATATGAGGGTAATGAAGTAGTTCTGTTTAGTGGTTGTGAGTGCTCACTTGAATTAGAGAAGTGCTTGTTTGAATGCTGTGCAGTCTTCATGCGAGTGTGTATTCTTCCAGTGCCGCTCTGCAACCCTTAATGCTCGTCGCAGATTTTTAGTGGAGTCTCTGTGCCAGGGTTGTCTGTTGGTTTGTCGTGTTCTGCCATGAATGAGAGGGGCAACTGCATCAATAGCTGATGTGAGTGTAGAGTTGTAGTAAGCTGTGGCATTATCTGTGTCGTGGAGTGAGGATATAGATGATAGAGGTAAAATGGTGTTGGAGAGTGTGTGAGCATCAAGTTGTGTGAGGTTTCTGCGAGGGTGTGTGAGTTGGTGGACATGGGTGGCAGGTGAGGAGGACAAGGATGAGAAAGTAAGTAGATGGTGGTCAGAGAGGGGGAGAGGGGAGGTTGTGGGTTTAGTGTTAGCAGAGGTCAGTGAAGATGAGATCTATTCATACATTTGCATTGGATATTGCACCCCCTTGCATCAAGTCACAGTGGTGCATGCTCTATTGCACACTAAGCATAAACTTCTGTATCCGGACATAGTGGGGCATATTTTCTTATTGTGTACTGTGCATAATCGACTGAATTTGTGCACAATGGTGCATGACATATTGCAAACTGCGTCTAACATTGGCCCCAGTGGTGCATGTTATTCTTGCAGACCATGCACAATCTGCTACATCTTGACACAGTGTTGCATGGTTCACTGCACACTGTGCATAATACTCAGATTTTGGACACATTAATGCATGTTTTACATGGCACACTGTGTACATTAATGTATATCCAGCGCACAGCTGCCAATTACTGAACATATACGTCTTCAAGCAGAGCATAAAAACACATATGCATTTAATTAAGCAGTGCCGTTTTGTGCTGTCAGCATCGCACCCTGTGGTGGGATCACATAGGCTGGGTGTCCCGGCGCCATGACAAATGTTGGGCATTTACACGCTTGCACTATCCTCAAAGGTACTGAAGATCTTACCGATCTCACGCTAACAGATGGCATCACATGACCGCTAAATAGAGTCTAGAGGGACTTGGTCACTCCGGCGAAACGTCGTGTGGTACACTTTGATCATCTGCAGCTATGTGCCACTCTTGTGATATCCGCGAGCACTAGAGCACTGCCCACATACAGCAAATGAACCAGCTCTATATACAGTATCCAAGGGATTCCACTGATAGCTGACGTCAGCCTCTTGTAAGGTAGGGGGAGCAAATTAATTGGTTCATCATCCACATGAAGTGATCATTTGTGCTATTTAGAGAAGAGCTGCAGCTCATCTGTACATAACACAAGCAATCGCAGTGTTCAGCACTATAACCCCTTAGGGAGTAGTGTAAAATAAAGAAAAAAAAATGTTTTTAAAAATATGAAAAAAAAACCCCCACAAAAGTTCAAATCACCCCCCTTTTACACCATTCAAAATAAAACTATTAAAAAAATACACATATTTGGTATCGCTGCATTCAGAAATGCCCAATCTATCAAAATAGAAAATCAATTAATCAGATCTGTAAACTGCGTAACAGAAAAAAAGTCCAAATGCCAAAATTAAGTTTCTATGCTATATTGCAATAAAACACAATAACGAGCGATCAAAACAACGTATCTACACAAACATGGGATCATTAGAAACATCAGCTTAAGCCGCAAAAAAGCCCTGGATCCCAAAAAATGAGGACGCTACAGGTCATGGAATATGGCAACAAAAGCGCAATTAAAAAAAAAAAGTGTGTATTTTTTCTACCACATAGATAATAATAAAAGTATACACATATATCTACAAACTTGTGCTGACCTGAGACATCAGTTTTACCATATAGTGAACATAGTGAATAAAAACCCCAAAAAACATGTAATTGCACTTTTTTTTGCAATTTCACTGCACTTGGAATTTTTTTTCCATTTTCCTGTACACTATATGGTAAAATAAATTATTTCTTTTGAAAGTACAAATTGTCCCACAAAAAAGAAGCCGTCATATGTCTATATTGACGGGAAAAATGAAAAAGTTATAGTTCTTGGAAGAAGTGGAGGGAAAAACGAATATTAGAAAATCACCTGGGGTAAAGGGGTTAAAGAGGTAGTAGTGGAACAGGGACTGTTCTGACTGTGATAACCGAAGCTCCGCTATAACTTATGCCAATCTCCTGATGATGATCATACGGCACAGCTCATGACTGCCATGACATACCTATACATCATTGGTTGGGAACCCCTATCTGACCATCTGAACATAGGTATGTCACACCATGGTTTCATCAATGCCAGTAGGGGGCATAGATATTCCCGTTTTAGATAATATCCTACAGACATTTATATCATCAATAAAATTGTATGCAGTTACGTTCAATGGTCCCTCAAGTTACAATGCTAATCATTTCTGTGATGACTATTGCAAATTGGCAACTTGAGACCACAGATCTATGGAAAATTAGTTATTGGCTCCAAAGTCCTTAAATTGGAAAAGATAGATATCTCAGAAGGAAAAAAAGCACATAACTAATATAGATGAAGCCGTTCCTTACAAATGCAAGCTATAAATAATTGTTGGAAGGTGTAAATTACTTTCTCTGTAGAACACAGCAGATTCTTACAGATGAAGCCATCCTCATCTAGCGCCCTAAGGAGCAGCTAATCCTGGCACATGTAAAACGCCACAGGGAACATGTGGTTTTACACTTTACTGTAGACAGCAAATCAGCACTTCAGTAACACCAATGTTTTATTACAAAAATGTCTACACTGATTGGCTGATCTTCCAGCCAATCAGATGTGCTTTGGATATGGGCTGTTTATGATAAGTCTATGGTATATGGAAAGTGGTTTGTAGGTACATGTCCGAAAGAAGACCATGGTATATGGTCTTACACAATTTAGCACTTTGCAATATTTAGGTACCTTTAATCACCGCTTTCATTTGATTATATCACTATTCAAAATTGGCTGCAGAGGTTTTGTTGTACAATATGAATTAATATTTCATATATTGTAAATAACTATATAATGTAAAAGTATATCAAAATTAAGAGTCTTTACATAATTGGATTTCTTGATCAAGTATAAATTTATCTATGAAGGATGCTCCTATGTGGAGGAGTGGGGCTATGAAGGGACGGGGCTATACATAGGGGCGGATGTATAAAGGGTGAGGGGCTACTGGGAGGGGCTATGTGCAGAGGTGGAGCTATGAAGGAGCTACAGGAGGGGGTGGGGTTATGTTAGGGGCAGAACTATGAAGGGGTAGGGCTATGATACATACATAGGCATAAATTACCATATATGGGCGATATTACTATATATGAGCATATATGGGCATTACGCCTGGGCAATGCCAGGCTCTACAGCTAATAACTATATAATGTTAAAGTATATCAAAATGGAACAATGTTCGAGTCTCTACATAATGTGATTTCTTGACCAAGTGTAAATTGATCTAGGATAGATTCTTAATTGGCAACTTGGGAAAACTTGGGTCTTGCAAAATGTACTTTGGACTAAAAAACATTAATAGAAAGTAGCAGTAAGTCCTGACAAGTTATATTTAAAGTACTTCATTAAGAAAACATACATTTATCATGCTTCTTCCAGATGTTGCAGAGTCGCAGATCTGAAGTACTACAAGTGTTATGTTTTGGTTGTTCTCTGTAAGGAATAGATACACAGGTCTCTGTAGGCCATGTTTACACAGGGCAGTTTTTACTGCGTTTTTCCTATGGTTTTATGTTAACCTATGCTAATCTATACCTGCATTTTGGATCCTCAGCAAAAAAAATGTGATTCAAGGAAAAGCTGTGCACACATTGGTTTAATTTTACTGCAGCAGCACAAGTTTTACTGCGTTTTTGTAAGAATGAGCATGTCAATTGTTTTCTGCATTTTTGCAACATTTTATGGCAAAAACGCAGCAAAGCAAGGCAAAACGCAGCAAAAATGCAGTAAAAAAACACAGCAAATTCCCTGCCAATTAATCAAGAGTTACTACACACCCCTAAGGTTTTACAGCAAAAACCAATGTGTCGGGACAAAGCCTTAATGTTCAAATGTAATAAAAGTGAGGCAAGAAAATCATGATTTGTAATTGAAGTAGAAGCAATATTTTTTATTCTATATGTTTCCTATAAACCAACACCATTGTGTTCAAGGAGCGTTAATCAGTCTGAAGTGCTCTAGTTGTATCGCTTTGGGTAGATGAACATTCTTGTGTCTTTAGCCAGGAAGTTTATATAGAAGACGACTCTGGCAGCTGTAGAATTCATTGCAATTACAGACATAATAAATAGGTCTCTATGTAGTTAAACATTATTCTCTATATTTTTCGATACAGTCATTTACACTACTTGGGATAATTGAGAATTTAGTGTAATTTACACCTTAATATTTATTAATTTATCATAATTAATATTCAATTTAACATTCCTGCAACATTATGTATCGTGTGTTACATTATCTTATTTCTTGTGAAGATATGTAATAAAAAGGTGTCCTGAAATTGCAAAAATTCTGTACATTTTCATAGTCTTTAGTATTTTTTACATTTGAAATATTTTTTAGGTATGTTGCATTTCTATCATTTTTTTCTTGTTAAAGCTTTAGGGTTCATAGCATTATATATGGTTTTGCAGTGTATTTTATGTCTTTCTGAAGTTGTTATAGCAGAATACACAAATTGAAAGGGTATTAATGTGCCATTTCTTAACTATTTGTTATATATCCTGTGAAAGACTAGAACACGGTCGTATGGTGACTTTAACGTGAGGCTGGAAAAAGGGAAATAGCAATATCCCAAATAATATATTTCTTAGAATCTCCATATTGTTCATATATTTATATATGGTAATTCTGTAAAAAATTATCATATTAATATGTTTATACATACAAAAAGAGAAAATGGAACAGCACAAAATTATACTCATCCGCGGTGCAAGTCCTGTGTATTAGTGTCCAAACCAATTCAAATAAATCAAGGAAAACAGGCAGCACTCCAGTTCAGGTGAATAAAGGGTCTGTTTTTTATTCAGAGCCCATGTGGCACGACGTTTCGGTGCACTAGGCACCTTTCTCAAGTACCTATGTTTATACATATAAATATAAATATATATATATATATATATATATACATATATATTAAAACTTTTAAGTGTGCAAAAGAAATCTTGCAATTTTATTTTATGACCAATTATATATGCTACACTTACATGTATATGTATTTACAGCTATGCATTGAAACCTATTACACAATGAATTAGATATACTTGTAAGTTCGCTTCTTATGTGTGTAATAGAGCACAATCATGCATAAGGAGCAAACTCACTGGACTGTTTAAATTGCTCGTATTACAAAATATGAAAAATTAATTTGCAGTAAACTGTGTGTTTAGTTGCAGGGTACATATTAAACTATATGGCATTATAACTTTCTTGAAGATGATTCTACACAAATAAATCTGAATACAGTCATGAGTAATAGGCTCAGTATTTAAGTGTAAAAAAAACCCCTAATGTATAATGGTTTTTAATACTACATTAAAGACTTCAAAATCTCAAAATATACTAGAACATATGAATGAACAACACAAAAATAACAAAAGTATATGTATATATATATATATATATATATATATATATATATATATATATATATATACACACACACAAAAGATCAGTATATGTAAGGTCGGTTAACTAGCATACGAAGAGTTGGAATATGACCAAATATCATATTTCTGTCTAGATGATGTGTATATAAATGTAATCTAACTCAGGTCTGACGTTGCAGCGCCATTTCATACTGCAGATTCTATTACATATATTTCTTGCATTTCAATCCATAGGATGTTCTCTGCTTTTGCTCTTTCATTCTTCTCCTCTTCTTACACTGAGTTTGAGAATGAAATGCTGCACTGCTGAGAAAATGCCATGAAAATATAACCCAGTGTGTTCCGTAAAAATAAATAAGCAAGGCCACCCAAAAATTCAATTAGTGCTAGTGCAGAATGCAGGAAATGGCTGGAGATCCGTCAAAGGCAGCCCTAGGCTAGATCCAGGATACGGAACAGTGACAGGAAGACTTGGAGCAGGGAATCAGTCTCAGTGTGAAGATGGCTCTACTCCAAGGAAAACTGCATGCTAATAGGTTAATACTGATTTCCTGAAACATCTAGCCTGGGTATTACAAACTGGAATTCACATTCAGACCTAGGCAATGACTGATTCTCAGACTTTGCTTTTACGGTGATGAAATAACACTAGAAAGTTCACGTCGCATTAGATATTTCGTGTTTTAAGCTTATTAAACATTCAGAGTACAAACTGTGCAGATTTCTTGAAGCCACCTGAATAAGCAACAAGCAAGGGTTGAGAAACTCATTTGTATTTTAATATGTCCCCGTGAGAAGTTTCCCAAGCTTGGATGGTCCTGCATTGGTTAATATTACATCTAACCAATTCTTGTTTATTTTTTTCTATTTTTTCTAGTAGGATGTGTGAATTTGTAATATTTGGTAGTGAAAGCTGTCCTGTCAATATCTATAACAGAGGTTCATAGCAACTTTTTTTCTTAGGGCCGCTTTACACACATCAACTTCTGTGACCAACTTCTGAACAGATCTCTGGTTGCAGTGAAATCATGGACACATTGCTCCATTTTGTGGCTGTTTACAAATTGAACAATGTGTCCATGATTTCACTGCAACCAGAGATCTGTTCAGAAGTTGGACACAGAAGTTGATGTGTATTAGGCGGCCGTCACACGGTTCAATTTCTTGAACGATATCGTTAAAGCGATCTGCTTTTTCATTGCTTAAGCGATATCTTTTGTGCATCGCTGCATGCGATCAAGCGATTTTACAATGTAAAATCGCTTGATCGTTACATCGCAGATATGGGAGCCGGAGCTCATATCAAGCGATAAACGCTTGTTCAATCTGCTTCATCGTGGTGTGTGACACCATGATGAACGATCTCCCAGCGGCAGAGCCTATGCTGGGAGATGGTATCTATGGTAAACGTCGGGTTACTAAGCGCCGCGCGGCGCCTAGTAACCCGATGTGTACCATAGTTACCAGCGATCTCGCTGGTCCACATCGCTGGTGAGTCTGCCTGTGTGACAGCTCACCAATGATGTGAACGATATTGTTAGCAATTGCGCGTGCACGTGATCGCTTACAATATCGCTCACGATATTGTATCGTGTGACAGCCGCCTAAAGCGGACCTTAGGGTACCTTTACACATCGCAACACTGCATGCAATTTCACTTGCAACTTATCAGTTGCAGTGAAATCATGGACACATTGTTCTGTTTTGTTGCTGTGTACAAATGTAACAATGTGTCCATGATTTCACTGCAACCAGTAAGTTGCAAGTGAAATTGCATGCAATGTTGCGACGTGGAAAGGTACCCTTAGTGATCATCAGACAACCATCTAAAGAAGGGGCGCAAAACATTTCTGGGTCCCCGAGCAACACTGTAGGATCATTCCAGCCTAAGAGCCACAATATTACTACAGGATTACCGTCTGAGAAATGTATTTTATTTTAAAAGTGTGTGTCATAAATATCTTATAAGTGTTGGTTCCATTTTTAGGGCTCTCACCTAAAAGGTAGGTGGGGTACCCTTCTCAGGAGTTTGCAGTGCCATGCATTTAGCTGCATTTTAATACAGCTGCATCTCAATGAATTAGAATATCATCAAAAAGTTATTTTTTTCAGTAATTCAATACAAAAAGTGAAATGTATATATTATATAGAGTCATTACAAACAGAGTGATCTATTTCAAGTCTTTATTTCTGTTAGTGTTGATTATTATAGTTTACAGCCAATGAAAACCCAAAGGTCAGTATCTCAGAAAATTAAACTGGGAAGAATGAAGGGTCTGAGAGATAAAATATTACCTACATAGGTAACAGAGGCTTCACCTTGTGTGGTTGTGAGAATCACAACCACTATAAAAGCGTATCACGGCTGCTGCAGTCCCCAGCGTGGTACATATAGAGTAGAGGGGATGAAGAGCTTAATAACTGCGCTGCCGAATTCCACAAAACATCAAAGGGTGAATATAATATTGATTTATTAGTCAACACATTTCAGGACTGCCTGAAACGCCCTGAAATATGGCTATATGATATTGATTTGTCCTGAGGAAGAGGCCAGGGAGCCCTGAAACATGTTTTCTAATAAATCAATATTACCGAATATTCACCCTTTGATGTCTCGTGGAATACACCAGCGCAATTTTTAACCCTTCACCCTCCCTTCTCAATAAGCACCACGCTGGGGACAGCAGCAGCCGTGATATGCTTTCATAGTTGTTGTGACTCTCACAACCACACAAGGTGAAGCCTCTGATACCTATTTAGGTACTATTTTATTCCCAGATCCTTCATCCTCCCTACTTTAATTTTCTGAGATAATGACCTTTGGGTTTTCATTTCATGAACATTAGCAGAAATAAACACTTGAAATAGATCACTCTGTTTGTAATGACTCTATATAATAGATGCGTTTCACTTGATGTATTGAATTACTGAACTAAATTAACTTTTTGATGATATTGTAATTCATTGAGATGCACCTCTACATGCTAAACACTGAACAGTTCAGTGTTTCCCTTTTCCCATAGACTACAATGCATTAAAGGGGTTTTCCAGCAAATAACTTTCATTTTAATCAATAGATCATGGAATAATAATTTCCACAAATGGATGTGATTAAAAAAAATGTCCCTGTGCTGAGATAATCTTATATATGTGTCCTTCCTATGTACTGTGTAATGGCCGTGTCTGACCATCCAGTAACATGGCCTGATCATACCACATCTCCTGTGCTGACATAATCTACTATATAAACGTTTAATGTTCTCTGTCTGTCACGGAAATCACACGCCAGCGCTGATTGTTCCGCCTGGCCGGGCGGTTCAATCAGCGCTAGCGTGCAATTTCTGTACACAGAAAGAGACAGAACAAAAGATGGTGGCTGCTAGCACCATATTAGTACACCCCAGTGATGAGTATGCTAAAATGGCTCCGGTTAGTGGCGGTACCGACATCCTCCACCGACGCCCCACACGCCGCCTACCTCCCCCTCCATCCTGCGCTGACCATTGTGCCTCCATCGTGTGCTGACCACTGTGCCTCCATCCCGTGCTGACCACTGTGCCTCCATCCCGCGCTGACCACTGTGCCTCCATCCCGTGCTGACCAGTCTGCCTCCATCCCGTGCTGACCACTCTGCCTCCATCCTGCGCTGACCACTGAGCCACCGCGCAGTGCTAACTACTGAGCCACCGCGCAGTGCTAATGACTGAGCAACCGCGCAGTTCTAACCACTGAGCTACCGCGATGTGCAAACCACTGAGCCACTGCGATGTGCAAACCACTGAGCCACCGCGCTGTGCAATCCACTGAGCCATCGTGTTGTGCAAACCACTGAGCCACCATGCTGTGCAAACCACTGAGCCACTGTGCTGTGTAAACCACTGAGCCACCGCAATGTGCAAACCACTGAGCCACCGCACTGTGCTAACCACTGAGCCACCGTGCTGTGCAAACCACTGAGCCACCGCGCTGTGCAAACCACTGAGCCACCGCGCTGTGCAAACCACTGAGCTACCGCGCTGTGCAAACCACTGAGCCACCGTGCTGTGCAAACCACTGAGCCACCACGCTGTGCAAACCACTGAGCCACCGCGGTGTGCAAACCACTGAGCCACCATACACTGCTAACCACTGAGCCACCATACTGTGCTAACCATTGAGCCACCATACTGTGCTAACCACTGAGCCAGGGTATACTGTGCTAACCACTGAGCCACCTTATACAGTGCTAACCACTGAGCCTTCATACAGAGTTAACCACTCTGCCTCCATATAGTGCTAACCACTGAGCCACCATACTGTGCTAAACACTGAGCCACCGTAAAGTGCTAACCACTGAGCGACCATATACTGTGCTAACCACTGAGCTGCCATACTTTGCCAAATACTGAGCCACCGAGCAGTGCTAACCACTGAGCCACCATACTGTGCTAACCACTGAGCCACCATATACATTGCCAACCACTGAGTCACTGTATACAGTGCTAACTACTGAGCCAGTGTATACTGTGCTAACCACTGAGCCACCTTATACAGTGCTAACCACTGAGCCTCCATACAGAGTTAACCACTCTGCCTCCATATAGTGCTAACCACTGAGCCAACATACAGTGCTAAACACTGAGCCACCGTACAATGCTAACCACTGAGCGACCATATACTGTGCTAACCACTGAGCTACCATACTTCCCTAAGCACTGAGTCACCGCGCAGTGCTAACCACTGAGCCACCATACTATGCTAACCACTGAGCCACCGTGCAGTGCTAACCATTGAGCCAACATACAGTGCTAACCATTGAGCCACCATACAGTGCTATCCACTGATCCATCGTAAAGTGCTAACTACTGAGCCACCGTACAGTGCTAACCACTGAGCCACTGTACAGTGCTAACCACTGAGCCACCATACAGTGCTAACCACTGAGCCACCATACAGTGGGAACCACTGAGCCACCATACTGCGCTAACCACAGAGCCACCATACACTGCTAGACACTGAGCCACCATACTGTGCAAACCACTGAGCCACCATATACAGTGCTAACCACTGAGCCACCATATACAGTGCTAACCACTGAGCCACCATACTGTGCTAACCACTGAGCCACCATACTGTGCTAGCCACTGAGCCACCATACTGTGCTAACCACTGAGCCACCATATATAGTGCTAACCACTGAGCCACCACACTGTGCTAACCACTGAGCCACCATACTGTGCTAACCACTGTGCCACCATATACAGTGCCAACCACTGAGCCACCATAGAGTACTAATCACTGAGTCACCGTATACAGTGCTAACTACTGAGTCACCATATACAGTGCTAACCATTGAGCCACATTACTGTTCTAATTATTGAGCCACCATATACAGTGCCAACCACTGAGCCACTATAGAGTGCTAACCACTTAGGCTCTGTAAACAGTGCTAACTACTGAGCCAGCTTATACTGTGCTAACCACTGAGCCCCTGTATACTCTGCTAACCACTGAGCCACTGTTAACTCTGCTAACCACTGAGCCGCCATTAATTTCTGCTAACCACTGAGCCCCCTTATACTCTGCTAACCACTGAGCCGCCGTATACTGCTGTGTGCAGGAGGAGGCTGGGGAACTGCGGCCGGGTGCGGTCAGGAGGGGCCCCCCCACCCCCTCCTGCCTGCACCCAGCCACTGTTTCCCAGTCCCCTCCTGCCTGCACCTGGCCACTGTTCCCCGGCCCCCTCCTGCCCGCACCCGGTCACTGGCCCCCTCCTGCCCGCACCCGCCTGCTCTTCCCCGGCCCCCTCCTGCCCGCACCCGGCCGCTCTTCCCCAGCCCCTTCCTGCCCGCACCCGGCCGCTCTTACCCGGCACCTCCTGCCGGCTGTTCCCCGGTCCCTTCCTGCCCGCACCTGGCCGCTGTCCCCCGGCCCCCTCCTGGACTCAGGCACTGCTGCACACCGATACTGCTGTAGGTATCTATATATATACAATCACCAATGTTGTGCCGCTAGTCCGGCATGCATGGTGCGCAGCGCCTTCGCAAGCCACTATTCACAGACTTAGACCCGCGAGCGGTGGCACGCTTGCGCGCCATCGCGAGCCGCAGTCACGTCCCCAACGGTTACATCGCCATTCACAGCCTCACGAGCGATGGCGTGCTTGCGCGCCACCGCGAGCCGCAGTCACACCAGGCACAGTTGCGACGCCATTCAGAGTCGCACGAGCTCAGTAACCATCCGTCACCGCGCATGCCCATTCACGACATTTACCTCACAGCAAGGACACGCTCCTATTTCCTCCACTCTGGAAGTACGCAGCTCTCATAGAAGAAGTCGGTGGTGACAGCCATTACGTCACATCACCTCTCCACCCACCGGGACGCCCATTAAGGTCGCCATCACGCCCACTAAGCTGTTACTCACAGAACTACCTGTATATACTCTGCTACCCACGCAGCTGACTGTATACTCTGCTACCCACAGAGCAACTTGTATAAACTCTGGTACCCACGCAGCTGCCTGTATACTCTGTGACCCACAGAGACACCTGTATATACTCTGCTACCCATGCAGCTGGCTGTATACTCTGCTACTCACAGAGCTGCCTGTATATACTCTGCTACCCACGCAGCTGACTGTTTACTCTGCTACCCACAGAGCTACCTGTATATACTCTGCTACCCACGCAGCTGCCTGTATACTCTGCTACCCACGCAGCTGACTGTATACTCTGCGACCCACAGAGACACCCGTATATACTCTGCTACCCACGCAGCCGGCTGTATACTGTGCTACCCACAGAGCTGCCTGTATATACTCTGCTACCCACGGAGCCGCCTGTATGGACTCTGATACCCACGCAGCCGGCTGCATACTCTGCTACCCACAGAGCTGCCTGTATATACTTTCCTACACACGCAGCCGCCTGTATACTCTGCTACCCACAGAGCCGCCTGTATACTCTGCGACCCACAGAGCCGCCTGTATATACTCGGCTACTCATGCAGCTGGCTGGATACTCTGCTAGCCACGCAGCTGGCTGGATACTCTGCGACCCACAGAGACACCTGTATATACTTTGTTACCCATGCAGCCAGCTGTGTACTCTGCTACCCACAGAGCTGCCTGTATATACTCTGCTACCTACGCAGCTGACTGTATACTCCGCTACCCACAGAGCTACCTGTATATACTCTGCTACCCACGCAGCTGCCTGTATACTCTGCTACCCACGCAGCTGACTGTATACTCTGCTACCCACAGAGCTGCCTGTATATACTTTCCTACACACGCAGCCGCCTGTATACTCTGCTACCCACAGAGCCGCCTGTATACTCTGCGACCCACAGAGCCGCCTGTATATACTCTGCTAGCCACGCAGCTGGCTGGATACTCTGCGACCCACAGAGACACCTGTATATACTTTGTTACCCATGCAGCCAGCTGTGTACTCTGCTACCCACAGAGCTGCCTGTATATACTCTGCTACCTACGCAGCTGACTGTATACTCCGCTACCCACAGAGCTACCTGTATATACTCTGCTACCCACGCAGCTGCCTGTATACTCTGCTACCCACGCAGCTGACTGTATACTCTGCTACCCACAGAGCTAGCTGTATATACTCTGCTACCCACGCAGCTGCCTGTATACTCTGTGACCCACAGAGACACCTGTATATACTCTGCTACCCACGCAGCTGACTGTATACTCTGCTACCCACAGAGCTACCTGTATGTACTCTGCTACCCACGCAGCCGCCTGTATACTCTGCTACCCACGCAGCTGACTGTATACTCTGCTACCCACAGAGCTACCTGTATATACTCAATAAACTTATGTACATTATTTTTCTGTCACTATTACCTTATAGTATGATGCTTTGCCCTTATTTTGGAAATGTTACTAAAAACTATGCTTTTTTCAGAAGCGCAAAGAGTGTCATACATGTTTTCTGTTCCTGTTAGTACATCTAAGGATGTACACAATTCATTTCACCGCACTCCCGATGCAATCGTATCGGGCCTTTTTCTAGTCTACTATATAATTGTCTACTTCTGTCTGTTGGTCTGTAACGCAAATCCTGCATTACTGATTGGTCAGGCCAGCCACCCACAACCAATCAGCAACAGGGACAGTCCGCCCGCAAATTGGCGCGTGATTTCAACCACGCTTCACTGATTGGTTGCGCCTGGCCGGTTGCCAGCAATCAGCGATTATGGCGCAGGATTTAAGCCCAGCTTCGCTTTGCATTATTCTTAAATCTTCATAAATAAACTACATACATATTCTAGAATACCCGATGCATTAGAATCGGGCCACCATTTAGTCTACTATGTAATCGTCTTAGGCTTTCTGTCTGTCACAGAAATTGCGCGCCAGCGCTCATAAGTCACCGCCAGCCGCGGCAACCAATGAGCGCAGCGTATACAAAACAGCCGTGCACATTAGTGACGCGGGATTGGCGTGACAGCACTACAGTCACATAGCGGGCGGGAAAAGCCGACTTCACTGTCGGCTTTATCGCCCCGTGATGTCACAGAGGGGAGGAAGAATCCTCTTAACTAAAAGCAAATGTATTAAAAATAATAAAGATTAAATACTTACCCTCCGACGGGTGTCCGGGTCCCGGGAGCCGCAGCAGAGATTGACCTGCTAGGACCTATCGTGATGTCAGGGTGACTCAGTGGGGCGTTCCAGATGCTGATTGGCCGCTCGCGGTCATATGATAGATATCACATGACCACAAGCGGCCAATCAGCGTTAGGCTCCCGGACACCCAAACACCCGTCGGAGGGTAAGTGTTTATTCTTTATTATTTTTCATACATTTGCCTTTCATTAACTCTGATTTCGCAGTGTACATTAATACACTGCGAAATCAAATAGGGGCTGTCACGCATGTCACAGAGGGAGAAGGAACCAGGATTCTTCCTCCCCTCTGTGACATCAGATCCAGCAGTGCCGCCCCTATGTAAGAAAACGAAGGCGCTGCTGCGTAAAGAATTAACATGTCAATTCTTTACGCAGCAGCTTTTTCTCCCATAAAAGCGCTGCATATTTTTACGCACAGGGCACATTGCGTATTTTTGAAAAGCGTGCGCAAAAAAGCGCACAAAAATACGCAGTGGGTGAACGTAGCCTAAGGCTGCTTTCACATTGGTTTTTTTTGAAAAATGCGGCAGTTACGGCCAAAATACCGCATCTGCTGCATTTTCCGCCTAACGCCCACTCTTGCGGCGCACTTGCTGCAAGCCCCATGCATTGTCTATGGGGCTTGTGGTAAGTGTGTGGCAGGTGCAGCAATTGCGATTCCGGTAGTTGCGGCCGCGAAAAAAAACGCCGCTGACCGCGTTTTTTTCACGGCTACAACCACCGCAACTACCAAAACCACAATTGACGCACCTGCCGCACACTTACCACAAGCCCCATAGACAATGCATGGGGCTTGCCGCAAGGGTACCGCAAGAGCGGCCGTTAGGCGGAAAATGCGGTAGATGCGTTTTTTTGACCGCAACTGCCGCATTTTTCAAAAAACCCCAATGTGAAAGCAGCCTATTAAATACTTACAAGACCTCTGATGCTTTCACAATCATGGCCGGAGCAAGGTCACATAACTGCGACATCACCAGAGGTCCTTAAGCTAAATCCACACACTCTACACTTACCCTGCACTCAGGTCACACTCACCCTGCACTCAGGTCACACTCAGCCCTGCACTCAGGTCACACTCAGCCCTGCACTCAGGTCACACTTTGCCCTGCACTCACATCACACTCTGTCCTGCATTCACGTCACACTCTGCCCTGCACTCACATCACACTCTGTCCTGCACTCACATCACACTCTATCCTGTACTCACGTCACACTCTGTCCTGCACTTACGTCACATTCTGTCCTGCACTCACGTCACACTCTGTCCTGCACTCACGTCACACTTAGCCCTGCACTCACGTCACACTTAGCCCTGCACTCACGTCACACTCATCTTGCACTCACCTAGCACTCACGTCACACTGTCTCTCTAACGCAAAACCCGCGTTGCTGATTGTTTTCGACTGGCTGGGTGCGACCAATCAGCGACGTGGGATTTCCATTAAAACAGGCACAGTCCTCCTGGTCTCCGGGCCCTCCTCTGCTCAGTATCCTGCCCGCTGCTCGCCCACTCCACGCTCCCTCCTGGCTGCCGCTCCATGCTCCATCTGCCCGCCACTCACCCCGCCATTCTTCTTCTTATTTTCATGGCATAGACTCCAGAAATTCAAAGGCTGCGGGGTGGAGCTACCAAAGGGGGCGTTGTATTGGCTGTGAACAAGGGCACGCCCACCACATCAGGGCTATGCGCTTGGACACGCCTATTATGATGCCCCCTGTTAACTCCGCCCCCCAAGGCCTTGGAATTGTTGACGTCTAAGCTGGAGGAAAAAAAAAGAAGACATGCTAGGGTGAGAGGCGGCTGGTAGAAGCCTGGAGCAGGTGAGAACTGAGGGGGGCCACCGCCGCACACCCACATATTCTAGAATACCCGATGCGTTAGAATTGGGCCACCATCTAATCCTGTATAAGGTTATCTCAGCATAGGAATATTTTTGTTAAACATCTAATTGTGGAAATTATTATTATTTCAATATCTATTGACTAAAATAAACTTTGTGAGAAAACCCCCATTAAGGAGCACTCTGCATAGCCACTTCTTCACCTCATCTACTAGTTATTGGGCTTCAGGAGTCAGGAAAAAAAACCTCACCATTTGCGGCCAAAAACAAATCCAAAAATGCACTAGCAGAGAGCTGCCAGACCCCACTAGATGGGGCAGACACAGGTGTGAACGATAAAGCTACCCCATCCTGTCAAAGCATGGGGGAGGTGGCTTGACAAGCACTCAAGATCTGTCAAGATTTGCTTTTGGCCGCAAATGGTGAGTTTTTTTTTTCTTCTATTGCTGATTTTTTTTTGGCTGCAAATGGTGAGTTTTTTTTTCTATTGCTGCCTGTTCTATGAGTAGTTTGCATATTTTGGTAGGACTCATAAGCGTGAGGACCCGTGATGGGGGTTACGAGCTTACAGTGTCTTGGCCAAAACATCTAACCAATACCTTACAATATAGTTTTTTTGTTATTGTAAAAAATACTTTTTGCACTTTTTATTTTTTTGTGGGGAGCGGCTGGGCCCCATGGGGCGTCATTCATTTAGTGGTGCAGAGAAATTCATCTGGGCTGCTCATTTGGTCTGGTGGCAGGGACCAGTGGGAGCCTACAGATATTTTGCACTATTAGTATCAATGTGAATGGCGTCCTTAGGTTGCAGATCTTGAGTGCTTGGCAAGCCACCTCCCCCATGCTTTGACAGGTTGGGGTGGCTTTATTGTCCACACTTGTGTCTGCTCCATCTAATGGGGTCTGGCTGCTCTCTGCTAGTGCATTTTTTGATTTTTTTTTGGCCGCAAATGGTGACATTTTCTTTTTTCTATTGCTACCCTTTCTATGAGTAGTTTGTGTATTTTGATAGGACTCGTAAGCGTGAGGACCCGTGACGGGGGTTGCGAGCTTACAGTGTCTTGGCCAAAACATCTAACCAATACCTCACAAAATAGTTTTTTTGTTATTATAAAAAAAACTTTTTGCACTTTTTATCTTTTTGTGGGGGGCAGCTGGGCCCCATGGGGCGTCATTCAATTAGTGGTGCAGAGAAATTGATCTGGGCTGCTCATTTGGTCTGGTGGCAGGACCAGTGGGAGCCTGCGGATATTTTGCACTATTAGTATCAATGTGAATGGCGGTCTTATGGTTGCAGATCTTGAGTGCTTGGCAAGCCACCTCCCCCATACTTTGACAGGTTGGGGTGGCTTTATCGTCCACACCTGTGTCTGCTCCATCTAGTGGGGCCTGCCTGCTCTCTGCTAGTGCATTTTTGGATTTGTTTTTGGCCACAAATGGTGAGGTTTTTTCTTTTCTTTTCTATTGCTGCCCGTTCTATGAGTACTTCAGGAGTCAGGACATTCTGTCAAAATATTGCTGTCCCAGTAATGACCAAATCACACTATTCATAAATACCTGTCTCTATGGTACTACCACTGGTCTTCTCAATGTCATAAAAAATACATGTGACTGAACACCATCATATCTGTGAGCAGATGGTTGTGGGCAGCACAGAAGGGCATCATGGGCCAAACATTGTGCACCTTGTGCAGGTTTTGCATCTTAAGCAATATTTGCATACAAAAAAGTAGAAACAGACAGAGTTTGTAACAACCTCATCATGTGTATATTTTGGATTGGTTTCTCCAGGACGTCTTGGGTGCAAAGATCTCACATTGGACCATAGGTATATTACATGCAAAAAATGATTCGGATCAGCATGTCTCGAAATTACTGTCAATCTTAATTCTTCATAATTAAAAATCCAGGCTATGCATTAAAATCAGTGCATAGTTCATATAATTCATAGAACTATACAATGATTTTAATGCATAGCCTGGATTCTTAATTATGAAGAATAAAGTTTGACAATAGTTTATGTAGTTCTGATCCAAATCATTTTGTGCATTGGCATAATCTTCTATTAGGGCTCGGACACACTCATCAGAGTTTCACTGAGGAGACTCTGAAAGGGCTGGAGCAGTGACCCTGAACGGCTTCTCCCTATCTGGACGGGGCTGTCAGCTGATTGTGTTTTTGTGCAGCTCCAGACTCCCCGTCCAGAGAGGGATAGGCCGTTCAGGGTCACTGCTCCAGCCCTTTCAGAGTCTCCTCAGTGAAACTCTGATGTAACTAGGAAAGTGTGTCCAAGCCCTTAGGGTCCTTTCACATCAGCGTTTTTTGCCGATCTCGGCAGTTGCGGTGAAAAAAAACGCAACTGCCGCGATTACCGCATAACGGCTGCACTTTCGGCACACTTGCGGCAAACCCCATACAATGTATATGCGGCCTTGCGGCAGGAGCGGCAAGTGCGGTATCGGACTGGCACTCCTATTTGAAGAGATCCGAGACCTCATTTAGACCATAAGGCTGCAATGTCCGCAGCCTATGGATCAAATAGATCTCTTTCCTCATCAATGCAGTGTCCCTATTGGCAGCACCGTCTGGCACATGATCAATTGGGACCACCGTGATACACAGTTTCTTATCGTGTTTGATCAAGCAGTGTTTAGAGAGGCTATGGAACAAATAGCCTTCTTTTATATTATGTCTATGCGAATTTAAACGACTGTGTAGCTCCTGTGTCGTTTTCCCGACATATTGTAGTCCACATTCACATTGGATCAGATAGATAACATATGAAGTCTTGCAAGTCAGAAAGAACTTTATGTCAAATGTCATATTGTTTTGGTTTGATTTAAAATGATCGACATTATGCCCTATCATAGTACAACATAGACACCTATTCACATTACACCTGAAAGATCCCAGTTTACTCTTATTTGATCGTTCTTTTTCGGAGCTTTTTCTAACTTTCTTGAGGCGGCTTGGTGCCAGCATATTTTTAAGGGAGGAAGCCCTTTTGAATGTTACTCCCGGATTATTTGGCAGGATGTCTCCCAGTATCGGATCATTCATAAGGATCAACCAATTTCTCTGCAGAATACTCCTGATTTTTTGGTGCTGTTTTGTATATGTGGTGAGGAAATTGATAGAAAAATCCTTTCCTCCACCCTCCAGCCTCGGCCTGGGAGCTAGCAAATCTTCCTGACATAAATTTGCACAATCATTATAAGCTTTTTGTAGCAATTTTTTGGGATAGTTTTTTTTCCAAAAACCTTTCTTTTAACATCCCTGTTTGTAACCTAAAATCAGTCTCTAAACCGCAGTTTTTCTTTATTCTTTTGTACTGGCTGGCTGGTATGTTTGTCAACCATTTCCTATAGTGCCCACTGTTAATCCAGATAACTGTTTGCATCACATTTTTTGAAAAATGTTTTGGTGAAGATTCTCCCCAAGGAATGGAATAGGGTCAGATCTAGGTAATCAATCTGGTTTGCATTGACTTCCCAGGCGAAAGAAAGACCCCAATTGTTGTTCTGTAGATTTTCCAAGAATTCATGTACATTCTCACATTCATTGTTATAGATGATAATTAAATCATCTATATATCTTTTATAGAATATAATATTACTGGAGTACACAGAATTATCAATATGGATGGACTCGAAGGTGGCCATGAATAGATTAGCATAAGTTGGTGCCACCTTCGAGCCCATCGCGGTGCCAAGTTGCTGGAGGTACATTTTCTCCTCAAATTCAAAAAAATTTTTTTTCAGTATGAATTCCCTGCATTCTTTCACAGATTCTTTCTGTTTGATGGGGATACGTGAACAAAAACATGAGAGGAATTTGTCTAAGGCAGAAATTGATGCTATAAAAAGTTTAAAAAATAATAATGAATTGGTCATCAGATCTGCTGATAAGGGGGGGGAGTAGTCATACAGGATAGGAGTGATTATCTCAAAGAGGCATATAGGATCCTGGAATATGATAAAACATACAAGGTGGTGACATTAGATTCATATAAAGATGCAATAATGAGATATAATAAATTAATCGCGAAAGGAAGGAAGGAGAATATTTTGGATAAAAATGAGTTTGGTTTTTTGACCGTAAAAAATCCACCGGTAGCTTTCTTCTACCATCTCCCTAAAATTCATAAGGATCAAAAGAACCCCCCTGGGAGACCTATCATCTCCGGGATAGGATCGCTAACATCCAATCTGGCAGCATATGTTGATAACTTAATGTATATCCATGTGACTAAACTGAACAGTTTCTTGAGGGATTCAACATAATTAATACAATTAATTAAAGAAATTCATTGGAAAACAACATACACTTTTATTACTGTTGATGTATCCTCACTTTACTCAAATATAAGACACGATTTGGGACTACGCAGCTTTGGTATATTTATAGATGAGGATACACGTATCCCCATCAAACAGAAAGAATTTGTGAAAGAATGCATGGAATTCATACTGAAAAAAAATTTTTTTGAATTTGAGGAGAAAATGTACCTCCAGCAACTTGGCACCGCGATGGGCTCGAAGGTGGCACCAACTTATGCTAATCTATTCATGACCACCTTCGAGTCCATCCATATTGATAATTCTGTGTACTCCAGTAATATTATATTCTATAAAAGATATATAGATGATTTAATTATCATCTATAACAATGAATGTGAGAATGTACATGAATTCTTGGAAAATCTACAGAACAACAATTGGGGTCTTTCTTTCGCCTGGGAAGTCAATACAAACCAGATTGATTACCTAGATCTGACCCTATTCCATTCCTTGGGGAGAATCTTCACCAAAACATTTTTCAAAAAATGTGATGCAAACAGTTATCTGGACTTTAAAAGTGGGCACTATAGGAAATGGTTGACAAACATACCAGCCAACCAGTACAAAAGAATAAAGAAAGACTGCAGTTTAGAGACTGATTTTAGGTTACAAACAGGAATGTTAAAAGAAAGGTTTTTGGAAAAAAACTATCCCAAAAAATTGCTACAAAAAGCTTATAATGATTGTGCAAATTTATGTCAGGAAGATTTGCTAGCTCCCAGGCCGAGGCTGGAGGGTGGAGGAAAGGATTTTTCTATCAATTTCCTCACCACATATACAAAACAGCACCAAAAAATCAGGAGTATTCTGCAAAGAAATTGGCTGATCCTTATGAATGATCCGATACTGGGAGACATCCTGCCAAATAATCCAGGAGTAACATTCAAAAGGGCTTCCTCCCTTAAAAATATGCTGGCACCAAGCCGCCTCAAGAAAGTTATAAAAAGCTCCGGAAAAGAACGATCAAATGGGAGTAAACTGGGATCTTTCAGGTGTAATGTGAATAGGTGTCTATGTTGTACTATGATAGGGCATAATGTCGATCATTTTAAATCAAACCAAAACAATATGGCATTTGACATAAAGTTCTTTCTGACTTGCAAGACTTCATATGTTATCTATCTGATCCAATGTGACTGTGGACTACAGTATGTCGGGAAAACGACACAGGAGCTGCACAGTCATTTAAATTCGCATAGACATAATATAAAAGAAGGCTATTTGTTCCATAGCCTCTCTAAACACTGCTTGATCAAACACGATAAGAAACTGTGTATCACGGTGGTCCCAATTGATCATGTGCCAGACGGTGCTGCCAATAGGGACACTGCATTGATGAGGAAAGAGATCTATTGGATCCATAGGCTGCGGACATAGCAGCCTTATGGTCTAAATGAGGTCTCGGATCTCTTCAAATAGGAGTGCCAGTTCTCACAAAATTAAAACTGATCCAGCCTCTAAGATGCTGATTTTAGAATCAATTGTGTCATTCTGGTATTTGAGCGAAAGGGAGGGTAAATGTATATCTATGTCAAAAAGTTTTTTCAATTAAATACAATATTCAAAATTCTGGATCCATTAGGATAGTTTTCAGCGATGTTTAAGCTCAAGAGAGCACTCTCTTGCCTGAGCAGCCCAGTGGTGCTGCAGCTAAATATAGGATTAATGGTGATATTAGGGATATCTGGATACCTGCATACAGGATCGAATACACTGACCAGCAAATATGAATTAATAGGTAAAAACCAAAGGAGGTGTAATGGATAAATAGATAGGAAGTGGTAAATGATATGTGCCATTAATTGTTAGACAGAGATAGAATTTTATAACTTTTCTACCACTCTCCTATTCACCATGGAAGTGTGAAGGTACCTTTACACGCCGCTACTGGAGGATGGATACAACCAGCTACTTCACGTGCACGAGCACGCACAAACGGTTACAAACGGTCAACGCATCATCTTTACACGCCGCCACAAGCTACGCTACGCTACATTACATCTACAGCTAGATACATCGCCGGGTGTCTCAAGTAGCCATCTGTAGCTTACCTTACCTCATTTACACACCGCTACAACAAGCTAATATGGGCGGACCTGGTGCAGCACGGACAGCACATAGGCGTGCCACAATTGTGGAGTACGAGACGTCCGTACGCTGATAGGACAAAGCATGAATCCCATGATTGGCCAGGCATCGCAGGAGGCTGTTTAATACATGACGCTCGAGCAATTGTGTAGTGTGACTGGTCAGCTCCTTAAATATGCCTCCCTATGCAGCGACTACCAATCGTCATGCAGGAGCTTCCTCCAATGATCGCTGAAGGGGCGCGGTATCCCGGAGCCTGTGTCACACCCCAGCTACATAACAGGTACATCGCCTGGTGTATAGACATCCCTTCTGTAGCTTCTTTACACGCCGATACAGCTCGCTGCAATCGGCTTTGTAGCCACCTGTTTCAGAGCAGTGCTCGGAAACAGATGTATCTGTTGCCGGCTGCCTCCTACCGTCTGCACACGCCGCTACTACGGGCTATATTGACAACGCAAGCTACAATCGTAGCCTGTAGCGGGTTGTATCCATCCTGTTGTAGTGGCGTGTAAAGGTACCTTTAGGGTACCTTTACACGCCGCGACGGCAGGCTGGATACATCGCGCTACTTCGCGTGCACGAGCACGCTCAAACGGCTACAAACGGTCAACGCACCCTCTTTACACGCCGCGACAAGGTGCGCTACGCCACGCTACATCTATAGCTAGCTACATCGCCGGGTGTCTCAAGTAGCCAGCTGTAGCTTAGCGTACCCGCTTCACACGCCGCCACCACAGGGTGAGTGGGAGCAACAAAGGCAGGACGTAAAACACATAGGCGTGCCACAGTCCTGTACGCCGCGCCCAAACCACAACCATTGGTCAACACTACGGAGTTGTGATTGGGCACGACGGAAAGGGCGGATGGCCGAGACGTGACGTACCAGTGAGGGGAGTGAAGCACGGAATAAGCGGTTGTGACATGGCGGAGTGTGGCGAATGCATCTAAACCGATGGTAAAGCGTCACCCAGGAGCGGTGGCAAGTCATCTACCCAGTGTGCATAAAGTAGCGGTGCCGGGGCTATGTGTACGTAGTACAAGTGTTTGCCCTGTCACGCACGATCAGCGCTTGTGACAGCGGCGTGTGTAGATAGCGGCGAGGTGCGTTTCTGCGACACACATGAGCGGCTTACAACACACAGTATGTGCGTTCTCTGTGTACATTGTATGTATCTATCTCTGGCAACAGATGTGAATGTAGTGGAACTGCTCCGTAGCAAACCTGTGAAAGATCTGTGTGACAGTGTATTACAAAACACCTGAGAAGAATATGTCCGGCATCAATGTGCTGTCTGCAGGTGAGCCTCTGCCTAGAACAAAATAAAGGCTCATGTACGTGCAATGGCCACACTGTTAGCCAAAAGTCTGGGAAAAAAACATGGCTACCCACACATATTGTCTGCACATTCCCAGCCAATAGGTGGCTATGACATCCCAGGCCCCCCACCATAAACTCCATCACATTTCCCTCCTCCACCAAGTAAACAGGCTCACACATGTGTTTGGATCCAAAAAAGTATTTAATAAATCAAAATCATTCATCGTGACCTTGGATTACAAATTGTAACCAAAAATACATCCAAATAAAAGCAACAAATAAAGTGCATGTCACAATCTGCCAACACATTGCAGAGAGAGCAAATGGAACCCACATTGGAACCTGTGGAGCATGAAAAAAATAATCAAACATCATAAACTAACTAACTAACTAACTAACTAACTAACTAACTAAACATCATGCACATGAGGAAACCAAAAAATACAAAAAATGGTAAACACAAAATAAAAGGGGTGCAGCTACCCTGCTGTCACCTCCATTGGAAATTTAAATCAACCTCCCAGAACCAGGCAAACTACATGGCCTGGTCCTGCCAGCTCACTGCACCAGACCCATTGAAGTAGGAGCAGTAAGCTTCTCTACTGTCCCTGGCCTCCTGCCGAGTGCGGCCATGGCTCTGGGGCTGGAGTGGCACAATCACATGGCCCTCATCACGCCAAGACCCTGGACGGAGCTCCCCTGTTGTAGCGTCTGCATGATCTACATAAGCTCCTGGCGTGTATGATGGCCTATCCCTACGACGCAGGAAGTTATGCAGCACACAGCAGGCCACCACTACCGCATCAATAGACTCCGGTTTCATATGCATAGCCGTATGAAAAATCCGGAATCTATTGGCCATTATCCCAAACGCATTTTCAACTACACGGCGGGCCCGGGATAGCCGGTAGTTGAAAATGCGTCTCTCAGAAGTAAGGGCCCTCTGGGGATATGGCCGCAGTAGGTGTTCCTGAAGTGGGAATGCTTCATCCGCCACAAACGCAAAGTTGAGATGTTCGGTCGTCTGGTCATTTGAGGGTAAGTTTAGCCCACCATTCCCTAGTAGTGTTGCCAAGGAGCTTCGGGCAAACACACCCCCATCTGAGTTGCGACCGTTCATTCCAACATCCACGTAGAGGAACTCATAGTTGGCATCTACTACAGCCATGAGGATTATACTACAATACCCTTTGTAATTGAAAAACAAAGAGCCAGAGTGGGCAGGTTTGGTAATCCTCACGTGCTTACCATCCAATGCCCCGCCACAGTTGGGGAAGTTCCACCGGGTTTCAAACCCTCGGGCCACTTCCAGCCATTCTGCGGCGGTTAGAGGCATTTTCATGTAGGCTGGCTGCAAAGCTCTCCAGATGGCCCAACACGTTTCAGGGATCAGGCGGCTCAGCAGGGGCAGGGAGACACGTGACATGTATGTGAGTGATGTCATGGACTGCCCTGTAGCCAGGAACCGCAAAGTGATCGCCAACCGCTCAGCAGGTGATACTGATGGGTGCATTATAGTGTCCTGACGCGCTATCATTGGCCCTACACGCTCCAATAGGAAGGTGAAACAGTCCTCGGGCATACGGAGATAGTTTCGGTAATCATCAGGACAGTTAATCTCCAGCTCCCGCAACAGCTGCATGTGGCCCCGGGTTTGCCGCCTGAGAAGCCAATCACGGGTCCACAACCGCCGCTGTCTGTGCCTCATCAACCTTTCATACCGATCCTCATACCACATTTGCTCTTCCACCAACGCAAGAGCCACGATAACATTGCGGTCATGGATATTCTGCATCCTCAATATCAGCACCTGTAGATGAGAATACACAACATGAGTACATAGAACAATATGTGCCAATGTCAGCAGGTTAAGCAAGCCACACCTATTGTTGATGACACACTATAGCCAACTGGAGGGGAACTTGCGTCAGGCCCCGAAACACATCCCTGAAGACAGGAAAGGCAAACACCCAGTAGTCACCCCAATCAAAATAGAAGACGCCCAATGATAGTGGCCTCCTCTACATCAACTTCTATGGGAGTTTGTCAAAGTAAAACATCTGCACCTAGGTGAGTTAGAAAGGGACTTGTGTCACCAATAATGTATGAGAACAATTTTGCAGATGCCATTACACAGACCATAATGAAAATGTGGCCATTTCCTATTCTGGGAGGTAAAACAAACAATACGTACCCCTATAGGCTGGTCAAGTAAGCTTACAAGAAGCCAACAACTTTGCACATGAGTGAGGTTGGGTAACCATGGTTACATATGTTTTGGCTGGTGCCATTTGTCCAAACCATCTAAGTTATGTCTTCAGTGCCACACCTCCAAGCCATGTCTCATCCTATCCCCGTTCGACCCAGTCTCCATTGGCCACAACCAGTATGCAGACATTGATCCAGGTGACAGGAGTAACACATTTCTGTCTACAGTCCTGCAGGCAATCTCCTGTATGGTGTCTGGAAACAAACACAGCAATGTATATGTTCAAATATTCATAAGCACCAAACCTAATGCCTACTCAAAGTCCACACAGAACACTAGATCTTCCCCAGCAATACAGACCCCTATACACTACGCTAAAACAGTGTCCTGCGGTTGCAAATTAAAACGACATATGCACCCACACCACGCCATTTCCATGTGTGTCCACAGATACTTACTTAATGGGTCTGGCCAGCAAGCGTAATGTTTGCCGGCATGCGGACCTTTTAAAGGGCCAGCAACCTATCACGATACAGCGATCTCCACCAATTAGCGGAGGTTAATTGCGCCCCCAGGTGTCACATTACGCTGTGCGTCATTGGGTCTGCTGTGATTGGTTTAGCAGAGTATAAAGGCAGGCCAATGGCCACTACACCTTGTCCAGAGGTCCATGTGCATTGAGCTACTAGTGTCCTGCGTATCTTCTGCTGCTCTGACGGTAAGCCTCTTTAGCGGTTTCTATGAAAGTGCACGGGACGCTGATGCTTGTATTGGCGGCCGCTTAGGCAATGTGTGTATGGGCGTCTTTGATACGGGCTTTAATTTTGGCCCTCTAATTATACAGATGGGTCAGTTTTTCCAGTGTATGGTAATAGCCAGGTATAGCCACTACTGGTATTGTGAGTGTATACATTTGGTCTCTGATGTAATTCGTGCGTCAAACATATAAAGTTTAGATTTACAACTTTCATGCACATCTGCATTTGATGGCTGCAATTATTGGTCCCTTCATTGCAGGGATTCTTGTTACCTCAGTAACAATTGTATTCCCATGGATGGCCACACAACTACATGATGATGTGTTTGCACATTACATGTAGTATGTGCAGTCTTGCCACCAACCACGCCCTCCTTTCTCATCTGCTTAATGTTAACCATTTTGCTCAGTACAAAGGTAGTAGCTACCACACAATGTCTTTGCTCACATGTTGGCCTACAGCAGGGGTCTCAAACTCGGCTGGGTTGGTGGGCCGCACATAGAAAACATTTTTTATCGGGGGCCGCATTGCTTGTAGGACTAAGGGTACCGTCACACTAGGTGACATCGCCGGCGACACACGGGAGCGCGCACATTTTTGGCACCCCGTCAGCGTCGTGTGTTTAGACGCGGCGATACCTTCGGTGATGCTTTGGCGATGTTTCAGGCAATGTCGCTGTTGGGGTGTCTAGAAACCCCAGCAGGGATCCTGTAACATGGGAGCCTATGGCTCCCATCGCCTGTAACATCGCTATTCGCGATGTTACACAGGGCGATGCTTACACATCGCCTGAGAGTGGTTGCCTGGTTTCACAGCAGTACTGTGCTGTGCTGTGCTGTGAAACCAGGCGACCACTCTCAGACGATTTTTCGGTGCAAAATCGCCACTTTACACGGGGCGATGTCACCTGGTGTGACGGTACCCTGACATTTTTAGTAATACCAGATTTTTTGGTCAATGTAGTAACGTCCAAATCCTGATCCCCTTCTTGTAGTAATGTCCGCATCTTGGTCCCTTTCTTGTTGTAATGTCCCGATGCTGGTCGCCCTCTTGTACTAATATCCCCAACCTGATCCCCTTCTGTAGTAATGTCCCCCGTGCTGGTCCCTTTTTGTAATGATGACCCCCTTACTGATCCCTTTTTGTAGTGATGTCACCATCCTGTCCCCCATGCTGGTCCCCTTTTGTAGTGATGTCTCCATCCTCACCCCCATAGTGTAGTAATGTCCCCCATGCTGGACCCCTTTTTTAGTGATATCCCCAACCTGGTCTCGCTTCTTTTTACACACTCAGACATATTCACTCACAATCACACCCACACTCACATTAACTCACTCACACTCACTCATGTGGAACAAAAGGGGGGGAAGCACAACCGATGAGCGGTACCTGGTGGTCTAGTGGGGGCGTCAATAACAGATATGGGGGGTTCGCATCTTACCTTTGGAGGTTCTGCAACCCTGCACAACCTGGGCAGTGGATGGCTCCGGACTCCAGCGGTCGGGGTCTCCTCCACGAGCAGCTCCTTCTTCCAGTCAGGTGACTCGAGCAGCCGATCACCTGCCCCTGTGACGTTCTCAGCTACGTCACCGCAGGTCCTTTGGATTCTGTTAGCGGTGACTCTGGCTCACAGCTGCTCCTGCTGCAAACCTAGGATGGGGATGTGATATTTGTACAGAAGTGTGTGATTATAACAGAAGCGCAAGAGCACAGGAGGCCACGTTTAATTATCTTTAATAAACCACAATGTGTTTCCACGGCGGCCCGCCGTCTTCATCAGGTAAATCCACCTGATGAAGAATGCGGACCACCAAGGACTTTTGTTATAATCACACACTTCTGTACAAAATCGCACACTCTGACACCCTCGCGCACTCTGACACCCTCACGCACTCTGACACCCTCACGCATTCACACTCACAGACACCCACAGGCTCTCTGACACCCACAGGCACTCAAGAGGCACTCTCAAGACAGGCACACACACACAGGCACTCACACACACACACAGGCACTCACACACACAGGCACTCACACACACAGGCACTCACACACACAGGCACTCACACACACAGGCACTCACACACACAGGCACTCACACACACAGGCATAGGAGCTCACAGGCACTCACACACACAGGCACTCACACACACAGGCACTCACACACACAGGCACTCACACACACAGGCACTCACACACACAGGCACTCACACACAGCACTCACACCAGGCACTCGCGAACACAGGCACTCACGAACACAGGCAGTCACAGGCGCTCACGCTCACAGGCACTCACACTCACAGGCACAGGTACTCACACTCACGGGCACTCACGCTCACGGGCACTCACGCTCACAGACTCACAGGCGCTCACACTCACAGGCACTCACAGGCACAGACACTCACAGGCACTCACACTCACAGGCACTCACACACACAGGCACTCACACACACAGGCACTCACACACACAGGCACTCACACTCACAGGCACTCACACTCACAGGCACTCACATCACAGGCACTCACACACACTCACCCCAGGCACTCACACACACAGGCATAGGCGCTCACAGGCACTCACGCTCACAGGCACTCACGCTCACAGGCACTCACGCTCACAGGCACTCACACTCACAGGCACTCACACTCACAGGCACTCACACTCACAGGCATAGGCGCTCACAGGCACTCACACTCACAGGCACTCACACTCACAGGCACTCACACTCACAGGCACTCACACTCACAGGCATAGGCACTCACACTTACAGGCACTCACAGGCATAGGCACTCACACTTACAGGCACTCACACTCACAGGCACTCACACTCACAGGCATAGGCGCTCACAGGCACTCACGCTCACAGGCACAGGCACTCACACTCACAGGCACTCACACTCACAGGCACTCACACTCACAGGCATAGGCACTCACAGGCATAGGCACTCACACTTACAGGCACTCACACTCACAGGCACTCACAGGCACTCACACTAGCACACACTTTTATTACTAACCAGTGCATGGGGACCCTGGGGCTTCCCTGTGCGGCCCCCAGCACTTTGGACCAAGAACCATGCTGACCGCGGTCCAGTGCATGGTGCCGCCGCTTTCCCCGCTATAACATTACTTGCGGCCGCTTCACTGTCTCTGCCGCTCGCTCTGCAAGTTCAATGCGAGTCACCGTCAGCCAATGAGAGGCCCGCAGGTGACGTCAGCGGCCTCTCATTGGCTGAGGGGCTTGTATTGAGCCAAGAGCTTACAGAGCGGCCGGCAGAGCGAGCGGCGCTGCGGCAGAGACAGTGAAGCGGCCGCAAGTAATGTTATAGCGGGGAAAGCGGCGGCACCATGCACTGGACCGCGGTCAGCATGGTTCTTGGTCCAAAGTGCTGGGGGCCGCACAGGGAAGCTCCAGGGGCCGCATGCGGCCCGCGGGCCGCGAGTTTGAGACCCCTGGCCTACAGGTTGGTACGCACACACCGTCTACAGGTGTTGTTTTAATATGAACAGTGGGCTCTTAAATCAGGCTTCACACATGTTTAGGGGGCCACAGAGTACCTGACATGTGTAATTGTGTCACATATGTATTTTACTTTGGACCGGTGTGACATTGTGCAAATGGCACACATAGGCCAAGTTGTCATACCAGTTATTGCTGCCTATAATGTACATATGAGAACCTTATGAGCATGTAAATTATGTTCACAAGGTTTTCACAGCTCGATATGGCTAGTGTCGTGACGGTCTGGATTGGCTGTGTTTTGTCTTCACCAGATGCCGAGGTGTACTGTGGAATTTGAAACCCAGCTTCTCACGGAGTATCAGCGGCACGAATGTTTGTGGCGCAGCTCGCTGCCTCAATATAAAAACCAGGCAGCGAGGTCCGAGGCCTACACTACTCTTGTGGCTCTAGCCAATCGCTTGGAGTCAAGGGTAGGCAGGAGTTGGGACCAGAATGCGGTGGCCTTGAAAATTAAAAACATGCGGCAGTCGTTCATGCGGGCTCACAATGACTACCTGCGCCGTCGCTCAGGAGCTGGAGCTGAGGAGGTACCATCACCTACCCTATGGTACTATCCCCTCTTCACCTTTATCCTGGGCGAGGTGAGCTCGCGTCGAACGACTACCAACTGCCCCGTAGCTGCGTCCCATGTAGGCCCGGATGAGTCACCATCTGCGCCACAGGAGGTGGGTAATCGTGTTACAGTGTTGTCCCACAATGTTGCCTTCACATGTGTGTTTTGGCCAAACCAGAACTAGCACAGTTTTCACAAATTTTCGGCCTTGGTGTGGGAAACCTTTTTGTGTCAGGGAATCTTGCCTCCTGACATGATTTTGGCTTATATGAATTTAACGCAGAGAGCCGCTTTCCAAAATAGCATTTCCACCACATATCGGTACACCGGAAAAATGACATGTGTACCGAAGTTTACATTATTCTTGCATTAACATGAAAGAGGCACATAGTGCCATCTACTACAATTTTGCTGCCACACATGTGTGTTGGCTCTGGTGCAAGTGGGTTTTTGTTTTTTGAAGGTTTGATGGTTTTACATCAGATTTGTAATACAAATGGGAAGGTGGGCAACTTCTGTGTTTGGCCAGCCCAGCCCCCAGTATCAAGGTGTTGTGGTGACATGTACTAATTGGGTTACGGCTCTCTGTGACTGACACCTCAATCTGTATTGTGCTGAGTCCCGGGAATCGTAGAGGTGAGTGTCCAGCCGCAATACAGGTTTTGGTGTTGTAAAAGTTTGGTGGCTTGCTGTTTGTAGATTCCTTCCATATATCTTGTTAGTGCCTTTACTTTAGTGGGAGTGGTGTATTGTGTCCTGTGTCCATGGTATGGTGTGGTCCTTGCCGTCACTAATGTTTGGTTTTGTTTCCTCTCCCCCCCACAGGCCCCAGAAGAGGACGGCTCCATTGCGGAGCATTCTGTCGCTGATGATGCTCAGCCCATGACATCTGGGGCTGAGCAGGAGGGCGGGGCTAGTGATGTGGGTCCGGGCCCAGGGCCCAGCTCACGGATCCGTCGTCGCCGACGTCCTGCACCACCAGAGACGGAGCTGGGCGCCTGGGCCCGACGCGTGCTTTTGAATGAACAGCGGACCCACATCGACAGCGACGCCCTCTACATGAGCGACAGAATGCGAGGGATGGAGCCGCTCCAGAAAAAGATCCTTCTGAGGGTCTTCCACAATGCCGCTGATGCTGCCGATGATGGGGCCCTTCAATGGGGCTGCCACGTCCCCCCCCCCATGCAACACACCTTGTGGCCCCTTTCACCAGCTGCCCCATCTCGGCCCGTGAGAAGACCGGCCCCGCCACAGTCACCCCATCCCCCCTCAACACGTCGTCGTACAACCAGACGTTCTGGGGCAGGTCGGGGCTGCCCTCAGAGGAGGGGGGATGCGGCATTGTCAGAGCCGACAGAAGATGATTAATTTGGACACTAGTAGCCAATGCACCAAATTGGCACTCTGGACTTTTTCATGTGGAGGCACCTTTTTATTTTCCCTTATGTTTGTGTTACACTTTTAAGCAGATTTGCTTCTTATGATTTGTTTATGATTTACTAAATATGATTATATAAAATATTAGAACTAACTCAATTGTGTTTTTCTTTTGGCTTATGGCTTGCGGGGGGCAGCCTGGGTGAATGGTGTTGTTCACAATATAGTTTGGGGCAAGCCACACAATATGGGCCAATGGCCTCAGTGTAGGACGACCATAGGTTCCTTTGTACTGTGGTAGGACATTGACAAAGAGCTGTAGTAATGTGTGTGAGATATTAACCTGTTGAACATTTGCCCCCCCATAGTATTGTTGTGACATGAGTGAGGCAAAGTAAAAATTACAAATACTTTTTATTGGCTACATACATGTGTGGAAGTCATTTGCCACTAAACACAGAATGCAGCTTTCTGATAGGTGTAGCCATCCCACACTCCTGATGGTCCCAATGTGGGACAGGATAGGTCCATGAGGTAAAGGGCTGGTTAATCCACACTCCTGATGGTCCCAATGTGGGACAGGATAGGTCCATGAGGTAAAGGGCTGGTTAATCCACACTCCTGATGGTCCCAATGTGGGACAGGATAGGTCCATGAGGTAAAGGGCTTGTTAATCCACACTCCTGATGGTCCCAATGTGGGACAGGATAGGTGCAACGGGCAAAGCCGTGGCCATACCACAATCCCCCTTTTGTGATAGTGGAACACTATAAGAAAAGAGCCCAACGGGGGCAAAAAAGAAGAAAAAACATAACCACATCAAAAGCCTAACAGGCAACGTCTGTAAGTTCAAGGTCCAACTAGGACAACACATTTGGGGGTCAGGGGGCAAATCTGTTTACGGGGGGTTCCACCTTAATGTTGGCCATCTTGATGTTTCAGGACGGTATCCACCATGGTAGACAGGCGGGTAAGGTCCTGTATTCCCCGGTGTAGGGCCCGTTGAAGTCGGTGGGCAAACTGGTGGTGAGCCCTCACGACGTCCTCCATGGTGGGTACACCTGTATTGTGTGTGTGGAAAAAACATCATTAGTTCAGAATACTACCTCTGGTGTTTGTGTCAGGTTCACACAAGCAAGATTGTCCTTACCCTCGGGCGCATCATCATCCTGACTATCAGGGGGTGATGGGGAGGCACTGATACTCCAGCCGGCAGCTCCAGCACGTTCTCCATCTGCAAGAGTGTGTGAAGGACATTATGTCAGAAATGGCTAGCTTTTCCATTTCCCACGTAACAACAACAATGCTTACAGTGTTCGGCCCCTCTAATCAAACTGAAATCACTTACCGCCATACACATCCAACGCAGCTGGATTTGGGGGTTGCGCCCCAGCTTCAGGTTGCCGACCAGGCGAGCCCACCTCTGCCTCCACCAACGCTGGGTCAGCAGGGTCCTCCTCCTCCTCATGCCCTGGTGAGGGCCTATTCCCTGGTGGGGATGGTGGCCCAGCTGGCTGTTGACCCGGTGGTGTGTGGCCTCCAGCTGGCTCTTGCGGCGGTGGGGTTGGTGGTCCACCTGCAGCCAGTTGTGGGGGAGCCTCATCGGCTGACACTTCCGCATCTGCAGATTATGAAACAATAATTGATGTGTCAGCATACTGTTTAGGCTCAGAGATGTATTGACAGTTCAATATTTGTGTTATGTGTTTGTTGTTTTTCATATATGGGATGATCTCATGTATTCTGTATGGCGTAGGTATGTGGCAAGAGTGTGTTAATTGGTTGGAGGGCATGTAACACTGTCGAGTAATCTTGGGTGGCACATGAACATTATTTGTAGGCAGATGTGTAGTCAGTGTATCTATAATGTGCGCCCTATATTGTCCCCCATTGCATGTCTGCCGGTGTCCCTCTCACTATACCTAGGATGTGTGTGAACGATTTTTAATGTTTTTGTTGTGCTTACATACAATACAAATCATGTGTGGCCCTCTAAAGTACTCACCACGCAGCCTGGCAATCCTGTCACGGATATCGAGTATGCGGCCTGGGCATTTGTGCTTCAGGTCCGCTATCTTCTTCTGGACGGCTTTAGCGGTCCTCTGCACCCCCAGTTGGTTGAGCAGAGCCCGCTGAATCCGCCCAATAGTGGCGCGATTGCGCAGCCTGGGATGACGGTGGTGCCGGTGACCCCAATAGTCATACCGGTCACAGTAGTCTATGAGGATGAGCAGTTCAGCCATCCCCCACGTAGCAGCGCGGTGAACGGCCGCCATGACTGCAATGGTGTGTGCAGAGGAGGGGCTGGCACCTTGCAGGCAGAGTGAAAACGAAACTATCGTAATTACGTCATTACGGCCACGTTCCGGGTCACGCACCCTTTGAACTAGTCCTACGCGCAGTGACACGGGCGAAGCACTTCTGCGGCACCTACTGTACAACACCCACAGAGCGATGCGTACAGCAAGCCTATGCGCTGTGTACTGACTACTCGACTTCAATGCGGTGTCTGTATACGTGCATCAGTGTTTCAGTTGTGCGCAGACACTTAAGGAACACTTTTATGCGGCATCTGCAGTTCAATAAAAAGGCAGCCCGGCCCGTAACACATTGTTCACCGCTGTGTCCAGCATTATTTATTATGTGTTCACAGGATGTGAACACTGTATCTGAGAATCATGGGCCATTTGGTTTGGTTTCCCGTAAGTTGTGGGCCGCGTAATTGTACTAAGGTATGATCGTGCATACGGCGCGTATGTGTAGTGCTGAAGGGACAGCTCATCCAAGATGGAGGCCTGTGCGCCAAGGGCCAATCGGCACGCAGAAGCTTCCACCAATGATCGCACATGGGGCGCGGTAAGACGGAGCCGAGGTGACGCCTTAGCTACATTGCAGCTACAGCCCCGGGTGTCCAGGGTTCCCTTCCGTTGCCTCTTTACTCGCCGATACAGCTCGCTACCATCGGCGATGTTGCCTTAAGTTTATGAGCAGAGACCATAAACAGATGTATCTGTCGACGGCTGTAGCGTCGCCTCTTCAGACGCCGCTACTACAGGCGATATGGACGCTACAAGCTACAATTGTAGCTTGTAGCGCGATGTATCCAGCCTGCCGTCGCGGCGTGTAAAGGTACCATTAGGGATAAATTAAGGTATAAGAGCAGAGGAATGTGCTAATGAGCATTATTTTTAAAGGGTTTGTAATATTTTAATTGAAAGATTGTGATTTTACTGCTTGTTTTTAGAGGGAGATATGTTTAAATGATGTGTATTTTTTTATATAGATGTGTTTTGTACATTGATGTGGTGATGGACATTTGTGATTAAGATTTGGGAAAAAAAAAAAAAAAGAGGTCTCAGGCCTCATTTCCTGCCAAGGGCTTTATTTAACATGCTTAAAGGGAACCTGTCACCTAATTTTAAGCCCCTACACTATCTCTAGCTGTCCCTACACCTTCCTAGCAGCTCCCTATCTCTCCCTTTCTTATCTAAAGTCTCCCTATGAAAGAAGTGTAAAATAAGATAAAACTTACTGCAGTCCCCGTAGTTAGGGGACTGGGTAGGCGTGGCCACGCTTCCACAGCACTCCTCCATGCTGTAATGCACGCCCCGCTGGGCGGCATTATTCAGGGCCCTCTCTGCCCCCATGTCTTTGTAATCTGCCGCCATGTTTGTAGTTCTAAGCACCGGCCGGACGTCACTTCCGGCGCGGTGCATTATGGGGCCGGTCACGTGATCGGCCCTAGTGCATTATGGGGCCGATCACGTGACCGGCCCGGCTCCGCGCATGCGCAATGCGCTTACTGAAGCCGGGCCGGTCACGTGATCAGCCCCATAATCACACCCCACAACACGGAAATATATCCTTCATGGTTGCGGCTGATTTCTGAGCACTGTTCAGGAATCAGGCGACAGGTGAGAGGTGATTTATCGCCGCGAAATTCCCCAATCACACGCCGCAACTGTGAGGCAATTTCACGGCGAATGCTCCGGGGCGACATATCGCCTTTAGGATTGCCAGGCGAGATTGTGGCGTGTGAAGGTGCCATAACATGTATACGAATATCATTTCTTAAGAATATAATGTATTATGTACATTTAAGAAGCCGCATTAACACATGCAGTACATTGGTTCTTATAATTCTGGATTTGCACATTTGTTCTCCCCCTATTGGAGATGGCTATGCTATAACGTTACATTCAGACTGCGTTTTTTTCTCTTCTGTTCTTCTGCATTTTTAGCTGAAAAACAGAAGCTGTCAAAAAAAATTCACCCAAAAAACACGGATCTGTTTCTAGATGCGTGTTTTGATCCGTTTTCGACTGACGTGTTTTTTCCCCCTATTTTGAAGGGCTGCTATGGGAAAAACGCAGGAGATAAACACTACAGAAATTGACATGTCATTTTCCAAAACGGGGTTCTCCTAACACTGAAGGCACACTGGCGCAAGGCTCGCGCGAGTGTAATGCGAGAAAAAATCGCATTGCACTCGGACCTGTATCTTTAAATCATACAGGTCACATCAATGCAATTTGCACGCATTACACTCGCTTTGCGAGGGCAATTCGAGTGCAATCGCAGCATGCTGCGATTGCACGCGATTCCCTCGCGCGAGAGGCCACTAAAAGTATATGGATGCGAGTCGAACTCGCACCCATACTCCACACGGTGCGGAAGTCGCACTCGTGTTTAAATTTCCCGCTTGCCGGTACAGTAACTAATCATCTTGCACAGCGGTACAAGATGTTTAGCTAATATAGTGATGATTTTTGTGAAATACTGATTTCCGGGGTTATTGTAGCTATTAACCCCATCAAATCTTGGTGATCAAGGGGTTAATAAGATGCTGGTGTGGTGACATCATGTACAGTATGTAGAGAGTGTCCTCACTCCCTGGACACATTAGCTACAATAACCTCAGAAATCAGTATTTCACAAAAATCATCATCACTATATTAGCTAAACACCTTGTACCGCTGTTGTCACACCGGTACAAGTTGATTAGTTACTGTACCGGCAAGCGGGAAATTTAAACTCTGTGGCTTTGACAGAGCTTAAATTTCCCGACAAATGCTGCCTGCGGTCCTTCAGGACCACGGACAGCATCACAGTCACGCACCACACACGCACTCACACCTCACAATCGCAGCACACTCACATACATACAGCAAGCCACACTCACCACACTTGCACCACACTCAAACCACACACACCCAAAACATGCACAGCACTCTCATCACTGTCGTGCATCAAACACGCTCCGTGTTTAATGCACGACAGTGTGCCTTCAGCCTAAAGAGAGAAAAAAGATCACTTTAAAAAAGCACAGTCTGAATGGCAAAAATGAAAACCCATGGACTTTGCTGGGGTGACATTTGCGTGATACACTGCAAAAAACTGACCAAAAAATGTACAGTCTGAATGTAGCCTAAGTCAATGTTGACCTTTTAACAATGGGCAGGCAACATCTGAGAGACCTACCATCACCCTGTGTCGAGCCCCAGGCCCTGGGGTACTCGGGTATCAGGCTCTGAGGGGTTCACGAGGATGTCACGGGTGGCAGTGCCTGAGCCCGTGGCCTGGATGACACTTCAATAAGGGGGTATGTACAGGGGATAAGAGTTATTGTCACGTGACGCCACTTGTAGCACCTGGTGATGGGTCACCAGCGCCGCCACAGTTTTCCGGAGTGCGATGGTATTGCGGCAAGGTTGGCAAAGCTCCCTACAGGTGGAGCTGGGCCTCCTTTTGCCCCCAAAATCTGGGAAAAACTATTGACTCGTGTATAAGCCGAGGGTGGACCCCAGCACAGGTATACAGCCCCCAGCAGTGTGGTATACAGGCCCCCTGATGGTATACAGGCCTCCCCAGTGGTAGTATACAGCCCCCAGCAGTATGGTATACAGCAGCCTCCCCAGTGGTATATACAGGCCCCAGCAGTGTTACAGCAGCCTTCCCAGGGTATATACAGCAGCAGCCCCAGGGTATATACAGCAGCAGCCCCATGGTATATACAGCAGCAGCCCCATGGTATATACAGCAGCAGCCCCATGGTATATACAGCAGCAGCCCCATGGTATATACAGCAGCAGCCCCATGGTATATACAGCAGCAGCCCCATGGTATATGTATATACAGCAGCAGCCCCAGGGTATATACAGGCCCCCATCAGTATACAGGCCCCCCATCAGTATACAGGCCCCCCCATGGTCCGGAAACCTGTAAAGGAAGATGATTATACTTATCGCTGTCCGGCTGCCGTCCCCGCTCTGCATCGCGATCCTCCATCTGCATCGCGATCCTCCATCTTCATTCACCGGCTTCCGACTTCCTGTGTTCTGCGCCGAATGACGTCATTGTCGGCGCCGACAGGAAGCCGGAAGATGGAGGAGCGCGATGCAGATGGAGGATCGCGAAGCAGAGCGGGGACGGCAGCGGGACAGCGATAAGTATAATCATCTTCCTTTACAGGTTTCCGGACCATGGGGGGGAACCTGTATACTGATGGGGGGCCTGTATACTGATGGAGGGGGGGCGCCCATATAGTGACTCGCGTATAAGCCGAGGGGGTAACTTTTCAGCCCAATTTTTGGGCTGAAAAACTCGGCTTATACGCGAGTATATACGGTATACATTTTGTGAGTTTTCCCTGTAGTTTTTGATGATTGTCCCAAGGCTATAAACATTATATAATTATTGCACAAACATACTTATTGCAGTAATTATCTAGCAGTTAAGACATGCATCAAATAGAAGAGTAAAGGTTACAAACATACATAGTAAAGATGTGGAATCCAGCTAAGTGTGTAGCCCTGCATTTCAACGCATTTCACACAGCTTCATCAGGAGGTGTATCCATGCCACTGGCAAAGCTGGGTGAAAAGCACATTAGGGCATAGGGCTACACTTCTACTTAGGCTACGCATCAGTATGTAATTTTGCATAGACCAACAACTCCCATCACATCGGACCACGCCAATTATCATACGGTGTGGGTGATTTATAATGGGTATTTTTTGGATTTTTAGGGGGATTTGAAGGTTCATATACACATTGCTGTAGTGCAGTAAAAGAGGATATAAAGGTGGTGGCTTTAATTGACAATCTGACAAGTGTCCCTTAAACCATCCAGAGATGACATATACAAACAACACTTCATGTAGTGGAGAGAAAGAACATTAAAATAGTTCATGTCATATTAAATGTCATAATTCAATTTATTTAAAGGTCTGATCAGATATATAAAAATAAAATGGCAAGACTGGAAAGGGACAAATTACAGTACATGTGAGATATAAACATTCTAGGCTTTTATCCTTGATGTTATTCTTCATGTTTATCTGAAAAGATGTATGTTGTATATCCCATTTTTGTAACATAAAGTAACAATCATGTTTCTTAATTAGGTATCCATATCCCACCATGCTTTTAAAAAATTATAGTTTAAAAGGTCTTGGCAATGTTAACCCAAGTCACCTAGAAAACTATAAACGGTCACAAAAAACAGCCAGACTTTCAACTTTCACGCCGCAACTACGGTATAGCAACTGAAAGGCAATCCGGAGTTCCGTCACTGTTGCCCTGAAATTGCTACAAAATTGAGGTGTGTAATTGTGGAACGCAATGGTGATTTTTAAAGTTGCTTCCGGTTGCGGTTTCAGAGCATTGTTCAAAAACCAGAGACAACCCTGAAGGTGAATTGCCCTGGTTTTGGCATGTGAATGGGTGATAGAGATGGAATCTGCGTCGCCTACTGATTTCCAAGAGGCGTGCCACTGCGTGCTGGATACGGCCCCTCCCAGCGATGATTGGTGGTGGCTACTGTGCTTCCATTAGCTGTCCCTCAACAGGGTGACATATTTGAAGAGCTGTCCATTCACACTACACAATTGCAATTGCGTCATGTATTAGCCAGCCTTCCTGTGCAGGCTAGCCAATCATGACGCTAATGCGTTGTCTAATCAGCGTGTTTGGGTCACGGAATACACAAGTCTGTCACGCCTATGTTTTGGTAGCGCTAAACATGTACGCCACATTCCTTTGGGGATTGCGGCGTGTGAAGCGGCATCAGGAGTCAACCGGATGTTTCCCAATGTTGGTGTGGAAACTTCCGGGACGACACATCACCTTAGGTTGAGGGCGCAATTGCGACGTGTAAATGCGGCATCAGCGTTTGGAGGCAGCCGTCAAAAACGTGCACACGCACGTTCGGTTGCCTCCGATCACCGGGAATAGTTGCGGCGTGTAAAGGTACAATTAGAGATATGGAAGTCCAAGTCCTTAGTTGGTTCCTGAGGAAGGAGCGAGGATGATGCTCTGTAACGCATTGAATAAAACCACCAATTTATTGTATATCCTGATGACCCTTTGGTCTTGATCATTTCACGGCAGCGCGGAGCAACCACGTATACAGTATATCCAAACTTTCAACTTTGCCTTTCTATGACTAAAATTCAAATATTAGATCAGATTTTATCATTCCTGTTTCAGATACAGCTACATGTTAGACAGTAAACAAAGACTCATCGCAAAACCCCCACTTTAAGCACCATTTTATTTTTTTCATCCCTGGAGTGGTGCTTTAAATCTATGGCCCCTGCCTTAAATTAACCCTCCAGCATTTTAATTTGCTTTCGGCACTGCTCCTGTCCCGTGGCAACATCTTATGCCTGGAACTTTTGACTGTCCGGAGGTGAGAAGCTAGTTCACAAGAGCTCAATGAGACTCTATGCTGACAACGTTTTACTGTGCACCCGGCAAAAACGTAGTTCCTGGGGCTTCCTGTGTGGCTGCATCCATGGTAAACAGCGGGTTACTATGGAGCAGCGTTCACAGGCAGCCCCCGACGTTAACGGTGTGTGTTCCTGCACACTTCCCTCTGCAGTTACTGGATCCAGTTAACGTAAGTGGTGGGCTAAGTGTGGCCCTAGCCTAATTGTTTGATCAATTATTGCTCAAATGGGTGATCATTGCTCTCTCTCCAAAAAAATGGCTGATTCTGATAACTATTTATTGCATTTGTCATTCAGCTAAATAACATTATAAGCGAATACTGACTTTTTTCATACAATCGTGGCCTGGGACAGCTGCAGCAAAGTACAGTCATAATGGCAATGCATCAAATACAGTTGCATGTAGTGATTAACTGCAGCAAGTACATGCTGAAAGAAGGTAAAGGAGTGCTAGGGGGTGCACAAGCAGCACCAAAAAAGGAGCATTAGCGCATTAGTAAAATATCTATGCTTTACTTTATATTTGAAAAGTTGGATAAAAAACTTCTTTAGTAATGACTTTTAAGAATACCTGAACGTTTATTTTATTTTTATTATTTTATCCTGAATGGAAAGTTATGAAATGTTGCAGATCACTTTATTTGGCTATTTGTGTTAGCAGCGGATCATTCAGGATACTCTCAAGCATGTTGACAACAGAACAGAGCTTTAATTAGCAATAAACAAGTACAGATATGATAGGCTTTGTGGAATCAGAAATGTACATATCTTAAGTGTCTCTGTGCAGCATCAACAGGCTGCTTCTCCTCTCACACACAGACTTAGGAAACTGGTTACTGTCACATGGTCTTTCTTGTGTGTGAGCCTCTGGGAGTGTTTTTTTTATATCTAACTTTATAGACAATACACAAACCTAGCAATAGAACACTTACATATACAGGAATTGAGTTGTGGCACTAAACATATTCCAACACCTCCACTCAACAACTACTTATCCTGTTAGCCCCATTGTAGTTCTGAAGTCCTCAAACTTGGCTCTTGGCAATGGTTTTGTCATACCATCAGCTAACATCTTGTCAGACTTCTAATGAACAAACTTTAGTGCACCATGTTCCACTAAGTCAAGTAAGTGGTGATGCTTAATGTCAATGTGCTTAGTCCTTGCACTAATCATCTCACTGCTGGCAAGTTTAATACATCCTTGGTTGTCCTCCTACACAGAAGTGCCCCCACTGCTTATCTGTAATTCTCATTGCTTATGTTTTGGTGAACCTTTAGCTTCTGAGAGCTCTTTTTCCTTGCCATGACTGTGGCTCTAGTTCAGGAAGTGTTCTGACCATATAAGAAAGGCATCTAGCTGAGATACCTTTGTTTGGTTTTTCTGATCTACTGACTGGAGGTTGACTTGGTTCTTCTGTTTCTTCCTTGTTAGCTTCAGAGCTTATCCAGACTTCAGTGTTTTTCTTTTTCAGTGTCTGGGTTTGGTGATTGTAATTCTTGTTCTTGTTTCTTGGCTTGAATGACTGGTGTAACTTCATGAAATTTGAGTGAAACAGAGTTCTCATCAATCACTAGGTCTCTGCTGATTGTTACTGTGTTGGTCTCTGGGTGCAGAATTCTGTATCCCTTTTGAGTTTCGCTATAGCCCACCAAGACTCCTTGCTTTGCATGTGATTCCTACTTGGAAGGTTTTTCCTTGGAAACATACACAAATGTTTTGCTTCGAAATATTCTTAGGTGCTTTAGGTTAGGCTTCTCGCAGTTCCATAGCTCATATGGAATTTTATTTGTGGCTTTACCTGGCAGTCTGTTTTGAAGATAGCAAGCTGTCATGATGGTTTCTCCCCAATACATTGTAGGCAGATTCACATTAAACAACGTACTTCTTCCACTTTCACAGAGAGTGCGGTTCTTTCTCTCTGCAACACCATTCTGTTTTGGGTTGTATGGAATGGTAGTCTGGAACACATTTCCATTCTTTTTCGAAATGGTTTGCAACTTAACACTTGTATATTCAGTCATTATCTGCACGCAGGGCTTTTGGCATTCTTCCAAATTTGTTAAACACCGTAGCCGTAGCAAGATATTCTTCAAGTTTCTGTACTTCTGAACTTCATCCTTACTGTGAAGCAGGTAAGGGACTGTTGATCTGGAGTAGTCATCAATAAATATGAGAAAATATCTCTTTTTACTTGGAGTTTGAATACTCATTGGACTGCAAACATCTGTATTTATCAAATCCAGTGGCTGTGCAGATCTAGTGGTGCTTACTTTAGGAAGGGATTTTCTGGACATTTTCCCTTTAAGACAGCTAATCACTTCATCATTTGACTTCATTACTTTATTTCAACACCATTTGCAAGTTGACCTAGCTTCCTTACTGCTTTTGGGTCTCTGTGCCCAAGATGTCTGTGCCATTCATGGATACAGTTCTTATGCAGATCTTGTCTAGCACTGTACACCCTTTCTTTGCATTTTAGCTGATAAAGGTCATTTTGGATTTTTCCTTTTGCAAGAGTGTGACCCTTCTTTGATGTAATTCAGCTGTTGTCTTTAAAAGTAGCTACATTCTCTTTTTGTGTAAGCTTCTTTACTGACAGAAGATTGCTTTCAAGACTGGGAACATAGAGAACATCCTTTACTGGGATCTTTCTGCTTTGTGCTGAGGAAACTAATCAGTGGAGGTAGCTGTCTCCTACTCCTTCTGAAATCATATATTGACCTTTAGCTAAGATGACCTTTTCTGACTTGCTTTAATCAAGGTCAGTGATGAAATCCTTGTTATTCGTCATATGGCTGCTAGCACCAGAGTCTATACACCATATATGCTTTCTAGATGAGCCTGTACTGGTATTAAATGCAGCTTCAACACATGCAGGCTTTTCCTTTACAGCTGTTTTCACCTTTTGATGACTGTTCTGCTTTTTAAGCTGACTCATTCTTGCTTTCCAAATTCTGCAGTTTGCTTTTAGGTGGCCGGGCTTTTTACAGACAAAACATTCTCGAGTTTCTCTTAGATTGCTCCTATTTTTAGGAAAGTCCTGTATTTTTAATGCTGTTTCTACTCTGGATTCATTACTGTTGCTTACATTATGTGTTTTTCGCTTGAATTGATCTACAAGCTTGCCTCTAATGTGAGCTCATCATCTGGCCGCGCATCTAGTGCAGTCACAAGTGACATAGCTTTCTGGAAGACCACTTAATAGTAGTGCAGCAACATGAAAGTCTTTAATTTCTTCTCCAATACCCCTGAGACACTCCACAATCTCTAGGGTGTTTCTTATATAGTCCTGCATGCTCTGGCCATCACTTAGCTTAGACTGGTACAGCTTTCTCAAGAGATAAAGCTTATTGCTAAGATTTGATCTTTCATGCACTTTCTGTAATTCATCCCACATCTCTTTTGCAGTTGCACACTTGCATATATGCACAATCTGATCATCATCTACACTGAGGGAGATATTGCTTTGTGATTTCTGATCTTTCTCTAGCCAATCATCTGGTAATGGATGAGGCACTTGTTCCTGAGTATATTTCCACGTACCTTCTCTTATGAGCAGCATCTTCACCTTGAATTTCCAGGATTGATAATTCTGATTGTGTAGACTTTGCACTGAGAACTTGCAGTGATCCCTGCTTGTGGACATCTTCTCTGCTGCTCTATGCTGCTTTTGCTTTGGGCTTCTGTGGCTGTATTACTCTTGTGTGTCACTCTGTGCTCTGTGTCATTCCTGGGGTTCTGTGTGATGCTGGGGTTCTGTGTCACGCTGGGCCCATAACCTGTTGGCAGCGGATCATTCAGGATACTCTCCAGTGTGTTGACAACAGAACAGAGCTTTAATTAGCAATAAACTGGTACAGATATGATAGCCATTATGGAATCAGGAATATATGCATCTTAAGTGTCTCTGTGCAGCATCAGCAGGCTGCTTCTCCTCTTATGCACAGACACAGGAAACTGGTTACAGTCACATGGTCTTTCCTGTGTGTGAGCCTCTGGGAGTGTTTTTTTTAATGTAACTTTATAGGCAATACACAAACCTAGCAATAGAACATTTACATATACAGGAATGGAGTTGTTGCACTAAACATATTCCAATAGTATTTATTCCAGTTACTTTTTTTCCCCTCTAAGAAACTTCCAAATCCTTTTTATCCTCCAGTCTGTTTGCGTGTCTTTAGCTGCATTGCTGTTAGAATATTCTCATTTGGAATCTGACAGTGAAAGGGTGATCTGAACATGTGTCTCACTAAGGGCTAAGGTTTCTACTTGTGGATATACCAGAACACAGTATCTGCAAATTGAGATTCTGGTTTAGCTTTTTATCCTAAGTCATATGACAAGGGTCTTTAAAGGGACACTGTCAGGTCATTTTTCAGTATGATAATAATGATAATAATACCCTTGAATAGTGCCTGGGCAGACCTTTTAAAAACATGTAAAATCATTATTATACCATTTCTTGTTTCCATGTTATCAGCATTGTCAGACCCTTCAGGGAGCTGCTGGATTAGTCCTCTCCATTATAAGAAACCAGGAATAGTCTGGCTGCTGTATAAGTGTTATTTAAATATCCACACCTATCCAAGCTTGTGTTTGCTCCCTCCCCTCTTTGCTCTGTGTTGGGAGGAGGTGTTTTGTGCTGTAGCCTGTGCAGTCTGTAAGATTTCTATGTGTTTATATGAACTTTGCTTTTCCTGCAGACATGTAATGTGTGTATCTGCTGAGCAAATGATGAAATGTTCTTATAATCACATAGAAATATCTCAGACTGCACACACAATGCAGGACATTAAGAGCTCATAGCTGCAGAAAAGATCACTTCTCCTCCCCCCTTCCTTCTCTGTCTGCAGTGAATGAGTCACACAACAGACAGATCACAGGACAGTGTAATGATACATGAATATTCATTTTTTTGGGGGAGTGGGCAGCAGAGAACTCACTGACTGACTGAGGGAATTAATCTTTTATTTTGAAGTTTACATATGAATGGAGGGAAGCATAAATAATAGAAATAAATGAATAGAGAGAGCTTAGAGAAAGGAATTAGAAAATGATATCAGTTACATATGGATTTTTGGCCTGACAGCTTACCTTTAAAGGGTCAATATTGACTTGTAGGATTGCTACTTCCAATAGGTGGTACTAGAGTTCATGTCCTCTTCCTCTTTGAAGAGATAATTTGCACAAAGGGCTCCTGCACACATCATATTTTCACATACAAGTGCTATTCATGTTTTTCACAGATAGCACTCACACCTATTTGTGTGCAAATGTTAACATATCAGTGATATTTTTGCAGACTGAGTGCAAAATCATGGAGAGTGGAGATATAGCCGATATTGAATTGCGTATCGGATCAAAGTCTATAGGACAGCACTCAGATACCATGCCGTGTTATTTTCTAATCAGTGAAAAACTGATGAAACTGATAAAAATCACTGAGGAAATATTATTCATTTTTCATGTAGAGGAAAAAACTCGACATCTGAATGAGCCCTTAGGCCAGCGGTCTCAAACCCCAGGCCTCGAGGGCTGCACACAGTGCAGGTTTTCAGGATTTCTTTGGAATTTGACAGTTGGACATTTGATTACCAATTGTCAAATGCTATGGAAATCCTGAAAACCTGGACTGTGTGTGGCCCTCAAGGCCTGGAGTTTGAGACCCCTGCCTTAGGCCTTAGGCCACACTATGCGAGATGCATGCAAGATACTTGCTTGAGTCTCATATGACTCACCCGGCGTGGCCCCTGCTCCATAGATACACAATCAGCTCCATGCTCCCGTTCAGAGAGCTGGTGGCTTGGCCTGGTGACTCATGTGAGATACTCACATACAGCTCACATAAATATGTCTCTGCCCTTACTCTGAGGATAAACCTTCTGCAGAAGATTGTTCTGATTAAGTTCAACACTCAGAGGAGGAGACAGGTCTTGTCCTTGTCACTAATAGTATCCAAATAAGTGTCATCAGATATTAAGGGCTGTTTCACACAACCATATTTTTGGTCTAAATATTGTCTGTGAAAAAAACAGACCTCACTCGGACCACTTTTTTTGAAGGAATGCAGATTACCTTTTTATCACTAACCAAATCTATATGTGAAAAGAAAAAAATACCAGCATGTATGAGTCTCACCTACTCAAGTCTAAAAAAAAGAGGTCACGGTGAAGCATCTGATTTTCATGGATCCATTGCAGTTCTGTAGCCTAGAAAACTGTAAGTGGTGGTGTAAGGTATTAAGAGCTGTTACTGTAAAAAAAACAGATTGCACCAAGATGAAAAGTAAAAAATTATCCGATTTGTCTAGAGTAAAATTGGATAGAATTTTTACATACTCCTAGAAACTTATGCCATCCTCTTCACAAAGGAAATATACGCCACGCGAAAGTACGTAGGGGTCCTCACTGGAGGGGTTCCCTATCCCCGGTTCCTACCATAGCAGTAGCCAAACAATGGCACTTACATCACGTTTTTTGTGATCCAGGCCGATCCAATGAGAACCGGATAGGCCCGGATCACATTTCAACCCAATAGTTTGCCTATGGGGCCGGATGGAGCCGGATGGCAGCTATCTGCCATCCGGTTTCCATGTGTCTGGGAGAATCCGGGAGGACTCGGATTTTTCACCCGGACACAAAAATGCTGCATGCACCATTTTTGTGTCCGGGGAGAAAAATCTCCCTAAACCGGATCCTCCCGAAATTCTCCCGAATCCGGGGAAATCCTGCGCTCCCAGACATGGGAGCCTATGGGGCTGGATTACCCCGATACGGGAGGATCCGGGAACCGGACACCTGCGGCTGCACACCGGACCGGAGGGCATATTAGCCCTTCGGTTCTGTGTGCTGATCTGGTCCGGGGCTGTCCGGTCCACAACGGACAGCCCCAGATCGGATCACAACGTGGTGTGAAACCAGCCTTATGCACTACCTTTAAGACTTAATGATGGTTTTTCCTTCCATGTATACTGATCTTTGATTGTATTGACATGTACAGTATATATGCTGCTAACATCTGTGATGGGAATATGTACAATATCCTGTAGTGCTCATTGTAATATTATGCTATGCTAACTATTGTATCCACTGTATCTGTTCAGCCATTTTGCACCTATTTTAATGAGGGTTGCACAATGTTATAAATGTTACCACTTTTTGTAAAGCAGAAAGAAACTCTGTCTTTTCTCTTGTTTGTACTCTTATGACCTTAGCCTAATGCAGGTAGTCAGACAAATAAACAGGGGAAAAGAAGGATTTTTTTTTTACAGAGATGATGACATATCCCCAAAAAAAGTAATTTGCAAAGTTTCAGAACTTTCCATGCTGGACAAAATTATTAAAAAAATAATAAATAAAAGTTTACTTATTCTTTAAAGTTACGAAAAATCATTACAGATTTTTGTGCTGTTGAAAACATTCCTTTGTATATAAAACTTATATTGTAAAATAAATGTAAAATTTCATCTATAATTCCATGCCACAGAAACATATTTTCCTATAATCCTGGAGTTATAAGCGTGACTCCAGTTTACTGTGGTCCTATGGGAAGGATGCATTATATGCCTTTTCTTTTGCCTTGTGATTAAGAGTGGTATGAAATTTTTGCTGTGGACTGCGGCTTAGAGAAACATCTGAAAAACCTCTTCCAATTCTGTTTTAAATTTCCAGTATATAAACCAAGATGACAGAATATTGGCTCTGATCCTGTGTGAACCATTTTGTAATTCATAAAAATATGGTTTTCAGATGCAAATAAAAATTGTAATATAAATCAGGAAAGTGAACATCTGAAAATCATATAAGATTACACTAATCTAACATAATTACTACTGCTTGCAAAATGATGCTATAATCAAATGGAAAATAGGAGTGACAATTAAAGGAAAGATGTGATGCATGAACGACATTGTAATATTTGAGTGATTTTACACTCCTATATAAGACATTGAGAGGTAGTGTGATATACCCAATTATTGTCTGTTACAATGAGCAATACATAGTCTCCTAACCCAAACTTGACAGCCTCCTGGGCATATCCTTGACATATGGATGTGTGAATGTGGCCTAATTGTAAGGAGGTGGTAGATGCCAGAGAGAGATTACCGCCACTGAAGACTGTTACTGTTTTCATATGCTCTTTAATATGCTTTGAAGTTGATGTATATTCATGTGCGTTGTTAAGAATATGTGCTATTTCCAAGTTAATGGGTGCAGTATTGCCAGGCACCCCTAGGTGTCACTAAACAGTTGTAGCGAAACTTAGGGCACAGAGTGCACAGGGCTACAAGGGTTAAAGCAAAGCTGGCCCACAAGAAAAAGGGTATATAACGTACTCTTTTTTTCCTGGTTTATGGGTTGAAGTAGGGAGAAGATGGTTAATAGAATAAGGCAAAAGGAAAGAGAAAGCAAAAGAAAAAAAGATGTAGACCGAGGAGGAGACCAGGCACAAACTACAGTGCAAGATGAAGGAGGCAAAGTGAGGAGCAGACTGGCACCCCCCCTCCCAGCAAGTGAAGAAGATAAAATGTGGATGGTTGTGCGGTAGCTCTCTGATTCGGTTAGCCAGAAACAACTTGTAGGACTGGAACCACAGACCCCTGTCAGACTTGGCTGGGAAAGGGACCCTCAACTGCAACATTGGCCCATGGGGAGAGATAGTCAGAAACAATCTGACGCGCCAATCTTCCCTTGTCCTACTGATCACCAGATCTAACCTGCAGTTGAGTGGCAGAGCCAGTGTAACACCTTCAGCTGCAGTGTCATTCTCCATAGGACAGGGCAACGGACAGTCATGACATGGCTCCATGTCGTCTGCTTGTGCCTGTGCTATGCATCCACAGCTTACTCAATCTGCTGGTGGAACCACGCTGCCTCCTTGCTTCCTGCCTGCTTGGCAGGTCTCCTGGAAGTGCACTTAGGCGGCGCATGCTGTGCTCTGTAAAGATTTAAAGGGCCGTACACCCATGGTAGACAATATAGGTGTTTGCCGCATGGAACAACACAAAAGGACAGTGGGATGGTAAGGGGAAGGAAGGCCTTAAAAGTAGGCAGCAGGGGATGGGTACACCTTCTGACGCTAGCCGGGGATAAAGTCATGAGGTAGTTAGAAATTACTGGGACCTGGACTTCTAGAGTGACCCTCAGGTTAGAGAGGCCCTAGTTGTCCCTTACCCCCTGAGATACCTCTGAAGATGAGGGTATCTGAGCCATCACCCTTTGCCCTGCTCCTGGCCAGTTCTGGTCTAATATCCCCTCTTCTCCACCCAGGGGCAGCCGGGACAGAAGTAATATAACCCCACACAAATAGAACAAAAAGTATACAAAACAAACTTGAAAGTTGTAGCGCAATTCCAATGCTTCAAAATGCTTGGCTCCTAGACACCAGATCTCTCGAAGCAACTTGAAAGCTCCACACATCAGGATGGTCTTGAATAGAATGAACTCTATAAACGATCTCAGGAGACGGTGAGTATTTAAAGGGTGGTGGAAGTGGTCAGCAAAACCACATTATCTGACCAGCAGCAGAGAAAGACATTAACCCTCACAGGTCCGAAGGAAATTAACCAATTTAATAAAAACCACAGACTCCTGAGCTGTAACTCATGACAGCCCTTATTTGGAACTGCCTCTCAGCCAATGGCTGAGAGATGCAGTGCATATAAGGCACATTCCTGCAATGGGAGATGCGTGACCAACATCTCCAGTCCTTATTGGTGTTGCTACTTGTCAGGTAGCTTATCCCTGTATCCTCTGTCTTGGCACCCTTATCCTGTATGTTGTAACTTATATTTGTCTCACCACAGAGACTGTTACACCTACTATACTGCACCTGCCTGCACAGAACCTGCTACACCTGCAATATTGCACTTGCTTGCAGAGCCTGTATTGCCTGCTATACTACATCTGCTTGTACAGAACCTGCTACTCCTGCAATACTGCACCTGTCTGTACAAAGCATGTTATGCCTTCTATACTGCTCCTGCCTGCACAGAACCTGCTATACTGCACTGGCCTGTACAGAGTCTGCTATGCCTGCTATACTGCATTTGCCTGTACAGAGCCTGCTACATCTTTACTTGAACTTTATGGCTTGTCAATCCTAGCAACCACTGAGGCTCTGCACCTGTGTGCCTGGTTCTACCACCATAGACATTAACTGTGATTATATCCATCTCTACCCAAGGTGCAAGCTACCACAGCTCTCCTGTGGTCCAGTGGCTCCACATCTCCACGCTCACATGCCTTGTGGGCATCAGAGCCAGTCAGTGGGAAGATGATGCACTTAGGAGTATGTTTAAGCATTTGTCCTATTCTATGTATTGTGGACTTTGTTTCTATAAGGGCACAGCCACACCGGCGCTAAAAAAACGGCCCGATTCTCATCCAGGAGAGTTGGAAGAGTGACATCCGTTTTTTGATCCGCGTGGCATCCATGTGTTGTCCATGTGTAATCCTTATTTTTTCTCAGCAGCGATTTACTGTATAATCATTTACAGGAACATTTTACAGTTTTTTGAGCTACAGAATGATAACACTGGGGAACACAATTTTTTAGGAGTTAGGTCAGACAACTGTTCTTAATTAATTTTTGGATGCTGAATCCAGAAATGATCTCAGTTTTTCTCTATCACGTCCAAGTTTTTGAACTATAGGATTTTTGTCTTCTCAAAAATATGTAAACTGCTGTACCTAAAAAGTGTTGTTTTTTTTTTAAATAGTACAAATATGAAAAAAAAATGAAATATATAAGAAATATGCATGACAAATATGTTTTTTAACACTATCATGTTTTTTATAAAGGGTATATGAGTCAAATTGTAATCAGATAACAAGTCTTATTACAGATATCAGTGCAATTGTGCTTCTCTGGCAGGTAAGTTGTGGAGGAAAAAGTTGACGTGCTAGAAAAAAACTGATTACATTTTTGGAATCAGCATGCCAATTTTAGTATAGATCAGCTCAATAACCTAACTCAACAGAAATTTTTTTTCAAATTGTTCCCAGTGATAATGTATCCGTGAAAAAATTGGATGCCACTAGGATGGTCCGTGTGCTGTCTGTGTGCGGTTCGACTTTTTGTCGGATCCATAGACTTGCATTGGTGACTCTCGGACAATAATCGCATACTGTTGCAGCGTGTTGCAACATTTTTCTCATCCAGAATGTGGATGAGAAAAAAGTGGCCGACATACGCTAGGCTATTCTACACCATTAGCTAACATTGGTCCGAGTGCAATACGTTAAAATCACGCATTGCAGTCGTCCGATTTTCACGCCAGTGTGGCTGTGCCCTTAGAGTAAACTGTGGAGGACTATTTCTTAGTGACCTTACACAAGGGGCCATGCAGTGGAAACAGGCCTGTGGCCAAGAAGTACTGGGATAGGAAAACAAAGTACAGTAGTGTTCAAAATAATAGCAATCCAATATGACTAACCAGATTATATACAGTTTTTGGTATAAATTATATTACAACGTGTCAAACAATTTACCAGTTGTTGCAGTAGATTCTTAGAAAACCAACAGACTCAGCATTGATGATCTGCATATTTTAAGTCTGTGTATTTGGATAATTAATCGAAAGTGGGTGTGTTCAAAACAATAGCAATGTGGAGTTCAATTAGTGAGGCCAATTATTAAGTGAAGAAACAGGTGTGAATCAGGTGGCACTTATGAAGCCATCACATGTTGTACATGCATTTCTCCTTGAAAGTCTGAGAAATATGGGTAAATCGAGACAATGTTCAGAAGAACAGGGTACTTTGATTAAAATGTTGATTGAAGAGAGTAAAACTTAAAAACAATTGAAAGCAATGATAGGCTGTTAAGTGAAAATTATCTCCAATGCCTTAAAATGGCAAGCAAAACCAGAGACGTGGAATAAAATGGAAGACTACAATTCGAATGGATAGAAAAATAGCCAAAATGATCAGAGATGATCCAGGATGATCAAAGACAGTCTCCAGTTACCTGTGAGTACTGTGACCATTAGAAAATGCCTATGTGATGCTAATCAATTAGCAAGAAGTTCCCACAAAGTCCCACTGTTAAAAAAACAGACATGTACTGAAGCGGATACAGTTTGCCAAAGAACACATCAACTGGCCTAAAGAAAAATGGAGAAACATTGTGTGGACTGGTGATGTTCTTTTAGGGTACAAGGTCTGCACACAATTCATCAGATGACCCCCAAACTCTGAATTCAAGCCACAGTCCACTCTGAAGTCAGTAAAGCATGGTGGTGCAAGCATCATTATATGGGCATGTTTCTCCTACTGTGGTGCTGGGTCTATTTACTTATATCATGGAACATGTACAAATTTGTATGTATCAAAATACTTGAAAGAGGTCATGTTACCTTATGCTGAAGAGGAAATGTCCTTGAAATGGGTGTTTCAACAGGACATGGTTGCAGTCCAACAAAATTGAGATTATGGAGAAGCCAGCACAACCCTTGAACCTTAATCCCATAGAACCCTTGTGAGGTGACATCATAAATGCTGTTTTTGAGGCAAAGCCAACAAATCCTATCACTGACTACCTCCTTTGGCCTCTCCCAATGGTCCTCCTCAGCCACTCACAAAGACGGCCACACGCTTGACCTTATCTCCTCCTGCCTCTGTTCCCTCACCGACCTCTCAAACTCACCCCTCTTCCTATCTGACCACAACCTGTTGACCTTCTCCTCTCTCTTTCCCCCTACCTCATCACCCCCCTCTCCGGAAGCTTAGTCACCTGCGCAGAAACCTTAAACTTATCGATTTCAACTCACTCCCTCCTCCCTCTCACAGACCTCGCCTCCTCACCCGACGTTAACACTGCTACCACCCTCTACAACTCCACACTAACTGCGGCTCTCAACCAGGCCGCCCCCCTTACACACACCAAAACCTGCACACTCAGACAACCCTGGCTCACCTCTCTCACAAAAGAACTACGTCGAGCGTCCAGGGTAGCTGAACGGTGATGGAAGAAATCCCACTCCATGGCCCAACTCATCACGTACAAACAATCCCTCTCCTACTTCAAAGACACACTTACCGCCGCAAAGCAAACCTATTTCTCTTCTTTAATCAACACACTGTCCCAAAATCCCAAGCAACTATTCAAAACCTTCAACTCCCTACTCCATCCACCGGCACCTCCTTCTTCCCCCCTCATCTCTGCCGATGACTTCGCCACCTTCTTCAAACAAAAGATTGATAAAATTAGAGAAAGCTTTGGCCCAACATCCCCCCGACCCACCCCCATTACCGCCCAACCGTCTTTGACCAAAGGAAGCTTTTCCAACGTGACTGAAGCCCAGCTCTCCTCCCTCCTGTCACGATCTCAACTCACCACCTGCGCCCTGGACCCACTCTTCTCCTATCTCATCAGTGGCGGACCTTGTGCCCAGAGGGCCCTGGTGCAGCAGCTGATGGTGAGGAGCGGGGGGGTGGGTGCTATAGCTGCTGCATCTCCTACCTGCGCCGGGCCGCGCAGTACCGGGAGCCGGGGCAGCAGAGGGAAGGAGGGGCGGGATCAGCTGAGGGAAGCAGGAAGCTTCCCTCAGTTAACCCCCTCTCCTCTGACACAGGGACATGGGGTCGGCTGGGGCCCCCCTGCAGGCTGGAGGGGCCCCCTAGCCGGTCGGGGCCCTGGTGCAGCTCAACCAGCTGCACCACGGTAGGTCCGCCCCTGCATCTCATCCCAAACCTCTCCGCAGTCCTCATCCCTGCCCTAACCCACCTCTTTAACTTATGACTCACTACAGGCATCTTTACCTCATCCTTCAAACACGCCTTGATCTCACCCATCCTCAAAAAACCATCCCTCGACCCATCATCTGTCGCTAACTACTGCCCCATATCTCTTCTCCCTTTCGCATCCAAACTACTTGAACAACAAGTCCATTCTAAACTGTCCTCCTACCTATCCTCTTGCTCCCTCTTCGACCACCTACAATCCGGTTTCCGACCTCACCACTCCTCTGAAACAGCCCTAACTAAAGTCACCAACGACCTACTGACCGCGAAGAGTAAACAACACTACTCTCCGTCCTCCTCCTCATCGACCTATCTGCCGCCTTCGACATGGTCGACTACTCCCTCCTACTAGAAATCCTAGAATCCCTTGGCATCACTGATCTCGCCCTCTCCTGGATCTCCCCATACCTTATGGACCGCACCTTCACCATCACCCACTCCTACAGCTCTTCCTCGTCCTACCCCCTTACTTTCGGTGTCCCTCAGGGATAGGTTCTGGGACCACTACTCTTCTCCATCTACACCCTCGGCCTAGGTCAACTCATTGAGTCCCATGGCCTCCAGTACCATCTCTATGCCGACGACACCCAGATCTACCTCTCCGGGCCTAATATCACCTCCCTTCTGTCTAAAATCCCCCAATGCCTGTCCGCCATCTCATCTTTCTTCTCTGCTCGCTTCCTCAAGCTGAACATGGACAAAATAGAGTTCAGCGTCTTCCCCCCCCCAGCCGACCTCCCTCTCTACCAAACCTGTCAATCCTAGTCAACAACTGCTCCCTCTCCCCAGTCCCCCATGCCAAGTGCCTCAGGGTCACTCTTGACTCTTCCCTCTCCTTCAAGCCCCACATCCAATTCCTCACCACCTCCTGCCGACTCCAGCTCAAGAACATTTCCCGGATCCGCTCGTTCCTTAATCATGACACTGCCAAAACTCTCCTCCACGCCCTCATCATAGCCCGCCTTGACTACTACAACCTATTGCTCACTGGTCTCCCTGCTTCCTCCCTTGCACCCCTCCGCTCTATCCTAAACTGAGCTGCCCGTCTAATCCACCTGCCTCTTCGCTATTCCCCTGTCTCCCCCCTCCTCCAGGCCCTTCACTGGCTCCCCATCACCCAAAGATCTCGATTTAAAATCCTAACCCTGACTTACAAAGCCATCCATAACCTGTCCCCCCCATACATCTCCGACCTAGTCTCCCGATACCTACCCGCACGCAACCTGCGCTCCTCACACAAACTTTTCCTCTCCTCCCCCCTTATCTCATCCTCCCACAACCGCATACAAGACTTCTCCCGCGCCTCCCCCATACTCTGGAACTCTTTTCCCCAGCACGTCAGACACTCGCCTACCCTTAGGAGTTTCAAAAAGAACCTGAAAGCTCATCTATTCCAACAAGCCTACAACCTATGATGAGACCCAGCGCTGCACCACCACACGCTTGCCGCTTCTGACTCACCGTGGCCGGGTCTTCACGTTGCAGGCGTTGGCTTCTCCTGTCATGGTTCCGCGCCTGCGGCTGTGGGGCCCGGTAGTCCAGATCAATAGTGGTTGGCTGAACAGATAAGGGTTAATGTTTCTTGTCGTGACGCCACCTGCAGGAATTCCGGTGATTTCACCAGCGCTGCTTGGGCCTCCGGGGGATGTACGGCAGCAAGATGGGACGCTCCCCACAGGATGAACGGGAGTCCCCGGGGCCAGGAGCTGCACCTGGTAGTGTATTGCGGCTCCGTGTTTCTTAGCATGCAGAGTTAAGCAGTTCTGAAGAAGTACAGACACCAGTGTTCTCTGTAACGGGTCTTTTACTGTAACCGGTAGATGATACAGGGTATACAGTTAACGGGTAACGGACTGGGTGGTCCCAGCAATGACCGGTGTTGTGTCAGAGCTCCGCGGTGTTCCTCCGTTCCTAACTGTTCTATTTGCCGACGTTGCCTTAGTGCGCCAGCTCGGGTACAAGGGGGCTACTTGAATTTCCCTGCTGGTGTATACGACCCAGTGTGAGGGGAGCCAGATTCCTTATAGTGGGTACTCTACTGGCAAGACGGCTCTAGTCGCGGCTGCAGTGAGGTACTCCTAGAGAGCAGTCCCTCCACTTCTGGTTTGCTGATCAGCGATGAACGACTGTCCAGCTTCGGAACCAGTGATCCGGTTGTTGTTGGGCGCGGGTGTATTTTTACCCATTTAGATAGTCGCCTGGGTTCCGGTTTTGGGGCACCGGGTAATGGTGCCAACCGGTAGGTGGTCTGCAGGGCTGCACGGAACTGCGCAGAGCCCCTTCTCCTATGTTCCCCTCCCGACCACTTCTCTTCTCCTTCTCCTTCACACTCTACTCCTACACTCTACTCCTACACTCCGCCCACCAGGACCTGATTGGCCCTCTATACTAGTGGTGCATGTAGAGTATGGAGCTCTGAATGTTAACCGTGTCATTACTGAGGCAGAGAATATTGCATCTTCAGTCAGGGATGCAATACCCTCCTGTGACGCACTCGTTGCGGGGCGCCACACTTCCCTCCTATTGTCTCCTCTCCCACCCCTGTAGACTGTGAGCCCTCGTGGACAGGGTCCTCTCCCATCGTGTATCAGCAAGCCTTGATTGTTCGTATGTACTGTACCTGTCCTTGTTACCCGCACTTCTTACGTAAAGCACCATGGAACCGATGGCGCTATATAAATAAATAATAATAAATCCAAATATGTTTTGGTTACATTGTTACGTTGTAGTTAAAGCATCCTGGGCAGGAATAACAGTCGACAGGTGCCAGGAGTTGGCTAACTCTATGCAACATATACATTAAAAATGATATAGTGGGGGATGTGAGGCCTGCTAGTAAGTGTGGCAGCAGCATAGTTGCAGAGCTTCTACAGTCCAGGACCTTTAGCAGCCCATCCCGACTCAACTCGGCACCCAGCTTCCTCCAGCTGCTCACCCACAGCTCCAACAACCACCCAGACACATGATGAGACGCAGAAGATCACAAAAGAGGGGATCCTTACTGAGATTGCCTGACTTCTTTGCGAGGGGAAAGCCTGCTAAAGCAACAGGTAAAATGGTGCCTGCATCCCCTTAAGGCTCCTCCAGCTGCTCCAGAGGCTCTGGGGGAGATGCAGACACAGAGGGGATTCATCAACACCACTCTACCCCACTCACTAAGGAGGATATGCAGGAGTTTCTTTCCTCTCTAAGGGCTCCTTTAAATGTGGACATGCATAATATGCTTAGAGAGCTGAAAGGAGAAATCTCAGCTCTGGGAAAGCGCACCTCTCATTTAGAGAATAAAATGACTGAATATGCCACTTCTTTCAATGCACTAGTCGATGACTATTAAGCCTTAAAGGAAGAATTGGCTTATGCTATAGCCGGACAAGGCTTCAAACTCTTCCGCCAAGTGCTCCAGGTGGACTTCATATGTCTTGGAGTAGACTATGATGTCATTCAGGTACAGTAAGACTGTTTCAAAGTTCTTGTGCCCCAGGCAGCACTCCATCAGCTTCTGGAATGTTCCTGGTGTGTTACAGAGTCCGAATAGCATACAGTTGACCTCGCAGAGGCCGATTGGTGCGGCAAACGCTGTCTTCTCTTGATCTGCCTCTGCTACAGGAACCAGTCAATACCTACTGGTAAGATCTAAGGTGGAAAAGTAGTTAGCAGTTCATAGTGCAGCTAGTGATTCCTCAATTCTGGGTAGTGGGTATGCGTCCTTATGTGTAATACGGTTAATCTGCCTGTAATCTACACACATTCTCATTGTACCATCCTTCTTTTTCACCAGGATTAGAGGAGCTGTCCAGGGGCTACACCTATCTCTTATTAACCCAACCTCCTTCATCTCCCGTAACATGTCTTTGGCACATTGATAGTGAGCTAGCGGTACAGGCCTATACCTCTCTTTTATGGGAGGATGATTACCTGCCCAAAGTCTAAAGGATGTTTACTAAACAGTTGTTCATATTCTTTCACTACCCGGTAGACTCCATGCTGTTGATGGGAGGGTGTATAAACGGTATCTGCATGTAACTTCTGGCACCAATCCTCCAGCTTTCCCTCTGAACCATTGCCCTCTGCCTGATCAGATGGGTTCAAAGGTTCTACTGCCTTGATGGAGCTGTTATCGACAGTATACAATTTAGCAATGGTAGCATACCTTGGCAGTTTTACTTCTTCTTCACCACAATTTAAAATGCATACTGGTACCCTGCCCTTTCATACATCAACTACCCCTCTAGCTGTCAGGACAGTGGGCCTACTGTCTAAGTACACGGACTCTACCAGGTCTTGGTAATCCCGCCCTCTAAGACCTATTGCTGCCCTACACTAGACTAACATTTCACTTTTCGGGGTATTGCAATGGGCACCGGATCACTTACTCTCACACTGCCAATTTCTCCTCCGGACAACTCCACCTGCTGTCTCAGCATCAGGGCCTTTATTTCTTTTCGCAGGACTCGTTGCTGCGCACTATTGACAGTTTCGGCAATCTGCTGTAACAAGACAATAATCTATCCAAGACAATATGGAAACCTTTTTAAACCAAATCTGTGGCACAGGTTTACCGTTACTAGCCAATATAGTAAAATCGACATCTGGGCCTCGTAAAATGTCAAAATCTGCCCAGTACCTTTTGTAAAGGATATACAGTATCAATGTCACCTGTGAGCCAGTGTCTAGCAAAATGTTCATGGGAATGCCATCTAGCACGACAGGCAGGACTGGGCATCCTCCCACGCAGTGGCGTAATGTCAGGCCTCGGGGCCCCGATGCGAAAGTTCCAACGGGGCCCCCAATTATTGCAAATCTTTAGTAGTATTAGTCTTTTTCTATGGGTCAAAGAGACTTTTGGGGCCCCCCTAGGCTGCAGGGCCCGGGTGCGATCGCAACCCCTGCACCTATTGTAGTTACGCCCCTGCTCCCACGTACCTGTTACACCAGCTTGGTGGGCCTGCTGGTCTTATTCCTGAGGGATGGCCCGCTGCCCCAGGGTATTCTTGTTTAAAGTACAAAATCTTGCAAAGTGACCTGGCTTGTCGCAGCGAAGGCAGATGAGCTGTCCTTCAGAGTCATAGCAATCACTGGGTCGTCCTCTGGCCATTGGGTATGTTCTCTGTCGCATCCACAGGACGTCATCACTGCTGGAGAGAAACTCGATCTTCTCCGCCGGCTTGGATTCTTGCATCGCGTGCATAGCTTTAGCCATCTCAGCTACACTCTTAGTCAGTGCCTCAATCTTTAAGTTTAGGACCTCATTGGTGATAGGCCCCAGAGTCTGTGCACTGGCCCCTGCCATGGTCTGTGGGTTTTGCGCCCCCTGTTGGTGGTAGGTTATGGCCAGGTGTGTGTGGAGCCCACTGGGACTGGGTACTTGGTACCGGACCGGGGTACTGCTGGGGATGTCACGGAGGTCCTGGTCAGGACCGTGTCCCGGGTTCTCACAAGTAAAAGGGGATATATACAGGGGAAGTGTTTGTCTTGACGCCACCCACGGTTTGTGGTCAGTAATGAGACCACCGCTGCAGCGCTGCTCTGCCAGGAGGATGGATGGGCTGCAGCCAGATGGATGAGCCCACTGCGGGTCTGGCTGCTCTTGCCAGGATAAAAGGTATTTTAAACAGTTCAGGGTACCTGGAATCAAACACAGAAACACAGGCAGGGTTCACCAGGTTTACTTGTCAGCTCCTCCAAGTCAAACAGCAGTTTTCAGTACAGTTCAGTTCTTAACACAAGTTACAGTAATTTTACTCCGGTTTTGCTGAACCCACTGCAGCCAGGCTGTCTCTCTGAGATCCCTCACTCCTTCTAAGTCCTTCCAGGCTGCTCTCTCCCTCTTTAAGTGTCTCCGGATAGTACAGCGGCAGCTCGGACCCTTGTGAGTCCTCGTGGTTGCTGCAGTGCTTCCTATCCTTGTTGTTAGGAACCCTAACCTGGAGTTCAGGTCAGTTAAGCTGGGAATTTAGTATAGAATCTCTGTTCCCCTCAGAGCCGACACTCTGCTGTGTGCCTAGTCTGTAGTAACCCTCTCCTGCAAGGCATTACGAGACTCCTTCTCACCCGTGTGACTCCAGCTTCAATAGGGGAAAACTACTCTGCCTGTAGTTGGTCGGTGCTGCCGAGTTCCTCGGACCCAGTGCTGCTGGTCCGGTCTCTGTCCTCACACCATGGTTTCTGTGACTCTGTGGATTCTGCATCTCCATCAAGCCCAACCCCACCTCTATTTGTACCTTCTGTTACCTGACCTACATGCATTCCCACCCACTGTCCTCTAAACCCACCACCCTTGCCCGCCTAGAGTTCCGGGCTCCGGGTTGAGTGCTGCCTCCTAGTGGTGTGTGGGATGTCTGTGAGGGTGTTTAGTGTATAAACTATCTTTCTTCCTGCCTGGCTGCAGTTCCCTATGTGGCCACCCTAGTCGCCTGGGCGCCACACATGGTGCAGGCTCTGGGTCACTGGCTGCTTCTTCCTGCAGTATCCTTAAATTGTAGAAAGTCCAGGCCAGGGCTCTGTATAGCCATCATTAGCAGTTGTACTCTATGGGCAAGGGATAGGAGCCCGTCGATAAACTGTTCAATAAGCAATTTATTTTCTTCTTGCACAAAATTAGGGTCTGTCTGTTTCATGGCCCTCAGCATTTCCTGGAGATTCAATGCAAAGTCTCTGGCACTCTGCTGCGCCCTTTGTTTACACCCGAAGAATCTTCTGACTGAATTAGCTAAAGAAGAAAAAATTGTATGGGGAGACTTCAATACCGTTATAGATAGAGACATGGACTGCTCTAGTAAATTAACACATTTTAGGAGGGACCTGAAAGAAGTAGTGAAGGAGTATTGTCTCCATGATTATTGGAGATATTCCGATGCTACGGAACATGACTATACATTCTACTCCTCCCATCACTATATAGCATAATAGATTATATCCTGGTTGACAACACGACTCTAAACAGATGCAGATCAGTGTATATTGGATTGATTACATGGTCAGACCACGGGATGAACTCCTGTGGCACCCCACTAAGAGTGCGTCACAAAAGGGTACTCCACCCCTGAATGAAGGTGCCATATCCTTTAAGAATCCTGAAGCTCCAACACTAAGCACACATCTAGTGATAGGGGAACAATCAGACACCCGTTTCTAGGGTAACAGGTCCAGGTGGGAGGAGAGCTAGGTTATATAGTGAGTGGGAGAGCAGAACAGAGTTAGACCAGGAAGTGAGAACAGAACAGTGCAGAAGTCAAGTCATGACAGGAGAAAAGCTACAGAAAGGGGCTGCACTGGGCCGTGCAGCACAGAGGAAGCAAAGTGAAAGCAACAGATGTAGCAGAGTTGGAGAAGTTGCAGAAGAGCACTGAGAAAGCTAACTGGGAGGGCACCTCAACCAGGTGACCCAGAAGAGACAGAGAAAGGCCAAAGAATAGAGAGGATAACTGACTATCCTGGCCCAGTCCACAGAACCCGGAGTACCGTCTCCGACGTGGTCCAGTCGGTTCACCCCTGAGCCACAGAACCCGAAGTGGTCATAAGCTTTATAGGAGCACGACTCACAAACTACCAACCACCGCAGCTATACCGAGGGTACCCACCATTGAGGGCCAGGGACCGTAAGTCTGGATCCGTACCGGAACCCAACCGAGGGCCCTCAGTACCCTTGATGAGGTATAACAGAGCAGTGAAGTGAAGGGACAGTGAGAGATAGAGAAAGACACCTGTGGAGCTTCAGAGGGACGCTGCTCATTGCCAGAATCACCCGGTCCACTGCCTCAGCTGACACCATCGCATACCTTGTAAAGCTGCCGTTTACCAGAGTAAAGAACCCATGCAGAGTGAGCAGCGTGTCCGAGCTTTATTCCAGAACTGCCATTGATCTGCATTGCTATTCCAGAAACAACCAGCTGCCCTATTCCACCATTACAGCTCACAGCTCCGGGACTCCGCTCGTCCTGTAGGGAGCGCCTCCATCTTGCTGCCGCCCATCACCCCGGAGGACCAAGCAGCGCCGGTGTCATCACCGGAACCTACAGGTGGCGTCACGATCTAAAACTTTATTCCCTTTTTATTTTATTTTCCCCCTTTATATTGATCACCGGCTCACAGCCTCAGGCAGCAAAACCGTCACCTACAGACTGCGCCTGAGACCTGAGTCCCCTGGCCACGGTGAGTCAATTTGGTGTCTACGAGCATGATTCGAACCGACCCGTATCTATCAAGTACTGTGCGCCTTACAGAACTTTGTCGGCCATACAAAAGAACTTTTCGCACCCTTTCCACTGGGCCAAGATGGTGGGTCCCGCCATGTGAGAGACAATGTGCTGGCCCAGGGGCGTGCCTCGGCCCCTTACCATGGGAGGGCCATACCAGAGGCGCAAAACTGTTTGCCCGCCCCGATTGCCAACAAACAACCAAGGGGGCGGGCCAAAGACTAAACTACCCTAGCCGGAAACTAAAAATGGCGGCAGGGACGGAGCAATGCAACGGAGGTCCGGCAACCAGGAGCTGGAACCGGGAGCAAGAGACCGATCCACGGTTGAGCACCCGGTAACCAGTGAGAACCCGCCAGCCGAGATGCAGCCCATCATCACTAGTGCAGAAGTCGGGGCAGAGCGAGATGACCCTGAGGCCCTACCTGATGACAGCGGCAGCCATACCAGAGTGGAGTCTGAGGAAGCTGAGGAGCCGTCCAGCCAGCCAAGCTCCAAGGAGGATGATAACCGGAAAGGCGACGTCGAGGAAGTCGGGGCATCTGGGCCCTGCACGGTGCAGAAGGAGCTCCAGCCGCATGGACCAGCTAGATAGGTGGGTGTAGCCGCAATCATAGGTGAGCGGATCCGTGCACCAGCTCTGGAGCACCCAGACTGGGACTTGTATCATAATGACTGTACAAGCTGTGAGAGACATGTGGGGCCCCCTGGATGGTGTGCCCTGCGTGTATGCAAATGTGATAAGTAACCTGGCCACGGTGAGTCACTCCCATATTTAGGCATAGTCCTCACTAATTCTACACAACTGATGGAAAAGAATTTCTCAAAATTGATACAAGAATCTAGGAGGGATCTGGACGAATTACGTACAGCTACTACGACATGGATAGCAAGGATTAACATTTATAAGGTGTTGGTACTTTGCAAGGTCTTATATTATTTTCGTTGCATCCCTGTCCAGATTCCTCTTTGGATAATTAAATCCCTTCAAAGAATAGCTAATGACTTCATTTGGGCATATAAAAAACCAAGAGTGGCTGGTAGGCTACTATATTATTCATACGAATTTGGGGGGATGGGTGCCCCTAACTTACATGCGTATCATAAAGCGACAATATTAGTAGGTATAAGAGACTGGTGGTTATCGGATAAGACACATAAGAGCCTTCAGATCGAGTTATTTTATTCTAAATTGACCTCGACATAACTTACTTTGAAAATGGAAGCTATTAAATTTAGTAACAGCACCCCGTGTCTACCTACTGCGTTAACAACAATACGTTATTGGAGGAGATTTGCTCCAAGCCTTCTAAATATTCCTTTAACAAATATTTCCTTAAAAGCTTTGGAAATGCATATACCCTTTATTAACTTGCAACACTGGTCCACAACAGGAGTTAAATCTCTCCAAGACCTGATAGATGGCTCTCTTGTTATCTCATTCGATCAACATTGTTCCAAATTCCCCGGTATTAAGTTTCTTTTTTACCAGTACCTGCAGATCAGACATCTACTCGAAACTATGCCAGACTCCCTCTTCCTTAAACCCCTGTGAATCACAAAGCCATGGGATTCCTCCTACGACCCGAATCAGGTCCTAAAGGTGTTTCAATCCTACTTAGTGTGTTAAATGATCCAGAGGTGGATGCTAAATTATCATATATGCTAAAATGGGAGGAGATATTGGGGACAACATGGGATCCAGAGGAATGGAGGGAGAGTTTAAGAGAAATACGTAGAGTATCATTTTATGTTTGTCACCTAAAACAGTTAAAAAATATGCATCTTAGGGCCCTTTCACATCAGCATTTTTTTCAAATCGCGGCAGATGCGGTGAAAAAAACGCATCTGCCGCGATTACCGCATACCGGCTGCACTTGCGGCATGGTTGCGGCGCGGTTGCGGTAAACGCCATACAAGTTATAGGCGGACTTGCGGCAGGTGCGGCAAGTGCGGTTTTGGCACTTGCGGCAGGTGCGGCCGCGAAAAAAACCGCGGCTGACAGCATTTTTTTTCGCGGCTGCACCTGCCGCAAGTGCCAAAACCGCACTTGCCGCACCTGTCGCAAGTCCGCCTATACCTTGTATAGCGTTTACCGCAACCGCGCCGCAACCGTGCCGCAAGTGCAGCCGGTATGCGGTAATCGCGGCAGATTTGGTTTTTTCACCGCATCTGCCGCGATTTGAAAAAAACGCTGATGTGAAAGGGCCCTTAGTTGGTATAAGTGTACGAAACAACTAGTACATTATGGGCCAAACCAGACTTCAGCTTGCTGGAGAGGTTGCAGAGGTTTGGGATTGTCGAGCCACATGCGGTGGTCCTGTCCGGTAGGCATCAATCAGTTTTTGGAATACTATAAATATGTTGTTAAGGGAGGTGACTGGGATTAGGGTTGACACCATCAATGGAACTGTTGCATATGGGGACAACTGATTTTTCTTTAGATATCAGAGGTATAGTGTCACATATTCTGATTGCGGCTAGGCTCACCTTTACAGCTAAATGGAAGGGGATGTCTCTTCCCACCATGAGAGAATTGGTGGACAAAGTCAATATACATTGGCAATATGAACAAACTCTGGCACACTTGTCAGATACCAAGAAAAAGGTTGATCGAATATGGGAACCGGGGTTATTCCCTAAGGAAGGAGCAGAGGCTGCTCCAAAACGCATCGGAATAAAGTTACACCATTGCACCAGACTTCTTGGGTCCTAGTTTTTCCATTCAGCAGCACGGATCACCGACACTTAATCCTGTTTCCAGTTGTTTGCCACGTTGCACGTGGAGGTGTGGATCCAGCGGTAGCTGTACGAGCGCTAATACTGGTTGTGTGTTCACACAACCGGACCAGGTGAGCAAATTTCATCGGGCTATTGCCCCACTCTGCCTAGAGATAAGACCCTATGCGCATTTTTGTCTCCCATTTTTTAAATGTGAGAAAAAATCACATTGCACTCAGATCAATGTTAGTGAATGAGGCAGAGCAGATCTGCAAGTTTTAGTACTGAGGAATAAATCTCAGCATGCTGTGACTCCACATGCATCGTCCGTGTGGACTACATGTGATGTCCGTTTATTATGAATACATTACCACTCTGTAGCATAGATCACTGTAAATGGTCCAATAAATGATTGTATAATTATGAAAAAAAAAGTATTATATACGGATGTCATACAAATGCTAGGCGACAAAAAAAAATTGCACACTCGCATATCACTCGTTTCACAAAGAAAACCCAAATGGATTTCACTCATCCACCTTTTCTGGGTAAAAATTGGAACGATTTTTAAATGCTAATGTGAGAGCACCCTGAGGTTGGTTTTCCACTGGCATTTGGAGGTCTGATTGAGTCCTCATTGAGTATCCATCACTTTAACCCCTTCATGACCCTGCAATTTTTCGTTTTTCATTTTCGTTTTTTGCTTCCATGCTTTCAAGAGCCATAACTTTTTAATTTTTCCATCAATATAGACATATGATGGCTTGTTTTTTGCGGGACGAGTTGTACTTTCAGATGCAATCATTTATTTTACCATATAGTGTACAAGAAAATTGCAAAAAAATTCCAAGTGCATTGAAGTTGCAAAAAAAGTGCAATCACACGTTTGTTTTTTGCATTTTCTAGCCGCCATGTTCACTATGTGGTAAAACCGACTTGATGGGGTGATGCCACGGGTTGGTATGAGTTCGTAGATACCAAACATGTATACCTTTACTGGTATCTAAGTGATGAAAAAAAATTCAGAAGTTTGGAAAAAAAAAACGCACTTTTTACGCCATGTTTTGAGACCCGTAGTGTTCTCATTTTTCGTGATCTGCGGATGTGTGACAGCTTATTTTTTGCGTCTTGAGCTGACGTTTCTAATGATACCATTTTTGGGTGGATGCGCCGTTTTGATCGTTTGTATCACATTTTATAGCAATGTTGCGGCGACTAGGGCTCTCATTAATTGATTTTATATGTTGATAGATTGGGCGATTCTGAATGCGGCGATAGCAAACATGTGTAATTTTTACATTTTTTAATACTTTTATTGTGAATGGGGTAAATGGGGGGTGATTTGAACTTTTATGTTTTTTTTTTTTTAACAGGTTTTTAAAACGCTTTATTTTTTTATTAATTCTTATTTTTACACTGCCCCTTTAAGAGGCACTTTGCTGCACAGTCCGATCGCTTCTGGGAGATACAGATGAGCTGCAGATCATCAGTACCTCCCAGAACTGCGGACGTGTTGTGGTTGGTAGTGCTTGCCAACCATAATCCGGAAGTGCTCAGTGAAAGCATCCGGGGTCTAGCCAGGACCCCGGCCTGTCACGTGAGCGCTGGAGATCCCGCGATACTATCTCGGGATCTCCGGTGCAGGCGGGGAACAGCGCGTTCCCCATCGCGGCCGCCTTGGATCCCCCTGTCAGTGATTGACAGCGGGATCCAAGGGGTTAACAGCACCGGTTGGATCCCGGATGCGATTGATGCTGTTACTCTGACATCTGAGCTGATGAGATCAGCTGAGATGTCGGGGCTTTGATGTGAGCGCCATGCTGGAGCTCACATCGAACACCCCTTACCGGCCCATGACGTTGTACAACATCATAGGTCGGGAAGGGGTTAAAGAAAAAAATACTGAGATCTTCTGCTAGAAATGACGAAGTTTGTGACCCAATGGAGAACCTGACTGTAAAAGGATAATAGTTCGTTATCATCTAATATATAAAGCTGAGTGTATGTATCTGTGTATGTATGTATGAAAGGCCTTTTCTTAACAATCCATTCAAGGCTGCAGTTATCCCATTTGCATGTGCACCTTTTTCTACTTCACTTTTTCCTTCCACTTAACTCTCCATTAATTGCTTGGATATAGCAGTCTGTGAACAGCCAGCTTCTTTAGCAATGACCTTTTGTAGCTTGCCCTCCTTGTGGAGTGTCAATTACTGCCTTCTGGACACCTGTCAAGTCAGCAGTCTTCCCCATCATTATGTATTCTATTGAGCCAGACTTGGGGACCATTTTAAACTCTTAGGCTGGCTTCACACTGCGGTCAGGTCAGGTCAGATCAGGTCAGGTTTTGTGTTCCAAAACCAGGAGAGGAACTTGCAGAGAAAAAGTATAATTGAAATAATGACACCTGTTTTAGGTTTTGGAGTCACTCCTGGTTTTGGCACACAAAACCTGACCTGATCTGACCTGATCTGACCAAAGTGTGAAACCAGCCTTAGTAAACCTTTGTAGGTGTTTTGAGTTAATTATCCTAATTTTCTGAGATAATGAATTTTTGGATTTTCATTGTCTGTAAGCCATAATTACCAACATTAACGGAAATAAACACTTGAAATAGATCACTCTGTTCGTAATAACTCAATATAGTATGTGCGTTTCACTTTATGTATTGAATTACTGAAATAAATTAACTTTTTGATGATATTCTAATTTATTGATATGCACTGTATTGATATGCAGTGTATGTCCACTAGAGCAATTTGCACCTTCACACTTAAAATCACATATTTTTGCATTGCACCTCATTTAACTCAGGGAATGTCATAGACTATGTTTTGAGGTGATTATTTAACCCCACGATTTACAGTCATTCGCCAAAAAAAGGCCTATTTACTGTTTGTACCTATTAGCTAGTAGATACTGTATTAGCTGTTTTGACAGTTATCCTGGATATTTATCAGGTGGCCAGCTCAGCTTCTGATTGGTTGGTATAGGCAACAAAGGACATTCATAGTATAATACAGTTTATGCATGTCTGTGAAACATTCAGGGAAGCTTGCCAGAGACAAGGACTTCTGAAAAATGACGTACATTGGGACATGACTCTCAGTGAAGTTACAGCCACACAAAACCTAAATCATCTAAGACATCGCTTTGCTATTCTTCTAGCAACCTGTAACATTTCAAATGCCCTGTAGATTTGGACAAAGTACAAACCTGATGTCAGTGAGAACCAGGGGTGTATTATGAGAAACTAGGGCCCAGGCCTGTTTAGAAGGCGAGGGCCTCCTCAACCCCAAGTATTATTGTCATATGTTTATGTGGCACCCTGTACCAGGTAACCACAGACTTCCCTGGGACACTGAAGGATTTCCCACAGCGAGTAAGCCACTTACACACAACACCTTCCACTCCAGGCCTGTAGGGGGAGCCCAACTGGTTGCCTTAAGCCAGTTCCCCCTATAAATACAGGTTCTGGAGGGAAATCAGCAGAGTGTGCAGTCACTACAGAACTGTGAAGAGCTTAGTGAGCTGAATTGAGACTGGAGCTGTGCTAGGCCCAGACCAGCATACACCAGAGGCAGTGGTAGACCCGCAGAGTAGGGGTCGAAGGCAGAGGAGAGAAACGTGTTACAGGGGGCAGAGGAGTCATACCGACTCACCCCACCAGAGTTCCGGTCACTGGAGTCCGAGTCTGCAGGGACAGAGAGATATACCCAGCAGAGAATCCAGCATCATGAGGAGGTTTAGCTTCCCGGACACCCGCAGCACCAACAATTGAGAGCCAGGGACTGTGGAGAGAGACGGCGGTAGCCCAAGAGAGAGCCATCAGTGCAGCAACCCGGGTGTGGAGAGAAAGAGAGAAGTAACAGTCCGGTCAGGTTCCATGCCTGCCAGACTCCAAATAGGTAAGCTGAAACAAGGAGGCCTACAACCCTACTCGCTGTGGAGATCCCAAGGTGTTATCCCTCACTCCGGACATGTGTACCCATAACAGAACATCAGTAAAGGTACCAAAAGACTTTTATGTGTGCGTGTCCCTCCTTCCATCTGCACCACACCGACTGTGCTCCCCTATTCCAACCTTGCACAGAAATGACTGTGCTACCCTATTCCACCATTACAACTCACAGCCCCAGGGACCCTGCTTCTCCTGTAGGGAGCCACTCCATCTTGCTGCTGCCCATCACCCCGGAGGCCCAAGCAGCGCTGGTGCCATCACCGAACCTACAGGTACCGGGAAGAAAAATTGACATGTTGCAGATTTGAAACATGCACCACAGGTCAGTTTATGCTCAATAAAAAGAATTGTGGGCAGGAGATCTCTATACATCCTATCCACATTCCTGGAACTGTAAGACACTATGTTGTTGATGCAGCGATAATAGGCAGGGTAAAAAATTTACCCATAACTCACCATGGGCACACAGCCTTATGCCCACTTTACACGTCCCGATATCGGCGTCCAACTTCGACAAAAAGTCACGTGGTTCGTGCGTTGGCGCCTATATCGTTCGTGCGTTGTGTGGTGTAAATGTGCAATTCGATGCAAGAACGATGCCAAAATGATATCGGGGGAGAAATGAGCAGGCTCTCCAACTGCCCCATATTGGATGGACGATCTGGCAGGATCGTGCTGGGTGACAGCCCAACACTGACTTGGAGAGCAACTTCCCCTATTCACTCCCATGTTAAATGGTCGTTCCCTGGTTTGCGCGTACAAGGGGGCGTAGACATCGCAGTTGTGTTGCCTGCCAATGTGACATCTCCTATGCGATCTTGGGTTTCTGCCCAAAAAATGCGCGCTCCTGCACAGTTGTATCCAACATCGAAACGATGTTGGGACGTGTAAAGTGGCCATTAGCATCCAGAAAGAGGACACAACTATGAGACACAGAATTCAGTGATTTGGCACAGTAATCTATGAGCAATCAGTCAGGTGGTATAGAAGGAGGGGGAGCAGATGTTGTGCATTATAAATACACCTAAATTAGCTATAGCATAGGTTTACAGTCCAAAATACTTTATATTATTGTTTTTATTTAACATTATCGGCGTCTTACTATCAGTGACATAGTGAAAATATGAAATGTAGTATTCTAGAGAGTTGAAGGGGTTGTCCTACAAAGAAAGTAAATTTTAATCAAAAGATCTTGGAATAATAATTTCTACAATTGTATGTGTTAAAAATAATGTTTCTGAGCTGAGATGCTCCTCATACATTCGTCCCTGCTATGTACTGTGTAATGGCCATGTCTGACCGTACAGGGACATGGTCTGATCATAACACATCTACTTGGCAGGGGAGGATGCAAAATAATATACAGACATTGCAGCACGAGATCACAGCTGATTATTTTTTTAAAGTAAAACATGATTTTAATCATGCAGGGAAATGTTTTACCTGAAAGAAAGGCTCTCATGCTGTCATGTCTGTATATTCTTTTGCGTCCTCCCTTTCCCTGGAGCAGTGGAGTGATCAGACCATGTCCCTGTATGGTCAGACACAGCCATTACACAGTACATAGCAGGGGCACATATTAGAACATGGATGACATCTGTGTGCTCTTTTTTTTTTTTTTTTAAATTTCAGGTCTATTCACTTGAATAATCAACAAATTGGATCAAAAGTGGACATGTCCGTATTTATTGGCAGGGCCATGGTCCTAAAAAAAGTGCATGTGAAAAGGCCAAAAAGAATAAAAAAATAAGCTCTTACAAACAATTAAATACACCCATACAAGAATACTGAGCTTGTCATGGGTCTTACTGAGCCACTTTATTTGTCATCAATGACATTCCTTTTGCTGCAGTATATCATATCCTTGAATCAGCAGAGATTTATTACATATTTAAATAAAATAAAAATGACAGTACATCTATTAAAGGGGTTTACCACTTCTTTTTATTGCTGGCCTACTTTTAGGATTGGGCATTAATGTTTGGTCAGTAGGGGTACAATATGTGGCAAATCTGCCAATTAGTCGTTACTGGCAATCAGGCATTTTTGGATGCTGTTAGGACACAGTAGCTCCATTGTTTCTACAATGGCTTTGGCTGGGTACTGCAGATACAATAAAAAGAGGGGGTGGATCTTTAGGAGTTGCTATCTTCCATTAACTTTTGAATACTTCTGACCTCCACCAATAACAGCCAGATGTCACACCCCCACAGATCAGATATTGATGGCCTATCCCAAGGAAAGGCCATCATTAAAAAAGTAGTGGCCATCTAACAAAAGCTTACAAACATGCAGATTTTTTTTGTAGATCACTTTTGTGCTGATTCAGCAAAATGGTGTCTACTGGCTGCCATTTTTCTGAACCATAGATGTCAATTATAATATTAAAATTTTATTGAAAAATCTTTATACACGCCTTTCCAACCCTATGGACCTTGCATCTTTTCATCAGCATTGACAGCAGTGAAATACCTGGACTTTGATGGCTAGCCTGAAACTTAAGGTTTGTCTTGCCAGAGAGGGTTCTGTGCATGCATCTGCAATGGTCCCAGCCCATGCTGAGATGTACTTATGCATCTCAATGAATTAGAATGTCATCAAAAAGTTTTTTCAAATTTATTTCAGTAATTCAATACAAAAAATGAAATGTGTATATAGTATATAGAGTCATTACAAACAGTACAACAGTACAACAGATCTATTTCAAGTGTTTTTTTCTGTTAGTGTTGATGATTATATCTTACAGCCAATTAAAGCACGAAAGAAAATTAAAGTAGGGAGGATGAAGGGTTAACCTTCCTAGCGTTATTCCCGAGCCTGACTCGGGGTTAACATTCACTACCAGAAGCGTTAACCCCGAGTCAGGCTCGGGCTTACCCGCGTTCTCGGCAGATGCGGTAAAAAAACCGCATCTGCCGCACTTGCCGCACTTGCCGCACTTGGGCCGCACTTGCGGCGCGGTTGCGGCGCGGTTGCGGTAATCTGCATAGTAAAGGGAACCAACCACCTCGGATGACCCTCATACACTGATAATATGTGCCCCTGCAGCCTAGTAAACCATTAGCAGCACTGTTTTTGTGTGATCTTATAAACTTACATGCCTGCGTACTTGAGGGCGTCTCCCTGTGTGTGCTGGCACTTGTGGGCTGTGCTCATCATGTCTGCTCTCCCCCTCCCTTATGCACGCCCCCTCTCAGCCTGCTATAGTGATGTGAGGCTGATTGCGTCATAAAGGGGCGGGGCTACCGGGATGCGCGATTTAGCCCCGCCCCTTTATGACGCAATCAGCCTCAGATCACTATAGCAGGCTGAGAGGGGGCGTGCATAAGGGAGGGGAGAGCAGGCATGACGAGCACAGCTCACAAGTCCCAGCACACACAGGGAGACGCCCTCAAGTACGCAGGCATGTACGTTTATAAGATCACACAAAAACAGTGCTGCTAATGGTTTACTAGGCTGCAGGGGCACATATTATCAGTGTATGAGGGTCATTCGAGGTGGTTGGTTCCCTTTACTATGCAGATTACCGCAACCGCGCCGCAACCGCGCCGCAAGTGCGGCAAGTGCGGCAAGTGCGGCAGATGCGGTTTTTTTACCGCATCTGCCGCGAACGCGGGTAAGCCCGCTTTTAGCAAAAAATTCAAGACCTAAACAGACCGCCAGGGAGGCTATAAACTACTCTGCCGTAATGAAACCTCAAAGGGTGAATATAATATTGAACCATTAGTCAAAGTATTTCAGGGCTCCCAGCAACTCCCTGAAACATGGCAATATGGTATTGATTTTTCATGATATTCTAATTTATTGAGATCTACTAGTATGTGCAGAATCATCCTAGGCCTAGGAAACACAGACGTCTCTGCCTAGTGACTGAGGATTGGCGATTTCACTGCTGTCAACACTTTTCCCAAAAAGCGACAATTAGTGTGCTCCAAAGTCTAAAGAGGTTGCAGACCATAATGTGGGACAATGTATTTGTGGAGAATTTCTTCTTTGCTAATTGAATTTTCCAGCTAAAAATGCACAACAAATGAGTTTGAATTTGTTTGCACATTTTTTGCTGTTAAATTCAATTGTCTTGTTCCATAACATTCAAAGAAACTGATACAACATCCACATACATAGCTATCACTGCCCACTCTTATTGCAGTCTACTGTACTGCATATCAGTTTGGTACAACTGTGAGGAGTGTGAATTTAACATGTGTGATATGAACAGTTCAAGTTGAATGTGGTAAAAATCATCAAAAAACAAGTTAATTGCGAATATAACCTGACGTTCGGACATTTTAAAGCTTAGTTACTGTTAAGGCCCCGTTACACACTGCGATGTCCCAGCAATCCGACCAATGATCAGGATCGCTGGGACATCGCTATATGATCGCTGGTGAGCTGTCACACAGGCAGACTCCCCAAAGACCAGCGACCAGCGAGAACGCTGGTAACCAGGGTAAACATCGGGTAACTAAGCATAGCACTGTGCTTAATTACCTGATGTTTACCCTGGTTACCAGCGTCCCTGCGTGTGCTGTGCGGCGCTGGGCATCAGCCGAGAGGTCGTTGATCGTTGGTCTCCCGATGTCACACACGCCAATTCTGGCCGCCCAGTGGGAGACCAACGATTGAAAAATGGTCCTGGCTATTTACCAATGATCAGCGATCAGTGAGCTGATCGCTGGTCGTTGGTACGTGTCACACGCAACGGCATTGCTACGAAGTTGCTGCAACATCACAAAACCGGTGACGTTGCAGCGATATCGTTAGCGATATTGTTGCATGTAACGGGGCCTTTGGCTTGTAAGTGATACTGGGCCAATTGAGTAATAGTACATGGAATGAACAGAGAGTACTGTCAAGTAGTCACTTATTGTACATAAAAGTCTGGCGGCGAAATTAGTCTTAAGCATATAGATATGGAGAAAATTGTAGAAATGTTAGGGGTAGTTTCCTCTATCTTTGTGATGATGTATGTGGTCCATTTATTGTCAAGATGTTTTTAATTTTCTGCAACTCAAGTAAGTTGTATAATATAACAAATTATTGGACCTCTTTTTTTAAAAAAAAAAAAAGTAATATGATTTTATTATTTTTATTATGCATTTTTCAGTTTCATAAACTTTTAACGTGATGCATTAATTCTTGACACTATTGTTTGAATGTTCTTAGCCAGCAGTCTATTAGTTAAAGAAAGCAATGCTTAACATCTGGTGAACAGTTTCTCATTTCTGTATTGTGCAAGGCTGAATTGAAGAATAAGTTGCCAGTTGTTTACTTTGTGCCAGTCTTTTTTTTCCCTCTCTCAATTGAATATGTTTCCTATAAAATGGAAGCATCATATTTATAGATGGAGGACCGGGACTGAACTTGACCCGAACTTGAGCCCAAACGCCATTTAGTCTATGAGCACCTGACTTTTACTTCTATAAAATGGTGGTATTAAGAGGTTGGGAGCTGCAAAAGGAAGCAAAATAAATATAACAGCATGACAATCTTATCAAGTATCCGTGATGTTCTCGCAGTGTTTCATAAAACCTTATGAATGTTCCCAAGCTTCTCCTGTCCACCCTCTGTGATTGGTTGCTCTACACACTAGTTTAATAATAAATAAATAATTGAAAAAAATGGTGTGGGATTCCCCGTTTCTTGTACCCAGCACAGATAAAGCACACAGCTTGTGGCTGTAGCCCCCAGCTGTGTGCTTTATTTTGGCTGGGTATCAAAATACGAAGCACCTCACGCAAGTTTAATTCATTATTTAAATTTATTATTATCAAAAAATGGCATGGGATTGACGCGCCCAAGGGCCGTGGGGGTACTCAGAACCGGGCTTTAGATGCTGCCAAAGGAGTCACGGGGGTCAAGACCCAGCTCCTTGGCCCTGGGTATCAAGTTAAAAGCTTCTGGGGGTGGTGAATTGAGATTTTAAGGATTGGTTGTCATGACGCCACCCGTGCTATGTGGCTCTTAAGGTCTGATGCTGCAGCGCGGGACCTCTGGGGACGATGAGAGTGCAGCGGTGGTGGTTTCGCTCCCCATGGGTGGAGTGGTTTCCCAAGGCAACCAGTAAAGTCTATGGCGGTGGTAGGCCTTTGGGGGTGCAGGACCGAGGGTGCCGATTAACCGACAGACACACAGCACGTAGTCTCCGTTACCTTTACTGGCAGTAGTAGCAGGTTTAGTCCAGGGTACTGTTCTCAAGCGATGTAGGGAATCTGGGTGGCCTGAAAGCAAGTTGGGAATCTCCTCATCTGGTGAGTGAGTTCTGAGGCCTCCCTGTTGCACTTTGCTTAGCTGGTCCTGGCTGCCTGTAGCTAGCTACAACCCTTTCCTCCTGCGTAAAGTCCCTCACCCGTATAGCAGGTAGCTTGGGCCCTTCCCAGTCATCTTTCCCTGGTTACTGTCCCCGAGCTCTCCAATGCTGCTTTGCCTCCTGGGCTTTGTTGTGGACGGGAGACTTGAAATCTCCCACCCTTCGGTTTTGGCTGCTGGGCCTAGAATACCCCCGGTGTCCGCTCCTGGCGCTCTGCACTGGGGTGAGCCTGGTAACTAGTTCCACTCCCCAGGCCTACTCCTCTCCTTCCTCAGACCCTCTCCTACGGGTTCCTCACACTTGCTAGTCTCTGTCCAAGGGCAAGCCTTACTCTGCTCCAGTCCATGGGACCTTTTCACAGTCCTCCTAGGAACTGAACTAACTAACCCCGCCCCCAGGCCAAAATTTATAGGGGAGCTCCCCTGAACTCAGTTTAGAGCTCCCCATTCTGGTCTGGAGTCAGGAAAGGTGTTGTGTGCTGTGGGCTTATCTGGTGTGGATACTACCTCTTACTTTCAAGCACGATATTACCCCACGAGGGAGACAATGCCATTGTAGCAACCAGACTCTGGGGTGCCACATTCACCCTAGTTAAATTCAGTACTCCTGGACTGAGGAAACATTTTTGAAAGACATAAAGATGTAAAATAATAATAACAATATATAGTGAACAGTCTCAAAAATGAAAAATTACAAAAACCAAGAAAAATTTGAAAACCCACAGTCACTACGGCGATTACGCCTTCCACTGTCAGCTGATGAAGAGCTTTTTAATAAATTGTCTTTACTACAAGTAGTCCTGTGGTTTATTGGTCCATATGTAATTAAAAGTTTAAGACTATGCAATAGTTCATACAGTAAGTCCTGTAGGTACAGTACGCTTGATGGTTGCATGGTTACTTAGTTACAAGAAAACAAAACATATTTACATTTTAAACCTGGTTAACTTGTCCACTTAACTGGCTAACAATCCTTGTAATGGGCTAGAATTTGGCATATGCTACTACAAGTGAATCTATGTAGTACAGGTGTCTCTGACTGTCTATTTTGGTCTGTGGTGCCTACCACTGGTGTTTTGTGTGCACTATTAGTCTACGTGTAGGCTTAAGTAGCACGGGTATGCAAGAGAAAAGAGAGAGAAGGGGCGCAATAGTGCGGTTAAAAGGGGGCTTAATTTAGCGTGGCATACTAATAGGTGGCCACTCACCTTTTAGGGACGCTTGATAAGGTGACCTTCACAGACTCCAGCTCCACGTGTTCTGGGGGCTCTGAGCATCCGGTCATGTCACCGCAGGTCCTTTAGTTAATGTTCCTTTTGCCAGGCGACGCCAGGTCCTCACGTTAAGCTGCACTCTGCGCCTAGCTGCTCCCCGCCGCTTTACCCTCAGAGAGGGATTTATATTAGAAGGTAAACAAACTGTAAGCTGGTGGCTCTTCAGATCTTTCTGGAGTCTGTACTGGTTCAGGCACGACTACTTGGGGAAACGTCAATACTGGGACTACAATGGCTCCATTTATCTGAGTCCATGTTTTTGGGAAGTCTCCCAGAGTGGTGTGAATCATCTCTTACTTTGGTTCAGGCACTTTTGGGGGTCTTTCTCTGCGTTTCAGCTGTTCAGGGCATTTCTTTAGATGATCTCTTGAAATGACCGCTGAGGTCTCTCCTCCATCTTTGCTGATTAAGCAGACTTTGGTGTTGTCAAAACGCGAAGGCAATATGGTGTATGGCTCTGCCTCCCACTGGTAATCCAGTTTGTTGGGTCGTCATTTCCTCTTAAGGACTTTTTCTCCGGTTATTAAGAGAACTGCAGGTGTGTTTCTGTTGTAGACCTTCCCTTGCCTTTCTCTGGCATGCAACAGGTTTCTCTCAACATATTCTTGCACTTGGTGGAATTTCTGCTGATATTCTGCATCACAATCTGCATCTGGTGGGTTGGTTTCAGGTGTCAGAGCCCCCATGCCTAGGTCAATGGGCAATTTGCCTGGTCTGGCTCTCATCAGGTAGGAAGAAGTACAAGTCCACTAAATCTGGCAACTTCTCTGGCCACATACTTCTCTCTTCCAGTGGCAGTGTCTTCAACAGGTCTATCACTACCTGGTTAATTTTCTTGCACATGTCATTGGTTTGCAGGTGATACAGCGTTGTCCTGATTTTCTTACGCCCGTACAAGTTGCAAAACTCCTGGAACACCTCTGCCTCGAATACTGGACCTTGATCAGTAAGCACCTACTCAGGATAGCCATGGGGCCTGCAGAAATGGTCTTGGAAGGCTCTAGCCGCTGTCCTCGCTGTCAGGTCTTTTACAGACACTACTACCAGGAAACGGGAATAGTGGTCCACAATGGTGAGGGCGTAGACGTAGCCTGACGGGCTTGGGGCCAACTTCACATGATCTAAGGCTACAAGTTCACGTGGCTGCTTGGTGACAATAGGCTGTAGAGGAGCTCTCTGACTGTCACGATCCTTCCTTCGCAGGTTGCACAGGCCACTGTTTCTGCACCAGTTCTCGATGGCCTTCCTCATGCCAACTCAGTAGAATCTCTCATATAGCAGAATCTCCAGCTTTTTCCACCCGAAGTGTCCTGCTCCATCGTGGTATGCTTCTAGGACCATCTGGGCATCTCTCTTCGGGACCACAATTTATCAATTCATGGGTTTGTGCGTTGATGTGCTGCCTGCACAGCTTACCAGCATGGGTGAACAACTTGCTCTTCTCCTTCCACAGCTGTTGTGCCTCTGGCGGGGCATCTGGGCCAGGGTGTGTGTCGGCTTGTTTTTGCAGCTCTTTGATTAGGCCGATGGCTGGGTCACTGTCTTGCGTCTCTGCCTAACCGTGGTGGGGTAACGGATTGAACGTGGCTTCTTGCGTGACAGGTCACTTGGTTCTCACCTCGTGGGTAATGCTGGGACGAGCTGCTGCAATGAAAAGCCGGTAGCTCTATCTTTTCCAACTCCTCCGGGTCTTCTTCCACATCTGGCAGGTGGGCATTCTTGACAGCGCATAAGTGTTGGTGTTCTCATGGCCTGCCCAATATTTGATGGTGATATAGTAATTGGACAGCCGGGCCATTCACCACTGCTCCAGTGCTGCTAACTTCGCAGTCCCCAGGTGGGTCAACAAATTGTTGTCCATATAGATGGTGAACTTTGCGGAAGCCAGGTAATGCTTGAGGCGTTCTATCACGGCCCAGATGATGGCCAGGAACTCTAGCTTGAACGAGCTGTAGTTATCAGGGTTCATCTCTGTAGGACAGAGCTTCCTGTTGGCATAGGCAATCACTCTCTCTTTGCCTTTCTGCACCTGGGATAATACGGCTTCCAATCCCATGTTGCTTGCGTCCGTCTAGACCACAAACCGCTGGCCATAGTCAGGGTAGGCCAGGATCTCATTCCCCATCAGGACCCACTTCAACTGTTTGAAGGAGTCTTCCACTCTGTCGTTCCATTCGAGCGGAGGACCTGGGAACTTAGCCTTCTTGGACTGGCCTACCAGGAGGTCTTGCAAAGGTGCTGCTATTTTAGTGAAGCCCTTGATAAACCTCCGGAAGTAGCCTACCAGTCCCAGGAACTGTTGCTCCTCTTTGATGGTGGTGGGCCTTGGCCAGTCCTTGATTGCTGTGACCTTGTCAGGGTCTGGTGCCAAAGCTTTAGCGCTGAGCACATGTCCTAGGTACTGTACCTTGGGCTTCAGTAGGTGGCACTTGGAGGGCTTCACTTTCATGCCAAACTTGGACAATGCCTCAAATACCTCAGCCAGGTGCTTCAAGTGGTCTTCATATGTCTTTGAGTAGACTATGATGTCATCCAGGTAAGTAGCATGGTTTCAAAGTTTATGTGCCCCAAGTAACACTCCATCAACCTCTGGAATGTTCCTGGTGCATTGCAGAGTCCAAACGGCATGCAGTTAAACTCACAGAGGCCCATTGGTGTTGGGAACGCAGTCTTCTCTCTATCCGCCTCTGCTACAAGAACCTGCCAATACCCACTGGTGAGATCTAAGGTGGAAAAAAAGTCAGCAGTTCTCAGTGCTGCTAATGACTCTTCAATTCTAGGTAACGGGTAAGCATCCTTATGTGTAATGTGATTAACCTGCCTGTAGTCAACACACATTCTCATGGTACCATCTTTCTTCTTTACCAGGACTAGTGGAGCTGCCCAGGGGCTATAACTATCTCTGATCACCCCAGCCTCCTTCATTTCCCATCACATCTCTTTGGCACATTGCTAGTGAGTAGGTGGTACAGACTAGAGATGAGCGATGTTCGATTCGAATAGTTCGCCAATCTCAAATTCGAGTTGATTTTGGCCCTATTCGAGTCATTCGCCGAATTCGAACAATTTGGTTCCAATCTGGCGAATTTTGAACATGTTCGATTTTGGTTCGAAAATGCGGCAGATGCGGTCAGAAAACCGCACCTGCCGCATTTTGGGCCAAAATAAACATTCCCTAAAAGAAAGAAAGTGTTAAAAATAAAAAAATAATCAATGCTCACCTGTCCGCGGTCCACCGAAGCCTCCGGTATGGTCCTGTGGCTTCCAGGACCTGTGGTGACGTCAGTTCTCGCGGGAACTCCGGTCACATGACTTTTACTTAAAGAAAGGGTCCGAATCATAAAAATATCTATTTTACGCTTTCCGGCAAGGTCCTATTGCTTCCAGGACCTGTGGTGACGTCAGTTCTCGCGGGAACTCCGGTCATGTGACCGGAGTTCCTGCGAGAACTGATGTTACCACAGGTCCTGGAAGACACAGGACCATACCGGAGGCTTCGGTGGACCGCGGACAGGTGAGCATACATCATTTTTTTATTTTTTACACTTTATTTGACTTTTTTTCACTTCCACAATGTATGTATATACATTGTGGAAGTGAAAAAGCCCCACAAGCCCGGATTGTTCATTTTCCGGGGTGTTCAACGGTGTTCGTCGAGCATTCGACGAACATTCGTCGAACACCCCGTCGATTCGACGAATCGAATTCAAACACCGGGTTGGCGGCTCATCTCTAGTACAGACCGGTAACTCTTTTTAATGGGCGGATGATCACCTGTGGGGATGTAATGTTGTATCCCTTTTACCTGCCCAAAGTCTAAGTGACGTTTACTGAAGACCTGTTCATATTCTTGAACTACCCAGTAAACTCCATGCTTTTGGTGCGAAGGTGTGGAGCCAGTGCCAACATGTAGCTTCTGACACCAGTCCACCAGCTGCCGCTCGGAGCAGTTGTCTTCCGACTGGTCAGATGGGTTCAAGGGTTCCACTGCTGTGATGTCATTGTTACTGACAGTGTTCAGCTTAGCAATGGTAGCATACCAAGGCAGTTTGACCTCTTCTTCCTCACAGATCAAGACACGTACAGGTACCCTCCCCTTGCGGACATCGACTACCCCTCTGGCTGTCAGGACAGTGGGCCTACTGTCTGAGTACACGGGCTCTACCAAGGCTTGGTAATCTTGACCTTGAAGACCTATTGCTGCCCTACACTAGATTAACATTTCACTTCTCGGGGATATTGCAATGGGGACCGAGTCACTTACTCTTTCTCTGCCGACTTCTCCACCAGACAGCTCCACCTGCTGCCTCTGCATCAGGGCCTTTATTTCTTTCTGCAGGACTCTCTGCTGCCCGAAGTTGGCAGTCTCGGTAACCTGTTGTAACAAAACAATAATCTCTCCCTGACAATTCTCAATCACATTAGTGCTTAGAGTAAGCATTGGGTTAGTTGCTCGCCGGTCTACATCAACAACCACCCTACCTTGGGCGTTGATCTCTACACGCCTGACCTTGATAGACACTTCTTTGAACCCCACTTGTGGTAAGGGCTGACCATTACTACCATATATCATAAAGCTGTCATCTGGGCGGCGGGTAATGTCAGAATATGGCCCAGTACTGTTTGTAAAGGATATAAGGCATTGTTGTCACCTGCGAACTGGTGTCCAATAAAGTGTTCATGGGGATGCCATCCAGCACGACAGGCAGGATCAGCCATCCTCCCACATACCTTTCGTGCCAGTTCTGGGGCCAGGCAGGCTCATTCTTGGGGTGTGGCCCGCTGCCCCAGGGGTTTCTCTTTAAAGTGTAGGACCTGGCAAGATGGCCTGCTTCACTGCAGCGGTGGTAGAAGGGTTGTCCTGCAGCATTATAGCGGTCGGTGGATCGTCCTCGGCTAGCGCAACACCTCCTCTGGCCACAGGACAATGCCGGCCGGGGTCTGGCATGGGCAGCAGCCTCGGCTTGCAGGGCTGCCGGGTCCACAGCAGGCTCTCTTCCCTAGGGATCAGACATCACTTCCCCCTAGTAAACCGCAGCCCGGCCCTCAGTGGCTGCTGGTGGATTAGTCTACTGCTCCTCAGGCGGGGGATTGAGCATGCAAGGCATTTCCAGCACAGGACTTCCTGCGTCTCATTGGCTGACATCAGAGCGTGGGCCTTTGTCTCTCTTCGCGCCCTTTCCAAGGTTCCACCCACGACTGCATGCCCCCTCGTCTTCCCGTGCGCCTTGTGGGATAATAATGGCGACTGTACACAGTTCAATAAAGTCAATGGCACACAGTACCCGTTAGCATTGGGCACAAAATCCTGTTTGTGATGTCAGAAACTGATGCGCCCCAGGGCCATAGGATACTCGGAACCAGGCTTTTGATGCTGCCAAGGGAGTCACGTGAGGGCAAAACCCAGCTCCGTGGCCGAGGTCCAGCTCCGTGGCCCCGGGTGTCAAGTTAAAAGGTTTTGGGGGGTGGTGAATTGAGATTTTAAGGATTGGTTGTCATGACGCCACCCATGTTATGTGGCTCTTAAAGTCCGATGCTGCAGCGCTGGACCTCTGGGGACGATGAGAGTGCAGCGGTGGTGGTTTCACTCCCCACGGGTGGAGCAGTTCCCCAAGGCAACCAGTAAGGTCTATGGCGGTGGTAGGCCTTTGGGGGTGCAGGACCGAGGGCGCGGAATAACCGACAGACACACAGCACGTAGTTTCCGTTACCTTTACTGGCAGCATAGCAGGTTTAATCCAGGGTACCATTCACATGCAATATAGGGAATCCGGGTGGCCTGAAAGCAGGTTGGGGATCTCCTCATCTGGTAAAATCTGAGGCCTTCCTGTTGCATTTCACTTAGCTGGTCCTGGCTGCCTGTAGCTAGCTGTGACCCTCTCCTCTTGCGTAAAGTTTCTCACCTGTATAGCAGGCAGCTCGGGCCCTTCCCGGTCACCTTTCCTCTGGTTACCGTCCCCGAGCTCTCCAATGCTGCTTAGCCTCTTGGGCTTTGTTGTGGTTGGGAGACTTGAAATCTCCCGCCCTTCGGTTTTGGCTGCTGGGCCTGGAATACCCTCACAATCTCGAACTCCGTTGTCCGTTCCTGGCGCTCTGCACTGGGGTGAGTCCGGTAACTGGCTCCACTCCCCAGAACTTCTCCTCTCCTTCCTCAGACCCTCTCCTACAGGTCCCTCACGCTTGCTAGTCTCTGTCCTGGGACAAGCCTTACTCTGCTCCAGTCCATTAGACCTCTTCACAGTCCTCCTAGGAAATGAACTAACTAAGTAACCCTGCCTCCAGGCCAGAATTTATAGGTTAGAGCTCCCCCTTCTGGTCTGGAGTTAGGAAAGGTGCTGTGTGCTGTGGGCTTACTTGGTATGGATACTCTTGAGTCGGTTTACTGGATAGGGGGTACTCGATTACCGGGACAGGGGGTTCACTTCGGTGGGGATCACGGCTGGTCGGTTCCCGATTCTGTGCTTTGTACCCTCAGTGATGGGGTGGGGGTGATGATGATGGGGAATTTGTAATGTGACGCCACCTGTGGTACCTGGTAATACGATTACCAGCGCTGTGGCCGGCTGCTGAGGTGATGAGAATGCAGCTTTGGCAGTACAGCTCCCCACAGGTGGAGCTTTATCTCAGGGCAGCGGGGTGGATGAGGGGAGTAGTAGTAGCGGTTCTGCTGTGAACGCTGCAGGTGGTGGTGGGAAGCAGGCACACACACAATAGTCTCTATTTTGGTACCTTTTTACTGATATTCGGTAACAGGCACGGTCCAGGAGGGTAACCAGGTTATCGTTGCAGTTTGGGACGTCCACCTTGCAGAGTTGTAAGGCCTCCTCTGTTAGTGTGTGCGGTGATTGGGGTAAGTTTTGCCTGGAGCTGAACCTGCTGCTCTTTCTCCTTCTCCCTCTCAGGATGCTGCTCCACAACCGACAATAAGGACCTTGCTGTGGGGATCCTTATTCTTCTCTTGGGCCCCTGGTCCTATGCTTGGTCAGGTTTGGTGTCTTGCTTTCTTTCCTTCAGGGGGACTAGATCCTCCTGTCTGTCCGGGCTTTCTCTGCTACTACTAGATTTATAGCAGCTTCGGACTCCGGTGTCCGGGTGGGCTAAAGGGATCTCAGATCTGTTCCCTTCTCTCTTCATCCCTCCGTCTCTCTCTCTAGGGTGCTGCACAGCTGGGGTCAGTCTTCCCTGGTTCTGGGCCTGACTTGGTCCCAGCAACCAGCTCTTTCCAGTTCTTCCTCTGTACTGTCTAGCTGGAACTAACTTCAGTACTAACTGTTCTCATCACTATCACAAAAAAGAGTGCAAAAAACGTCCAAAAAATATGTATCACTGCTATAAAAGTAAAAAGCAAGTGCAAAATAGTGTCAACAGCAGGGTTCTTAGTTAGTACGTTTTTTGCAAGAAAGGTACGGAAGCCGTTCTACCACTCCACGGTGACCCCTATCAGAACGGTCCTAGACTAACGTATTTAAAACCTGATCTAGTGTGACCATACCTCATAGATGCAGGATGCAGCAGGGCCAGATTCATTATGGGCACACAAGGTAGAAACAGCAATTTATGTGTTCAGGCTCAGTGAGAAGGGTTGGAGCACTTCTCAACTTGCAGGACAAGAAACTAATGAAAAACTGATACTGAGCCAGATCACAATGTGAACAGGGCTGTAAACCGTGTTCACACCACCAAGAATATATATCACAAAAAAGAGTGCAAAAAACGTCCAAAAAATATGTATCACTGCTATAAAAGTAAAAAGCAAGTGCAAAATAGTGTCAACAGCAGGGTTCTTAGTTAGTACGTTTTTTGCAAAAAAGGTACGGAAGCCGTTCTACCACTCCACGGTGACCCCTATCAGAATGGTCCTAGACTAACGTATTTAAAACCTGATCTAGTGTGACCATACCTCATAGATGCAGGATGCAGCAGGGCCAGATTCATTATGGGCACACAAGCTAGAAACAGCAATTTATGTGTTCAGGCTCAGTGAGAAGGGGTGGAGCACTTCTCAACTTGCAGGACAAGAAACTAATGAAAAACTGATACTGAGCCAGATCACAATGTGAACAGGGCTGTAAACCGTGTTCACACCACAAAGAATATATATCACAAAAAAGAGTGCAAAAAACGTCCAAAAAATATGTATCACTGCTATAAAAGTAAAAAGCAAGTGCAAAATAGTGCCAACAGCAGGGTTCTTAGTTAGTACGTTTTTTGCAAAAAAGGTACGGAAGCCGTTCTACCACTCCACGGTGACCCCTATCAGAACGGTCCTAGACTAACGTATTTAAAACCTGATCTAGTGTGACCATACCTCATAGATGCAGGATGCAGCAGGGCCAGATTCATTATGGGCACACAAGGTAGAAACAGCAATTTATGTGTTCAGGCTCAGTGAGAAGGGGTGGAGCACTTCTCAACTTGCAGGACAAGAAACTAATGAAAAACTGATACTGAGCCAGATCACAATGTGAACAGGGCTGTAAACCGTGTTCACACCACCAAGAATATATATCACAAAAAAGAGTGCAAAAAACGTCCAAAAAATATGTATCACTGCTATAAAAGTAAAAAGCAAGTGCAAAATAGTGTCAACAGCAGGGTTCTTAGTTAGTACGTTTTTTGCAAAAAAGGTACGGAAGCCGTTCTACCACTCCACGGTGACCCCTATCAGAATGGTCCTAGACTAACGTATTTAAAACCTGATCTAGTGTGACCATACCTCATAGATGCAGGATGCAGCAGGGCCAGATTCATTATGGGCACACAAGGTAGAAACAGCAATTTATGTGTTCAGGCTCAGTGAGAAGGGGTGGAGCACTTCTCAACTTGCAGGACAAGAAACTAATGAAAAACTGATACTGAGCCAGATCCCAATGTGAACAGGACTGTAAACCGTGTTCACACCACCAAGAATATATATCACAAAAAAGAGTGCAAAAAACGTCCAAAAAATATGTATCACTGCTATAAAAGTAAAAAGCAAGTGCAAAATAGTGTCAACAGCAGGGTTCTTAGTTAGTACGTTTTTTGCAAAAAACGTACTAACTAAGAACCCTGCTGTTGACACTATTTTGCACTTGCTTTTTACTTTTATAGCAGTGATACATATTTTTTGGACGTTTTTTGCACTCTTTTTTGTGATATATATTCTTGGTGGTGTGAACACGGTTTACAGCCCTGTTCACATTGGGATCTGGCTCAGTATCAGTTTTTCAGTTTCTCATCACTGCAGACTGACTCACTCCTCCCCGCAGGCCTGGATCTTTATAGAGGATCTGGCTTTTAGGGCAGTCAGTGGGGCCTGGGGTGGAAGGTGTTGTGTGCCGTGTGTACCAAAGTGTACATCCCTCCCTGCATCGGTGGGTCCTGTGGCAATCCCCCGCAGGAGTTTCACACTCTCTCTTGCTTCCAAGCACAACATTACCCCCCGAGGAAGGCAATGCCATTGTGGCAACCAGACCGTGGGGTGCCACAGGATCACCTCCCAATTTTGTTACCCAGCAAAGATAAAGCAGATAGCTGAGGGTTGGTGTTCTCAGCCTGGGGAAGCACATGGTTATTGGGCCTGTCATGATTCCCCCTGTCTGCATTCAGTATGTGCTGGGCTGGGTGATTGACAGCATAGTGATTCTATCTAAAGCCTCGAATTCTGAGTAATTCATCTGATTCTTGTCTCCTTTCTTGCCGGCCTAGTGCTGGAAGACGCGGACGATGGTCTCCATGGTGCACTTCATCTCTGTGGGTTTGGTGGCAAATACTGGATTCTGCTGGGTTCTGTTGGTTTTCTTTATTGACAGCTCAGTCACCCAATCTCTTTCTTGCCTGTTGTGAGATTCTGCAGCTGCCCCTTGTCTTGTTTATTGGTTAGCCTTTTAACTCTGCAGTTTTTCCCAGAGAACTGCCAGTCTTAGTTCTGCTCTGTGCTGTTGGGTTGGTCTCTTTAACCTGTGCTCTGGCAATTGATCTTTTGCTGCATGACCTTGCCTGTGCTTGACTATTCTTTTGCCTTGTGTGAAAACACAAAGGAGACAAACGAGGCGCAGAATAGTGCCCTATCAATGGTGACACTGTTAAAGTCAGTGATGTGTGGTGACCACTCACCTTGCTTAGTTGTGTACACCCACAACCAGCTTGAGCGCCTTATACAGTTGCCGCTGGACCTCCCACACCACTGCTCGTGGAAGGAACCGATATCTGTTGTTAGGAAAAGGTGTACTACGGTCCGCGCTGCTGTGACACGAAAGATCACAAGGAAGGCAATGCTTCCAATATAAGAATAAAGGAAGTTTTTATTTGAAGCATTGCCTTCCTTGTGATCTTTCGTGTCACAGCAGCGCGGACCATAGTACACCTATTCTTTTGCCTTGTCCCTGTGACCTGATCCGCTTCTCTCCATGTTCAGACAAGGAGTATTTGGTGATGTTTTTCCTCACTATATGTAAGGCCACGTTCAGACGATGAGAACTTGGTGAGTTTTACTTCAGTATTTGTAAGGCATCATGCAGACGATGAGTATTTGGAGAGTTTTACTTCAGTATCTGTAAGGCCACATTCAGACGAGGAGTACTTGGTGAGTTTTACTTCAGTATCTGTAAGGCCACGTTCAGACGAGGAGTACTTGGTGAGTTTTACTTCAGTATCTGTAAGGCCATGCTCAGATGAGGAGAACTTGGTGAGTTTTACTTCAGTATCTGTAAGGCCATGTTCAGACGAGGAGTATTTGGTGATGTTTTTCCTCACTATATGTAATGCCACGTTCAGACGAGGAGTACTTGGTGAGTTTTACTTCACTATCTGTAAGGCCTTGTGCAGGCGATGAGTATTTGGTGCGGTTTTTACCGCAGTATCTGGAAGGCCTTGTGCAGGCAATGAGTATTTTGAGTTTTTTATCTCAGCATCTGTAAGGCCTTGTGCACATGCTGAACAATGTGTCACATTTAGGGGACTACAACAAGAGTCTCCATTTTTTCCAAAAAATTGGGCACAAACACCACTTCAGTGGCATCAATTGCCCCGCAGTTGCAAGCTTAAAATGGTTGGTGAGGTGACTTTCATGCAGCACATTCCAAAATCCAGAAGCTTTTAGTCTCCCCATGTTATCTGTAAGATCTGTAAGATTTGTAACCAAAATCTAAGTAGAGGCCAAAAAATCAATACTTTGAGTAGTTCATGCATGAACCGTCACATGGATATGAAGCAAAAGCCGCCGTGGGAAGCTCACTGTGCTACAATGCAGCCTAGCAGGCCGGGCCAACCACCGACTGGCCCATCAAGTGCATCCGCTGCCTCTTTTCCTCTGTGACTGTGGGGACAGCAGTCACACATGCTTTTGGACGCAGACCTTCCACCTTTACCCGCAACAGCCAGTATGATTAGAAGGTCGTCAGTTCTTTTGGAAGTGGAAACACCTGCTGGTGTTGAGCGCTGTCAGACATCAAGAGCACCACCTTTGGATGAAGGCAACATAATATGTCCACCTGCACCTTCCTCACAGACCAACAGTTTGCCGGGGACACCCTACTCAATCGTGTCTCAGCACAGCAGCCAGCCCTCGGTCTCTCAGATGTGGACAAGTAATAGACCATTTCCTCCTAGCCATGACAAAGCTAATAGGTTGAATTTCACCATCTGCAAGCTGTTGGCTACAGAAATGCTCCCTCTCCACCTGTTGTACACAGAGGATTTGTGAGACCTTCTGTCCGTCGCAGTGCCCCAGTACCAGATGCACAGTCGCCACTACTTCTCAAGAAAGCTGTGCCTGCGCTACACCGGCATGTCGCACACAAAATCACCGCTTTCTTAAGAAACTCTGTGTGTGACAGGGTGCTTTTCACCACAGACACTTGGACCAGTAAGCATGGACAGGGGTGTTAAATGGCGGTGACTGTGCACTGGGTAACTATGAAGACAGCAGGAGAAGGGGCTGCTGCCCAAGTCTTGCCACCCCACGAGTTGTGCATCAATCCTCTGCATGTATAAGTTCCTCCACTCTTTCTGCCTCCTCAACCCCGTCTCGGTCCTCCACCTGCACCCAAAGCCTGTCTGGTAATGCCACCCGTGCTCTAACTGCGCAAAAGGAATCCTGCACACCTCCTTACTATGATGGCAGCAGGGCTCAACGGCATCAGGCGGTCTTTACCTGGAAATGTCTGGGAAATATGAGTCACACAGCTGAGGATTTGTGGTCAGCTGTGGAGACCGAGTTTCATCAATGCTTGTTTCCACTGAACCTGCAGCCAGGGAAGGCCGTGTGCACCAATGCTGCAATGCTGGGTGCAGCCCTCCGCCAGGGCAATGTGACACACGTGCCTTGCATAGCTCACGTCTTAAACCTGGCTGTCCAGCCAATTTTTGCACACTATCCGGGCCTAGATGGTCTTAAACAGAGGGCACGGTCGCTGTGTGCTCACTTCCGCCGTTCGCATCCCGCAGCTCAATGCCTTGCATCTGTACAGAAGTCGTTTGGTCTGCTAGTTCACTGGCTGAAATGCGATGTGCCGACACGATGGAATTCAACTCTACACATGTTGCAGCAACTGTGGTAGCACCAACGAGCCCTGGTGTAATAAGTCATGACGTATAATCTGGGCCTACGAGATCCAGAGATGGGGCAAATCACACAGTTGGAGTGGTCTGAAATGAATGACCTATGCACCATTCTGTACAGTATTGAAATGTTGACGAAGATGTTTAGTGATGATTATGATATTATCAGCATGACTATTCCCATCATTTACATGCTGGAGCTCACTTTAAACAGTATTCAGAGTCAGGTGGTGGCACTAGAGGAGGGGGAGGAAATACAGGAGGAGTCGTATGCTGAGGGGCTCACAAAATCTCCAAGGTGCAGTTCACAGTTTATTAAAGAGGGTCTACATTATGATTGCTCAGACCCTTCTTTATCTGGGCCTGGATCTGACTCCAAAAGCTTCTGGGTATCAGTGGAGATAATTTCCTCGTCTTGACTCACAAAAGCTTTGGAGCAGACCTCTGATTCCCAGGCTATAGTATGAGAGAAGTGCGATGCATACTCAATCATCTGTCTTACCCCATACTCAGATGGGTGGCTGGAGACTTGGAAGCTATGCGGAAGCAAGTGGGATTGGGGTGACACCTCTGAGGACTGGTGTATTTGTGATGTAGAAGTTGAGGTAGAGGAGAGCCCACTTGCTAAAGCGCTTGCTATCCATTCAAGCGCCTGCTCTTTTTGTGCCTCATCGAGAATTAGTATCGATCGTTGTCTGAGTCGTGTCCGTACGAAAGGGATCATATCAGAATCTCCACGGAAAGAAGTGGACATCTTACTTTGGCTGGAAGATTGCCTTTCTTCAGTAGATGTTAATGTAGATTTAGCATCTACCCCACGAACACAAACTTTTTTTCCCTTTCTACCACGCCTACACCCATTCCCACCAGCAGCAGACCTTTTGCCACTCATTTTGTATGGGACAAAATTTGCAACTGTTCAGTTGATGGACAACAAAAAGCTGGATATAAATCAAGCAGAGGTGACTGAACGAACACTGCTACTTGACCCAAAGTGAGACCTGGGCAAGGTGCAGTTAAAAATTAGAAGTAAGTGACTACACAGGCGGTGTAGTTGTTTGTATTAGAAGTGGCATACACTGCTTCTTTTTTAGTGGCACTGCTACTTGACCCAAAGTGAGACCTGAGCAGGGGCGTAACTACCGGCATAGCAGACGTAGCGGTCGCTGTGGGGCCCGGCGCTTGTGGGCGGCCCGGACCCAGCGCCGTTACGCTGCTATCTGGTCAGCTGCGATTACTTATCCCTGCCGGCTGCCGCTGTCGCTGCTCTGCACCGCGCTCTGGGTCTTCATGCTTCTTCCTGGTTTGTGACCGGCGGGTGCAGGCAATGACATCATTGCCTGTGCGCCGGAGGAGGAAGCATGAAGACCGGAGGAGCGCGGTGTCAGAGCAGCGACAGTGACAGCAGCCAGGGATAAGTAAGTATAATGATGTATTCCTTTACAGGTGTGCAGCAGCAAGGGGGGGGGCCCTGTATACCACCACTGGGGCCTGTATATACCACCACTGGGGCCTGTATATACCACCACTGGGGGCCTGGGCCTGTATATACCACTGGGGCTGTAGTATATACTGCTGGGGCCTGTATATACCACTGGGAAGGCTGCTGTATACCACTGGGGCTGCTGTATATACTGCTGGGGCCTGTATATACCACTGGGGAGGATGCTGTATACCACTGAGGCTGCTGTATATACCACTGGGGAGGCTGCTGTATACCACTGGGGCTGCTGTATATACTGCTGGGGCCTGTATATACCACTGGGGAGGCTGCTGTAATACTGCTGGGGCCTGTATATACCACTGGAGAGGCTGCTGTATACTACCACTGGGGAGGCTGCTGTATACTACCACTGGGGAGGCCTGTATACCACTAGGGGGGCCTGTATACCATCAGGGGTGTGTGTCTTGAAGGAGGCGTGTCATTGGGGGTGTGTCTTGGAGGGGGCCCCGTTCAAAAGTTTGCTATGGGGCCCTGCCAGTTCTAGTTACGCCCATGGACCTGGGCAAGGTGCAGTTAAAAATTAGAAGTAAGTGACTACACAGGCGGTGTAGTTATTTGTATTAGAAGTTGCCTACACTGTCTTCTTTTTGTGGCACTGCTACTTGACCCAAAGTGAGACCTGGGCAAGGTGCAGTTAAAAATTAGACGTAAGTGACTACACAGGCGGTGTAGTTGTTTGTATTAGAAGTGGCCTACACTGTCTTCTTTTTGTGGCACTGCTACTTGACCCAAAGTGAGACCTGGGCAAGGTGCAGTTAAAAATTAGAAGTAAGTGTGTGACTTGTGATTCAGTGACTTTGGATTCAGGGAGTTTGGAAGGGAGGACTTACTGAATTGCTGGTGGTATTTTATTAATACTTGCATTCTTTTTACTTATCATTTCTGTCTGGTGCACTCCCCATTAGGAAATTAGCTCCATAATTGGCAATGCCATCTAGTGTACATCTTGCCACATGTATGCATTCCTTGAACAGCCGGTCGAGGCGTAACTACAGGCATAGCAGACGTAGCGGTCGCTTTGGGGCCCGGCGCTTGTGGGCGGCCCGGACCCAGCGCCGCTATGCTGCTATCCGGTCAGCTACGATTACTTATCCCTGCCGGCTGCCGCTGTCGCCGCTCTGCACCGCGCTCTGGGTGTTCATGCTTCTTCCTGGTTGTGACCGGCGGGCGCAGGCAATGACGTCATTGCCTGTGCGCCGGAGGAGGAAGCATGAAGACCCGGAGGAGCGCGCGTGTCAGAGCGGCGACAGTGACAGCAGCCAGGGATAAGTAAGTATAATGATGTATTCCTTTACAGGTGTGCAGCAGCAGGGAAGGGGGCCCTGTATACCACCACTGGGGCCTGTATATACCACCACTGGGGCCTGTATATACCACCACTGGGGGCCTGGGCCTGTATATACCACTGGGGCTGCAGTATATATTGCTGGGGCCTGTATATACTACTGGGGAGGCTGCTGTATACCACTGGGGCTGCTGTATATACTGCTGGGGCCTGTATATTCCACTGGGGAGGCTGCTGTATACCACTGGGGCTGCTGTATATACCACTGGGGAGGCTGCTGTATACCACTGGGGCTGCTGTATATACTGCTGGGGTCTGTATATACCACTGGGGAGGCTGCTGTAATACTGCTGGGGCCTGTATATACCACTGGGGAGGCTGCTGTATACCACTGGGGCTGCTCTATATACTGCTGGGGCCTGTATATACCACTGGGGAGGCTGCTGTATACCACTGGGGCTGCTGTATATACCACTGGGGAGGCTGCTGTATACCACTGGGGCTGCTGTATATACTGCTGGGGTCTGTATATACCACTGGGGAGGCTGCTGTAATACTGCTGGGGCCTGTATATACCACTGGGGAGGCTGCTGTATACCACTGGGGCTGCTCTATATACTGATGGGGCCTGTATATACCACTGGGGAGGCTGCTCTATACCACTGGGGCTGCTGTATATACCACTGGGGAGGCTGCTGTATACCACTGGGGCTGCTGTATATACTGCTGGGGCCTGTATATACCACTGGGGAGGCTGCTGTAATACTGCTGGGGCCTGCATATACCACTGGGGAGGCTGCTGTATACCACTGGGGCTGCTGTATATACTACTGGGGCCTGTATATACCACTTGGGAGGCTGCTGTAATACTGCTGGGGCCTGTATATACCACTGGGGAGGCTACTGTATACTACCACTGGGGAGGCCTGTATACCACTGGGGGGCCTGTATACCATCAGGGGTGTGTGTCTTGAAGGGGGCGTGTCATTGGGGGCGTGTCTTGGAGGGGGCCCCGTTCAAAAGTTTGCTATGGGGCCCTGCCAGTTCTAGTTACGCCCATGGACCTGGGCAAGGTGCAGTTAAAAATTAGAAGTAAGTGACTACACAGGCGGTGTAGTTATTTGTATTAGAAGTTGCCTACACTGTCTTCTTTTTGTGGCACTGCTACTTGACCCAAAGTGAGACCTGGGCAAGGTGGAGTTAAAAATTAGAAGTAAGTGTGTGACTTGTGATTCAGTGACTTTGGATTCAGGGAGTTTGGAAGGGAGGACTTACTGAATTGCTGGTGGTATTTTATTAATACTTGCATTCTTTTTACTTATCATTTCTGTCTGGTGCACTCCCCATTAGGAAATGAGCTTAATAATTGGCAATGCCATCTAGTGTACATCTTGCCACATGTATGCATTCCTTGAACAGCCGGTCGAGGGTGCATACTGCTGTGTGAGATGTGAGTATGTTGTGCATTTGGAAGCCCAGATATTGGATCTAAATGAAACACTGACAACACTGAGATCCATAGACAATATGGAAAGGAGTCTGCTGCTCACTGAACAGCTGCTCAATGGGATAGATGTAGGAGAGGATGGTAGCATGGAGCTGCAGGACAGTGAGGTAGCCAGCTGGGTGACAGTTAGAAGGCGGGGTAGAGGGAAGAGTGCCAGGGAGGCTAGCCCTGATCTGGCACACCCCAATAAATTTGCTAAGTTGGCAGATGAGGGGGGTGTCAGTACAGGGATAGCACTGCTGCAGCAAGCCATGACCACTGAAAGCCAGAGGAGTGTCTGCTCCAGTAAGGGGGAAAACAGGAGAGCAGAGCAGGACAGACAGGTGCTGGTAGTGGGGGACTCAATTATTAGGGGAACAGATAGGGCAATCTGTCACAAAGACAGGGATCGTCGAACAGTGTGCTGCCTACCTGGCGCTCGAGTCCGGTACATCGCTGATCGGGTTGTCAGATTACTGGGAGGAGCTGGTGAGGACTCAGCGGTCATGGTGCACATTGGCACAAATGACAAAGTTAGAGGTAAGTGGAAGGTCCTTAAAGATGATTTCAGGGAATTAGGCTGCAAGCTTAAGGCAAGGACCTCCAAGGTAGTATTCTCTGAAATACTGCCTGTACCACGTGCCACACCAGAGAGGCAACAGGAGATTAGGGAGATAAATAAGTGGCTCAGGAATTGGTGTAAGAAGGAGGGGTTTGGGTTCCTGGAGAACTGGGCCGACTTGTCTGTTGGCTACAGGTTCTATGCTAGGGACGGGCTGCACCTCAATGGGGAGGGTGCAGCTGTGCTGGGGGAGAAAATGGCTAGAAGGTTGGAGGAGTGTTTAAACTAGGGATTGGGGGGGAGGGTATTCATTGTACAGGAGGGGAAGATAGTGTAAATAGTAACCTGGGCACAAGGAATAAAATTGGGGGTGGCATGGGGGTGGGGTTAGAACAGTCAATATAGTAGGAAGGAATAGAGGTAAAGAGAGATGCATAAAGTGCATGTACACTAATGCCAGAAGCCTCACCAACAAAATGGAGGAATTAGAATTGATTTTCTTGGAAAATAATTATGACTTGGTGGGGATATCGGAGACATGGCTGGACGAGAGCCATGATTGGGCTGTTAATTTACAGGGCTATAGTCTGTTCAGAAATGACCGTACAAATAAGCGAGGGGGATGTGTATGTTCATACGTAAAATCATCCTTAAAACCCATCCTGCGTGATAATATAGGTGAATCTAATTGAAATGTAGAGTCTATATGGGTGGAGATAAGGGGATGGGGAAAAAATAATAAATTACTGATAGGGGTTTTTTATAAGTCCCCAACAACTGGGGAACAATTTGAAAAAAAAATTCTGTTGAGTTAGGTTTTTGAGCTGATTTATACTAAAATTGGCATGCTGATTCCAAAAATGTAGTCAGTTTTTTTCTAGCACGTCAAGTTTTTCCTCCACAACTTACCTGCCAGAGAAGCACAATTGCACTGATATCTGTAATAAGACTTGTTATCTGATTACAATTTGACTCATATAGAGCTACGTGGCAACTTGTAAGAGTAGTCACAACTGAGTCATGCCTATTTCTTATATATTTCATTTTTTGTTCATATTTGTACTATTTAAAAAAAAACAAAACACTTTTTAGGTACAGTAGTTTACATATTTTTGAGAAGAAAAAAATCCTATAGTTCAAAAACTTGACTTGATAGAGAAAAACTGAGATCATTTCTTGATTCAGCATCCAAAAATTGATTAAGAACAGTTGTCTGACCTAACTCCTAAAAAATTGTGTTCCCCAGTGGAAGAGGAGGAGAATATCCTCATAAAGCAAATAGATGAAGCAGCGACAAAGGGAGAAGTCATTATTATGGGGGACTTCAACTACCCTGAAATACATTGGGGAACAGAAACCTGCAGTTCTAGCAAAGGTAATAGGTTTGTGACAGCTATGAGAGACAATTACCTTTCACAACTGGTTCAGGACCCAACAAGAAGGGGGGCACTGCTGGACCTAATATTAACCAACAGGCCAGACCGCATATCAAATATACAGGTTGGAGATCACTTGGGTAATAGTGATCATAAAATAATACATTTTCAAGTATCCTTTAATAAGATGTGTAGTAGAGGGGCTACAAGGACACTAAACTTCAGGAAGGCAAATTTCCAACGGTTGAGAGATGATCTTAGTGCAATAAACTGGGACAATATCCTGAGACATAAAAGTACACAAAGCAAATGGGAGACGTTTATTAGCATCCTGAATAGGACCTGTGCACAATATATACCCTATGGGAATAAGCATGCTAGAAATAGGAGGAAACCACTATGGCTAAATAAGGCTGTAAAGGGCGCAATAAGTGACAAAAAGAAAGCATTTAGGGAATTAAAGCAAGTAGGTAGTGATGAGGCATTAAATAAATACAGAAAATTAAATATCATTTGTAAAAAGCAAATCAAGGCAGCAAAGATTGAGACAGAGAGACTCATTGCCAGAGAAAGTAAAAATAATCCCAAAATATTTTTTAACTACATAAATAGTAAGAAACTAAAAAATTGATTGTGTTGGCCCCTTTAAAAATAGTCTGGGTGAAATGGTGGTTGAGGATGAGGAAAAAGCCAATATGCTAAATGACTTTTTTTCAACACTATCTACACAAGAAAATCCCATGACAGACAATATGATCAGTGATAACAAAAACTCTCAATTAAATGTCACCTGCTTAACCCAGCAGGAAGTACGGCATCGTCTAAAAATCACTAAAATTGACAAATCCCTGGGCCCGGATGGGATACATCCTAGAGTGCTGCAGGAATTAAGTACTCTCATAGATAGACCATTATTTTTAATCTTTAAAGATTCCATAATAACAGAGTCTGTACCACAGTACTGGCATATAGCAAATGTGATGCCAATATTCAAAAAGGGAACAAAAACTGAACTTGGAAATTATAGGCCAGTAAGCTTAACCTCTACTGTTGGTAAAATCCTAGAGGGTTTTCTAAGAGATGCTATACTGGAGTATCTAAAGAAAAATAACCTCATGACCCAATATCAACATGGTTTTATGAGGGACCGTTCCTGTCAAACTAATCTGATAAGCTTCTATGAAGAAGTAAGTTCTGGACTGGACCAAAGAAATGCAGTGGATGTGGTGTATATGGACTTTTCAAAAGCTTTTGATACGGTGCCACACAAAAGGTTGATACATAAAATGAGGGCAATGGGGATAGGGGAAAATATGTGTAAGTGGGTTAAAAACTGGCTTAGGGATAGGAAAGGGTGGTCATTAATGGAACACACTCAGAATGGGTCACAGTTAACAGTGGGGTACCACAGGGGTCAGTGTTGGGCCCGCTTCTTTTTAATATATTTATTAATGACCTTGTAGGGGGCATACAGAGTAGAATCTCAATATTTGCAGATGGCACTAAACTCTGCAGGGTAATCAATACAGAGGAGGACAATTTTATATTACAGGATGATTTATGTAAACTAGAAGCTTGGGCTGATAAATGGCAAATGAGCTTTAATGGGGATAAATGTAAGGTCATGCACTTGGGCAGAGGAAACAAAAGGCATAATTATGTGCTTAATTGTAAAACACTGGAAAAAACTGTCACTGAAAAAGACCTGGGTGTATGGGTAGATGACAAACTCACATTTAGTGGCCAATGTCAGGCAGCTGCTGCAAAGGCAAATAAAGTAATGAGATGCATTAAAAGAGGCATAGATGCTCATGAGGAGAACATAATTTTACCTCCATACAAGTCACTAGTGCGACCACACTTAGAATACTGTGTACAATTCTGGTCTCCGGTGTATAAGAAAGACATAGCTGAACTAGAGCGGGTCCAGAGAAGAGCGACCAAGGTTATTAGAGGACTGAGGGGTCTGCAATACCAAGACAGGTTATTGAACTTGGGGTTATTTAGCTTGGAAAAACGAAGGCTTAGGGGTGATCTTATAATAATGTATAAATATATGAGGGGACAGTACAGAGAACTTTCTAATGATCTCTTTACTCTTAGGCTTGAGACGGGGACAAGGGGGCATCATCTACGTCTGGAGGAAAGAAGGTTTAATCATAATCACAGACGAGGATTCTTTAGTGTAAGAGCAGTGAGACTATGGAACTCTCTGCCACATGATGTTGTAATGAGTGACTCACTACTAACATTTAAGAAGGGCCTGGATGCCTTTCTTGAAAACTATAATATTACCAGTTATATATACTAGATTCTTTGATAGGGCGTTGATCCAGGGAATTAGTCTGATTGCCGTATCTGGAGTCAGGAAGGAATTTTTTCCCCCAATGTGGAGCTAGTGTTGCCACATGGAGTTTTTTGCCTTCCTCTGGATCAACATGTTAGGCTATGGGTTGAACTAGATGGACTTAAAGTCTTCCTTCAACCTTTAAAACTATGTTATGTTACTATGTTAAGTATGTGTCTACACAGGTGGTGTAGTTGTTTGTATTAGAAGTGGCCTACACTGCTTCTTTTTTAGTGGCACTGCTACTTGACCCAAAGTGAGACCTGGGCAAGGTGCAGTTAAAAATTAGAAGTAAGTGACTACACAGGCGGTGTAGTTGTTTGTATTAGAAGTGGCCTACACTGTCTTCTTTGAGTTCACTGAGTTCAATGAGAAAATTATGCACCAAATCTGCATATGCTGCATTTTTGGTGTATTTTTAGTGCCGTTTTGTCACAAACCTGCGTGCAAATTCTTATGCCAACAAATTCAATGAGAATTCCGAAGTACTATGCACATATTGCTTTTTTTACCTTACAGATTTGGTGCAGAAGTAAATCTGCAGCATGTCAATTCTTGCTGCATTTTTGCAGCATATTTCCACCCCAAATGCATAAATATGCATCAAAAACATTTTGTTATTTTGGTGCGCTTTTCAGCCAGAAGAAAATTGTGCACCGCATTTCCTTGCAGAAAAATGCAGCAAAAATACAACATATTTTTTTAATAAGATTTTGCATTTAGTTTTTGTCAAAACTGCACTAAAAAGGCATCAAAATGTGTTGCATTTTTGGTGCTTTTTTGCCAGGAGATGCAGATTTTGTGCATAATTTTCTCATTCAAATCAGTGATTCAACGATGCTTCTTTTGATACAATGATACTACTTTTGCACAATAAATATACTTAAATCAGGCAATCTTGCGCTATTGAAGTCAATAATCTGGTAATCCGGCACCATTGAACTCAATGCCAGATTGCTAGAATTGAGTTCAATGAGTTCACCTGAGGTGAGTTTACCTGAGGTCACAGCTTGGGTACTGTGTTTATTTACTTTTGCTTACATGACTAGTAATGTGACTCAGCATTTGACCATTTGTGTCGGGGGTTAACTATTCTTAATTAGGCCAGATGTATTGTACTTTTGTTTGGTAATTCAAGATGAGTTAGTCATTGTTTCTTATCAGAGTACTCGGAGCCCCATTGTATTAATTTGTGGATTGTCTCATCCCCTCTGTCTACATCATTTAGAGGAAAACTATACAGTTGGATCGAACTGCTGACCGATGAGAGAACAGCCTTATCCCACCAATCCTATAAGAACACAATACCATGAGGTGATGGCTAAGGGTATAAAAAGGATTTGCTCCAGTCAAAAGCGGGGTGCTGCTTGACTGGGGTACTTGACCCTGGAAGCCCCAAAAACATGAAGATTCTGAGACTCTGTAACTTATTCCATCTTTTATTCTTGCTGGGAATGTATTATATGCCTTTGACTATTGGTGAACCAATAAAGTATTGCCAATATGTGGTTCCCTCACCCTGTGTTGTCTGAGTAGAGTCCTGTCCACGGATAAGGAGCTCAGACGTTCAAAGGTATGAGCCTCTGTTGTCTGAGTAGTGTTCTACCCACGGGTAAGGAGTTTGAGCATTCAGGGGGATGAGCCCTGGTCAACACGGTCTTTCTAAAGACAGCCAGGCCAGTGGATGAGAGCACCCACTGACCCTCGTGTTCGCACAGATGTGCCAATTCTGGGACGGCTGTGGGCTGATTATTTTTTTAGCCTGGGAGAGGCCCAATACTAACCCCAGCTGTCTACTTGGCTGGGTATCAAAACCTTTTGGAAGTGCATTGATTAATAGGTTGGATTCCTGCTTAAGTGGGAAAAAACCTCTTTATATCTTCTTTCGTAGCCAGTGTGACGAGCTGCGTGTGACCAAAGCATAAGTGTGAATAGAAGTAAGTGTGTGACTTGTGATTCAGTGAAGAGGTATTAGGGAATTCTGCAGCAAATACCTGTGTGAATTGCTGTGAGTTGCTGAATTGTGAATTGCTGAGTGCTTTTCTATCTAACTACTTATCTGTTTAATTTCATTGTAATTTCTTAACCTATTTTTCTCCCTATAGATTAAAGGGAACCAACCACCCCCCAATGACCCCCCGGACTATGAATATGGCTCCCTACACCCAGCACATACATGTGCTGCAATGTTTTTTGCTAAAAAAACTGCTTTTTAAAAGTAAAGATAATGCTTTATAAAGTTTCTACCGAAGGGACGGGTGGGCGTTACTTACATGGGGCTAAAGCCGAGATTCTGCTGCCACTCATCCTCGTCTCTCCCCTCGCAGCAGTAACGGCCAGCCCTTTGTTCAGCGTCACAGCCTGGTGCACGGGCTCGCATGCCCGTGCACACGTCATCAGCTACAGCCGGGTAGCGAGCGCGCGCTCTGACTTCCTGCGCTCAGCTATGGAAGTCAGAGCGCACGCTCGCTACCCGGCTGTAGCTGATGACGTGTGCACGGGCATGCGAGCCCGTGCACCAGGCTGTGACGCTGAACAAAGGGCTGGCCGTTACTGCTGCGAGGGGAGAGACGAGGATGAGTGGCAGCAGAATCTCGGCTTTAGCCCCATGTAAGTAACGCCCACCCGTCCCTTCGGTAGAAACTTTATAAAGCATTATCTTTACTTTTAAAAAGCAGTTTTTTTAGCAAAAAACATTGCAGCACATGTATGTGCTGGGTGTAGGGAGCCATATTCATAGTCCGGGGGGGTCATTGGGGGTGGTTGGTTCCCTTTAAAAGTCTCTTATTTTACTATCTGTGTGTTTAAGGGTTAACTACATTGCATTTAAATACTGAGGTGTAGCTGTACTAAGGAGGTTAATTAAGGGTGGGTGTGTATAATTAATGGGAACCTGTCACCTCCTTTTGGCATTTTAAACTGTGCCCAACAGCTTACACATAATGTAAATGGGGTTCTTGTAACCCCTATATGTGCCTCTCATACCTGAGATATGAACTTATATTCTGTCCATTGCTACCTCCTCTTGAGTCTGGGAGGCTGCTATATTGTCCAGATGTATAACGTCCTCGCCGCCTCCCTGGCTGCAAAACCTGCCCTGCAATTTGAAAATTCCCGCCCCTCCTCTGGCCGGCGTGGTGAGTGAAAGGAGCACTTACGTCTGCGCAGTGGAGCCGCTGGAGCATGTGACTGTTCTCCTCCATTTAAGTGCGGAAGTCTCACGAGACGTCGGTACCATCTTCAATGGAGGATCACGGTCACCTACTCCAGCGGCTCCACTGAGCAGGCTCCTGTCACTCACTGCGCCGGCCAGAAGAGGGGCAGGAATTTTCAAATTGCAGGACGGGTTTTGCAGCCAGGGAAGCAGTGACGGCATTATACATCTGGACTATATAGCAGCCTCCCTGTCACGGGTGTGTCAGGAGGCACGGATGAGACTGTGGAGGCCACTCGCAGAAGGTCCCAGCATTTGGCCAAACAGTCCAAGTCCTAAAATAAAAATGTCTCTGTCGCTTTAAGAGGCATTTCCCTTTTAGTGAAAGCTGAAGGTCACTAGGACCCAGCTGATCCCTTACCTTGAGCTGTCTATAAACTCCCCTTGCCTCCCAGGATGCACTGCTGGTGATAGCTTGTCAGGTGTTTGGAGGAAGCTTTTCAGCTCTGCAGTGTATCCTGGAGTGTCTGTTGAATTGATATGTGGATCTTCTCAAGCTAAGTGTTTCTTTCTTTGCTTGTTTCCCTTGTGTTTATCTTTAGTTGGTAGCCATGCTGACTAGTGGTCTTCCGCTCTGATCCTTATTTAGTTGTAGTTCAGGGTCAGTCAAGGAATAGGTATCCTGGCGGCGACAGTTGTGGAAACTGTATTGGGACGTTAGGGGAGCCAGGTGCCAGCGCTAGTTAATCTAGGGGTCACCATCTCCCCTTTTGCCCTTAGCATCAGGGACTCCTTCCCCCCCCCTTCCTGTTGTCATCCAGTGCTGGGTGTCTCCCTACACCCAGCGTGACACTCCCTGACTCAATAGGAGGCAGCGCTGGAAAGAATATAAGTTCATGTCTCAGGTATGAGGAGTATATCTGGGCACATAGAGGGGTTATAAGAACCCCATTTACATTATGTGTAAGCTGGTGGGGCCAGTTTAAAATGTCCAAAAGATGGTGACAGGTTCCCTTTAAGGGTTTAGAAGTAGCAGCTGGTTGTGGCTTCCAGTCCTCTGGAAATGCATTGATCTGTAGACGAGTGTGACGAGCTGCGGGTGACTGGAGCGTAAGTGTGAACGGAAGTAAGTGTGTGACTTGTGATTCAGTGACTTTGGATTCAGGGAGTTTAGAAGAGAGGAATTACTGAATTGCTGTTTGTATTGTAATACTTTACATTTCTTTTTACTTTACATTTCTGTCTGTTGCAATACCCATTAGAAAATGAACTCCATTATTGACAATGCCATCAAGTGTACATCTTGCCACATGGATGCAATCCTTGAACAGCCGGTCGAGGGTACATACTGCTGTGCGAAATGTGAGCACGTTGTGTATTTTGAAACCCAAGTACTGGATTTAAATGAGCAGCTGGCAACACTGAGATCCATAGACAATATGGAAAGAAGACTGCGGCTTACTGAGCAGTTGCTCACTGGAATAGATGTGGTGGAGGATTTTAGTATAGAGCTGCAGGACAGTGACGAAGCTAGTGGGTGACAGTTAAAAGTCAGGGTAGAGGAAGAATGCCAGGGAGGCTAGTCCTGATGTGGCACACCCCAATAAGTTTGCTAAGTTGGTAGATGATAGATGAGTGGGTATCAGTACAGTAGCACCAGGGGCTGGCTGGAGCCTCTATACCCGGGTGGCAGATTTCCATTGCCGGCCCCGACTTGAGGAGCGGGGGGGGGGGGGTGCTGTCAGCCTGACTTGAGGACCGGGGGGGGGGGGGTGCTGTCAGCCTGACTTGAGGACCGGGGGGGGGGGGGGGTGCTGTCAGCCTGACTTGAGGACCGGGGTGGGGGGGTGCTGTCAGCCTGGCTTGAGGACCGGGGGGGGGGGTGCTGTCAGCCAGCCACAGCCCTTTCCTCATCCCGGACCTCCAGCGTCATGTGCTATCGCCGCGCCGGCCAACTCCCGCGGCCCGTTTCTGTAGGGGGTGGCCCGAAATGTGGACTATACCACCAGCCCAGGGGGCACCTGCCCCCTGCCACCTGGGCCAGCCCGCCCCTGAGTAGCACTGCTTCAGAAAGACATGGCCTCTGAAAGCCGGAGGAATGTCTGCTCCAGTAAGGGGGAAAAAAAAGGAGAGTAGGGCAGGCTAGAGAGATGCTATAGAGTGGGTGACTTAATTATTAGGGGAACAGAGGGCAATCCGTCACTAAGACAGGTATCGTCAAACAGTGTGCTGCCTACCTGACGCTCGAGTCCGGTCTTAATACTTTCCGTACTTACCGACGTCCCGCCGCTTGTACTCCCGCGGCCACTCATTAACTTCCTGGATAATCATTGCATAGGAGCCCAACAGCTAATCACAGATGCTGTCACAGAGAGTGGGCATCTGTAATTGGCTGTTGGAGTAACCTGGAAACAGCCCATGCATTTTAGCATCTACCATGCACGATAGATGCTAGAATGTAATGCCCATTCTTTATGACAGCATCTATGATTGGCTGTTGGGCTCTTCACCCATTGACTGACATCATAGTACTGTAAAAATAAATATTTTTTAAAAAATTACATAGCGCTTCGCTGTCTTTTTGATTCTCAGAGCAGATAAAGTGCTACGGGCTGCTAGCTCCAGCCTGGCTTTACATTTGCTGGCGAGCAAAATAAAAGAAAGCCCATTAGTTTTGTTTATTATTGAAATAAATAATTACAAAAAAAATGTGTGGGCTTCGCCTTATTTTTGAATGCCAGCCATGGTAAAAACCAGGCAGCTGGGGGCTGGGATTCTCAGCAAGCATGGTAAGGTCCAAGCTTTCTGGACCCCACACAGAAAATTGCAGCCTGCAGCCGCTCCTGAAAATGGCGCATTCTTTCGTAGTGACATTTTCTGTAATTTTAGCTGGCTCTTCTACGGCCCTGGTGGCGGTGGCATGCTGGGTAATAGAGGTTAACCCTCCGTCACATACAATAGGCCTGACAGGCACATCTCTTTTACTTTCATTTCTACTTCCTCACCAGATTGTGAAGAAATCCCCTCCCTCCAGGTAGTCTCCTGTTTCTAGCAGCTCTGTGAAACCTCATACCACAGTTGGATTGCAGAGCTTCAGTAGGACAGATATAACTGCGCTAATCTCTCAGGCTCATTGTATGTGAACATGTCACACTCAATAAGGTTGTTTATTTTAGATGGTTTTATGCTCTTTGCTCTGCAAGTGTAATTTTTCTGGGGAAATTTCAGGATCTAATTCTGATTGAATATGTGTTTAATAGTACTTAAGGTACCTTAAAATTAAGTTTGTTTCCATAAATTTTCTTTGTTGAGTTTTTTGACAGAGTCGAACTGGGGACTATTTGGCGGGAGTTTTGAAATGATTGTATTTCAGAGTTATTAGTTTTATGTTAAATAAATGTTTTTTTTTGCACCTGATTATGTGTAGTCTCTTTTATTACATCCCTATGAAGGTCACTGATCACTTTTAGAGCACTGAAATTGCAAACATTAGATATTATAGGAATTTTTCTAGCCTGCGCCTGACAGTCACATTGTATGTGAACTCGTTAGCACCGATATTGTATGTGATGGAGGGTTAATGCTATCTTTGTATTGGCACCTGGCACTAAGCCAGAGATTCATAATTTAGGACTAAAGTTAAACCCGCCCACTATGAATCTCTAGTAAACATTATAAAAAACAGCACAAAGAAAAATTCTTTTAACTGCAATAAAAAACAAAAGACATCCCTGGTTTCCATCTTTAATAACTTAAAACAAATCCTCTGATGATAATCCACAGGTCTGTACATCAGCAAACATGTTCAGCTCTGCTATATCGCTGTAAGCTGACACACATCTGTTCATAGCGAGTAGCAGACTCCCAATGACCCCTGGGTGCTGTGACAAAGATCATCCCAGTTCACAGCTGAGCCACGTTAGTTGTGAACTCGGGTGACCCCAATAAATTGCAGCTCAGCACCTGGATCCCATCTGTAAAGTGAGTGCTTCTCTCGTTCACTTATAGCTGTTTACGGGGTGCCATGATGCAGTTCATCGGGGTCACCTGAGTTCACAGCTGACACGTCTCTGCTGTGAACTGGGATGCCCTTTCTCACATCACCTGGATGTCAATATGAGCCTGATAGTCTTTATGAGCAGATGTGTGTCTGCTCACAGTGATGTAGCTGAAGCTGAACATGTTCACCAAGGGACACACCTGTGGATTATCGTTTGAGGGTTTGTTTTGGGTTATTAAAGATGGGAACAAGGGAAGTCTTTTGTGTTTTATTGTAATTAAAAGTGGGCTAACACACCCGGGTGTCTGTGTGAGCCTACTACTTGCTGTGAACAGATATATGTCTTTTCCCATGTTGTAGAGATTAACATGTCCGCCAAAGGACAAATTTATGGATTATCATCACAGGGTTTGTTTAGGGTTATTAAAAAGGGGAACCAAGGATATCTTTTTTGTTTTATTTCAATTAAAAGATTTTTTCTCTGTGTTGTGTTCTTTATGATGTTTACAAGAGATTTATAGCGGGCAGGTCTAACATTGGCCCGACATTATGAATCTTGGCTTAGTGCCAGCTGCCAATACAAAGCTGGCATTAACTTCTTTACAACCCAGTTTGCCACCGGCACCAGGCCAACTGGAAGAGTCAGGGTACAGTGCCAGAAAATGACACTATGAATGTGCCATTTTCTGGGGTGGCTGTGGACTGCAATTCACAGTGGGTTGCCCAGAAAGCTTGGGCCATCTGACGCTGAGGATTCCAGCCCCCAGCTGCCTAGTTGTTTCTGGCTGGTGACCAAAAAATACAGTGAAGCCTAACATCACATTAGGACTTCTTGAAACACTTTTTTTTCTTGCAGCCTAACCTAGCATTATTCACAGTCACAGTCACCCTCATGTGTTCTCTCATTTTGAACTGTCTTCCCCTGTCTGCTCTCTCTCCCTCCTGTATGTGGTCTCTCTCCCCCTGTGCTGTCTTCTCCTCTCTGTGCTTTCTCCTTTGAGCTGTCTCCCCTCATGTACTCTCTCTCCCCCCTGTGCGCTTGCCCCTCCTCCTGTAAGCTGTCTCTGCCCCCTGTGTGCTCTCTGTGCCCTCCTGTGAACTCTCTCTGCCCCTTGTATGCTCATTCCTCCCTCTGTGCACTCTCTATGCCCACATGCACTCTCTCTGCCCCTTGTGTGCTCTCTCCTCAACCTCTGCACTCTCTCTGCCCTTTGTGTGCTCGCTTCTGCCCCCTATGCACTCTCTCTGTCCCTTGTGTGCTTGCTCCTCACCCTGTGTGCTTTCTCTGCCCCTGTGTATTCTCTCTGCACCCCTGTGTGCTCTCTGTAGCCCACTGTGTGCACTCTGTGCTCCTTGTGTGGTCTCTGTGCCCCTTGTGCATTCTCTCTGCCCCCTGTGTGCCCTTTCTATCCCCACCCTGTGTGCTTGCTCCTCCCCTGTGCTTTCTGTGACCCTCTGTAGGCTCTCTGTGTCCCCTGTGCGCTCTTTCTTCTCCCCCTGTTCACTTTCTGCGCCCCCCTGTTCACTCTCTGTGCCCCCTGTGCGCTTGCCCCTCCCCCTGTGCACTCTCTCTGCCTCCTGAATACTCTCCTGAATGCTCGCTCTGCCCCTGTGTGCCCGCCTCTCCCCCTATGCACTATCTCTGCCCCCCCATGTGCTTGCCCCTCTCACTGTACACGCTCTCTGCCCCTGTACGCTCTCTCTCCCAATTGTGTGCTCGTCCCTGTGTGCTTTGTCTCTCCCCCCTTGTGCTATCTACCCTCCGTGGTGTCCAAAGATGGTGGTGTTGTGAGTAAGTGAGCATGCATGCACTAAGTATATTCATGCACACTTACTCAGGCAGTGATATTTCAGTGTTGACAGCTGCAGTCGGCGGTTTCTGGTTGCTACGCACTGCTGTGACACTGCGCAATGTGTCGGTGTCACCACTGAGCACCATATTTGCACACACATCACTCTCTGCCCACCCTGTGTGCTCTCTCTGCTCCCTGCATGCTCTCTCTGCCCCCTGTGCACTCTCTCTCTGCCCTGTGTGCTCTCTCTGTACTCCTTGTGCATTCTCTGCCCTCCCTGTGCACTCTCTCTGCCCTCCCTGTGCACTCTCTCTGCCCTCCTGTGTGCTCTCTCTGTGCCCTCCTGTGCGCGCTCTCTGCCCCCTGTGCAGTCTCTCTGCCCCTGGGTGCTCTCTCTGCCCCCTGTGCACCATCTCTGCCCCCTGTACACTCTCTGTGCCCACTGCGCACTCTGTCTGCCCCTCAGTGCCCTTTTCTGCACCCCATGTGCTCTCTCTCTGCACACCCTGTGCGCTCTCTCTGCACCCTCTGGGCGCTCTCTCTGCACCCTCTGTGCGCTCTCTCTGCACCCCCTGTGCGCTCTCTCTGAACCCCCTGTGTGCTTTCTGGACCCCCCTGTGCGCATTATGGACCCCTGTGTGCTCTCTGCCCCCTGTGTGCTCTTTGTGCCCCCTGAATGCTCTCTCTGTCCCCTGTGCACTCTCTCTGTACCCCGATGTGCAATCTCTCTGCCTCCCTGTGTCCCCCCTTGTACACACTGTGCCCCCCGTGCACTTAGCTTTTCCATGAGACTCCTCTTTATTGATATTTTGTTTATGGAGATTGCATGGCAACATGCCTCATTTTATACTCCGGCTTACAAATGATGTGACTGAAATGGCCAAAGCAGAAAAAGTTGTTTATATCTGTTTGACTTATTGTATATCAAGAATATTATTTTTTTCTAATATCACAGCGCAATTAATAAACTAAAAATACAAGAAAATACCATGAGGCTTAATTGCAAGAATGTAAGTAAATCTCCAATGTTCAGGACAAAATAAAAAATATTTTTTAATATTTTTAATTTTTTGGTAACACATAAATGTCGACACCTTTCTATGGTGGAACAATTTTATGTTTTAACATGGGAGACAGTCTTGTCATACACACATTTTATTCACTTTTCGGTTTCAGTAAGTGATGGTGATTTAAAGTCTCTCTTGTGCTCACCTTACCAATAGATGTGCTAATTGTAAAATAATAATGTCATTTCCCTCTGTGAAATTATCTAATGATTTGGACTGTAGATAAACGACAAAATTGCTACAGATTAGGTCATCCTTAAAAAGAGCACCGCAGACCACCCACATCTCTGTTTGTATATAGCTCTCTGGAGCTGAAAAAACACAAGTTTGACAAAACGTTCACTTACATTGGAATCAGGAAAAGTAATTTAGTGACATAGGAAATTAAAACCAGGTATACCAATAAAATGATGTCAGAATCAGTTTTTCTTCAAAAAGAAATCGCAGAAACAAAGGCAGAATGAAGACATATTCTAAATGGATAGAGCAGTTAAACACCTAAAAATGGAAGGTACTGTACATCCACTTTTCATTAAAAATGTCAGAAAACTTTACTCCAGATCTATTAAAACTTTATGCATGGTGTCTGGTAAATGAACCCCTGACGCGTTTCGGGCATTACTCACACCCTTAGGCAACAAGTCTATGACTTAAGCCCCAGTCACACATAACGATATCGCTGGAGAGATCATAACTGTGACGTTACAACAATCTCTCTAGCGATATCGTTCTGTGTGACACTTTGCAGCGATCAGGCCCCTGCTGTGAGGTCACTGATCGTTGCAAAGTGCTGTGGGTCATTTTTTGATCGTTGGTTTCCCGCTGGTCAGCACGCATCTGTGGCGCCCCGCAATGAGTGCGTCACAGGAGGGTATTGCATCCCTGACTGAAGATGCAATATTCTCTGTCTCAGTCATGAACAAGATAAATCCAAGGCTCCGTGCACCACATTTAACATTCAGAGGTAGAGGACCAATTGGGTTCTGGTGGGAGGAGTGTAAGTTGTTGAGTGTGGGGAAAGAGAAGAAAGCGAGGGAGACGGTGGAAGGGACAAGTACAAGTGGAAGTGAAAACTACAGAGCTAACAGGGAGGGCACCAATAAGCGGTGACCCAGATGTGAAGGGGGCGAAGCAGCAAAGCAACGGGTCCAAAAACACCCGCGCCCAGTCCCACCGGAGTCCGGTTCCGAGGTAGACAGCTGTCCGTCACTGTACTACCAACCGAAGTGATAGAAGAGCTTCATAGGAGCGCATCACTACAGCCACCACTTCCGCAGCCGTACCAGGGGGGTACCCGCCATGGGGTTTAGGACCCTTTGCAGCCGGCTTGAATAACTCGGATCAGGCAATCCACTAGAGAAACCCCAGTATCCTAACCTGGTGCAACAAGGCAGCGACTGGCAAAAGAGGGACAGTTAGTAAAGGAGGAACATTGTGGAGTTTTGGACAGAGACTGTTCATCACTGGGACCACCCGGTCCGTTACCCAAGAACTGTATACCGTGTACCATGCACAACTTCAGTAAAGACCCGTTATAGAGGAGCACCGTGTCCGTGCCTTCTTCCAAACCATTCTAACACAGGTTTTGCTAAGCTACCCGAGCTGCCGTATTCCACCCTTACAGATCCTGACTGCGGGGACTCCCGCTCGTCCTGTGGGGAGCGTTTCCCATTTAGCTGCCGCACATCCCTCGGAGGTCCAAGCAGCGCTGGTGCAATCACCGGACACCCACAGGTGGCGTCATGAGACAAACTTTATTCCCAAACTGCCTAACCCCTTTACTTTGACCATCGGGCCCTTCTAGCCTCCAGCACCGAACCGTGACAGAAGCTATCGCCCGAGTCCTGAACACCCGGCTATGGTGAGTCACATAGCTGCGTGTGACTGCGAGAAACCAGCGATCTGTGACCTCACAGGGCTGGTTACTATGGTAAACACCGGGTATCAAGCCAGCGCGCGCTGCCTGGATACCCGGTGTTTATCATAGTTACCAGCGTTCTCCCTGCTTACAAGCAGCTCTAAGCAGGGAGAACGCAGGTAACTATCATAAACAGCGGGTATGCAGGTAAGGTGATGAAGACTATAGAAATAAGAAAGCAACAACTCATTCAACAGGGCGATGAAGCAATACACATGTAGTTTTGTTAAAACATTTTATACTTTTAGGTCACAATCTAATTTGTAAAGAATTTGCACATACTTGTGGAAAATAATTCATCTGATTCAGACTGGTGGATCAGAGTACAGGAAGAGCCAACAGTTGGCAAAGAGTTTGACATGATAAGGCTATATGCACACCTACCATTTTTTTATGCATTTTTGCTTGCGGTTTTCTGCAATGGAAAACACATCCCAGCAAAGTATATGGGTTTCACCTGCAGATTTTGGTGCAGTAAAAAGAAGCAACATGCTCATTCTTTCTGCAATTTTCCTCAATTGACTTCAATGAATGCACTACAAAAATGGATTAAAAACTTATGCTTCAAATTCTTGTGTTTTTTTAGTCCATTTTTAGGCAAAAAACATGGACACAGGATTTGATGTCACCAGGAGAAGGAAGAGGAAACCCCACCACTTTGGGAACAGTTCGGTGGAGTCAGGAAGAAGCTTGCAAGAAGTTTGGATTTTCCAGTCTGGAAGATGGCAAGAAGCGAAAATAAATGTGTACTCTAGCACTAGGAAGATAAGAAATAAAAATTACATTTTATTTCAAGCCCTTAAATTCCAAATTGGTTTAAGAACAAATCATAGGTCTTAACATGTTGTCACTTTACACGGCTTGGACAGCTAACACCATGACTTCAGTCATAGGCATGAGTGCTCACTAAAAGTTGGCTTATGTAGTATAAGGAATCTCATTACTAAAAGCGAAAGGGAGGGGCTGGAATCTCTAATAGGATTAGAGTAAAGGCCCAGTCTCACATAACGACGCATCAGCGATCCCGATAACGATGCGCAGAGATCACTGATGCGTCGTTTCTACATCGCTGGTAAGATGTCACACAGGCATCTTACCAGCGATGTGAAAAACAACGCACTAGAGATCCCGAATTATACCGAGGTCATTGTGAATTTTCTCTCCGTAGCGTAACATTGAGATCGCTGCTCATTATCTTTGTCAAACACATCAATGTAGCATTCCCAGCGGGAGCACAACGACGCAGGAATGACCCAGAGCAGTGTGTAACGATCAACGATCTCACAGCAGGGGCCAGATCGTTGGTGCGTGTCACACAGACGAAAAAATTATCCATCTGCTGACATATTACAAGTAATACAACCACCAACACAAAAGCATACAGAGATCACCATTTACACAAAATTACAGCATAATAGCTTTTGCAAGGTGAATCATAACATGCCCTACATTTTTGGAAAGGTATATGCATATGCAGAGTACAAAAGTCAAATGTCAGATAATGTTAGTGGTGCATCGGAAAACGCTGCTCCAGGTCCTTATGTAAAGTAACAACATCAGCTGGTGTATAAAGTGCATAAAAGAGGAACCATAGGGCAAGGTCTGATGCACCGCCCACAGGCAGTCATTACCAGTTACTCCTAGGCAGACATGTCGGCTGGGAATTCCCCTGAAAAGAATTACTTCCTACGTACGTTTTGCATAACAAGGAATCTATTCAGTTGGTTATTCATGGGGATGCCAATTACCTGAGTTTTAGGACCTTAAATGACAACATATGTGGCCACATGTCCCTATTCGGCCAATTACTGGGCTTGAATTGGTGCATGCGCTTACGCCGCCGCCACCTACCTCGCCCATCCAGCGTCACCAATGCCCACCCAGAGGCTCAGACATATCCAGGCAACAGGGGTAAGTGTTGGGTGGAAATTATGCTGCAGGGACAGGGAGGAGAGCAGCGGGAGCGCGCGCACACGCACAGGCATAGCTGGGCAGAATAAGTCAGGGAGAACACTTTTACAATATAAATACAAAAAAGTTAAGTGTGATATCCATTCAATATTAATAGAAAAAGACAGAGCATTCTCAATAATTATTTTCTTCATCTGTCCATTTCATCACACTCCCAAAGTCCAATTAAAAATGCTCCCTTGAATCCAATCTAAGGACACTATAAGAAAAGAAAGGGGAGGAGAGAGCAAAGTTACCACTGGAATTAAAAACAATTAAAAAATACTCATATACATCTGTATAATGTGTATCAATCCTGGAGGGAAAACACAGCACATGTCTAACAGTGGAAAAGCTAGAGAAATGCATAATTTATCATACTGACCCAATATAGTTACATCAATATAATATATATCAAGAGGCACACTTAATAAGAAAGATCTACCATTATATAAAGGGGGCAAAGCTCATGGTCTCGTTTAAACCCCTGGGAGACATTGTGTCCAAGATTTTCCTTAGATTCCCTCCTCTTATTCCCCCACTAATGAGGTCGATACCACAGATCCTCAGGGATTTGTGATCACTGCCATAGTACATTTTAAAATCTCGTGGTAGTGTCTTTAATAGTGAGGTATCCTCCACCATTGCTCCTGCTCCAATAACCCTCACATGTTCTCTCACGCGAACACGAAGCTCGCGTAAGGTTAAACCTATATAGATCTTTCCACATCCACACGTGGCATGGTATACCACATGTGTGCTGCTACAGGTGATGTATTGATTGATCTTATACATTTTGCTATCATCACTTGATACAAAATCCAAGCTACGTTAGAGATTTGAGCACGCTGCACACTGACCACATGGGTATAATCCCTTTAGTTTCTTGTCATAACCAAATATCCCCGTCGGTTTATTGTGTAATGATTGTGGACTAAAATGTCTTTAAGATTTGGTGACCTTCGTGGGGTTATAAGGGGGTAAGAAGAGAGGTGTTCTCTCAAAACAGGGTCGGCCTGAAGGACTGGCCAATGTTTTTTCATTATTCCCCTCACTGTTCCTCAGCCATGTTTAAAGGTGGAAATAAATCATGTATGTCTGTTACCATCATCTTGTTTCTTTTTCTGGGGAAGGAGGCCACTCCGCAAGCTATATTTTGCTTTGTCATATCTGTGTTTTATGAGCCTACGACCATATCCCCTCTGTTTAAATCTACACTTCAAATCAAGAGCCTGTTTCTAGAAACACGCCTCTGTAGAGCAGATCCCCTGCATCCTGAGGAACTGACCAACCGGGATGGCTCTGATGGTGGATGCATCATGGGCAGACGTGGCATGCAGCAGAGAATTTACGGATGTCTCCTTACGGTAGACGTCCGTCTACATCAGGACATGTCTGTCTGCCTCGATGCGTATGTTGAGGAAATCAATACTGCTGCTATCATATTTATATGTCATTTTGATGTTTAACAGCAGCATGAATTCCTCCAACGGCTCCACCGTGCCCTGCCACACAATCAGAAGGCCCACACACCTCTGCCCGCAAAGATCCCCCGCTCCCAGTAACCTACGAAGGCGCGCAGGCTGCCCTTATGGCAGTGCTGCGCCTCTGTAAATAAAAGGTGTTTTTAAAAGTAAAAAAATTGTGTGGCAGGGCACAGTGCAGCAGTTGGCAGTTGCCCCGTCGGCGTATGCGCAGTGCGCATATTGAAGCCAAGTTGTCCCACGTGATCAGCCCCACAATGCACCGGGCTGGATATGATGCTCCGGCTCGGCGCAATACTACGAGAGAGGGCGGGAATTTAAAAAAATAGTAGGATTTTCAGAAGGAATGAAGACGCCCATCGGGGCGTGATAAAGAAGGATCGAGGTGGGGACCAGGAGTGACAGAAGATACCCAGGGGGGCTAATAACAGTAGCCCCTGCTTCATTACCTACCAGCCTGTAAGTATAAAATGCTTTTTATACACCATCACAGCACACATTTAGGGCAGTGAGGGATAGTTACAATGGTAATAGGAAGGTGCCCTGTCCCTGCACCTAGTGACAGCTTTGGGGGGAGGCTTAAACTAGGTGACAGGTTCCCTTTAAACAAATCTCTGTCCTTTAATGTAATAAACAAGTAAATTTAATAGCTATCATAGATATGCATCCCCTGGCATAAATTATAAAAATAGTTAATTTTTTGAGATGTGGAAGGTGTGACCTCTCCCACTAAGCCATGCACATTTTTAAAAAGTCAGTAATATGCATTCAGGTTTTTTTGGGTGCAAATTGAGTCAGATTTCTGGTGGCAATGTAACAAAGGGTCTAATCCATGAAGAAAAAAGTGCCACAAGACAGATTGCTCTCGTGTTTGGGAATTATTTTTTTTTCTCAAAGTGTAAAGTCTGTAACCTTTCAAAGCAATTGGTTGATTGGCATGCATTTATTCATGTAAGGGCTTGGACACACTTTCCTAGTTACATCCGAGTTTGACTGATGAGACTCTGAAAGGGCTGGAGCATTGACCCTGAACGGCCTCTCCCTCTCTGGACAGGGAGTGTGTAGCTGCACAAAACCACAAGCAGCTGACAGCCCGGTCCAGGTAGGGAGAAGCCGATCAGGGTCACTGCTCCAGCTCTTTCAGAGTCTCCTCAGTCAAACTCTGATGAGTGTGTCCGAGCCCTTAGGGTGCTTTCAAACCTGGGTTTTTCGTAAAATGTGGCAGTCACGGTAAAAAAACTGCATCTGCCACATTAACGGCATAACGGCCGCACTTGCGGCACACTTGTGTCAAGCCCCATGCATTGTCTATGGGGCCTGCGGTAAGTGTGCGGCAGGTGCGGCAAGTGCGGTTCTGGCAGTTGCGACAGTTGTGACCGTGAAAAAAAATGCGGTCAGCGCTGGTTTGGTTCGCGACCGAAACTGTCGCAACTACCGGAACCGCATTTGCCGCACCTGCTGCACACTTACCGCAGGCCCCATAGACAATGCATGGGGCTTGCCGCAAGTGTGCCACAAGTGCGGCCGTTATGCGGTAAATGCAGCAGATGCGTTTTTTTTTACCGCGACTGCCGCATTTTACGAAAAACCCAGGTGTGAAAGCAGCCTTAGCTCACTGTTTTGTATGACCATTTATGCAGGTAAATATTGGTAAATAATGGCTTAATAACTGTTTAAGATTCTCAGTTTAACCTTGATTTGTCCTGAATTTGTCTTGTGCGTCTTTATGATGTTTTCCTGCAAGTCAAATACTGAGGTTTTAAGAAAATCATTTCAGGAGAAACTATATTGTTATGTGATAAGGTAACTAAGTGACTTTGATGCCAGGCAGAGAACAACACTGGGCATGACATCTGTATGTGTTTGTAGAGAGTGTTAATCTTATAACTACTGAAGCTAATCTGGTAATCTGTTTACATTTGATAGATGTACATTGTTATTCACTTGAAAGATTTTACTTCTTAATCTGTATGGATAATCTGAAAAGTAAACTGTTATTAGCTCAGTAAGGCTGGTTTCACATAACGTTTTTGTGCCTGTCCGTGGGATCCGACTTTGAAGGGGGATCCCACGGACAGGCACGGATCCATACGGATCCCTGCAATCGGATGGCAAATAGCCATCCGATCTGCAGGATCCGTGTGGATCCTGCGGTCCCCTGCCTCTCCCTACTCCTGCCTCCTCCATCTTCTTCCCTCTCCTACTCTATATGATGTGCCCCCGCTCTTCTATCCTCATCTATCCCTATCCTGTCCCCTGTCCTCTCCCTGGGTGTAAAAAAATAAAAAAAACTCCTCCGGGAGCATACATCACCTCTCACCGCTCCCACGCTGCCGCACGATCAGGGCTAAAGGACCTGTGATGATGTCAGAGTCATATGACCCGGTCAGCTGACCGGGTCATGTGACCGGGCTCTGACATCATCACAGGTCCTTTAGCCCTGATCGTGCGGCAGCGTGGGAGCGGTGAGAGGTGATGTATGCTCCCGGAGGAGTTTTTTTTATTTTTTTACACCCAGGGAGAGGACAGGGGACAGGATAGGGATAGATGAGGATAGAAGAGCGGGGGACACAGATAGAATAGCGGGGGCACATCATATAGAGTAGGAGAGGGAAGAAGATGGAGGAGGCAGGAGTAGGGAAAGACAGGGAGATACGGAGCCGACATCGGATCTGAGGTGAACTCAGATCCGATGTCCATAGGCTCCTATGCTGTGGGCACATCGGACAGCCTCGGATCAGCAGTGATCCGAGGCTGTCCGATGTGAGTCACGGACACAAAATCGTAGCAGGCTACGATTTTGTGCCCGTGATTACATCGGATGGGATCGGATGGTGCCAAAATCGGATGCCAATAGTGGCACATCCGTTCCCATCCGATTCCCATAGGGGAACATGGGTCCGATTTCGGATCCGATTGTATCCGTTTTGAAACGGATACAATCGGATGACCGAAAATCGTTATGTGAAAGCAGCCTAATATAAAGCTTGCAAGGAATTATTTCAGCAGCTAGAAAAACCTTAACAATATTAATATGAATAAAAAATAAAAATGTGTTCATATAACCAGTGGCGTAACTAGAGTCTGGTGGGCCCCGGTGCGAAATTCAGACCTGGGCCCCCCCCCCCCCACGGGCACACGTTGGTCGGATGCTTGGGCCCAGTGTAACGTTCAAAGTTCTATAAAGACTCACAAATTGACCCCTCTGTGTATTAATGTCCCTCACCCTGCTATATATGGTCCTCCTCCTGGAATGTGGCCCTTATCGTGGTATATATGTTCCCCTTTCTGGTATATATGGTCTTCCTCCTCCCGCCATGATAGGCGTCCAATTATTATTATAACACATCCCATATTCCTCCATATATTACAATATATCCCCATAGTCCTCCATGTATTATAATGCATCCCATAGTCCCCCATTCATAAGGTAGCCCCAATAGTCATCCAGTTATTAGAATGCATCCCCACCATCCTACATATAGTAGCCTCATAGACCTCTATATAGTATAATACAGCCTCACTGCCCTCTATACAGTATAATGCAGGCTCCGTCCTCCATGTAGTGCAGCCCCTATAGTACAGCCTTATATATGACTCACCGTAGCCGGGGTACACGTAGCGGGCGTTGTTTCTCCTCCAGTCACGGAACCGCGCCTGCGGTGGTGTAGGCCCGGTGGTCCAGATCAATAGGTGAATGGCGGAACAGTGGGGGTGATTTGTCTTCGTGACGCCACCTGCGGGTGTTCTGGTAACTTTACCAGCGCTGTTCGGGTCTCCGGGGGATGGTATACAGCGAGATGGAACGCTCCCCACAGGATGAGCGGGAGTCCCCGGAGCCGGGAGCTGTGCAAGATGTTGTGAGGCAGCTGCGGGATGCTGCGCGCGGAACCCAGGAGTAACGGACAACCACACAAAGTCTCTTTTAGGTACCTTTACTGGATGGTAGTCAGGTACACTCGGACCGGGATAGTGAAGTTGGCACTTCTGGAGTTTCACAGCAAGCAGTGTTAGGCTTCCTTTCTCTACTTCTGGTGCTAAGGTCGGGTGGATGTGGAATCCAGCCGGACCGGGCAGTTTGTTCAATGGAACTTGCTTCACCTGGTTAACAGCACTGAGGGCACTGTAAAAGGGTTTGAGCAGGATCAGTACTCTTCCCTGGGCTCTCGTGGATGGGTGCATCAGGTGGAACAGGTGACTAAACCTCCTGTTGATGGTGCTGGTTCTCTGTGGTGGCTGGGCAGCTCTCACAGCTTCGGTTCCAGTAACCGGTTAATTTGGAAAGAGTCAGGTTAACTCTGTTTTCCTGAGAGGTGATCTCCTTCTTCCTATTATCCCAGTTGCAGGGATCTCCACTGCACTGGCAAGTGTACTGGTTCTGGCCTGGTATGGCTCCAGAACTGGCAGATGCACACACTCTTCACAGTTCTAAAGTGACTGCACACTCTGAAGTTTCTCCCTCCAAGACTCTATTTATAGGGGGAACTGGCTCAAAGTCACCAGTGTAGCTCCCCCTAGAGGCTCGGGGTGAAACCAGGTGTTCTAAGGTGTTGTTGTGTTGTTTGGTGTTTGTGGGTTTTGCTGTGCTGTTACTTACTCCATTTGTACCTAAGGAATTCTGTGGTGCCCAACAGGTGCCAGGGTGCCACATATATGCAGCCTCATAGCTCTCCATTAGTGCAGCCTTATATCCCTCTATATAGTGTGTTATATAGCGCAGCCCCACCGAGATCTGAAAAATAGGATTAGTGACAACTGCACAAAACAGTAGACTCACTCCAAAACCCAGTGTCGCCCCCCATATTAGCTTATTCCAGTAGTGGAGTCTTCTGCTCTCCTCTGTCCCCCGCTCTTCACCTCTGTGCCCCACTCTCCACCTCCTCCTGTGTCCTCCTCTGTCCCCCATTCTCCTGTGTCCCACGCTCTCCTCCCCCTCTATTCCCCGTTCTTCTGTATCTCCCGCTCTCTTCCTCCTGTGTCCCCCGCTCTCCTCCTCCTGTGTCCTCCATTCTCCTGCGTCCCCCACTCTCCTTCTCCTCTGTCCCCAGTTCTCCTGTGATACCCACTCTCTTCCTCCTGTGTCCCCGCTCTCCTGTGTCCCTCGCTCTCCTCCTCCGTCCCCTGTCCTCCTGTGTCCCTCGTTCTCCTCCTCTGTCCCCCGTCCTCCTGTGTTCCCCGCTCTCCTCCTCTGCCCCCGTTCCCCTCTGTCCCCCGCTCTCCTCCTCCTCGGTCCCCTGCTCTCCTCCTCCTGTGTCCCCCACTCTCCTCCTCCTCTGTCCCCCGCTCTCCTCCTCCTGTGTCGCCCGCCTCCTCCTCCAGTGTCCTCCATTCTCCTGTGTTCCCAACTCTCCTCCTCATCTGTCCCCAGTTCTCCTGTGATCCCCACTCTCTTCTTCCTGTGTCCTTGCTCTCCTGTGTCTCTCGCTCTCCTCCTCCGTCTCCCATCGTCCTGTGTCCCTCGTTCTCCTCCTGCTCTATACCCCGTTCTCATCTATCCTCGCTATCCTCCTCCTCCTGTGTGTCCCCCACTTTCCTCCTCCTCATTCCCCCGTTCTCCTATGTCTCCCGCTCTCCTCCTCCTCTGTCCCCTGCTCTCTTCCTCCTCTGTGCCCTGCTCTCCTCCTACTGTGTCCCTCGCTCTCCTCCTCCTCTGCCCTCCATTCTCCTGTGTCCCCCGCTCTCCTCCTCCTCTGCCCTCCATTCTCCTGTGTCCCGCACTCTCCTTCTCCTCTGTCCCCAGTTCTCTTGTGATCCCCACTCTCTTCCTCCTGAGTCCCCGCTCTCCTGTGTCCCTCACTCTCCTCCTCCGTCTCCCTGCATCCCTCGTTTTGCTCCTCCTCTATCCCCCGTCCTCCTGTGTCCCCCGCTGTTCTTCTCCTAAGTCCCCTTTTTCTGTCTCCCCCGCTTTCCTCCTCCTGTGTCCCCCGACGCTTTCCTCCTCTCACCTCTCTTCTTCTCTTCTGTGAGTATTCAGCAACAGTGTGTCCTCACTTTCTGGATGAGCGGCCAGGACTAGACACACGGCGGGAGACTGAGGAGGCTGCCGCCAGACTCTCCGGACCTCCAGAAGCTCACGGCTCCATCCTGAGATACAGCACGTGACGCAGCAGCCGAAGAAGTTTGAAAGCTGCTGCGCCACCGCGCCTTCCTGTCCTCCGGCAGCCGGAATCAACCGCCTGGGGACCGGCCTGGCAGAGCACTATGCAGAGACATGGATGTGCGTCCTAGGGATGCACATCCATGTAAAGCAGTCGCAGGGGTCGGCGGGTGCCGGGCCCCTGTACTTCCGGCACACTTGCGACCTCTGCGACCGTGGGTGGTACGTCACTGTATGTATGGTCCTCCTCCTGCAATATGCCTTTATCCTGGTATGTATGGTCCTCCATTATAGTAAAATGCAGCCTCACAGTCCTCCATAAAGTATAATGCAGCGTCCCAGCCCTCCATATAGTATAAAGCTGCATCACAGCCCTTCACATAATATAATGCAGCCTTACAGCCCTTCACATAATATAATGCAGCGTCACAGCCCTTCATATAGTATAATGCAATAGTGCAGCCTCATAACCCTCCATATAGCATACATCCTCGCAACACACATACACACACTGGGACACATATGCACACACAGGGACACAGACACGGACACGCACACAGGGACACGGTCACGCACACAGGGACACGGACACGCACATGGGGACACGGACACGCACACGGGGACACGCACACGGGGACACGGACATGCACACGGGGACACGGACACGCACACGGGGACACACACACAGGGACACACACACAGGGACACACACACACACAGGGACACACACACAGGGACACACACACACAGGGACACACACACAGGGACTTACACACACAGGGACACACACACACAGGGACACACACACACAGGGACACACACACACAGGGACACACACACACAGGGACACACACACACCGGTCCACCCCACCGGCGCCTCTCTCAGCCTGCAGAAGCTCGGAGGAGCCAGGACTAATGGCATTTGAGTCAAGGAGATGACTGCAGTGCCGCTGTTCTGGGCAATTACATGCCACGAGCCGTCTGGGCAGCCAATCACAGGCCAGTAGCTGAGGTCATGCGCCGACTGGCTTGTGATTGGCCAGGACAGTGGCGGGGGAAGAGAGAGACGGTGCTGTGATCAGCCGCCTGGGGACATGGACGTGCGTCCTCAGGGATACACATCCATGTAAAGCCGATGCGCCAGGGATCGGCGGGCCCCTGTACCTTCAGGCCTGTTCGCAGCTGCGACCGTGGATGTTACGCCATTGGGGAGGGTGCACACAGTATTGGGGTACAGTATATGGGGTGGGCATGCACAGTATGGGGAGGGGGCACAAAGTATATGGGGAGGGCACAGAATAGGGGGCACACATTATAGTGGGAGGGGGCACACAATTTAGGGGGGTACAGTCAGGGCCGCACCGTCCATTGGACAAGGTGAGCCCTGTCATTCAGGCGGCAGCCGGCAGGGGGAGCGGCAGTGCAGAAGGGGGCGGCGCCTCATGCACGCAGCCTCCCCCTGTCATGGCGCCGGCCGCTCACCCCGCGCGCACCGCAGGTAAGCGGCGCGACCCGGGGAGAGGGACAGAAGGGGCGGCAGAGCGCCCACGGCTCAACAGCACAGCCCCCCCCCCCCCGGTACTCACGGCCGCGGCCGGCAATGACTGCCGGTGCCGCGGCTCAGGCGGCTCAGGCGGCAGAGGGGGCGGCAGTGCCGGGCTCCACCAGCACCCCCCCTCGCCCTCCCCCGTAATCGGTGCCGCGGCTCAGGCGGCAGAGGGGCTTGGTGCACCCCTGGGTACAGTATATGGAGAGGGAACACAGTATATGGGGCAGGGGCACAGAACACTGTCTGACCTGTTACAGCATCTGTAAGTCCCTCCTTGTGATCAGCTTGCAGCCCCCAGCACCTGCACCTGCTCCACCGTGCACACCACCGGGGTTATGTCCAGCCGCTTCAGCTTGGTGCAGCAGACAGATTAGCTCCTGCCTGTCTGTGCACCTCCAACATCCGGCACTCACTGCCATCTCCGGGAGCCGGGCTGTACTTGCCCAGCAGTGCTCAGCCCTGCAGGAGGAGGCTCGGACACGGCCCTGGCCCTGCTCTCGGCTGCTCACAACAAGCAGCTGCCGCTGCTGCCAGAGGTCCGGGGGTACTAGCGGTAAGCGGTGTTTGTCCCCTGGCACTACAGTCATACTCACCGCGCCGCCGTGCGCGGTTCCACTGTCCCGCGGTCCGCAGTGAGGAGGAGAGGAGGGCGGGCACAGCAGCAGGAAGTGAGCTTTCTCTCACTTCCCGTCCTCCCTCCTCTCCGGCCGGCGTTATCGCGGTCGCGGCGGCCGGCTGTCAGCACGGTTCACGGGGCCCCCCGCATATCTATAAGTAAAATGTGTATTGCAAATGCCCTGTTTTGAAGGGCAAAGGATGCTGTCGCAGAATGGGCCGCCAATATTGGATCCACTGGCTTTCCAATTAATTGGACTTTTGATTTAACCAAACTACAGAGTTTAAAGAATGATACATTCTTCATCATGAAACCCTTACCTTTAATTCTTCACTCTTTGTTTCATTGCAGACATTTGGTAAATTCACAAAACTTCTTCTTTCATTAATGTACACCCCGCACCCCATCTTGAGAGAAAAAAACAGAAATGTAGATATTTGTGCAAATTTATTAAAAAAGAATAACTGAAATATAATAAGAAAAAACAGAGGGTACGGCAAATTTTACAATATAAGGTAGGGGATCACTAGACAACCCAAGAGACTAGGATAAAGGACAAAGAAGGGGGGTTCTCAAAAAAACGATACAACCCAGACTGATTTAGGTTTTTTCAAAAAAGTTAACAACTTTTTATTCAACATAAAGACTAAACAGAGAGAAACATCAACAGGATAAAACCATTTAAGGCTGTCAGTCAATTGCACAAGCCAATAATGGTACATATTGGACATATGACCCACTCAAGAGAGTCCTGGTTACCCAGTGGAATTCCTTAAATGCAATATAACAATAGTAGTATAGTAACACCAGCAATGACAAAGTTGTTCAGCAGTGTAAATAAACCAAATACAATTATCCAATACCCAAAGGGGTGCTCAAGACAAAGCCAGACCCTATATTTGTAACAGATGTAATAATAGAGATACAGCAATAGTGTAGGATCTCTTAAAATCCAAGTAGAGAAGTTCAGATTTATACCCGATTGAGTTACAAGTATTGTTTTGAACCAATTTTTAACCTATAAGCAGGTCAAATATAATCAGGTTATCATGTATCATAGTCACTTACACAAAAATCAATAAGGTATTAACATATTTTTTAGATCCTTGTTTGGTTTATAGCACCTAGCCCTACAACCCTAGTTCCCAATCTTAAGCTCCGCAGGTAAAAGGTGTCAGTAGGTATACCTATAACTATAAACCTTTGAGAGCCCCATACAAGTCATGTGCAGTTGCTGTAGAGAGGGTATAAGGTATAGGAATCTATTTAACAATTCTTGGAGGTTAATAATAACACTATATACCCCTAGGGTTCATACCAATAGGATTAGTACCAGCCTAGGCTGGGTTTACCAGAGGGATCCATATGGTGTAGCTCAGAAGAGTGGGAGAAGCAGACCCCACGTATATCGCTTTGTCAGGTGTGTGACGTAGTGCTCTGCTAAGCCCTTGAATATGTTGTGGTGCTTACCCTGTGTCATTTAGAGCAGGCCCCCTTCCGTTTTTTGGGTGGAGAGAGGCAGGAGAAGTGGGTCCGGGTGGCCAGTCCGTCCCTTACTGTTACCGACATCCCGGAAGAACAGTGTGCGCATGCGCGTAGTATGTATTTCGAATGCATGGGATCTAAAAAGATGGCGGCGCATATATTGGAGTCAAAGCTCCAAGTAGTGCAATGCATATGCGCGGAAACCAAATAATTGGCGGCGCGCATGTCGGTGACAGCTCTTATTGATCCGCATTATTATACAGAGTATTTAGATTTACAGACACCAATCTTATCAGTAAAGATCCCTGGGATCAGCACAGATAACATTATAGAAACATTAGTTTTTCTTTATACTTGCACAACAAATAAGGAAGTGTGCAGGGGAACAATAGATTCAGCGTTGCTGAATCCTTGCAATATGAACCAAGATCATTGACAATCCCAAGGAGGATTTATCAGAGCTATAATATAGCTCAATCTCCAATCAGGCTTATTTACAGACACATCCGCTGGCCTGCCAGAACCTTAAGTCTGATGGCCAATCAGATGGACTGGCCAATCAGATGGATGGTAGCGATCAGGTGGTGTGTGATGTCACACACCACCTGATCGCTATCGGCCACATGATTGGCCATCAGATGTTCTAACACATTGATGGCCTGCCAGAACCTTAAGTCTGATGGCCAATCAGATGGCCGGTAGCGATCAGGTGGTGTGTGATGTCATACACCACCTGATCACTACCAGCCATCTGATTGGCCATCAGACCTAAGGTCCCGGCAGGCCAGCGAATGTGTTCTTTTCCGGTCCTGGGACAGCCGTCAGATGAATATGTTGTTTTTTTTTATTTTTAACACCTTTTATTAACTTTTATTTCACTTTTGCAGTGTATATAGATACACTGCAAGAGTACTCGCATTCCCCATTGACTTACATTGGGCTCGCTACTCATAACGAGTACCCAAGTATTAGGACCTACTCATTACGAGTGTAGCGAGTTCGAATATTTCACTACTCTCTCATCCCTAACTGTGAGCATGGGCACTATCGCCAAAAAAGAACTATCCTATTTTACTACAGCACACCCGGTTACACCTACTTTCTATATGTTACCGGAAGTGCATAAGTCTCTACATGACCCTCCCGTTAGACCTATCATGGCAGGGATTGGTGGGCTGTGGGAAAGACCTTGTTCACATTGATCTTTATTTCAGCCCATAGTACTACGACACAAATCCTATATCTATGACTCATCAGATTTGATCGTTCGATTGGAAGAATTTGAGGTGCCAGCGAATACTCTTCTGCTAACACTTGATGTGGACTCTTTATACACCAATATCAGTTATAAATTGGGTATAAATGTGGTGTCCTTCTTCCTGAATGAGAATACCACAGGTACCAGGGAACATAACAACTTTCTCCTTAATCTCCTTTCAATCATCCTAAACTGCAATTATTTTGTTTTTGATTTTACTTTTTACCGGAGAACATCAGGTACCACGATGGGGCCAAAATGTGCGCCCTCATACGCCAACATCTTTTTGGGTTGATAGAAGGAAACATGGGTATACAAGATGGAAGTTTACGATCGTTTTGTCTTCCGCTGGTACAGATATTTGGACGACATTCTGATTTTATGGACTGGCCCAAAAGAGGAATGTATGGGTTTCATTTTGGAACTGAACAACAACTCTCTAATTATTCTGACTCCCCAGGTTCCAACCTCTACAGTGGAATTCCTGGATCTGAAACTGACTTTGTCTGGAAATATGATCAGTACGGACCTCTACAGGAAGCCAACATCTACGAACAGTCTGCTCCATTATGACAGCTTCCATCCAGCCCACCAAAGAAATGGGATACCAAAGAGCCAGATTCTTCAGATTAGGAGAAACTGTAGCAGAGTGGAAGATTTCAGGATACAGGCTAAGGACCTTATGGGAAGATTTAGGGAGCGAGGATACCCGAAGAAGGTAATTGTGCAAACTTTTCAAACTTCTCTGAAAATGGAAAGAAAGGAAACACTAACTCCAAACCCTTTTAAGAGGACCAATAACATGCACCTAAGTGTGATAACACAATATAACAACCAATGGAATGAATTGAGAGGGGTACTGGACAAAAATTGGTGATCCTACAAAGTGAACCGTTAATTGCTAAGGTTATCCTGAACGACCAAGAATGGTCACTCGTAGAGCAAGAAATATGAGGGATTCTTTAACCACAAGCCATTTTTACCGACCCTTCACTAGAACTGGGAGAGGTATAAAATTGGAAGGTACATATTCCTGTGGGGAATGCAATGTCTGTCAACTGATGCATGCTAATGATTCTCTTTTTTCCAACATTTTTCCAACAGTGCCAAAACCTAAGGTTAATTGTTAGATACGGGGGACACGAGTCAATGGGGGCTGTGGAGGCTGGAGGAGGCGGGGGGAGGCTGCTGTATGAGCGGCCCCGTCACGTGGGGCCGCTCGTTATATATGCACTGCTTCCCCCTGTCAATCAGTGGCAGGGGGAAGCAGTGCATATATGCCCCCCAAATGCTGGCACTCTCCCCCCCTGTAAGGGCGCCCCCCCGCTGCTTATATTACCATCCCGGTCTTCTGCTCAGCGCCGCTCCTCGGTGCTCCGTCCTCGCTGCTCCCGTCCTGCTACATCCGGGATCTCCGGCCGTCGCAGGCATATGACGTCATTGCGCGACGGCCGGGGATCCCGGATGTAGCAGGATGGGAGCAGCGAGGACGGAGCACCGAGGAGCGGCGCTGAAGAAGACCGGGATGGTAAGAGAAGCAGGGGGGGCCCTTACAAGGGGGGCGAGTGCCAGCATTTGGGGGCTGCTGGGTACCCCCAGGAGGTTGCTGGGTACCCCCTGGGGGCTGCTGGGTACCCCCAGGGGGCTGCTGGGTACCCCCTGGGGGCTGCTGGATACCCCCGCGGGGCTGCTGGGTACCCCCTGGGGGCTGCTGGATACCCCCTCGGGGCTGCTGGGTACCCCCTGGGGGCTGCTGGGTACCCCCAGGGGGCTGCTGGATACCCCCAGGGGGCTGCTGGGTACCCCCTGGGGGCTGCTGGGTACCCCCTGGGGGCTGCTGGGTACCCCCAGGGGCCTGCTGTATGTACCCCCGGAGGCCTAATGTATAAACCCCCGGGGGCCTGCTGTATAAACCCCCGGGGGCCTGCTGTATGTACCCCCGGGGTCCTGCTGTATATACCCCCGGGGGCCTGCTGTATGTACCCCCGGGGGCCTGCTGTATGTACCCCTGGGGGCCTGCTGTTTGTACCCCTGGGGGCCTGCTGTATAAACCCCCGGGGGCCTGCTGTATATACCCCCGGGGGCCTGCTGTATGTACCCCTGGGGGCCTGCTGTATGTACCCCCGGGGGCCTGCTGTATGTACCCCCGGGAGCCTGCTGTTTGTACCCCCGGGGGCCTGCTGTATATACCCCTGGGGGCCTGCTGAATACCCCTGGGGGCCTGCTGTATACCACTGAGGGCCTGCTGTATACGATACTACTGGGGCCTGTATACAACTGGGAGGGCCTGTATACCACACTGCTGGGGGCTGTATACCTCACTGCTGGGGGTTGTATACCTGTGCTGGAGTCCACCGTCGGCTTATACGCGAGTCAATAAGTTTTCCCAGTTTTTGGGGGCAAAAGTAGGGGGGTCGGCTTATACACGGGTCGGCTTATACACGAGTATATACCGTAATTACTATTCATAGACTTCTACAAAAAGATAGCCCGATATGAACCTCTGAGAAATGGTTACTTTTGGAATTATTGACACTATTTAAAACAAAGGGCCTTCATTCTCTATTACATTTGTATTTCTTCTAGGTAGTTCTAGAGAGAGTCCTCATCAAGAACCGCCATGATTTTGGCTCAACATAATCTCCCAGAATCAGATTTGCTGTCGGTGGACACGTCAGATTGAAGATGTTCACTTGCAGCATTCCGGATTAAAAATTTAACTGGTGTTTCTTAGGGATTTTTTACTCCGCTTTTGACCTTTAGTGTCCATTGTACTGTAGAACAAGTTATTGATCTTCATATTGGAGATAATTTCTTGCTAGCACATTTTGATTTCTTTATTACATAAGCAACGTTCACCAATGATTTTCCTAACGCAATAGTTCTTTGGGGGGGGATGTAAAGCCGCTTGGTAGTCTTGGGATCCGGGAGCTCCTGATTTATGCAGTCTCTGCCATCAGCAGCCAGGCCACGCCCTATATGGTCCTTTTCTCACAGCGACATGATGTAAAATGGCTGCTTGGAGCAAGTGACACACCAACTGTCAAGTGATGACACGCCAAATTTGAATCAACTTTATTTATACGGACGAACGTGACCGGCATTCAAACACTAGCTGGCAGCAAAGCAAGAGGCTGTAATACATTTAACAAATAACAAACAAGTGCAAACTATTTCTTTTTATGTATATAAATTGATCAACTAAAAATAATTCTATCCAGGGGAACAGCACACGCTCCATTTGAAATTCCTATTGGGATTTCACTATTGGACTAATGCCACTTAAATATAGTCCATTAACCTGTAACAACAAATACATGTTAGCATACAGAAAAAACACTTAAAGAAGACCAACCAGCAGGTTTTAAGGCTATAAAGTGAACCCAGTTCCTTGCAGGCTCTACGATTCTGAGTGCAATCACACCTTTACTTCAATGATTCCATGTATGTTTGCTGAGATAAGTATTGTAGAAGTCTTTAGAAAGTGTGCAGCAGGAGACGGAGTTTGCAGCAATTAGCATAAGTGGGGCTGGGTTTCTCTTTATTACTCCACAGTTTGCTCTAAGTCAAACCGTCCCCCCTCCCTCTCCCTCCCCTCTCACTCGCTCCTTGTCATTATATATGGTAGCAAGCAAATTATGTCTGATACTGTGCATGCAGATCGCACAGTGTCAGGCTCTTATGTGCCCCAAATCATACCTCCCTCCCTCCTGCCTGTGTCTTCGGCTTTTAGTTCTCAGCTGTCTCCTCACAGTTTGTGAAAGCAGACAGCTCGGGACTCACAGACTGGAGGGAGTGGGACCTCCTCCTGCACTGTGACTGCGATTACACACAGCCAGAGAATAAGCCTGAGAAGCTGAAGACACAGGCAGGAGGGAGGAAGTGATGATCTGGGGCATATAAGAGCCTGGGCACTGTACTATTTCCGTGAACAATGTCAGAACTATTGTGCCTGCTACTCTATATAGAGGCAGGGAGGGAGTGAGAGAGGAGAAGGAGGGAGAGAGGGAGGGGTGAGGGTTTGGCTTAAAGCAAACTGTGGAGTAATAAAGAGAAACCCAGCCCCTCTTATGCTAATGTGATGCACACTCCGTTCCCCTGCTGCACACTTTCTATGGACTTCTATAATGTTTATCTCAGCAATCATACATGAAATCATTGAAGTAAAGTTATGATTGCACTCAGTATCCCAAAGCCGGAAAGGAACTGGCTTCACTTTGTAGCCCTAAAACCTGCTGGTTGGTCTTCTTTAAGCATATAGTGTTATTTACAATTTTTGGAATTCAGAAGATCTTCAAATTAGGATCCAGAGCTGTATACAGTAATGCAGTAACTGTGCTACGTGTCGCTTCATGCCTATAGTTCAAAGGCCTGCAGACTCATGGTAATGAGGGCATAGTTTGCAGAAGGTTGTGCATTCGTACTCGCACACAAAGTCTTAAAGTAGTCAACTATTAGTTGATCCAAGCACACATTTTCTATGACTACCCATCCCAAGTCCAGTCTCTGAATGTATGGGGCATAGTCAGGACCATTACATTACACTGATGCATATTGTGTACCCTTGAATTGTCTCTGCCAAGAAGGAGTAAATCTCGGCATCGATAGGAAGGATCACACTGGCTAGGTGTCTTAAGGGTGGTTGGTGAAGTGCAGCTTCTGAGATAAAGATCTCATCACTATGGTTGGGTGTTTGATCACAATTGATGATCATTGGTAAGGGTATTTCCTTATCCTCATTGATAGGAGAAGCCTTATGCCCTTCTGCTGCTCATCGCTATGTGGCCTGAGAAAATGTTCAGGGTGTAGGGTGAGGTGCTCCAGGCCGTGTCAATGCTGGTGGGGTCGTTACATGCTGAAAATGTGTCATTTTTTGCTATCAATAATCTGCAGTAATCCTTGGCATGCCATGGTTACGTAAACATAACCCAGTCATAGACTGGCGCTTGGTGGCATCGTGCGCTGGAGCCCAAAGTGTCAGGAACACTGTATCTCGCTATCTGTAAACCAAGTGAAGGTCAAGTCTCCTCCCTTTGTACCATATGCCTTTAGAGATTTTGAGGATGTGTTTTCTATTCAGGAATCAGAGAAATTACCCCCTCACAGAAAGTATGATTGCGCCATAGATTTGATACCTGCTTCTCGTCTCCCAAAGGGGAGAATATTTAACCTCTCTGGTCCAGAACGTCAGGCCATGAATGATTACATAGCAGACAGTCTGAGAAAAGGGTATATTAGACCGTCCACCTCACCAGTAGGAGCTGGTTTCTTTTCTGTGGGAAAGAAAGATGGCGGCCTCAGACCTTGCATTGACTACCGCGAATTAAACGCGATCACTGTAAAAAATCAGTATCCTCTTCCACTCATCCCTGATCTTTATAATCAGCTGTTGGGAGCCAAGTATTTCACCAAACTGGACCTCAGGGGAGCATATAACCTGGTCCGTATAAAAGAAGGCGATGAGTGGAAGACCGCGTTCAATACGCCTCTCGGCCATTTTGAGTATCTTGTAATGCCGTTCGGATTAAGTAACGCACCTGCAGTGTTTCAGAATTTTGTCAATGATACTTTCAGAGATATCAGTGGTGTATATGTGGTCGTGTATTTGGACGACATTCTGTTTTTTTCTCCTGGTCTTTGGTCACACGTCCGACATGTCCGTACTGTACTCCAGAGACTCAGAGAGCATTCTCTATTCGCCAAATTAGAGAAATGTGTCTTCATGGAGGAAGAGATAAATTTTTTGGGATATATTATATCGGCTAAAGGTTTTCGCATGGATCCTGCCAAAATTAAACCCATTAAGGAATGGGTACAACCCAAGTCTCTGAAGGCACTGCAGCGATTCTTGGGTTTCGCTAACTATTATCGTAAATTTATTAAAGGGTTTTCAGAGATAGCCAAACCTCTCACTGATTTGACACGTAAAGGGGCGGATGTGGTTAATTGGAAGCCTGAAGCCATTCATGCGTTTTCTAAGTTAAAAGAGTGTTTCTCCGCGGATCCAATATTGGTGCAGCCTGATTTGGACCGCCCCTTCATTGTAGAGGTAGATGCCTCTGAAGTTGGAGTGGGAGCAGTGCTATCACAAGGCACCGCATCTCTCACTCAACTTCGTCCGTGTGCCTTCTTTTCCCGAAAATTTTCCTCTACAGAGATGAATTATGATGTAGGTAATCGGGAATTGTTGGCAATCAAATGGGCCTTCGAGGAATGGCGCCACTTCTTCGAAGGCGCCAAACATAGGATTACCGTAATTACTGATCACAAAAATCTAACCTATTTGGAGTCAGCGAAAAGACTGAATCCTAGACAGGCTAGATGGGCCTTGTTCTTCTCCAGATTCGATTTTGTGATCACTTTCAGACCGGGTATTAAAAATGTGAGGGCTGATGCCCTGTCTCGAAGTTTTTGCCCCTTACAAGTCGAGGACGTGGAACCGACTCCCATTTTAGCCAAGGGGATTGTTGTCTCGGCTGTGTCTTTGGATCTTCTGGAAGAGATTCGTAGATCTCCAGAACAGGCCCCTGACACTACTCCTGCCCAGAAACTATTTGTCCCTACCAAATTCCGCCTCCAAGTTCTTAAGGAATCTCATGATTCCGTCCTCGCAGGGCATCCTGGTATCAATAACACCATCAGACTTGTAACCAGGAGTTTGTGGTGGCCAACCATAGTAAAGGACTGTAAGGAATATGTGCTGGCTTGTGAAACCTGTGCTCGCGCTAAGTCTCCCCGCAACCGCCCTGCCGGGTTGCTCCAGTCCTTGCCTACCCCTGAGGGTCCTTGGACTCATATCTCCATGGATTTTATTACTGACCTGCCACTCTCAGAAGGGAAGACTTGTATCTGGGTAGTGGTAGACAGATTCAGCAAGCAGTGTCATTTTGTTCCGCTGTCCGGGTTACCTAATTCCGAGACCCTGAGCAAAGTATTCATTAATCATGTTGTGCGATTGCATGGTGTTCCTGTGAATATTGTTTCTGACAGGGGCACCCAGTTCGTTTCTAAATTTTGGAGGGCATTCTGTAAACGGATTGGAATTGACTATTCTTTTTCTTCTGCCTATCACCCTGAAACCAATGGTCAAACCGAGCGCGCAAATCAAGCTCTCGAACAGTATCTACGTTGTTATGTCTCTGAGCATCAATCTGATTGGGTGGAACATCTGCCACTAGCAGAATTTGCCATGAATAACCAGTACCAAGAGTCCATCAAGACCACCCCTTTCTACTGTAATCATGGGCTGCACCCGCGCTTTTGTTCATTTTCTTCTAGGCTTTCTGACGTCCCTGGGGTAGAAAGGTCCGTAGATCAGTTAAAGACTATCTGGTCTGAAGTGAACGACAACTTAAAGGGGGCTCAGTCTAGGCAGGAGTCTTCTGCTAATAAACGGCGCTCCAAGGGTCCGGACCTGGGAGTTGGGGACAAAGTTTGGTTGTCTACGAAAAATATCAAGCTCAAAGTGCCGTCTGCCAAACTAGGTCCCAGGTTTATTGGTCCGTATGAAATAATTGACGTGATTAACCCTGTAGCCTTTCGTCTGAAGCTCCCTCTATCATTCAAACTGCCCAATGTATTCCATAAATCCCTTCTCAAATTGTACCGATCTCCGATTCGTCCTGTCCGGTCCCCTCCTCCTCCAGTCTTGGTCGGGGGTGCCGTGGAATACGAAGTTCAACAGATCCTTGATTCCCGTTTAGTGAGAGGATCCGTGTAGTATCTGGTACATTGGAAGGGCTATGGTCCGGAGGAGAGGTCCTGGGTGCCTGCCAGTAATATCCATGCCAAGGGTTTGATCAGGAAGTTTCATCTTCGTCATCCCAATAAACCGGGTTTTGTGGGTCCGGAGGCCCCTCGTAGAGGGGGGGGGTACTGTCACATCGCCATTGGACTCGGTGGCTGGTGTTCTTGCCTCGGCCGCTGGGAGGAGCCGGATTCCTTAGGCTGGTGGCGCCGGTGATAGGAGGGCCTTGTCCTCATATGGAACTGCTCCCGCGACGTCTGCCTTTGTCGCTGAGCGCCGCTGTGTTTCCCCTCTGGGTGGTGTTGGTCGCAGAGGAGCGGGCCCTGCAGAGGTGTCCGTTAGGCGCAGCCTGCGTTCTTCTGTCAGAGGTGGCGTGGGTGGAGCCAGTCGTGCATCTCCATCTGGCCTGGATCTAGGGGCGGTCCGGATGAGGTCATCAGGCTGTGAGCTCCAGCCTATCGGAGGTAACCGCGCCCTTCAAATACATTGGAGCCTGTCTTGCAGGCCGCCAGATATAGTTTTGGTTCCCCAGTGATAGTGTGTGTGTTTAGTTTTGTGTCTGACCTTGCCTGGATTTCTGACTCTACCTCTGCCTATCGATTTTGTACCTCAGCTGCCCTCTTGGTTTTTGCCCTTGACCTTTGCCTGGATTTTTGACTCTGCTACTGCCTGACGATTTTGTACCTTCGCTGCCCTCTCGGTTTTAACTCGGACTTCTGACTTCGTTTTTCGGGTCTTGATTTTCCCTGGCGACCTCCCCGGCTCTGTTGCTCATATAGGCAGCTACCCCTGGGCTCCGCTGTAATTCCAGATCCCTGTACAGGGGTTAAGGGTCTCGGGGTTTCTCGGGGTGCTGCCTACCAGCAGCTCGGCCTCACAGGGGATGGTCGTCACAGATTCTATGTGTATAATATATAATAGAGAGTGAGTGTAAAAAAAGGAAAAACAGCACAAAAATTTAGAAAAAACATTGGGCAATAATGTCCTCTTTTTTTCTATTCTTTTGTACTATATTTCCTTTTTTTCACTCTATTGTAAGGAACCATCTGGATTGCTGGTTGGGAAAGCTTTGCACATAAACTGAGGTAATTTTTGGTGCTGTTGCAATTTTTCATTATAAATATAATGTATGTTTGGGTGGAGGCGGAGCAGGGTGGGGCTGGGGAGTCTCAGGGGGGCCCCAAAATTTTGGCAGTCAGGGGCCCTGAAATTCCTAGTGGCAGCCCTGGCTGTGTGTGTCTAATATAGTTTGCAGAAAGACACTAACTATAGATTTATTGCCTCCGTATTCCACTCTGATACATTTAAAGTAGTGTTAATGGCACCTCTCTTTTACACTGCCAGGGAAGCGTTAATTAATAGGAAGAAATGTTTTCTTATTTACATCTGTCTAAATCTGGAGTGCGTCTTATGGTGCAGATCTGCAGCAGTGCGGAGAGAGTGTTAAAAGGGCCCATGTAGACTCTTTCGCCCGGGGCCCACAAATATCTGGTGCCAATCCTGCATTGGTGAACCTTTAGAAATGAATAAATGGCTGAAAAATGACATTGTGAGCTTTTAAAATGTTGATACCCACACTGCACACTTCTCTTTCAAACTGTATAGCAGCTTTGTGACGATTGGGTTTACTCCTTGTCAGTGTCCAGATAGCACAGTCCAGACAGACAAGGGTCTGTTTTTGCAAGTTTCAGCAACATGAGCAAATCACTTAAGTTCATAAACTTGTGGACTTCTTTAAAGGGATCCTGTCACCTCCAAAACGCCTCCTAAGCTAGCAAAACATGTTCCTGCAGCATAGTATCACTAATCTCACACTCCTTTTGTCTCCTAAAAGCATCCTGTGAAAGTGCATAAAAATGTTTTAATACTTACTCATTAGTGATTATAATTAGCAGGGGCCATATTCTTTAGTCACCAAGGCGGGCTGTTTTGCAGCTCCAGGGATCCATCCTGTCTCTGTGTGTTCTGTTGTGATGTGCAGGCATTGCCCTCCCCCTCTCTATCACTCACAGAATGCAAATCATTAGTCCTGCCTTCGGTTTCAGTTTCACAGCAGCACAGACAGAGAGAGGGCTGGATCCTGGAGCTGCAAAACAACATGCCCTGGTGACTAAAGAATTTAGCCCCTGCTAATTATAATCACTAATGAGTAAGTATTAAAACGTTTTTCTCCACTTTCACAGGATGCTTTTAGGAGACAAAAGAAGTGTGAGATTAGTGATAGGATGGTGCAGGGACATGTTTTGATAGTTTAGGAGGCGTTTTGGAGGTGACAGGATCCCTTTAAGATTGATCAATGAACGGAAGGAACTTTTTTTAACACATCCAATTGTGGAACATATTTTTATTCCAAGATCTATTAAAATCTTTCATGGCACAACCCTTTTAAGGGCTAACAGTGGTGGCTGGCGCCAAGTGCGGCTGTGACTGCTGCTGTTGCCGGTCTGATGTGAGACTTAACATACCGTATATACTCGTGTATAAGCCGACCCATGTATAAGCCGACCCCCCTACTTTTGCCCCCAAAACCAGGGAAAATTTATTGACTCGTGTATAAGCCGAGGGTGGACCCCAGCACAGGTATACAGCCCCCAGCAGTGTGGTATACAGCAGCCTCCCCAGTGGTATATACAGGCCCCAGCAGTGTTACAGCAGCAGCCCCAGTGGTATATACAGCAGCAGCCCCAGTGGTAGTATACAGCAGCCCCAGAGGTATATACAGCAGCCCCAGTGGTAGTATACAGCAGCAGCCCCAGTGGTAGTATACAGCAGCAGCCCCAGTGGTAGTATACAGCAGCAGCCCCAGTGGTAGTATACACGCAGCCCCAGTAGTATATACAGCCCCAGTGGTAGTATATAGCCCCAGTGGTAGTATATATACAGCCCCAGTGGTAGTATATAGCCCCAGTGGTAGTATATAGCCCCAGTGGTAGTATATAGCCCCAGTAGTAGTATACAGCCCCAGTGGTAGTATATAGCCCCAGTGGTAGTATATATACAGCCCCAGTGGTAGTATACAGCCCCAGTGGTAGTATATAGCCCCAGTGGTAGTATACAGCCCCAGTGGTAGTATATAGCCCCAGTGGTAGTATACATACAGCCCCAGTGGTAGTATATAGCCCCAGTGGTAGTATATAGCCCCAGTAGTAGTATACAGCCCCAGTGGTAGTATATAGCCCCAGTGGTAGTATACATACAGCCCCAGTGGTAGTATATAGCCCCAATGGTAGTATATAGCCCCAGTAGTAGTATACAGCCCCAGTGGTAGTATATAGCCCCAGTGGTAGTATATAGCCCCAGTGGTAGTATACATACAGCCCCAGTGGTAGTATATAGCCCCAATGGTAGTATATAGCCCCAGTAGTAGTATACAGCCCCAGTGGTTGTATATAGCCCCAGTGGTAGTATATATACAGCCCCAGTGGTAGTATATAGCCCCAGTGGTAGTATATAGCCCCAGTGGTAGTATATAGCCCCAGTAGTAGTATACAGCCCCAGTGGTAGTATATAGCCCCAGTGGTAGTATATATACAGCCCCAGTGGTAGTATATAGCCCCAGTGGTAGTATATAGCCCCAGTGGTAGTATATATACAGCCCCAGTGGTAGTATATAGCCCCAGTGGTAGTATATAGCCCCAGTGGTAGTATATAGCCCCAGTAGTAGTATACAGCCCCAGTGGTAGTATATAGCCCCAGTGGTAGTATATATACAGCCCCAGTGGTAGTATATAGCCCCAGTGGTAGTATATAGCCCCAGTGGTAGTATATAGCCCCAGTGGTAGTATACAGGGCCCCAGCAGGGCCCCCCTCATAATTTGGCGCCCCCACCTCAGTTTCTGGGCCCCCCCGCATGCAGCGCTGCACATATACATTACGTGTCTAGCAGCTGTTACCCTCCGGTGGCAGATCGCGGCTCCCGGCTCCGGGCTCCATCTTCCTCGCTGTCTTCCTGCTTTGTGACCGGCGCGATGACGTCATCGCGCCGGTCACATGACAACCAGGAAGACAGAGAGGAAGATGGAGCCCGGAGCCGGGAGCCGCGATCTGCCACCGGAGGGTAACAGCTGCTAGACACGTAATGTATATGTGCAGCGCTGCATGCGGGGGGGCCCAGAAACTGAGGTGGGGGCGCCAAACTTTGAGGGGGGCCGTATGACTCGCGTATAAGCCGAGGGGGGGACTTTTCAGCCCAATTTTTGGGCTGAAAAACTCGGCTTATACGCGAGTATATACGGTACTTGATCTTCTCCTGTGCATAACAGTATTAGAGCATCATTACAGCCAGGTCTTTACTTTACATTACAAAATTGTGCAGACAGATTCTTTTTAAATCATGTGTAGCTTGGGCTGTGTTATACAGGGCTGTAATCACTTCTCAGCACATTGATTGACAGCCTGCTCTGCACACATACGCTGCCAATCTACTGTATGTGCTGGGGTTTGATCACAAAGTGCTGACTGTGTAGTGAGAGGTGACTGTATCGGCTCCCTGCATCGTCCCAATGACTGTAAACCAGCAGCTGCAAGAAGAATATAACTTCATTTTCTCCCTATAGCAGCTTCTCGCATAAGTTAATGAGGCATGATTTATATGCTATTTACTTGCTGCACTGGCAGACACAGTTGGAAGAGGGGCCCTGTGCAAGAACATCAATTGGGCCCTTTGCAGTCCAAAATACTGCAACATTGTACCTACTTTACAGGTGATAATGGGCCCCCTCACCTCTTGGGCCCTTGTGCAGCAGCACAGGTTGCACCAATGCTATGTCTGTGTGGCACCCCTGTTGTCTAACTTTCACAAATGGTATTTTACATCTTACAATGCTATGTCTGGGAAAAATTGGAGCTCCCTCTGCTGGAAGTTTGAAGCATCCAACACAGCCTGAACTCTAACTAGGAAGCTAAGCATTGAAAAGGAGTTATTTGGGCATGTGTCTCAGTTTCTGATTGGAGGGAGGGGTTAGCTGAGTAGTAAGGCACAGGAGAGGTTCAGTCAGGAGAGAGCAGGGAGGCTGCTCTGAGGGATCAGCTGCAAAGCGGGGTACCAAGCCCTAGGCAACTTAGGCTTACAGGGCCTAGTAGCAGAAACTGGAGGCTAGTGTGTTTTATGTTCACTAGCCTCTAACGTTGGACCTCCTGGAGCGATTGTACTACATAGGATCAGGAAACAGCACCAAGCAGAACATGGATACCCACAGGATTCACACTACTAGCCTGGCTGAAGGTCATCCACATGAACCAAAAGGAAGTACAGAACAGCACAAAGGCACCTAGAAACCTACAAACTTAGAGAAGTAATTGGAAAGGCCACTATACCCACCCAGCAGAGTGGACAACGGTTCTCTCCAGGCTGGCCAGACCATTTACCTGGTGGTGCCTGTATACCGAGGACCTGCTTGAATATCTGCAGTAAATGGTAAGAGCAACAAGACTGACTCTTTGTGCCTCCTTTCTCCCCTGCACCCACCACTACTACCATCACCCTCACCACCCCCTGGGAGCCAGCCCTGGTTGGGAAAGGTTGCACAACTGCACTGCCACTCCACCTATTTCCCAGGGATCTCATGCAGTTGCAGCCATATCTGGCTGAGTATTCCAACTGACATCACAAACTATTTATTTCTATATAGTTTTTGTTTCTACATTTTTACTTTCCCTTTTCAATGAGAATCAGGACCACAGCACTGCGCATTGCCACCGTGATCCTAACTGCTGGCCCAGCTGCTGAGTACCCTACATCTGACCCTGACTTGTAGATTAACTATTTCAAGCCTTTTTGGAGGAGACTGGTTTCCTTTAAAGATAAATTATTAATGGCCTGATGTCATCACTAAAAAACTCATTTTTATCACTTAAGTCAGACATTTGTGGGCCAACTAAATTTGCCTCTGAGCTACAGGTCTGCTGATGATGAGACTGGGATTAGTAAAATTGCATGTTATAATAGTAAAACTTTTTTTCTGTGCCTGAAAAAGATTCTAATATTGGGGGAGATTTATGCATAGCCATAAAATATATTGTATGGAAATAACTGTACTTGTATTTGTCACAGCTCAAATATTTCTATTGTTGTACTATACTTTATATCTTATGTACTATCTACCAAAATGTTGCTGCAAAAAAAAGCAACTCATTATCAAATTTGCATTTTATAGCCCATTTTTACACATTTATTATTACTGTTAATAAGGTTCTAAAAGCATAATTATGTAGATATGCCACATTCTGCACTCCAGCACTACCCCTTTCCCCAAGCCTCCCCTGTCAGTAGCATCCAATTTTCTAAACTATTCACTCAACATAACTTTACTCCCAGCCTATAGGCTTTCACTATTCCAAAACCCGAGGTATAACTATAATAATAGACACAAACCGTCAGCATATGATGGATGTGACATACAAGGGTGATCTATATATGTTCATTTTCTATTTTGTGACCTACATAGCTTTACTTGATTGTTATGTAACTGAAATATTTTCCATTCACACATTTACTCAAATATTCAAAATTGCAAAGATTTCGTATATCTACATTCTTAAAATACTCAACAAAAATTGAAAGTTTAGAAAAGAATTAGAGGATTCTGAGAACCAAGATAGCATCAAAAAATTGAACTACTCTATTCCCCCTGTTACAGCGAATGCCGTACCTGTACCCCACCAATAAACTTCAGATTGGTCACAATAACACAGCAAAGGTTAATTGAAAGTACTGTTACCCTTTAAAGAGATGATGTCGCCTGGTCAAAAGTGGAGCCGTATGGCGGCTTTAAAAATAAAGAAATAAATGGATATCAGGGGAGCGACTGGAATAAAAAGAGAGGAAAAACTGGTTACTTTTGATCCTTTAAATAGAATTTTATTTAAAAGTTGAACTTTAGGCAAAACAAAATAATCTTGATATTATTTTAAACTAATTTCCTTCACATATGTTTAATTTAATTTCATTTTTACACAATAGTCCCCAATCCTTAAGGGACCTATACACTTCTATGCAACTTTACATATAACTCAAAGTGCAGAAGTTAATAGAAAATGCGTTGGAGTGTTATTAAAGCACGATATTGTTACCACATTGGATCTGTTAATTCACTTACAAACTCAGAATACTTATCATGTCATTTAAACCAAATATGTAAAATATTGGTATTTAGTAATTATTATAAACTAGATGGTGGCCCGATTCTAACACATTGGGTATTCTAGAATATAGAAATAGGGATTGCATGGGGAAGGCGGTGAGGGCTGAATAGGGAGAGACTTTGAGGAGCGGCGGGGTGAGGACGGCGAGGCAGGGGGGAGGAGGATGGAGGAAGGAGCGGCACAGGCAGGGGGAGGATGGAGGATGGAGTGGCGGAGGGGAGGAGGACAAAGGAAGGAGTAAGCGGTGGGGTGGGGGAGGATGGAGCGGCACAGACAGGGGGAGGACGAAGTGGCAGGGGGAGGACAGAGCACAGAGCGGCGGGGGAGAGGAGGATGGAGGACGAAGCGGTGGGGTGGGGGAGGCCAGAGCAGCACAGGCACAGGGAGGATGGAGGATGGAGTGGCAGAGGGGAGGGGGACAAAAGAAGGAGAAGGAAGCGGTGGGGTAGGGGGAGGATGCAGCGGCACAGGCAGGGGGAGGACAGAGCGGCAAGGGGAGGGTGGAGCACAGAGCGGCGAGGGGGAGGAGGACAGAGGATAAAGCAGCGGGGGTGGGGGAGGACGGAGCAGCACAGGCAGGGGGAGGACAGAGGATGGAGTGGCGGAGGACAAAGGAAGGAGGAGGAAGCAGTGGGGTGGGGGAGGATGAAGCGGCACAGGCAGGGGGAGACGGAGCATAGAGCGGCAGGGGGCAGGAGGACAGAGGATGAAGCGGCGGGGTGGGGGAGAATGGAGCAGCACAGGCAGAGGGAGAACGGAGGATGGAGTGGTGAAGGGAGGAGGACAAAGGAAGGAGGAGGAAGCCGTGGGGTGGGGGAGGATGGAGCGGCAGGGGGAGGACAGAGCACAGAGCGGCGGGGGAAGGAGGATGGAGGACAAAGAGGCACAGGCAGGGGGAGGAAGGAGCAGACTCACACCCACACACAGAGTCACACCTAGACACAGACTCACACCCACACACATACACACACAGACTCATACTCACAGCCACACACACACACACACACGGGCTCTCACCTCTCCATCCCCTAGCAGTCCCAGTACTGGCCCTCATGTCCCTGGGGCTGAGCGCGTTGTCCTGCAGACAGTAGGTGTGGAGGAAGTGGGCGCAGAGGCGGCGGTGTGCAGGATGATCCCGGGTGTCAGCCACCTCTTGTCAGTGGAGCAGGGCCCCGGCTGGCAGCGCGCTCCTGTTGCTCCCTACACCCTGGGAACCCTAACCCCGGCAGCCCCCGGTCCCCGGTGTCAGTGGGCGGCTCGTGGCGGGGGTTAGTGTCCATGAAGCTGTGGTGAGGCTGCGGTGGGAGTCTGCTGCGACAGCGCTAGCGGACGCCATCTTTTGTTCTGTCTCTTTCTGTGTATAGGAATCGAGCGCTAGCCTGCCAGGCGGACCATTCAGCGCTGGCGCGCAATTTCCATGGCAGACAGAGAACATTAGACGATTATATAGTAGATTACATTGATAGTTATATAATTTAATTACTTTTAGTGAAGGGCGAACTTGCTGTTTCTCCCCGTCTTCGTCTGGGTTGAAGCAAGGTAATAGTTACTAATTATACTAATTATACTTACTGGGTCTGCATAATTCTTTTCAGCTGTGCCGCGGTGCTGAGACATGTCCGGGCTTCCGGGGTGAAGTCATGTGACTGGCTCCAATAGCCAATCACATGCGGCTAGAAGATAAGGGTCGGCCCGGAAGTGATGCAGCATCACACCAGGAAGAGGGAACGCGGACCCGGTAAGTAAAGCAGAGTATTAACTATTGCCTTGCTGTAACGCAGCAAGCCGGGTCCTGAACCCGGAGAGTTCGCCCATCACTGGTTACTTTATATCATTTACTTACAGTTATATTGTTGTTTTCTCTTTTCTTACAGAGTATTTGTTCTATAAAGGAAGTTCTGGCTAATATACGTTTAAAGGCCCTGTTACACGATAGAACATCGTTAACGACATCGCTGATACGTCACGGATTTGGAGGTGTTCCAGCGACCTCATTGCGACCTCGTTGCGTGTGACTCTGCCAAGTTGTAACGATAAATCGTTGGATCTCTGATCACAGGTTTAAGAACATGTTCTCAAACTACACGATCAACGATCAGCCAACCTGGTATATTGTTGTGTTTGACACCGCGATAACAATGTTGTTTACGACTTCGCCCATTCACAGCAATGAGCAGGGATCGTTCGCTGGGTTGTGCAAACGATACCTGCTCACAACATCGTTGGTGAGTCGTCCACGATATCTAGACGTGTGACATCTCACCAACGATGTCAAAACGATGTCGGAAACGACCGGGCGCCCACGAGATTGTTGTCGACATCGTTCCAACATCGTGCCGTGTAACGGGGCCTTACAACTGGCTCAGAATGCTGCAAAAAACAAATTCTATCACTTTAGGGGTCACAAGTCAATCTAAGCTCCCTGGTCTCTCTTGACACACTGGTAATTACTACATAACCCATCACTGATCACAACAGTGAGGAACGTTGACAGTATTTTAATGTTGTGTGTTAATCAACATTGAGAATTCTTTCAAGCTGCACCAATTCTCTGGAATGCTCTACCCCAAGAAATTAGGACTATCCACAATTTATATAGTTTCAGGCACACCCTGAAAGCACATCTTTTTAGGACTACCTATCACTTTCCCTAATTTTTCATCTATAGCCTTTTCACTATTTCTCTGAACATAATTCTCTGTCAAACTCCACCAAACCCAAAAGCTCTACACAGATTGTCTGGTGACTGACTCATATATCCTCAATCTGTCCCCCATTTCTTCAAGATGGCTGGACCATAATTGTAAATAAGCACCTGTACTTTGTGTCACCTCCAGCTTATTGTAGATTGTAAGCTCTTAAGAGCAGAATCATGATTATTTTTGTTTTAATCATTGTATTTTTTTATAATTATGTTACTGATGACTGTGTATGAATCTCTGAATTATAAATATGTTGGCGCTATATAAATAAAGATGATTATTATTATTATTATTATTATTACTACTACTATTGTAGGCTGTAATTAAATACGGTAATTTTAATTCAGGTCATTCTGTCTTACTACCACTAGATGTCAGCGAAGAACACGGTCCTGCAGTTTTTCGGATGTTCTTGCTCTCTTACAGCATTCGGACCAGACCTTTTTACTCCATGGAGCACAGTTCCCTGGAATCTGCTTTCCATTATGTAATTAGTCATGAAGTAGTTTGGTAAACCACAGACATTTCTTAGATTTGGTAAAACAGAACCTGTGAATTTAAGAGCAGTGGTTGTAGAAACGCAAAGTATCTGGAGTCCAGAAGGAACAGATCGCTATTATTCCCATATGCAAAATGAATTATCTGATATAAATTCTATAATTTGTTGGATACACAAGATAACATCATAAAGAAAATCTTGTTGTAAGGTGTAAATGTGTCATTAGTATATACTTTGTATTTTATTTTACATTTCGAAGGACACATTTCACATACATAAATAATGATAATGTTAGATGATACTCACATATGGAGACCTTGACACTGCAGTATTTCACTGTAGCATCCATGTTTCTAATAACACATGTAATGAATAGCTTGCATTCACACATGCATTGGGTGGTAGTCTATACTATGTCTCTGTTTTTAATCTTATTTGCTGTATGTTTTCGATGCTGACATTTACTGCATATTCTATAATCAATTTAGTTTGGAAACATTATAGTGATACTCCCTCCTAGTTGTCCTAGTTGTTTCCACCTCACCAAATGTGTGTAAGGCGAAGTCCACACTGTGGATGGATACACTCAGAAGGTGTTCACCCAACAGTCAGGACACATTGCAAAGAAAAGTATACCATAGCCTTTCATACAGGAAAGCTCAGAGTGCTGCACTTTCCCATGCAGTTAAAGGAAAACTGTCAGGTCAAAAATAACATATGTAACTGTTATCATTTTGTAATTCCTCGCTCTAATCTTTCTTATTTATGTATTTCTTTTATTTATATTTCCCTTCTACCCTCTGTAAATGTCAAAAAACAAGATCCATTCCATCTGTCAATCAAAGTGAATTATCCATTTAGTTCTCTGCTGTCCCCTCCCCATAGGATGAATATGCATGTCACAGCACAGGAGATCAGTGGGAGGGGGGCTGCATCCTCCTCTCTACTCTTTGCAGCAAAACCAAGAGATCAGATAAACACAAGATCTCTTACAGCACAGCAGGGATTCCTTTTTACAGAAACAAATAGTCTAGATCAGATAAGGCAGACCTGTAGCTTTCTCTCTCCCTGTCCTGAATAGAACAGTAGCTCCAGAAAGTGAAGCCACCCAGCACTGAGAGCAGAGGGAGTAGGGAGGAGAGAGCTGCTGAGAGGGAGTACATAATTACATCACCGTTTATACAGCAGCCGGACTAGTCGACTCTGCTTATAATAGAGAGGACTAATCTAAGAGCTCCCTGCAGGGTGTGAAGATGCTGATAACATGGACATTTCAAAGGGTAGAATAATGATTTTACATGTTTTTAAAAGGCACTATTCAAGGGTAATATTAGTATCATACTGAAAAATGACCTGATAGTGTCCCTTTAAAGTGAATCTGTCATCAGGGTGTTGCCACCTCATCTGAGAGCAGCAGAAAGTAGGAAGTAAGACCCTGATTCCACAATGTATCAGTTAGTTTACAGGGTACAGCAGTTGAGACACAAAGTTCCAAGATGTAGCATAGCTCAGATAGCTAACCTGGCCCACACTACATTTTCCTAACTACAATGTCTATTGACAGTGAGCTACTTATCAGTGGATGGGGTGCAGTTGGATAACTTGGCACAAGACAGTTCATCTCAGCAGTGATATTGTCCTACAAGTAAACAACAGCACACAGTTTAATAAATTACCCATAGATGAAATGTATGTTCATCCCCTATATCCTGCTGTCTTCAGATAACATATCAAAAACATGCTGACAGATTCCATTTAAACAAACAGTATGCAAATGAATAGTGATCAGACAGAGGCCAAAGAAGCAGTTATAGACTCTGGTAAAAGGGGGGCTTAGGTAAATGTTACATTAAAGATTGAGAAAAGCTTTAGATATATACTGTACACTGAGTATGAAAACACATTATGCACCTAGACTAAGAGACAGCAGGGGACAGATGGAAAGTAATATTATTGCAACACAAAAGTACACAGAGTTTGTTAACTTACAAGCTATTGAAAGAAGGTAACCCAAAATATGTCTGAGACAAAATACGTTCTACAGTTATCTATCTGTCTATCTATCTGTATATTTACTAGAAAAAAACTACTAGAAAAAAATTCTCTGCAGCACTGAGCTACAACCAATGATGTACAAATGCTAACAAGCTATATGTATTTGAGAAAAAAGTTTAAAAACTTACGTTTTTTTCAAAAAACTCAAAAATCTAATGGCCCCTTTACACGCAGCTACAGGTAACAGGTTTTCCACAGGTAACTTACTGGCTGCAGTGAAATCATGGAGAGATTATTCCATTTGTACACAGCAACAAGATAGAACCATGTCTCCATGATTTCACTGCAGCCAGTAAGTTACCTGTGGAAAACCTGTTACCTGTAGCTGCGTGTAAAGTGGCCATTATTTTTTTATTTATGAAGTTCTTGGTACACACATTGGCCAATGTCTGCTTGCTCATCAACTGCGACAAAGTGACTTCAGGTCTGATGAGTCCTAACGCTGACATCCCTGCCTTCCTTGTCCAAGGTGGACAAGTAGAGTAGTAAATTCAAATTGATCTTTAAATTGATGCGTGTGACGGCACCATTAGTCTTTGGTGCTGTCATTAAGCACCTCTCATTCACAACTATCAACTGGTAACTGTCACTTTTTCCCCATTATGTAGATAGGGGCAAAATTGTTTGGTGAACTGGAACGCGCAGGGTTAAAATTTCGCCTCACAATATAGCCTATGACGCTCTCGGGGTCCAGACGTGTGACTGTGCAAAATTTTGTGGCTGTAGTTGTGACGGTGTACATACCAATCCCGACATACATACACACATTCAGCTTTATATATTAGATTAGACCAGGGCACGTCAATGCTGCTTTTATTTAATAACATACAAGGTACATATAATTTCTCACTTTATAAACCGCCGTCTAACCGCAGGCAATGTTGTAAAAAAACACCTTTTAGCTATGGCCAAGCTGTGAGGTTTAAATATTAATAACCAGAGAAGCTGAAAAAAGGAACAATGAAAGCACAAAAAGTTTAACTTAAACTGAATATATAAAACGTAACCCCTTAAACACCAGATCTGCCTGAAAAATGACCAGGTTAATGACCACCAAATATGAAATGAATCATTACTTTTTAATTCTTCTGTTGATAATTTTAGCTGTTGGAGGGCTTGATTTTTGCAGCGATGAGTTGCACTTTTGTATACCAATAATTTGGGGCATATAAAGCTTAAAGAGAACCTATCACCCCCAAGGATTTAAATCTAAATGCAACACTGAATGCAGCATGTCTGCTGCATTCAAGCAAAGGGTCCCCCATGTGTGTGTGTGTGGTGTGTACCCTGAGATAAAGCGTTATAAAAAGTAACAGCAAAAAGTCAGAAGGGCATTCCCTGTTGCTGGAGGCAGATCACTCCACGGGGGCTATTCCCAACCCCTGCCTCATGTGTGTGGATCAATCCTTGCCTGTCCCACCTCCTACTTTGACGTCAGCACCAGATTCCCACCCTGCTGTTTAATTACAGCAGGGTGGGAATCTGGTGCTGTAGCCATCTGTGCCCTGATACCCCCTCACCCCATTTCTGTGTCTCCCCTGGTCCCTTGGCCTCCACTTGGCTGTGATCGCGGCGGGTTAAGGCTGTAACAGCTCAGCGCAAGCGTGCTGGCCGGTTGCTTGGTGATGTTGTAAACTTCAGCTACGCAAATGTGGCACCCCTGCATACCGCTGGCCACAGAGTAGTACAGCAGCTAGGATGTTGAGCCATCTACCCCAAATCAAACACCAAACACGCCCCTGAATCCCTACACCTAGGACTTTATGCCAGACAAGGGAGAGGTGAGAGAGAGCTGAGTGGTGGGTGGAGCTTATAGGAGACACCTGTGGAAGGGAGAGGAGCTACAGTAGTTACCTCACGGAGAGAGTGAAAGTTAGTCAGCCTGAGTTGGAGTTGGTGCAGAGGACAGGAGTGACAGAGGAGAAAGAGAGTAACAACAAGAGAGGAAAACCGAGACCCGGTGGCCGGTGTCATCTTATGGCTAACTGGGTCCGAGGCTACTGACCCTCATAGAGACGCTAGAAGGGCTCGAGGGTGAGCACAGGTCCGGAGTTCCTGGCGAGTAAAGGGGAGGAGGAGGAACCGGACTCCTAGCTGAAACCTCTGACATAGCTGAAGAGACTGACCAGGTGTAGTGGAGAAGGAGTCCAAGGTGGAAGACCGGCTTTATGGAGACACCGAGGGACTGGGTCGACTGACAGGGTACTGCCCCTTCAAAAGTGGTTGGCTGCTATACGCCCTGGCCACAGATCACATGCCTGCGATGAAAAAAATACAAGAGAAGTGTTCACTGATTTTTATGTAATTTGGTGTGCTGATTACGAAAATGACCTCCATTTTTTTCCATCATGTAAGGATTTTTTGTAAAACCAAGATTGATATTTTTGCTAAAATCCTATTTAAAAAGGAACTCTGTTGAACAATTGTACATGTAATAACTGGCAACAGTGGTTTGTATCCATTTAAATTTATGTATAAATATACAGAGCCCCCCTGCTGGCACACGGCCCCCATCGGTATACAGAGGCCCCCTGCCTCCGCATTGATCTCACCCTACGATGTCCACAGGCACCCGGGTTCCTCCGTCCACTCTCCTCGCTGTATGCCGGCGGGTTCCACATGTGACTGCTGGGCGCAGTGATGACGTCATCCCTGCTGCGCCGCTCTCAGCAAACCTGGCATACAGCGAGGAGAGTGGACAGAGGACCCTGGGTGCCTCAGATCAATGCGGAGGCAGGGGGCCTATGTATACCAATGGGGGGGCCGTGTGCCAGCAGGGGTGCCTCTGTATATTTATACATAAATTTAAATGGATAAAAACCACTGTTGCCAGATATTACATGTACAATTGTTCAACAGAATTCCTTTTTAAATAGGATTTTAGCAAAAATATCGATCTTGGTTTTACAAAAAATCCTTAAGTGGTGGAAAAAAATGGATGTCATCTTCGTAATCAGCACACCAAATTACATAAAAATCAGTGAAAACTTCTCTTGTATTTTTCAAAAAATTCTATTTTGCAGGGTTGTGATTCGGTGAGGTGAAGGGTCTTTATGCCCGGAACCGAACAGACTGTCACACCAAAGGAAAGGCCTCACATAGGACTAGGGATCCAATGGGAGGATGCCCAGGAAAGTCCACGACTATTAGCCCGGAGGTAGTGAGCAGTCCTAAAGAGACCCGAAAGGAATTAAGAAAGGGGCTGCTTTTGGTGATCCATCTCAGCTGCTGACAGGCTACCAGTACCGCTCACTGCAGAGAAAACTGAGACTGCGTAAAACAAGAGCAAAAGCAGTGAGTAAAGTACCCATTTGAACTTGAAACTTGTGTGAGAGTTTACTTGAACGTCCATGGTTACAAATACCAGCATCTGAGAGGTTGCAAAGATGAGAGATCCGAAGCGCATCTGTGAAAAGTTGCACCCCCAGAGTCACCTCACAACCACCCCACAACAGACTATTATCACCGGCCAAGGGGATAAACCATCTCTGCCCATGGAGGGCTCATCACCTTGCTGCGCCACACCACCATCCCCTAGAGCTGAGACAAGCAGCGGCAGTCACATCTAGCCGCGCATACCACGGGTGGGGTCACTGACAAACTTTAACTTTATTTTTACCCCTTTTTACATTTTTCCCCTTTTAATTGCAGTCCCTCCAGGGCAACGGAACTGGTCCATGGCCACTACCGTGACATTCCCCTGTGACCAGAAAAGCAGGGACCAGTCCCAAGTAACCCACGGCCCTGCTGCGCGATGCACAAACTACGTAGCGAGATTCACATAGCTAAAAGCGTACGTTGCAGCCGAATGTACGCTGTTTTACTAACAGTAGCTGCTGCGGCTCAGCGCGGAGCCGAGCTGTTGCACCCGAACCCCGCCACAATCACAGCCAAGGGGGGGCCAAGGGACCAGGGAAGACACAGCAATGGGGTGAGGAGTATCAGGGCACAGATGGCTGCAGCACCAGATTCCCACCCTGCCGTAATTATACAGCGTAACAAGGAGCAGGGTGGGAATATGGTGCTGACGTCAGAGCAGGAGGCAGGACAAGCAAGGATTCATCCACACACATGAAGCAGGGGGTGGGAATAGCCCCCGTGAAGTGATCTGCCTTCAGCAACAGGGAATGCCCTCCTGACTTTTTGCAGTTACTTTTTATAACGCTTTATCTCAGGGTACACACCACGCACACACATGGGGGACCCCTTGCCTTAATGCAGCAGACATGCTGCATCCAGTGTTGCATTTAGATTGAAATCCTTGGCGGTGATAGGTTCTCTTTAAGCTTTATATGCCCCAAAATATTGGTATACAAAAGTGCAACTCATCGCTGCAAAAATCAAGCCCTCCAACAGATACAATTTTCAACAGAAGAATTAAAAAGTAATGGTTCATTTCATATGCAAAGATGAAAAATAATTTCGATTGAAATCCTTGGGGGGAGGGGGTGACAGCTCCTCTTTAATGATTTACTTTTATTATTCTTTTTTGGAGGGGAGAGGGAGAAATGAGTAAAGAAACCAGTGATTTCGCTATTGTTATTTGTACCTTTTTCATATTTACTGTGCAGTAAAAATGCTTGATACCGGTTGCCATAAATGCAACTATACCTAGCAAATAAGGTTTTTTTTATGGAAAAAACATGATTTTTCTGTTGCCGTAATCCGGGACGTATACCGTAATTATTTTTAAATTTCTATCAAATGCATCTTTTTAAGGGCTCTTTTAACTGTATTGGTACCTTTACACGCGGCAACATTTCTAGGGTGTCCACAGGTAACTTACTGGCTGCAGTGAAATCATGGAGACATGATTCCATTTGTACACAGCAACAAGATAGAACCTTGTCTCCATGATTTCACTGCAACCAGTAAGTTACCTGTGGACACCCTAGAAATGTTGCCGCGTGTAAAGGTACCTTATCAGTTATAGTCTTTATTGGGACCATTTTAGTTTACATACAATTTATGGAATAATTTTTTTCATTTTCTTTGGGGAGGGGGAAGTTGGGGTGGATTTAGTGTAGAGAGAGACACAAACACTCCTAAGGCTGGCTTCACACTGCAGTTTTTTCACTGATCAGTGTCCCTCCAGTTTGTGTGCCAAAACCAGGAGAGGAACTTGCTGAGAAAAAGTATAATTGAAAGATTGACACTTATTCTGAGTTTTGGAGACACTCCTGGTTTTGGCAGACAAACTGGATGGATACTGATCAGTGAAAAAACTGCAGTGTGAAGCCAGCCTTAGGGGTATGTGCTCACAGTCCGGAGGAGCTGCGTGTTGGACGCAGCTCCTCCAGACCTTAGTGAATCCATGGGTGGCCGCAGGAAGACCGTCGCCGCTCTGTACTCACCATGTGCAGTGGGTGCAGGGAGGCTTCTCCCTGCAGTCACCTGATCGGAGCCGCTTACGACTCTGCAGCATGGAATGAACATGCTGCGGAGGTGCGTAATACTGGCAACCCGCACCACAGCTGTCACAACGCTGTGGTCGGGTTAAGCATAGTGAGCATGGGATTTCTACAAATATAAAGTATAAAGAGTATTCAAAAGCATTACAGCCTGTATTACAGATACCAATGACAGGCTTGGGAGCCATTATTAGGGCAGGTGCCATGTTTATCTTTGGACATCCCATGATTGCATTGCAAAGGCTGATACGCTGAAACAGTGAACCTCCTTCCTCTGTCAAACACGTTAAATGGTGAAACATCTGGCATCTGTGGTCAAGAACCACACATTAGATAGCTGTCAGAAAAATAATTGCCTGACTCCACCATATATAGCAATCCTTGCATATATCTGTGTTCCCTATGAGAGAGATGCTTGCAGACGTCTCTGGCAGCGGGTGATCTTCAGGGAGATCAAAAGAATCAGCTCTTAGGGTACTGTCACACCTGGTGACATCGCCGCCGATTACATAGGCGACGGAGGGGCGTGGCCTATCAGCGGCAACAGTGCCGCTGCGTCGCCTAATGTAAAGGGGCGATGTTGGCAGTAAATATCACCTCTGAGTGGTCGCCTGGTTTCTCAACAGTGCTCTGAAACCAGGCGAGCACTCTGGGGCGATGTGTACACATCGCCCCATGTAATATGCCGATCAGCGATCTTACAGGCGATGGGAGCCATAGGCTCCCATGTTGCAGCATCACCGCTGGGGTTTGTAGACACCCCGGTGGCGATGCCGCCTGTAGCATCACCGGTGCGTCACCGGAGGTATCGCCGCATATAAACATGCGACGGCAACACTGGCGGGGCGCCAAAAACGTGCGCGCCCCCGAGCGTTGCCGGTGATATCTCCGGCGATGTCACCAGGTGTGACGCTACCCTTAGAATTCCAGTATTATAAAATGTGTATAATGCTATGCCACACATATTAATACACATTTGATTGCATTCCACACAATACATTACATACAAAGACACATGGCACAATACACAATACAACATAACAGTGCATTTGAAGGAATGCAACTAAACTACCAGTGCACCTCCTTACATTACTATATACAAGAATTAAGTGAGTTTCATTGTGAGGGCACAATTATGAATCGCCCCTGGCGGGGACCGTGGGGTACTCGAAATCGGGCCCTCTCCTTGTCGTCTGGGGCTGCGGGATGTCACGGTGGCGTGACCCGGTGGGTGATCCCCTCGTTGGGGCAATCAGTTAAAAGGGGAATTGGAAAAATGGATTAAAATAAAATAAAACAAATCAAAGAGTGTCGTGATGCCACCTGTGGAATCCGGCCAGGATAGCCGCTGCTGCATTCGGGACCTCTGGGGATGATGGGAGTAGCATCAAGGATGGTTTTAGCTCCCACGGGAAGAGCAGGTCCCCAACCGTAAAGTCTGTGGATGTGATAATTCGTTGGGGGTGCAGGGTTCAGCGTATGGAATAACTGATAGACACAGGGGTAGCAGCTCCTTTACCTTTACTGAAGTGAGGAGCAGGTTATCCAGGGCATAGTTCACAAGTGGTGTTAAGGGTCCGGAGCCTGGAAGCAAGTTCAGCTTTTCCACGCTTGGCAAGTTCTGAGGCCTCCTTGCTGTGCTACTCCCTGTGGGCCCTGGCTGCTTGAAGCTGTACTACGACCCTCTCCTCTCAGTCTTTCTTGGCCGTGTGACAGGCAGCTTGAGCCCTTTTTGTGTTATTCTCCTTCACTGTGTCTCCTGAGCTCTATTAAGTGGCTGTGTCTCCTGGCCTATTTGTTGGGCGAGCAACTTGGAATTACCCACTCTCCGGTGTTGGTTGCTGGGCTTAAAGTCCCTTGCTACGTCGGACTACGTCGGTGATGTGGCAAGCTCGCTCTGCTCCACTCCCCACACCTGTTCTCCACTCCCCTCAGACCCTCACCTTGGGTCCCTCACACTAGCTAGTTAGTTTCTTCGGACGGGCCTAGCACGGCTCCCGACCGTAGTATGTCTTCTACATTACTCCTAGGAACTGAACTGCCCGACCCCACCCCCAGACCAGAATTTATAGGGGACCTGCCCTTAACTCAAGCACCCCCTTCTGGCCTGGAGTTAGGAAGGTGTTGTGCGTGTGTTTCACCTGTGGAGGGTACCTTTCCTTGCTTCCAAGCTTAATATTGTGGTATCCGGACCATGGGGTGCCACACATACATGTCAGAAGGTGTCATATCTCTTAAAACACCTTAGCCTACTTCATTGTTCTGTAAGAGGGGTATAGGATAAGATTACTCCCCTCTAATGAATTGATGGAAAGCATGCATGCAAATCATATGCAAATTATTACATCTGTAAGGTAGCGGTTAGGATCGGCACGACGAAAGGCAGTGACCCAACTGTTCACACAACACACAGTTTAATGGTACAGTTCAGGTATATTACAGACCTCCAGGTTCCGGGGCGCAGCCGGTACAACTCTGTTCATCCAACACACACAGTTCCTCTGTATCTAGGACAGGCTCTGTCCGGGCCGGGTCCACTGGTGAGGGCCAGGTCCTCACTGCTAGGCTGTGTTATCAGCACACAACCACTCTCCCTCTGCACCGTTCGCTCACTAGTCTCATGAACGTCCTCTCTGAGAGAGCTCCCAGGCTGTGTTAGCTTCACACAGCAGTTCCTCCTGTTCTGCCCCACTCCTCAGCCCAGGGCAGCTCATATCATCTCCTATCCCATCACAGGTGAGCGTGAGTGCTTTCAATCAGCACTCAGCTCAGATCTCACTACTGTTAACCCTGTGAGTGCTGCCACAGAGCAAAAGATACAATCCCCCATATGCTATACACCGGTCAGGGGACACATCGGGGTCGCATCACCACATACCTCCCCCCTCTGTTCAAGCCCGTGAGACTGAACACAAGCCCACGATCCGGGGCCTCGAGACAGGGCCTCCCCGTCCTCGGGGCCCACCGGTCGAGGGGACTGTCGACCAGGGCCGTCTGCGTCTGACACGCGGTCCCGTACTGGCACCAACTGTTTCCTTGTGTACCAAGACCAATCGGACCCAGTCACTCTATGTCTCAGAGGCATATCTGTGGAGGTCTCCCCCTCCCCCAACAGCCAGTGTGGTAGCGCGGTCCACCTATCCCTTTGGCTATGTGAAGTCCTGACGCTATGTCATCTGCTACACGATTGGGCAGGTCATCTGAATCCCGTAGCCCTAAGTCCACAGTGGAGTCATTGTCTGTCCCGTGAGTACATCTACGGGTCTTGGGATGTTGTGGTTGGCGCTTCTGCACCTGTATGCGGGGGTTGTACGCTCTGAAACCTCCTGCCTTTACCTCTAGGGAACACCTATCGGGATTACACTCTTTCCCTATAGTGGTGACCCCTATGGCAGGTGTCCCAGAGTCGGGATCTTTGGGCTCAGGGTCAAGACCATTTACTACCTGAGGATTAGTTTGCCTCTCCCACAGAGTCCAGAACAGAGGAAAATCCCTCCCCAAAATCATATCGAAAGGCAGTGTCTTCACCACCCCCACTTCATGTCGAACCCGTCCGGACAGGGTAGTGATAGTGACCCTCCTTGTCGGATACCTACGGTGGTCCCCATGGACCCCAAGCACTCGCACCGTACAGCCGGTGGGTTGGAATCCAGAGGCCAAGGAGGCACACACAAGGGTCACACCAGTCCCGGTGTCCAACAGGGCCGTAGCCTCATATCCATTGAGCCGAACCTGGCACAAAGCACTCCTTTTACCCCCAGTCCCATAGCGTCCTGCCCTGGCAGATTGGGCGAACATGGACATCCGGCGGGTATACTCACAGTCCATGGACTCCGTGTTGAGGGGACACTGCCCCATTGCGTGTCCTGACTCCTCTCGGAGTCTAGTTCCTCCACCCCTTTCCCGGGTTCTCTCTACTTCCCACCCACACTTTGCTACTTCCGCCACCCCTTGCCCGACATAAAGTGACTTGGGCTCAGAGTCGGAGTGTGTGTGTGTGGGTGTTTTTGTAAGCTGACCATCTTACCTATCCCAACTGCAGTTCACCCTGTGGCCACCTGGTCGCAGGGGTGTCACACTGACATCTTTGTTTCCGGACACCTTCTTTTTCTATTTATCTCAACTAAAATGTCCACTATTGTACTCAGTTTTACAGGATTGATATAAATCAGTATAAGGCTACGTTCACACATTGCGTATTATTTGCGCTTTTTTGCGCGCGTATTTCCCCCCAAAGCGGACCTGCGTCTGCGTGTCACAGCAAAGTGAATGCACTTTCACTTTTGCTGTTCACACACAGCGCAATTTTCGGCCGCGCTTTTATGGGAGAAAGCGCGCGCGTAAAAAGAATGAACATGTCAATTCTTTCCGTCTTTTTACGTGCGCGTTCTCCCATAGGCCCCATTTTAACCCCTGGAATTACGCATCGCCGTTCAGACGATGCGCATTCCAGAGCGGGGCAAGGGGTATGTGCAGGAAATGAGGTCACACGGGAACAGCCCCAGGGAAAACAGGAACAGGAAATCCCACCATTTTGGGATTCCTGCTTTCCCGTGGCTGTCCCTGTGTGACCGAGTGTCTGGGCATGATGGCGGCGCCTGTGTTCAATAGGATGACTATTGATGTGGAGCGCCTCATTGACATGGTAAGTATGTGTGTGTACTATGTGTATGTGTGTCCTGTCTGTGTATGTGTGTCCTGTCTGTGTATGTGTGTCCTGTCTGTGTATGTGTGTCCTGTCTGTGTATGTGTGTCCTGTCTGTGTATGTGTGTCCTGTCTGTGTCGTGTGTGTGTGAGTGAGTGCCCCTTCATACTCACCGCTCCTCAGGAAGGCGTCCGGTCCTCCTCGCGGCTTCCAGCATCTGCCGGTGAAGCGATCGGCTGACCGGCTCGTGATGTACGAGACTGTCAGCTGACAGATCGCTTCACCGGCACTTGCACAGGACAATGGGGGCTTGCAGAGGACTATGGGGGCTTGCAGAGGACAATGGGGGCTTGCAGAGGACTATGGGGGCTTGCACAGGACAATGGGGGCTTGCACAGGACAATGGGGGCTTGCACAGGACAATGGGGGCTTGCACAGGACAATGGGGGCTTGCAGAGGACAATGGGGGCTTGCACAGGACAATGGGGGCTTGCAGAGGACAATGGGGGCTTGCACAGGACAATGGGGGCTTGCACAGGACAATGGGGGCTTGCAGAGGACAATGGGGGCTTGCAGAGGACAATGGGGGCTTGCAGAGGACAATGGGGGCTTGCAGAGGACAATGGGGGCTTGCACAGGACAATGGGGGCTTGCACAGGACAATGGGGGCTTGCACAGGACAATGGGGGCTTGCAGAGGACAATGGGGGCTTGCACAGGACAATGGGGGCTTGCACAGGACAATGGGGGCTTGCACAGGACAATGGGGGCTTGCAGAGGACAATGGGGGCTTGCAGAGGACAATGGGGGCTTGCAGAGGACAATGGGGGCTTGCAGAGGACAATGGGGGCTTGCACAGGACAATGGGGGCTTGCAGAGGACAATGGGGGCTTGCAGAGGACAATGGGGGCTTGCACAGGACAATGGGGGCTTTCACAGGACAATGGGGGCTTGCACAGGACAATGGGGGCTTGCACAGGACAATGGGGGCTTGCAAAGGACAATTGAGCCACCGTATACTGTGCTAACCACTGTTGCACCGTATACAGCGCTAACCACTGTTGCACCATATACAGCGCTAACCACTGAGCCACCGTATACAGCGCTAACCACTGAGCCACCGTATACAGCGCTAACCACTGAGCCACCGTATACAGCGCTAACCACTGAGCCACCGTATACAGCGCTAACCACTGAGCCACCGTATACAGCGCTAACCACTGAGCCACCGTATACAGCGCTAACCACTGAGCCACCGTATACAGCGCTAACCACTGAGCCACCGTATACAGCGCTAACCACTGAGCCACCATATACAGCGCTAACCACTGAGCCACCATACAGCGCTAACCACTGAGCCACCATATACAGCGCTAACCACTGAGCCACCATACAGCGCTAACCACTGAGCCACCATATACAGTGCTAACCACTGAGCCACCATATACAGTGCTAACCACTGAGCCACCATACAGTACTAACAACTGAGCCACCATATACAGTGCTAACCACTGAGCCACCATATACAGTGCTAACCACTGAGCCACCATTTACTCCATATAAATCTTGCAACAACAGTGTAGTTTCTGGAGAGAGGACTGTACTATTCAGCGGCTATTTATACGGCACCTGTTAATTTCACCGCACCCCCGATGCAATAGCATCGGGCCTATTTCTATTTTTTTTAACCCCTTCGCGACCCTTGGCCCACCGTTTGGCCCATGAAAAACAGTCCATTCCCGACCCATGGCCCAGGGGGTGGGCCATGGAATGATCGTGCTCCTGCAGGCCGAGTGAGGGTGTCACTGACCTGTCACTCGGCCTACAGGTACATGTGGAGTTGAACAACACCCCAGGGGGGATCTATTTGTAGGAAGTGATCTGACAGATCCAGCACAGTGATCCACAGTGACCATTATTCGATCACTGTGGATCACTGTGCTGGACCTGTCAGATCACTTTCTACAGCTGGATCCTGAGGATCCAGCTGCAGGAAATGATCTGACAGCTCCAGCACTGTGATCCACAGTGACCATTATGTGATCACTGTGCTGGAGCTGTCAGATCACTTTCTGAGGATCCAGCTGCAGAAAGCAATCTGACAGCCCGGGCGCACTGATGCACATAGTGGGTCACTGCGCCCAGGCTCTTAGATCGCTGCTCTGCAGCTCGATCTGCCTGCATGGGCATCGAGCTGCATAAAAAGATCTGACAGCCCAGGCGCAGTGATGCACATAGTGCGTCAATGCGCCTGGGGTTTCAGATCACTTTCTGCAGCTCAATCACCATGCTGGCGGATCGGGCTCCAGAGTAGCGATCTGAAAGCAAAGGCGATTGAGCGTCGTGGGACCTTCGTTGTGGACTACGTCGGATCTTTTTATAATAAAGATGGAGTCCGAATTGTGTCTGTTTTTTTTTCTAATAAAAAGATTTTTCTATGTGTGTATTTATTGACTATTTACCATACTAGAGATTCCTAATGGCGGGTCTAAGATTGGCCCTATATTATGAATCTCGGGCTTAGTGCCACCTGCCAATAAAAAGCTGGCATTAACCCCTTTATTACCCAGTTAGCCACCGCCACCAGGGCAACTGGAAGAGCGTGGGTACAGCGCCAGAAAATGGCGCTTCAATGAATGTGCCATTTTCTGGGGCGGCTGCGGGCTGCAATTCGCAGCATGGGGGGCCCAGAACGCTTGGGCCTCTCTATGCTGAGGATTCCAGCCCCCAGCTGCCTAGTTGTACCTGGCTGGGCCAAAAATATGGCGGAGCCCTATGTCATTTTTTTTTTCTAGAATTAGTTCTAGAAATAAAAAAATGGGCTTTGCTGTATTTTTGGTTGCAGCCAGGTACAACGAGGCAGCTGGGGGTTGCTGGCAGTCTGTAGCTGCCAAGTTGTACCTGGCTGGACCAAAAATATGGCGGAGCCCCATGTCATTTTTTTTTCTAGAATTCTAGAAATAAAAAAAAAAAATGGGCTTCGCTGTATTTTTGGTTGCAGCCAGGTACAACGAGGCAGCTGGGGGTTGCTGGCAGTCTGTAGCTGCCAAGTTGTACCTGGCTGGACCAAAAATATGGCGGAGCCCCATGTCATTTTTTTTCTAGAATTAGTTCTAGAAATAAAAAAAAAAGTCCTTCGTTGTATTTTTGGTAGCCAGCCAGGTACAACTTGGCAGCTGGCTGACTGGAATCCTCAGCGTGGAGAGACCCAAATGTTGTGGGTCCCCACGCTGCAAATTGCAACCCACAGCCACCCAAGAAAATAGCGCATTCATTAGAGGCGGCATTTTCTGGTGCTGCAACCCAACTCTTCCAGTTGCCCTTGTGCTGGTGGTACATGGGTTCTCCATACACGACATGGTGTCAGCTAACAATTTCAATGGAAGATTAGCTCCAATTGTTAGCGGAAACCTTGTTGCGTATGGAGAGCCACTCCCTGTGTGCCTGAACATTGGAGCTCCCCACAAGTGACCCCATTTTGGAAACTAGACCCCCTAAGGAACTTATCTAGATGCATAGTGAGCACTTTGTTTCCCCAGGTGCTTCATAAATTGATCCATAATAAGGAATAAGTACGTTTTTATTTTCACAAAAATTTATTTTTTCATTTTTACGGATCAATTTGTGAAGCATCTGGGGGTTCAAAGTGCTCAATATGGATCTAGATATGTTTCTTTGGGGGTCTAGTTTCCAAAATGGGGTCACTTATGGGGGAGCTCCAATGTGGAGACACACGGGGACCCTCCAAACGCGACATGGTGTCCGCTAACAATTTGAATGGAAAATGAGCTCAAATTGTTAGCGGACACCATGTTTGGAGGGTCCCTGTGTGTCTCCACATTGGAGCTCCCCCACAAAGGGAGGCTGAGGAGGACATGGAGGAGACGAGACCAGGGAGGAGAGGAGGCCACTGTACAGTGCTAACCACTGAGCCACTGTATACAGTGCTAACCACTGAGCCACCATATACAGTGCTAACCACTGAGCCACCGTATACAGTGCTAACCACTGAGCCACCATATACAGTGCTAACCACTGAGCCACCATATACAGTGCTAACCACTGAGCCACCATATACAGTGCTAACCACTGAGCCGCTATATACAGTGCTAACCACTGAGCCACCGTATACAGTACTAACCACTGAGCCACCATATACAGTGCTAACCACTGAGCCACCATATACACTGCTAACCACTGACCCACCATATACAGTGCTAACCACTGAGCCACCATATACAGTGCTAACCACTGAGCCACCGTATACAGTGCTAACCACTGAGCCACCATATACACTGCTAACCACTGACCCACCATATACAGTGCTAACCACTGAGCCACCGTATACAGTGCTAACCACTGAGCCACCGTATACAGTGCTAACCACTGAGCCTTCATATACAGTGCTAACCACTGAGCCACCATATACAGTGCTAACCACTGAGCCACCATATACAGTGCTAACCACTGAGCCACCATATACACTGCTAACCACTGAGCCACCATATACAGTGCTAACCACTGAGCCACCATATACAGTGCTAACCACTGAGCCACCATATACAGTGCTAACCACTGAGCCACCGTATAGCGATTACCACTGAGCCACCATATACAGTGCTAACCACTGAGCCACCATATACAGTGCTAACCACTGAGCCACCATATACACTGCTAACCACTGAGCCACCATATACAGTGCTAACCACTGAGCCACCATATACAGTGCTAACCACTGAGCCACCGTATACAGTGCTAACCACTGAGCCACCATATACACTGCTAACCACTGACCCACCATATACAGTGCTAACCACTGAGCCACCATATACAGTGCTAACCACTGAGCCACCGTATACAGTGCTAACCACTGAGCCTTCATATACAGTGCTAACCACTGAGCCACCATATACAGTGCTAATCACTGAGCCACCATATACAGTGCTAACCACTGAGCCACCATATACAGTGCTAACCACTGAGCCATCATACAGTGCTAACCACTGAGCCACCATATACAGTGCTAACCACTGAGCCATATACAGTGCTAACCACTGAGCCACCATATACAGTGCTAACCACTGAGCCACCATATACAGTGCTAACCACTGAGCCACCATATACAGTGCTAACCACTGAGCCACCATATACAGTGCTAACCACTGAGCCACCATATACAGTGCTAACCACTGAGCCTTCATATACAGTGCTAACCACTGACCCACCATATACAGTGCTAACCACTGACCCACCATATACAGTGCTAACCACTGACCCACCATATACACTGCTTGGGTTACCCTTGCTGGACATAGAAAATGCAGCATGTAGATTGTCTATTCTCTAGTTCACTTTTCAATGGAGAATGTAATAATGGAAAAGAAAGGAAATTACATCACAAGGCTTTTTTTTTTCTTTTTTTTTTTCAACAAACTTCATTTCTATGTGTTTGCAGTACACATGCAGAAAAAAACGCGTCCGTAAAAAAACGCATCAAAAAACGCATGTGTGTGAACACACATGCGTTTTTTTTACGCGCGTAAAAAAACGCGCGTATTTCTTTAGAAAACTGCATGCGTAAAAATACGCGACAAAATACGCGATGTGTGAACGTAGCCTAAACCAGATTTATGGCTGCTAATTTTAAAAATTTACTATGTGGGGTGGGTGGGGGGGACGGGGTAACGCCGTTTTGCCGTTCGCTTCAGGCAACAGAGAAGCTAGGTTCACCCCTGAAAGTAGTGAGGAGATTGCTGCACACAGCAGTGCTAAAGTTCAGTGCAGTAAGGAGCCTCAGCCCAGATTGGGGTGAATGATAAGAAGGAACACCATTTATAAAGTTAATAATGACTGCTTTTTCCTCTGAGGATAAGTTGTTGACTATCACTTGTGTATAATCCTAAAAGGAGTTTTCCAGTCTTAGGGCTCGGACACACTCTCCTAGTTACATGTGAGTCTGTCGGACGAGACTCGGAACAGGTTGGAGCAGTGACCCTGGACAGCGAATGCGATGCTGCACAGACACACAAGCAGCTGTCATTCCCCGTCCAGAGACAGAGAAGCCATTCAGGGTCAATGCTCCATCCTGTTCCGAGTCTCGTCCATCAAACTCGGATGTAACTCGGAGAGTGTGTCCAAACCTTTATCTCATATTCAGAAATGGGTAAAATTGGTGTTTCTAAAAATAACCAGATTTGCTATTTACCACCATTGTTTTTTTTTATAAAGAACCAAAGGATTTTTAATCTTATTGTTTATTGCTTGATGTCTAGGTTTGGTAGCTGCCAAGGTAGATTGGCTGATTGGTGGATCAATCTGATATGTATGAATTACCAAAAGTATAGGTTATTAATATCTCAAGCCCTAAAATCCATTGAGGTTGTCCTCACTTTACACAATCACCATTTTTAAAAAACTGAATGGGAATCTTGGACATTTTTCAATTTCTAAAATGGACCAGTTACACGTATTTCTCACCTTTTTTTTTGCACATATTAGGATTATGCAAAACAAGCTACATTATTATAGTTCAGTACTGGATACATAGTAAATGTCAGTAGATGTCTGCAACATAACAATTAAATTTTACTGTTTCCTGATCATTTTAAACTCTGGCATCTATTAAATGTGTGCAGGTAACATTTACAATACACAGGTAAGCCTCGTAAAACAAACTATAGAGAAGGTGACAAAGTTATCCTCTGGCACCAACTACGTAATGGCCACTTTACACGCGGCAACAGGAAGATAGAAACCGGCAGGTGTCGGAGACAATTGTACCTTTTACCTTCAAAACACCTAGAAGTGGCTGTGTGTAATTCAGGTATCTGCAAGGTGTTTTGAAGGTAAAAGGTACAATTGTCTCCGACACCTGCCGTTTTCTATCTTCCTGTTGCCGCGTGTAAAGTGGCCATAACAGCTATGTTCACTTAGCTTATCTATCTAGTTTGTTGAGATTTTGGGTAGTTATGTGCAATATTACAACATTAAACATTTATTTTAATGAATATTTTTTCACCCATTGCATACTGGCGATGTAGTGATACTTAGGGCTCATACAGACGTCCAATTTTTTCATATGAGTGCTACCTGTGGTTTTCACAGATGGCATTTGTACCTGTGATAGCTTAGTCACATGTCCGTGATTTTTTATGGTCCCTGTGATCTGTGGAAAATTGACAAGATGTGTCTAAAGGTACTGTTACTAGCTTCAATATCGTTTAGATATCACCAACGATCGTGGGCGCGCGGTCGTTAGGACATCTTTTTGCGATCGTTGGTGAGATGTCACACGTCTAGATATAGATGTAGCGAGCAGCTATCATTTGCACAACCCAGCGAACGATACTTGCTCACTGTTGTGAATAGGAGAAGTCGTTAACGACATCGTTATTGTGATGTTACACACAGCGATGCAGCAGGTTGGCTGAACGGTGAACGTCTGATTTCAGAACATGTTCTCAAATCTGCGATCAGCAATCCAACGATTTATCGTAGTCGTATCTCGGTGTTTCATGCAACGACGTCCTAACGATGTCGTTTGAACGACTCCAAACCTGTGTCGTTTCAGTGATATCATTCACGATCTTGTACTGTGTAACAGGGCCTTTATTTTGACCCATGGGTTGGCTGAAAAGTTCCCATGCAAGTCTTTAGGTCAGTGAAAAAATCAGACCACACTCGGATAATGTCATCCCATTTCATGGATTATCAAAATGTAGAAAAACTTTTTTTTGTCTATGAACTGTTGGCACTTGAACCAGACTGGTCAAACTATGATCCAAAAATTGGTTCATGTTCCTATACATGGAAAATACTGACATGTGAATGAGGCCTTGGTCTTCATATAGACATACAGGTGCATCTCAATGAGTTAGAATATCATGAAAAGGTTAATTTAGTTAAAGAATTCATATATATATATATATATATATATGCATGTATGTATATATATATATACTAGATGGCGGCCCGATTCTAAAGAATCGGGTAGTCTAGAATCCATATATAGTTTATTTACTAATAGTTACGGGAGTGCGGTGAAATGAATTGTGTGTATACAGGTGGCTCAGTGGGTAGCAGAGTATACGGTGGCTCAGTGGTTAGCAGTGAGTGCGGTGGCTCAGTGGTTAGCAGTGAGTGCGGTGGCTCAGTGGTTAGCAGTGAGTGCGGTGGCTCAGTGGTTAGCAGTGAGTGCGGTGAGATTGGTCAGCGCAGCGACGTGGGCAGAGTGGTCAGCGCAGAGGACAGGGGGCAGAGGTGGCTGGGCAGAGGACAGGGGGCAGAGGCGGCTGGGCAGAGGACAGGGGGCAGAGGCGGCTGGGCAGAGGACAGGGGGCAGAGGCGGCTGGGCAGAGGACAGGGGGGCAGGCGGCTGGGCAGAGGACAGGGGGCAGAGGACGCAGAGGACAGGGGGCAGAGGACGCAGAGGACAGGGGGCAGAGGACGCAGAGGACAGGGGGCAGAGGACAGGGGGCAGAGGACGCAGAGGGGGCAGAGGACGCAGAGGGGGCAGAGGACGCAGAGGGGGCAGAGGACGCAGAGGGGGCAGAGGACGCAGAGGGGGCAGAGGACGCAGAGGGGGCAGAGGACGCAGAGGTGGCAGAGGACGCAGAGGGGGCAGAGGACGCAGAGGTGGCAGAGGTGGCAGAGGACGCAGAGGGGGCAGAGGACGCAGAGGGGGCAGAGGACGCAGAGGGGGCAGAGGACGCAGAGGGGGCAGAGGACGCAGAGGGGGCAGAGGGGGCAGAGGACGCAGAGGGGGCAGAGGACGCAGAGGACAGGGGGCAAGAGGAGGAGGAAGGGGCAGAGGACGCAGAGGACAGGGGGCAGAGGAGGCAGAGGACAGGGGGCAGAGGAGGCAGAGGGCAGAGGAGGCAGAGGACAGGGGGCAGAGGAGGCAGAGGACAGGGGGCAGAGGAGGCAGAGGACAGGGGGCAGAGGAGGCAGAGGACAGGGGGCAGAGGAGGCAGAGGACAGGGGGCAGAGGAGGCAGAGGACAGGGGGCAGAGGAGGCAGAGGACAGGGGGGGCAGAGGAACAGGGGGCAGAGGACAGGGCAGAGGATACACAGAGGAGGCAGAGGACACAGAGGGGGCAGAGGACAGGGGGCAGAGGACAGGGGGCAGAGGACAGGGGGCAGAGGACAGGGGGCAGAGGACAGGGGGCAGAGGACAGGGGGCAGAGGACGCAGAGGGGGCAGAGGACGCAGAGGACACACAAGGGGGCAGAGGAGAGGGGGCAGAGGACACAGAGGGGGCAGAGGACGCAGAGGACAGGGGGCAGATGACAGGGGGCAGATGACAGGGGGCAGATGACAGGGGGCAGATGACAGGGGGCAGATGAGAGGGGGCAGATGAGAGGGGGCAGATGAGAGGGGGCAGAGGACAGGGGGCAGAGGACACAGAGAGGGCAGAGGACGCAGAGGACACAGAGGGGGCAGAGGACGCAGAGGGGGCAGGGGAGGCAGAGGACACAGAGGGGGCAGAGGACGCAGAGGACAGGGGGCAGAGGACAGGGGGCAGAGGACAGGGGGCAGAGGAGGCAGAGGACACAGAGGGGGCAGAGGACGCAGAGGACACAGAGGGGGCAGAGGACGCAGAGGACACAGAGGGGGCAGAGGACACAGAGGGGGCAGAGGACAGGGGGCAGAGGACAGGGGGCAGAGGACAGGGGGCAGAGGACAGGGGGCAGATGACAGGGGGCAGATGACAGGGGGCAGAGGACAGGGGGCAGAGGACAGGGGGCAGAGGACACAGAGGGGGCAGAGGACGCAGAGGACACAGAGGGGCAGAGGACGCAGAGGGGGCAGAGGACAGGGGGCAGAGGACAGGGGCAGAGGACAGGGGGCAGAGGACCAGAGGCAGGGGGCAGAGGACCAGGGGCAGAGGACCAGGGGCAGGGGGCAGAGGACAGAGGCAGGGGGCAGAGGACAGGGGGCAGAGGAACAGGGCAGGGGGCAGAGGACCAGAGGCAGGGGGCAGAGGACGCAAGGGGGCAGAGGACCAGAGGACAGGGGGCAGGGACAGAGAAGGGGCAAGGCAGAGGACGCAGAGGACCAGAGGACAGGGGCCAGAGGACACAGAGAGGGGCAGAGGACACAGAGGGGGGGCAGAGGCAAGAGGACAGGGGGCAGAGGACCAGAGAGGGGGCAGAGGACGCAGAGGGGGCAGAGGACCAGGGCCAGAGGAGCGAGGGGGCAGAGGACAGGGGGCAGAGGGAGAGGGGGCAGAGGACGCAGAGGGGGGCAGAGGACGCAGAGGGGGCAGAGGACGCAGAGGGGGCAGAGGACCAGAGGAGCAGAGGGGGCAGAGGACCAGAGGGGGCAGAGGGCAGAGGACGCAGAGGACGCAGAGGGGGCAGAGGACGCAGAGGGGGCAGAGGACGCAGAGGGGGCAGAGGGCAAGGAGCAGAGGGGGCAGAGGAGCAGAGGACGCAGAGGGGGCAGAGGACGCAGAGGGGGCAGAGGACGCAGAGGACGGGGGCAGAGGACGCAGAGGGCAGGGGCGCAGAGGGCAGAGGAGCAGGGGGGCAGAGGACGCAGAGGGGGCAGAGGACGCAGAGGGGCAGGGGGGCAAGGACGCAAAGGGGGCAGAGGAGCAGAGGACCAGGGAGCAGAGGGGCAGAGGGGCAGAGAGCAGAGGGGCAGAGGGACACAGAGGGGCAGGGCGCAGAGGCAGAGGACCAGAGGGGGCAGAGGAGCAGAGGGCAGAGGAGCAAGGGGGCAGAGGACAGGGCAGAGGACGGGGCAGAGGACAGGGGGCAGAGGACAGGGGGCAGAGGACCAGAGGACAGGGGGCAGAGGACCAGAGGGGCAGAGACGCAGGGGGCAGAGGACACAGAGGGCAGAGGAGGGGGGCCAGAGGACAGGGGGCAGAGGAAGGGGGCAAAGGAGGAGCAGGAGCGGGCAGAGGCAAGGGCAGAGGACAGGGGGCAGGAGCAGAGGGGCAGAGGACCAGGGGGCAGAGGACACAGAGGACAGGGGGCAGAGGACACAGAGGACAGGGGGCAGAGGACACAGAGGACAGGGGGCAGAGGACACAGAGGACAGGGGCAGAGGACACAGAGGACAGGGGGCAGAGGACACAGAGGACAGGGGGCAGAGGACACAGAGGACAGGGGGCAGAGGACACAGAGGACAGGGGGCAGAGGACACAGAGGACAGGGGGCAGAGGACACAGAGGACAGGGGCAGAGGACACAGAGGACAGGGGGCAGAGGACACAGAGGACAGGGGGCAGAGGACACAGAGGACAGGGGGCAGAGGACACAGAGGACAGGGGGCAGAGGACACAGAGGACAGGGGGCAGAGGACACAGAGGACAGGGGGCAGAGGACACAGAGGACAGGGGGCAGAGGACACAGAGGACAGGGGGCAGAGGACACAGAGGACAGGGGGCAGAGGACACAGAGGACAGGGGCAGAGGACACAGAGGACAGGGCGAGGCAGGGACGGGGCGAGACACAGGGACAGGGGCAGGGAGGGGGCAGGACACAGAGGACAGGCAGGGACAGGCAGGGGGGGTCACAGGACACAGGGCGGGGGGGGTCACAGGACACAGGGGCGGCAGGCGGGGGGGTCACAGGACACAGGGCGGAGGGGGGGGGGTCACAGGACACAGGGCGGAGGGGGTCACAGGACACAGGGCGGAGGGGGTAACAGGACACAGGGCGGAGGGGGTAACAGGACACAGGCGGAGGGGGTAACAGGACACAGGCCGGAGGGGGTCACAGGACACAGGCCGGAGGGGGTCACAGGACACAGGCCGGAGGGGGTCACAGGACACAGGCCGGAGGGGGTCACAGGACACAGGCGGAGGGGTCACAGACACAGGCCGAGGGGGTCACAGAAGGGGGCACAGGAAGCCGGAGGGGGGCACAGGACACAGGCCGGAGGGGGGCACAGGACACAGGCCGGAGGGGGGCACAGGACACAGGCCGGAGGGGGGCACAGGACACAGGCCGGAGGGGGTGACAGGACACAGGCCGGAGGGGGTGACAGGACACAGGCCGGAGGGGGGCACAGGACACAGGCCGGAGGGGGGCACAGGACACAGGCCGGAGGGGGGCACAGGACACAGGCCGGAGGGGGGCACAGGACACAGGCCGGAGGGGGGCACAGGACACAGGCCGGAGGGGGGCACAGGACACAGGCCGGAGGGGGGCACAGGACACAGGCTGGAGGAGACACAGGCTGGAGGGAGCAGAGGCTGCAGCGGAGGCGGCGGGCACAGGCTGGAGCGGAGGCGGAAGCAGGAGGGCAGACTTACCGGTGGGCGCGCGTCGGGTGTAGGAGGAGAGGAGGGGCGGGCAGAGCTGCAGGACAGTCAGTCCCGCCCTCTCTCCTCTCCAGGCGCGGAGCACGGGTACCCCCAGAGGTTGTGTGGCCCCCCGAGGTGGCGGGGGAGCGTTGCCGGCGGAGGCCGCACACCGGAGTGTGGGCCGGTCCGGGCCGGTTCCCTCATGTTGGTGGGCGCACACCAGGCTGTGTGCGGACCCAGTGGCGGCATGGCGGTCCCTGATGGAGAGTGGGCGGTGAGCTGCAGGGCTGTGGGCCGGATGTGGGTGGGCGCAGACGGGGCTCTGTGGGTCTGGTGCTTCCGGTTCCGGTGTTTGACACAGGAGGGAGGCCATCACGGAAGCGGAAGCGGATTTTGGGCGGAAGTGGCCTTCGGGTTTTATATAATAGATAGATATATATATATAGTCATTACAAAGAGAGTAATCTATTTCAAGTGTTTATTTATGTTAATGTTGATGATTATGGCTTACAGCCAATGAAAACCGACAGGTGATTATCTCAGAAAATTAAAGTAGGGAGGATGATGGATCTGAGAGATAAAATATTACCTAAATAGGTATCAGAGGCTTCATCTTGTGTGGTTGTGAGAGTCACAACCACTATAAAAGCAGATCATGGCTGCTGTAGTCCCCAGCATGGTACATATAGAGTAGGGAGGATGAAGAATTAAAAACTGCACTGCAGTATTCCACAAGGCATCAAAGGGTGAATATAATATTGGTTTATTAGTCAACATGTTTCAGGGCTCCCTGGCTACTTCCTCAGGACAACTCAATATCATATAGCCATGTTTCAGGGCATTTCAAGGAGCCCTGAAACATGTTGACTAATAAATCAATATAATATTCACCCTTTGATATCTTGTGGAATATGGCAGCGTGGTTTTTAACCCTTCATCCTCCCTACATTTATTTCAGTTTCAGTTTTCATTCACTGTAAGCCATAATCATCAATATTAATAGAAAAAAACACTTGAAATAGATCACTCTGTTTGTAATGGCTCTATATAATATGTGAGTTTCACTTTATGTATTGACTTACTGAAAATAATTAACATTTTGATGATGTTCTAATTCATTGAGCTGCAGTAGTATATACTTTTCTCATACATGAAAAAATAGACCTGTTTCCATCATGATTTTGGATCAGATTTTCATCAGTGTTTGGTCAGTGTGTCTATGTTTATCATTATTGTGCCAGTATATCAGCTGTCAGCATCAGTAGTTGGTTAGTGTGGGTGGGTATGTTAACTTGTTGCCTTTTTGCTGCCTTATTTTTTCCAGCAAACCTGCTCTATTGGAAATGGAAAAGCTGCTTTGATAAAGCAAGTCTTGCTGCATTTTTGCTGCTTTTTTGTTGCATTCTTATTAGCTGTATTTATGGTGCGTTATTTGTCTCCAGTACATGTTTAAGGAAAGTTAGTTTTAATTCAACACAAAAACATTAAAAGCTAAAATGCTGCAAAAATGAAGCTACAAACGCACCTTCATATTTTTGCTATGACTTTGCTCTTTCTCGTTGCTTTCAATGGTGAAAAAATAATACAAAAATGCTTAAAGAATTGACATGTTGCTTCCTTCTTTCCAAAACACAGCAGTTTTCCAATGTTAGTCAGGAAAAAAAAAGCAAATGTGTGTGTGCATGAGTTTTCTGAAATCTCACAGCTTTTGCTGATACTGTAATAAGCAGCTTTTAATTTGCATAAAACTCATGAAAAAGTGCTACAAATTTTTTTTAATCCTAAGGAATGCAGGAAAAATCAGCATCCTCCAGATTCCTCTGGTATCCCTCACAATGATGCAACTGTCTGTATCCGCACTGCTATTATCACTGATCTGTGAGATGCATCAGTGATAATACCGGTGTGGGTGCAGACAGTTTCATATGGTTACATCCCTATTTTTGGGCATGCGCAGTTCAAAAAGCCGAATCCAGTGTCCAGATCCAGTGGGATCTGGAGTCTGCTGAAATTGGGTTACATAGAGCCCTGTTTAAATTTAACCCGTGGTGCCACGAATTTGGGTGTTCACGGTTTTTGACAAGGACGCCAAAAACGCAACGTGTTGCGATTTTGGTCTCAGTGCAAGAACCGTGACCACCCGGATCAGGGGAAAACAAGAAGAACTGGATGCATCCACAAGTGTCTGTAGTCCCATTGAAAGTCAGTAGGGCCAAAAACGGATGCAGATACATCCAATTTAAGCTGAAACCAAATGGATGCCAAAGAACGGCTGTTGTGAAACCATCTTCAGTCAGTTTTTACAATAAGTATTTGATCAGTGTGTCGGGTTTTATCTTCAGTATTTGGTCAAAGTGTCAGTTTTTATCATCAGTGTTTGGTCAGTGTATTCGTTTTTATCATCAGTGTTTGGTCACTGCTGATTAAGGAATGACTGGCATAACCTAGTGTGTAGGTGCTAGCAAGAAAAACCATGAAAATTAAAGTGAAAGTCTGCTGCAACACTACACAATTGGAGTATGTAAAATAGCATATTTGCTAACAATGCATGACAGTGCTCTATGCACAGCTCATACAGGTATGAGGAAAAGGACATGGCAGAAACTGCTTGAGAATATAAAGAAACGTGAGAAAACTTAGCTTTAGAAGTGGCCACTGTGAAAGTGCCCGATAACCGCGCCATGGAGTTTCTCATCTTATTGGCTCCTAACCATGTGCCTCTAGTAGCGGTATAATGCTGCTTGTGTGGGTTTTTATACAATATTGTACCGCTAGTAGAGGCACACAGTTAGGACCCGATAAGATGGGAAACATCTTGGCGCGGTTATCAGGTACTTTTGCAGCACCCACTACTAAAGCTAAGTTTTCTCAATTTTCTTTATATTCTCAAGCAGTTACTGCCATGTCCTTTTCCTCATACCTGTATTAGCTGTGCATAGAGCCCTGCCATTCTTTGGTCACTGTGTCAGTTTTTTCTAAACAATTTATTTTTATTCAAATAAATCTTTTAACAACATATATAACTGGTTTATACAATTATATCAATATACCAGTCATGTCTAAATAATCACCACCAGTGTAAACCAATTCCAAACTGGATATTATAGGAGAGGGAAAGGAAAGAAAGGACCACACAGAAGGAAAGGGGCAGCCGGGATTGGAAACAAAAGGTAAATTAATGGATAGTGAGTGTGTGTGTGTGTGTGTAGGAAGGGGGGGTGAGGAGAAGAATAAGCTTTAGGAGCCTTGTTATAAATATATTTGTATACCAGTCGAATTAAGAGAGGAACAGAATCAATGGGGAGAAATGTTAAAACCATCCTAAGTGTGAGCTATCGCCAATCCAGAAGTCTCCCAAATCTACCACTGGCGACTGACTCGATCTTTTTGCTTTATTGAGTGAACCAAACAACGTTCATGTAGATAGGGATAGATGAGGAATTTATCCTACCAATGGGTTCCTCCTGTGTGGGGGTAGATGCTTCCCCCCAGTGCCTTGCCAAGCTCTGATGGGCCGCTATCAAAACAAGGGTTATCACTGGAACTAAGTTTGGGGGAAGAAGGTCCAACCCAATATTTAAGACTGCCAGGGGCCCCTTTAGAGTTAAAGGGAAACCTATCAAGCTTCTAATTAAGTCTGCCACTTGATTCCAGAATTCTCCTATCTTGGGGCACCACCACCACACATGACCCAGATCCCCTTTTTACCACATCCCTTCCAGCATAATTGGGACTATGATTTCTTAAATTTGGAAATTTTATAAGGGGTCAGATACCAGTTCATATGTATTTTCTTTAGTTGTTCTAGCTGGTTAATGATTCAACCAGAGCTGAAGTGGGTGAGGTGCTCGGACACTGGGGCTACTGTGTGGGGAGTCACGGATGGTCGGGACCCCGATGCCGTGCCCTGGCGATCAATTATACCAGATGTTGATGGTAAACGGTGGGGGTTAAAGGGGTTATTTACAGGGGAACGTGACGCCACCTGTAGAGTCCGGTAAGATGGTACCGGCGCTGCCAGCCGGCCACTGAGGTGATGATTGAGGCAGCAAAGTGTGGTACAGCTCCCCACAGGTGGAGCTTTTCCTCAGGGCAGCTGTTGTGGTGAGACGGTGAGGGAGGACAGTGATGGTAATGGTGGTGCAGTTCTTACCCTCTGCTTGATGATGTTAAGCCCTCTGGGCTGCGGCAGGAAGAATAATCCCGCTAGTCCTACGGTCTGTATCTAGAAGACAAGGTCTGTGCACTACCCGATCTGGATAGGGCAACATGGAACCGAGATACAGAAGGTTCCCTTCCAGCACCGCAGTATATGTCTGTCCCTTTTAGTGTCTTCTAGTGTCCTGAACCGGTTTTCAGTCCTGAGGGGAGAGGTACCTTGTGGCGCTGTCAGCAACCCGGTTCTGTTGGGCCTGCAGCTCGTCGGCTTTGCAGTCAAGGATAAACTCCTGGCTGCCTCGGTTGTCCGTGTCACCGGTGTCCCCTCAACATGACCAGCTGGCTCCTACCAGCCCTGGCCAGTTGCCTTCTGTCCTGGGTCCCCACATAAAGATGGGGTACCCTCCACTGAGGTAAACTGTCAACTGTCACTCTACCTCTATCCTAAGCTCCGCCCCCACCTGTGGAACCTACTATATTACCAGTTCCCCCTACTCTAAGTGGTGCGGTCCTAAGTGAGTGTAAAAATAGACTCCATAAGATTTAAATCCTAACCTAGCAACTTACAATAATATTACATATAGATATTAAGTGCAATACCACTCTGTGGCGCATACCTGCAGGGGCGCCACACACCCCCTTGGTGAAACACACCCGTCCGCGGGTGTTAAACCAAACCTGGAATAAAATGCATTTTTTCATATAACATTGAACATTTTTATTAACTGGTTAACCGGGTAACTTTCAAACATGAAATAACAATAAAAATGTTAACGTTCACTTATATTCTTCCTTTGCAGGAGGCTCTCTTCTTATAACGTTACTTAACTTTGAAAATTTTTGACTATAGTCTAGTCCTTGTCGGTCCAACTGGGAACAGGTAACATGTCTCTGATTACTGTCATCAGGATTTAACACAAAAGAAAATCTTCGCATACATTTATATTCATGTACTGCAAGAATTAAAACAACGAAAAGAACAAATGCACTTTAACAATTAGAGTGGAATTCACACTCTTGACAGTGAAATACCGGGTTAACTTTTTACTGCTCGACTCTACTAACCCGGATTGCAAACCTCCCACGGAGACCTGCGTGGCGTTTATTTATCCCCACGATACAGTTCCCGGTCCAGGTGGCCCTGCAGTAGGTGTTCTTGTACATTCCTCCGACTGACATGAACTTCCTGATAAAGACCCTCCTCCTTGGCAAACCCGTACCCTTTACTAAGATTGAAAATAGTGACCACCCCCCACTTACGCTGGTCTAGGGCCAATGGGGGCTGGTTGCGGGCCATGACGCGGGCTTGGCAAGTCTCTAGTTCGTTTACATACCAAGCCTCGCACTGCCGATGTCGCTCAGCCTCGTCGTCCGGTTCGGGGCAGGTAAACCAGGGGGGACCTACCGATTGCCAAGTGTGTCCACTGTTGCCGGTGCAGAGGGCAGCTCTCTTCTCTCCGGTCACTGCTGTTGGTGCTGGTACCGCGACCCACCATAACTCGCGGGGCCCGGCCTCCTCTGCGCCGCCGGCTGTTCCTTCCTCTCGGTCCTACTCCCCAGTCATGTCGCGCTCTTCAGAGAACCGGATCAGGCTTTCCGGTTCGACGGTCTTCCCCCTTCCGGGCTCCATGCTCGCTGGGTCCTTCGTTGCAGTGCTCGACCTGCCCCCTTGGTTGATTGAGAGCAATGGGGGCAGGGAGACTTTTTGACGCCTCTTGAATGGCCCATGTATGCTGAGGGGCCGAGGCACGCCCCTGGTCCAGCACATAGTTCTTTTTACATCTTTAAGCCCGCCCACCATGAAGATCTTATGGGCCAGTCAGTCTTTCGGGCTTTTCCGGAGCCTGCCACTACGTTCATCACTCCTCGGCAGAGCGGAGGGGGCGGGGCTTATCTTCCCGCTCTTTCTCCTGCTGTAGTGACGCAGTTTAAATTTGTGAGGCGGTGTAATGGAGGCTGAGTTTTTGTAATCCACACAGTTAGTCAGTAATAAAGTTCTTAGGCACACTTCACCTGGTAGATACCATACCAGGCTTGTTCGTCCTGTTCGTCGACACCAATTTGATTCAACCAGAGCTGGGGTGCAAGAGGTACTCGGACACCGGGGCTACTGTGTGGGAGTCACGGATGGTCGGGACCCTGGTGCCGTGCCCTGGTGATCAATTATACCAGATGTTGATGGTAAACAGTGGGGGTTAAAGGGGTTATTTACAGGGGAACGTGACGCCACCTGTAGTGATGGTACCGGCGCTGCCAGCTGGCCACTGAGGTGATGGAGGGGGCAGCAAAGTGTGGTACAGCTCCCCACAGGTGGAGCTTTACCTCAGGGCAGCTGTTGTGGTGAGAGAGTGGGGGAGGACAGTGATGGTAATGGTGGTGCAGTTCTTACCCCTCTGCTTGATGATGTTAAAGGGAACCTGTCACCTAATCTATGGCCCCTAAACTATCACTACCTGCCCCTACAGACCCTAACTAGCTCCCTAACCATCCCTGCCTGTCCTAATAGGGCTTTATATAAGGTGAATAAAACACTTTATAAACTTACATGATTAGTGGCAGTGGGGCGTTCCTGACAGTAGGGCGGTGTCCCCAGAGCCGCGCTCCCCCCGCCTCACTCCCTTCCTAACGCCCTAATGGGCGGCATTATCGATTTGAAGAGCGGGGGAGCCCATTGGAATGTTCCCGCCCCGCTCTTCATGACGCGGCCGTAGACGGCGTCATTTCCGGGTCCGCGCACGCGTAGTGCGCCGGGTGAAGCCGACCGGAATCGCAGCGTCGCTAGGCAACGACCGGCGTCTTCGGAAGGTGAGTATCGGCGGCCCCCTCCCTCCCAAACCAGCACATATATATGTGTGTGTAATCCACATGTACATATGGATTACACACACACACACATATATACATTCACTTTGATTAGGCACATTTCATATGTGCATCTATATATATATATATAGATGCACATATATATAGTTAGATTATATATATGTGTGTGTGCATGTATATATATATATGTGTGTGTGTGTGTGTGTGCATGTATATATATATATATATATGTGTGTGTGTGTGTGTGCATGTATATATATATATATGTGTGTGTGTGTGTGTGTGCATGTATATATATATATATATGTGTGTGTGTGTGTGCATGTATATATATATATGTGTTGTGTGTGTGATGTATATATTTGTGTGTGTGTGCATGTATATATGTGTGTGTGTGCATGTATATATATGTGTGTGTGTGTGCATGTATATATATGTGTGTGTGTGTGTGTGTGCAGTATATATTGTGTGTGTGTGTGCATGTATATATCTGTTGTGTGTATGCATGTATATATATGTGTGTGTATGCATGTATATATATATGTGTGTGTGTGTGTATGTATATATGTGTGCATGTGTATATATATATGTGTGTGTGTGTGTGCATGTATATATGTGTGTGTGTGTGTGCATGTATATATATATGTGTGTGTGTGTGTGCATGTATATATATATGTGTGTGTGTGTGTGTGCATGTATATATGTGTGTGTGTGTGTGCATGTATATATATGTGTGTGTGTGCATGTATATATATGTGTGTGTGTGTGCATGTATATATCTGTATGTGTGTGTGTGTGCATGTATATATATGTGTGTGTGCATGTATATATATGTGTGTGTGTGTGTGTGCATGTATATATATCTGTGTGTGTGTGCATGTATATATATATGTGTGTGTGTGTGCATGTATATATATATATATGTGTGTGTGTGCATGTATATATCTGTGTGTGTGTGCATGTATATATATATATATGTGTGTGTGTGTGTGCATGTATATATATATATGTGTGTGTGTGCATGTATATATATATATGTGTGTGTGTGTGCATGTGTATATATATATATGAGTGTGTGTGTGCATGTATATATATATGTGTGTGTGTGTGCATGTATATATATATGTGTGCGTGTGTGTGTGTGTGCATGTATATATCTGTGTGTGTGTGCATGTATATATATATATGTGTGTGTGTGTGTGCATGTGTATATATATGTGTGTGTGTGTGTGCATGTATATATGTGTGTGTGTGCATGTATATATATATATATTATATATATATATATGTGTGTGTGTGTGTGTGCATGTATATATATATATGTGTGTGTGCATGTATATATATATATATGTGTGTGTGTGTGCATGTACAGTGCCTACAAGTAGTATTCAACCCCTGCAGATTTAGGTGGTTTGATAAGATGCAAATAAGTTAGAGCCTTCAAACTGCAAATGAGAGTAGGATTTATTAACAGAAGCATAAATCTTACAAACCAAAATGTTATGTTGCTCAGTTGAATTTTAATAAATTTTAAACATAAAAGTGTGGGTCAATTATTATTCAACCCCTCAAACCACCAGCATTCTGTTTGGTCCCCCTAAAGTATTAAGAAGTAGTTCAGGCACAAAGAACAATGAGCTTCACATGTGTGGATTAATTATCTCTTTTCTGACTATTTAAGACCCTCAAACTTGAGAACAGCACTCATACATGGTCAACATGGGAAAGACAAAAGGAGCATTCCAAGGCCATCAGAGACAAGATCGTGGAGGGTCACAAGGCTGGCAAAACCCTTTCCAAGGAGTTGGGCCTACCTGTCTCCACTGTTGGGAGCATCATCCGGAAGTGGAAGGCTTATGGAACTACTGTTAGCCTTCCATGGCCTGGACAGCCTTTGAAAGTTTCCTCCCGTGCCGAGGCCAGGCTTGTCCGAAGAGTCAAGGCTAACCCAAGGACAACAAGGAAGGAGCTCCGAGAAGATCTCATGGCAGTGGGGACATTGGTTTCAGTCAATACCATAAGTAACGTACTCCACCGCAATGGTCTCCGTTCCAGACGAGCCCGTAAGGTACCTTTACTTTCAAAGCGTCATGTCAAGGCTCGTCTACAGTTTACTCATGATCACTTGGAGGACTCTGAGACAGACTGGTTCAAGGTTCTATGGTCTGATGAGACCAAGATCAAGATCTTTGGTGCCAACCACACACGTGACGTTTGGAGACTGGATGGCACTGCATACGACCCCAAGAATACCATCCCTACAGTCAAGCATGGTGGTGGCAGCATCATGCTGTGGGGCTGTTTCTCAGCCAAGGGGCCTGGCCATCTGGTCCGCATCCATGGGAAGATGGATAGCACGGCCTACCTGGAGATTTTGGCCAAGAACCTCCGCTCCTCCATCAAGGATCTTAAGATGGGTCGTAATTTAATCTTCCAACAAGACAACGACCCAAAGCACACAGCCAAGAAAACTAAGGCCTGGTTCAAGAGGGAAAAAAATCAAGGTGATGGAGTGGCCTAGTCAGTCTCCTGACCTTAACCCAATTGAAAACTTGTGGAAGGAGCTCAAGATTAAAGTCCACATGAGACACCCAAAGAACCTAGATAACTTGGAGAAGATCTGCATGGAGGAGTGGGCCAAGATAACTCCAGAGACCTGTGCCAGCCTTATCAGGTCTTATAAAAGACGATTATTAGCTGTAATTGCAAACAAGGGTTATTCCACAAAATATTAAACCTAGGGGTTGAATAATAATTGACCCACACTTTTATGTTTAAAATTTATTAAAATTCAACTGAGCAACATAACTTTTTGGTTTGTAAGATTTATGCTTCTGTTAATAAATCCTACTCTCATTTGCAGTTTGAAGGCTCTAACTTATTTGCATCTTATCAAACCACCTAAATCTGCAGGGGGTTGAATACTACTTGTAGGCACTGTATATATATATATATGTGTGTGTGTGTGCATGTACATATATATATGTGTGTGTGTGTTGCATGTATATATATATATATATATGTGTGTGTGTGTGCACACATATATATATATAATATATATATGCACACACACAAATATATATATTTATATTTGCATGTATATGTGCATATATATATAATCTAACTATATATATATACACATATATATATATGTGTATATATATAGTTAGATAGATTTTATATATATATATATATATATATATATACTAGCTGTGAGCCCGATGCAAATGCATCGGGATTCTAGAACGTGCATTAATTTGATTATAGTAGTTATAGCTGTTAGCCTGATGCAAATGCATCGGGTATCTAAAATATGTTTATTGTTTTTTTAAAGATTTTTAAATAATAATCGCATCATCAATAGCAATAATATAAGCCATAGCATTATTATTAGCAGTAATAGCAGTATTAATAGCATTATTAGCAGTATTATGAGCATTAATAACAGTATTAATAGCATTAATAGCATTATTATTAGCATTAATAACATTATTAATAGCATTATTAGCATTAATAATAGCATTAATAACATTATTAATAGCATTAATAGCATTATTATTAGCATTAATAGCATTAATAATAGCATTATTAGCATTAATAATAGCATTAATAACATTATTAATAGCATTAATAGCATTATTAATAGCATTAATAGGATAAATATTAGCATTAATAGCATTAATAGCCTAATTAATAGCATTAATAGCATTATTAATAGCATTAATAGCATTATTATTAGCATTAATAGCATTAATAATGGCATTATTAGCATTAATAATAGCATTAATAACATTATTAATAGCATTAATAGCATTATTATTAGCATTAATAGCATTAGTAGGATAAATATTAGCATTAATAGCATAATTAATAGCATTAATAGCATTATTAATAGCATTAATAACATTATTATTAGCATTAATAGCATTAATAATAGCATTATTAGCATTAATAATAGCATTCATAACATTAGTAATAGCATTAATAGCATTATTATTAGCATGAATAGCATTAATAATAGCATTATTAGCATTAATAATAGCATTAATAGCATTAATAGGATAAATATTAGCATTAATAGCATTAATAGGATAAATATTAGCATTAATAGCAGAATTAATAGCATTAATAGCATTATTAATAGCATTAATAGCATTATTATTAGCATTAATAGCATTAATAATACCATTAATAGGATAAATATTAGCATTAATAGCATTAATAGCATTATTAATAGCATTAATAGCATTATTATTAGCATAAATAGCATTAATAATAGCATTATTAGCATTATTATTAGCATTAATAACATTATTAATAGCATTAATAGCATTATTATTAGCATTAATAGCATTAATAATAGCATTAGCATTAATAATAGCATTAATAACATTATTAATAGCATTAATAGCATTATTATTAGCATTAATAGCATTAATAGCATTATTATTAGCATTAATAGCATTAATAATACCATTAATAAGATAAATATTAGCATTAATAGCATTAATAGCATTATTAATAGCATTAATAGCATTATTATTTAGCATAAATAGCATTAATAATAGCATTATTAGCATTAATAATAGCATTAATAACATTATTAATAGCATTAATAGCATTATTATTAGCATTAATAGCATTAATAATGCATTTTAATAGGATAAATATTAGCATTGATAGCATTAATAGCATAATTAATAGCATTAATAGCATTATTAATAGCATTAATAGCATTATTATTAGCATTAATAGCATGAATAGGATAAATATTAGCATTAATAGCATTAATAGCATTATTAATAGCATTATTATTGGCATTAATAGCATTAATAATAGCATTATTAGCATTAATAATAGCATTAATAACATTATTAATAGCATTAATAGCATTATTATTAGCATTAATAGCATTAATAATAGCATTATTAGCATTAATATTATAGCATTAATAACATTAATTAATAGCATTAATAGCATTATTATTAGCATTAATAGCATTAATAGCATTATTATTAGCATTAATAGCATTAATTATATACCAATAATAGGATAAATATTAGCATTAATAGCATTATAATAGCATTATTAATAGCATTAATAGATTATTTAGCATATAAATAGCATTAATAATAGCATTAATAATAGCATTAATAACATTATTAATAGCATTAATAGCATTATTATTAGCATTAATAGCATTATATAATAGCATTATATAGCTACTTAATAATAGCATTAATTATACATTAATTAATATAGCATTAATAGCATTATTATTAGCATTAATAGCATTAATAGCATATATTATTAGCATTATTAGCATTAATAATTAAGCATAATAGCATATATTAGCATTAATGCTATTATATAATAATAGCATTATAATAGCATTAAAGCATATATTATTAGCATTATATAGCATTAATATAGCATTATTAGCATTAATATAGCATTAATACATTATAATAGCATTAATAGCATTATTATTAGCATTAATAGCATTAATAATAGCATTATTAGCATTAAATAATTAATACATTATTAATAGCATTAATAGCAATTATTAGCATTAATAGCATTAATAATACCATTAATAGATTAAAATTTAGCATTAATAGCATTAATAGCATTATAATAGCATTAATAGCATTATTATAGATAAAATACATTAATTAATAGCATAAATAGCATTAATTAATAGCATTAATACATTATTAATAGCATTAATAGCATTATTATTAGCATTAATACATTATAATAGCATTATTAGCATTATAATAGCATTATAATACATTATTAATAGCATTAATAGCATTATTATAGCATTAATAGCATTAATTAGCATTATTATTAGCATTAATAGCATTAATTATACATTAATAATATAATATAATCATTATGCATTAATGCATTAATAGCATTATGCATTAATAGCATTATAATAGCATTATTAGCATTATAAGCATTAATACATTATTAATAGCATTAATAGCATATATTACATTATAGCATTAATATATTATAGATAATATATAGCATATTATTTATGCATAATAATAGCATTAATAGCATTATTAATAATTAATAGATTTTAGCATTATATAATAGATAAAATTAATTAATAGCATTAATAGCATTATTAATAGCATTATTATTGGATTAATAGCATTAATAATAGCTTATTAGCATATATAATAGCATTAATTAACATTATTTAATAGATTATAGCATTATTATTAGCATTAATAGCATATTTATTTTATTATTATTTTTATTTAATTATTTAATTATTTTTTATTATTTTATTATTTTTATTATTTTTTAATTATTTTTAAATTATTTTTTTTATTATTTAATTTATTTATTTTTTTAAGTGAGAGTGAGACACAGTTCTCATTCAGGTCCGCAGTTTTTTTTTTTTTTATTATTATTTTTATTGAATTATTTAATATTTTTTAATTATTTTTTTATTATTTTTTAATTATTTTTAAATTATTATTTTTATTATTTAATTTATTTATTTTTTTAAGTCAGAGTGAGACGCAGTTCTCATGCAGGTCCGCCTTTTTTTTTCCCCATTGACATACATTAGCGGTGTGTCGGCGATTTTATGGCCGGCCACCTGGTTCTATTTGTCGGCCCTAAAATCGCGGACACACCGCTAATGCATGTCTATGGGCAGTCAGCTCGAATTCTGATTGGTCGGCGTTCAATCCGAAATCGGGCTGACTGCCCATAGAGATGCATTAGCGGTGTGTCCGCGATTTTAGGGCCGACAAATAGAACCAGGTGGGCGGCCATAAATTCGCCGACACACCGGTAATGTATGTGTCATATATGATACAGTCTATATAGAGTCTAATGCATGGGTATAATGAGACACATGAGACATACGCTTCTTAAGCAGCTCTTGTATTGCTTCATACAAGTTAGTGAATCAACAGGATAACATAAATGTAAGTTGCAGAGTGCAAGGCAAAACAACCAACGACACCAGAGCATTAAAGCATAGTACAAGTCTCAGGGAAAGCATTCAGAGTTCATTACTTCCCTGTCAGATATTGCTGGCACCCAGGATTCTGTGTTCATAAATGATTCCAGGCAAAATGAATCCAGGCTTCAGAGAGCAAGTCACAGACAGATTGCAGGCCTGATTCTGGAGCACAGGTTAACCAGCTGAAGTAGTTTAAAAGGGCAATTGGCAAGAAACAGGGCAGGGACATCAAAGCTGAGGACTCCATATTGTTTGAGGGCAAGAGTCAATGCACAGGACAGGAAACAAGATGGCCGACGACAAGCTGAGAACTCCATATTGGTTGAGGGCAAAAGTCATTACACATGACAGGAAACAAGATGGCCGACAAAATACACTAAATGCAAACATAACAACAGATATAGCAAAAAAGACTGAAAACCTTACATTACTCCCCCCTTAGGGACAGCCTCTGGATGGCCCCAGTCCAGGCTTTCCCGGGTATCTCCGATGGAACTGGCGGAGTAACCGAGGAGCATGGAGATTGGAGGCCGGCTCCCACGAGTTGTCCTCAGAAGAATAGCCCTGCCACTTTACCAGGTATTGCACCCCGTTTCTACGCAACCTGGAGTCCAGGATCCTTTCCACGACAAACTCCTCCTGGCCATCGATGAGTACCGGAGCAGGAGGGGAAGAAGAACGACCCGGGAATGAATTGGGAGTCACAGCCTTTAGTAGAGAAACGTGAAACACGGGGTGAATCCTCATAGATCTTGGAAGTTGAAGGCGACAGGCAACGTTGCTGACGAGCTTATTAATCTTATAGGGCCCAACGTACTTATGACCCAATTTGGATGATGGTACTCTCAATTTAAGGTTCTTAGTTGACAGCCAGACCAAATCTCCTACCTTGAAGGTTGGTGCAGGTTTACGAAACCTATCTGCCACTTTTTTATACCTGTCCTGAGCGGATTCCAGATTCTCTTTAAGCAGATCGAGGTTCCTTTGTAGAGAGGTGATTCTGTCGGCTACAGCTGGAAGAGGTGAATCTATGGGAAGTCGAGGAAGGATGTTAGGATGATAACCCAAATTCGCATAAAAGGGTGACTGCTTGGTGGAAGCGCTCTGTGAGTTGTTATAAGAGAATTCAGCCAGTGGAAGCAAATCCACCCAGTCATCTTGTAGGTGGCAGATAAAACAGCGGAGATACTGTTCTAGGGTCTGATTAGTCCGCTCGGTTTGTCCATTTGTCTGTGGATGAAAGGCAGAAGACAGGTTAACTTTGATGTCCAACGCAGCACAGAAGTGCTGCCAAAACTTTGAAGTGAATTGCACCCCTCGATCAGATACAACCTCATCCGGTACGCCATGCAGGCGAAACACATTTTGAATGATTAAGTCCGATGTGTGTTTCGCAGTGGGTAGACCAACACACGGAATAAAATGGGCTGCCTTTGTTAACCGATCCACCACCACCAGAACTGTGTTCTTCCCTTGAGAGGTTGGCAACTCCACAATGAAGTCCATAGATATGGATCCCCATGGACGGGATGGAACGGGTAGGGGCTGTAATAGACCCGTAGGCGAAGATCGTGGAGTCTTGCATCTGGCACAGACTTCGCAAGAAGTGACGTAACCTAGCACATCTCTTCTGTATGTGGGCCACCAAAAGAAGCGAGACAGGAATTCTTGAGTCTTCAGAACTCCTCTATGCCCCGCTATCTTAGAATCGTGGACGAGTTGCAGTACTCTCACCCTGACTGCTTCAGGAATATACAGGCGTTGCCCCTGAATCCACACACCGTTCTTATATACAAGACTTACTTCACAAGACGGTTGTGCCAGCCAGGGATCCGTATGGTATGCTTCCTTGATGTCGTTAAGCAAGTCTTGATTATGAAGCACTCCCAGGAACCTGGAATCAGAGATAACAGTCTTACGAGACGTGAGTGGAATTGTCTCAGTTGAGTAGAGTCTAGACAACGCATCGGCCTTTCCATTACGCGATCCTGGCCTATAGGAGATAACAAAACTGAATTGGTTTAAGAAAAGACTCCAACGAGCCTGGCGAGGAGTCAAGCACTTAGCCGATCTGATAAACTCAAGATTGCGGTGGTCAGTCAACACGACTATCTGCTGCGCAGCTCCCTGAAGGTGGTGTCTCCATTCCTTGAAGGCTGCGATGATGGCCAACAATTCTCTATTACCCACATCATAGTTCCGTTCTGCAGGAGACAACCGCCGGGAAAAGAAAGCACAGGGATGTAAGACTTCTTTCTCACCTGTCCTCTGGGAGAGGATAGCTCCGATGGCACTGTCTGAGGCATCCACCTCTATTATGAAGGCCAGTTCAGGGTTAGGATGCACCAGAATAGGTGCCGTGGTGAATTTCTCTTTCAAACGGGAAAATGCTTCTTGAGCCTGGGGGGTCCAGGTAAAAGCAGAGTTCTTGCGGGTAAGCCGTGTAATGGGAGACACAACCTCAGAAAAGTTCCTGATAAAACGCCTGTAGAAATTTGCAAACCCTATAAAGCGCTGGACCTCCTTCACATTCTTGGGGACCGGCCAGGCTTTAATGGCTTGGATCTTACCCTCATCCATACTAATTCCTCGTGATGACATTACATACCCCAGAAATTGGATCTCCGTTCGATGGAATTCGCACTTCTCCAGTTTGATATACAGATGGTGTTGTCGAAGGCGTTCTAAGACCATCTTCACATGTCTGTGATGCTCCTCTGTGGAATTAGAAAAAATCAAAATATCATCCAAATAAATGACAATGAATGTATCCAGGAGGTCCCTAAAAACGTCATTCACCAAATGTTGGAAAGTTGCTGGAGCATTACATAAACCGAACGGCATTACTAGATATTCAAAGTGTCCGTAGCGTGACCTGAAAGCTGTCTTCCATTCATCCCCAGGTCTAATGCGGACCAAGTTATAGGCCCCACGGAGATCCAACTTTGTAAAGAGTTTTGCATGCCGTACTCTCTCCAATAATTCAGGGATCAACGGTAGTGGGTAACGGTTTCTGATAGTGATTTTATTGAGCTCCCGATAGTCTATACAGGGCCTAAGAGATCCATCTTTCTTCTTCACAAAGAAGATTGGTGCACCAGCAGGAGATGAAGAGGGGCGTATGAAGCCCTTGGCTAGATGTTCGTCTATATAGTCTTTGAGAGCCTTTAGCTCAGGCCCTGCCAAAGAGTAAATCTTGCCAAAAGGTATTCCCGCACCTGGTAACAGGTCTATTGGACAGTCATATGGACGGTGAGGGGGTAGCAGGTCTGCGTTCCTTTTGTCACACACGTCAGCATACTCACGGTATATGGCTGGTAGCTCAGAGACTGATGTTGGTCCTTTAGGAATGGAGCAGACTGAAGCTTCTGGACTTATCTGTTTCTCTGGAAAGTGCAGTTCTTTAGTTTCCCAGTTAATCGTAGGATTCTGAGCCTGCAGCCACGGCAGTCCTAGAATAATAGGGAAATGAGGAGAAGAGATGAGCATAAATGACAGACTCTCTTGATGGTCATTACCCATGAGGACCTTCAAGGGCTCCGTCTCCTGATCCACTGGTCCAGAGTTTAACAGTGAGCCATCTACGGTCTCCATCTGTACAGGAGTAGCCTTCTTTACTGAACGTACTCCAAGTTTCTCAGCGAAGGAGATGTCCATAAAATTGCCGCTTGCCCCTGAATCAATCATAGCGGAGGTAGATACCCAGACAGAGTGAACCCTGAGCTTGAGGGGAATAAAGCAATGAGAATTGTTGTTCTTACAACTCAGCTGGGAAACCGCTGAAAAAACCTGAAAAACTGCTGCAGTAACACGTGCATCCGGCTCAGAGATAACAGAGTTCAAGTCTGAGTAATCAATGTCTGTATCCTCTACTCTCTCTGGGATCTGTGGTTCGGACCTGACAGAACCCCTCTCACAGCACTCGCAGTGTATGATGGCTGCAGTTGTCTTACGAGAACGACTGGGGCAGTTTATAATGAAATGTCCTGACTTACCGCAATAGAAACACAGATTTTCCTTTACTCGATGTTCCTTACGTGCATCACTGACCCGTCTCTGTAAAGAGTCCACCTGCATAGGCTCAGGTTCGGGTTCTCGTATAATCCTGCTCAAGGACTCCTTAGCTGGAGAGGGAGGAAATAAATGATTAGTGCGCTTTATCTCCGACCATCTCTCCTGTCTGCGTTCAGTAAGCCGAGCATCGATCCGAATACAGTAGTTGATAAAATCTCCTAATGCTGTAGGTGGGTCGGCACGAGCGAGTTCGTCCTTAATCACAGAGGATAATCCTTTCCGGAAAACCGACTTCTTAGCAGAGCTATCCCAAGTGGTGTCGAGAGCCCATCTCCGGAAATCCAAAGCATACTCCGCTACCGAGCGCTTACCTTGGCTTAAAGTTAACATGGCTGATTCCGCTGTAGCACCGCGGTTTGGATCATCGAATACCTGCCCCATAGCTGAAATGAAAGCATCAAGATTATTTAGACAGTCATCGTCAGTCTCAATTAGGGGGTTTGCCCATGTGAGAGCTTTGTTGGAGAGCAGCATAATTATTGTCAATACTTTAGATCGCTCAGTAAGGAACTGTGGCGCATGAGCCGCAAAAAACAGTTTGCATTGATTAATGAATCCCCTGAATTTTTCCCGTTCACCGCCAAAACGGAATGGTGGTAGCTTGGGGATTCCAATAACCGGGGTTGAAGTTGGGATGTGGACGCGTCCCTCCAGAACCTCAATCCGGGTTCGTAAGCCCTGCGTGGTTTGTCCGAACACCTGCAGATTATGATCACCGCGATCCCGCAGGCTTGCAAAGCTGGTCTTCAATGCCTGTAGGTCAGCAAGGATTGAATCCGTCACGTCGCACAGATGTTTAACGGGGTCCTCCATATTCCCAGAAGCTGCACAGCAGAGAGGCTGGAAAGGAAGAAAAGGAGCACAATAGTGTTTACCTGTGGTAACACTCCTGACTTAAAAGAAGGGAATGTGCTCACCTGGAAAGGTTGTGAGAAGCCACAACCACTATCATCACATATATCGATATCTCAGATCCACGGTCTGCAGCAGCTCTCCAATGGCAAAAGATCCAGAAATCTCTATACAGGTGGCAGCAGATGCAGCACTGTCCTAGACCCAGCAGACTCTATTATGGCTCCAGAATCTGTCATATATGATACAGTCTATATAGAGTCTAATGCATGGGTATAATGAGACACATGAGACATACGCTTCTTAAGCAGCTCTTGTATTGCTTCATACAAGTTAGTGAATCAACAGGATAACATAAATGTAAGTTGCAGAGTGCAAGGCAAAACAACCAACGACACCAGAGCATTAAAGCATAGTACAAGTCTCAGGGAAAGCATTCAGAGTTCATTACTTCCCTGTCAGATATTGCTGGCACCCAGGATTCTGTGTTCATAAATGATTCCAGGCAAAATGAATCCAGGCTTCAGAGAGCAAGTCACAGACAGATTGCAGGCCTGATTCTGGAGCACAGGTTAACCAGCTGAAGTAGTTTAAAAGGGCAATTGGCAAGAAACAGGGCAGGGACATCAAAGCTGAGGACTCCATATTGTTTGAGGGCAAGAGTCAATGCACAGGACAGGAAACAAGATGGCCGACGACAAGCTGAGAACTCCATATTGGTTGAGGGCAAAAGTCATTACACATGACAGGAAACAAGATGGCCGACAAAATACACTAAATGCAAACATAACAACAGATATAGCAAAAAAGACTGAAAACCTTACAGTATGTCAATGGGTAAAAAAAAAGGCGGACCTGAATGAGAACTGCGTCTCAGTTTTGAGGGGCTCTTCTGATTGGCTGAGGGCAGTATACCGCGACCAATCAGAAGAGGGCCTGAGATCTCATTGAGGTAGAATGGGGGATTTTTCTTCCATTCTATCTTAATGAGAAGGAAGAGGACGTCGGAGGTGGAAGATCCCCGGGGCCGGACAAAGAGGCGAAGATGGCGGAAATAAGAGAGAAGACCCCCGGGGCCGGAGGAAGAGGACGCCTGGCCGGACGGAGGAGTTGAGGATCGGACGGACGATCAGATGACTTGAAGGGATGTAAGTGATCGACGGGGGCGTTAGGTTAGGGGACAGCGGGGGCTTCGGGTGTAGGGCCTTAGGTGACAGCGGCGTTAGGTTAGGGGACGGCGGGGGCTTAGGGGATAGGCGGCGGGGCTTAGGGGGTATCGGCGGGGGCCTAGGATGCTACGGGGCTTAGGGGGTAGGGGCTTAGGGGCTGCTGCGGGGCTTAGGGGGTAGGGCCTTAGGGGCGGCGGTGGCTTAGGGGGTAAACGGCGGGGGCTTAGGATGCTGCGGGTCGGGGGTTAGGTGGTCGCGGCTTAGGGGATAGGGGCTTAGGGGGTATCGGCGGGGGCTTAGGATGCTGCGGGTCGGGGGTTAGGTGGTCGGGGCTGCTGCGGGGCGGCGGTGGCTTAGGGGGTAAACGGCGGGGGCTTAGGATGCTGCGGGTCGGGGGTTAGGTGGTCGCGGCTTAGGGGATAGGGGCTTAGGGGGTATCGGCGGGGGCTTAGGATGCTGCGGGTCGGGGGTTAGGTGGTCGGGGCTGCTGCGGGGCTTAGGGGGTAGGGGCTTAGGGGCGGCGGTGGCTTAGGGGGTAGACGGCGGGGCTTAGGGGGTATCGGCGAAGGGTTAGGATGCTGCGGGTCGGGGGTTAGGTGGTCGGGGCTTAGCGGGTGGCGACTTAGGGGTAGGGGCGGCGCAGGTGTTCGGGGCTTAGCGGGTGGCGACTTAGGGGTAGGGGCGGCGCACTGAGGGCGGCGGTGGCTTAGGGGGTAGACGGCGGGGCTTAGGGAGTATCGGCGGGGGGTTAGGATGCTGCGGGTCGGGGGTTAGGTGGTCGGGGCTTAGCGGGTGGCGACTTAGGGGTAGGGTTGGCGCAGGTGGTCGGGGCTTAGCGGGTGGCGACTTAGGGGTAGGGGCGGTGCACTTAGGGCGGCGGTGGCTTAGGGGGTAGACCGCTATGGTATACTACAGTGCCATGGCCATACGCCTGTCAGGTGTAAAGCGTATGGCCATGGGACTGTAGTATACCATAGCGGTGTACACTACAGCGCCGGGCGGCGGGGCTTAGGGGGTATCGGCGGGGGGTTAGGATGCTGCGGGTCGGGGGTTAGGTGGTCGGGGCTTAGCGGGTGGCGACTTAGGGGTAGGGGCGGCGCACTGAGGGGGTGGCTAAGAGCATGGGGCTGTAGTGTACACCGCTATGGTATACTACAGTCCCATGGCCATACGCCTGTCAGGTGTAAAGCGTATGGCCATGGGACTGTAGTATACCATAGCGGTGTACACTACAGCGCCATGCTCTTAGCCAGCCCTGGCTTTGTTAGCGAAGCGACTCGCAATGCCCGCTTCGCGGGCATTGCTTCGCAAGACTGCAACGACTCGCAATGCCCGCTTTGCGGGCATTGCTTCGTGAGTCGCCGTGGCCGCTACGCGGCCACGGGGAGAGTCCGGGAGAAGCAGCTCGCTCGCGCTAACAAAGCCACCGGACGTTGCGCCGCTCCGACGGAAGTCGCTACGGCAATTATATAATAGATAATCCAATATCTATTGTATGTATACAGAGTATATATACATGGTGCATCTATAGATATGGTGAATATATATATATATATATATATATATATATATATATATACACCTAAGTGTATAGATGCATCATATCTCTAGATGCGTCATATATATACTGTATATATAAAGTGGATGCAGCTAATATAGAGTGTGTGTGTATATATATATATATATATATATATATATATATGATCCATCTACTGTATATATACAGTATATATATATGGTGCATCTATAGATATGATAAGTCTCAATATATATATATATATGTATATATATATACAAGTGTATAGAGGCATCACATATATACTGTATATATACAGTAGATGCATAATCTATATTATATATAGATATACACTATATATATTATATATAGATGCATCCACTGTATATATGCAGTATATATATGATCCATCTATACACTTGTGTATATATATATTGAGACTTATATCTATAGATGCACCATATATATATACTGTATATATACATTATATATATGGTGCATCTATAGATATGATGAATCTATATATATATACACAAGTGTATAGATGCATGACATAAATACTGTATATATACAGTAGATGCATTGTATATATTATATATAGATATACACTATATATATAATATATATAGATGCATACACTGTATATATGCAGTATATATATGATCCATCTATACACGTGTGTGTGTATATATATATATATATATATATATATATATATAATACATAGCTGTATATACAGACATACATATCAATATACACACATTATCTATGTATATATGTGCATGTGTATATATATATATACTTGTGTGTGTATATATATGTATGTATATATATTTTGTAGAGAGAGAGACTGAGGGTGAGAGGGTCTGTGAGTTTTGTGTAACGCTGGGACCTGGGTGATGCAGTAAACTTCACCTGAGGTCAGAGTTAATCCTCGTCACTCTATCTGACCTCAGGTGATCTACACTGATGTCACCCTGTTCACATCGGTAACAGAAAACTCACTCTATGTGGGTCACGCTGTGAAGTGGGAAGTTTCACATGAGGTCAGAGAAACACATTGCTTTATCCGACCTCAGGTGACACAGACCATGAACTCTCCCCCTTCACTGCACGAGCCTTCAAATATAATTTTTAGGGAATCTTCACTAACGGACGGACCTCTACCAGGATCCTGGATGGGTATGTGGGAGTAATAAAGATGGAGTCAAAATACGTGTTTGTGTTTTTTGTTGTAATAAAAAATTTTTTCTCGGTGTTGTGTCTTCTTTACTACTAAATAGAGATTCATAATGGCCGTGTCTAACATTGGCACGACATTATAAATCTCGGGCTTAGTGCCAGCTGCTAAAAGAAAGGTGGCATTAACCCCTTATTACCCAGTCTGCCACCGCCACAGGGCAGCTGGAAGAGCTGGGTACAGCTCCAGAATATTGCGCTTCTATAAATGCGCAATTTTCTGGGATGGCTGCGAGCTGCAATTCTCAGCGGGGGTGGCCCAGAACGCTTGGGCCTCCCTACGCTGGGGATTCCAGCCCTCAGCTGCCTAGTTGTACCTGGCTGGCAAAGAAAAATGCGGCGAAGCCCCACGCCGTTTTTTTTCTTGTCAGCCAGGTACACCTAGGTAGTTGGGGGTGGATGGCAGCTCCTAGCTGCCTAGTTGTACCTGGCTGGAAAAGAAAAATGCGGCGAAGCCCCACGCCTTTTTTTTTCTTGCCAGCCAGGTAGACCTAGACAGCTGTGGGCTGCCATCCACCCCCTACTACCTAGGTGTACCTGGCTTGCATGAAAAAACGGCATCTGTCTTCACCACATTTTTCTTTGCCAGCCAGGTACAACTAGGCAGCTGGGGGTGGATGGCAGCTCCCAGCTGCCTAGTTGTACCTGGCTGGCAAAGAAAAATGCGGCGAAGCCCCACGCCGTTTTTTTTCTTGCCAGCCAGGTACACCTAGGTAGTTGGGGGTGGATGGCAGCTCCCAGCTGACTAATTGTATGTGGCTGGCAAGAAAAAAATGGCATGTGGCTTTGCTGTATTTTCCTTTACTAGCCACGTACAACTAGGTCGCTGGTAGCTGCCATTCACCCCCAACTACCTAGGTGTACCTGGCTGACAAGAAAAAAAACGGCGTGGAGCTTCGCCGCATTTTTCTTTGCCAGCCAGGTACAACTAGGCAGCTGGGAGCTGCCATCCACCCCCAACTACCTAGGTGTACCTGGCTGGCAAAGAAAAATGTGGTGAAGACAGATGCCGTTTTTTCATGCAAGCCAGGTACACCTAGGTAGTAGGGGGTGGATGGCAGCCCACAGCTGTCTAGGTCTACCTGGCTGGCAAGAAAAAAAAAGGCGTGGGGCTTCACCGCATTTTTCTTTGCCAGCCAGGTACAACTAGGCAGCTAGGAGCTGCCATCCACCCCCAACTACCTAGGTGTACCTGGCTGACAAGAAAAAAAACGGCGTGGGGCTTCGCCGCATTTTTCTTTGCCAGCCAGGTACAACTAGGCAGCTGAGGGCTGGAATTCCCAGCGTAGGGAGGCCCAAGCGTTCTGGGCCACCCCCGCTGAGAATTGCAGCTCGCAGCCACCCCAGAAAATTGCGCATTTATAGAAGCGCAATATTCTGGAGCTGTACCCAGCTCTTCCAGCTGCCCTGTGGCGGTGGCAGACTGGGTAATATGGGGTTAATGCCACCTTTCTTTTAGCAGCTGGCACTAAGCCCGAGATTTATAATGTGGTGCCAATGTTAGACACGGCCATTATGAATCTCTATTTAGTAGTAAAGAAGACACAACACCGAGAAAATTTTTTTTATTACAACAAAAAACACAAACACGTATTTTGACTCCATCTTTATTACTCCCACATACCCATCCAGGATCCTGGTAGAGGTCCGTCCGTTAGTGAAGATTCCCTAAAAATTATATTTGAAGGCTCGTGCAGTGAAGGGGGAGAGTTCATGGTCTGTGTCACCTGAGGTCGGATAAAGCAATGTGTTTCTCTGACCTCATGTGAAACTTCCCACTTCACAGCGTGACCCACATAGAGTGAGTTTTCTGTTACCGATGTGAACAGGGTGACATCAGTGTAGATCACCTGAGGTCAGATAGAGTGACGAGGATTAACTCTGACCTCAGGTGAAGTTTACTGCGTCACCCAGGTCCCAGCGTTACACAAAACTCACAGACCCTCTCACCCTCAGTCTCTCTCTCTACAAAATATATATACATACATATATATACACACACAAGTATATATATATACACATGCACATATATACATAGATAATGTGTGTATATTGATATGTATGTCTGTATATACAGCTATGTATTATATATATATATATATATATATATATATATACACACACACGTGTATAGATGGATCATATATATACTGCATATATACAGTGTATGCATCTATATATATTATATATATAGTGTATATCTATATATAATATATACAATGCATCTACTGTATATATACAGTATTTATGTCATGCATCTATACACTTGTGTATATATATATAGATTCATCATATCTATAGATGCACCATATATAATGTATATATACAGTATATATATATATGGTGCATCTATAGATATAAGTCTCAATATATATACACAAGTGTATAGATGGATCATATATATACTGCATATATACAGTGGATGCATCTATATATAATATATATAGTGTATATCTATATATAATATAGATTATGCATCTACTGTATATATACAGTATATATGTGATGCCTCTATACACTTGTATATATATATATACATATATATATATTGAGACTTATCATATCTATAGATGCACCATATATATATACTGTATATATACAGTAGATAGATCATATATATATATATATATATATATATATATACACACACACTCTATATTAGCTGCATCCACTTTATATATACAGTATATATATGACGCATCTAGAGATATGATGCATCTATACACTTAGGTGTATATATATATATATATAGAGAAAAAAAAGGTTATTTGAGCAGCGCTTCTTATTAACTTAAAGTTAGGTGCTTTATCAGTCCTTGAGGTGGTGTCCAGCCACCTAATCCTAGACAATAATTGCAAAAAAGGCTGCAGCACTCCAATTTCAGTTGTATATTCTGCCTTTAATGGCCTTCAGGTATAAAGATGGCAACGTTTCGGTCAATGATGACCTTCTTCCTGGAAGAAGGTCATCATTGACCGAAACGTTGCCATCTTTATACCTGAAGGCCATTAAAGGCAGAATATACAACTGAAATTGGAGTGCTGCAGCCTTTTTTGCAATTATTATATATATATATATATATATATATATATATATATTCACCATATCTATAGATACACCATGTATATATACTCTGTATACATACAATAGATATTGGATTATATATATATATATAAAATCTATCTAACTATATATATACACATATATATATGTGTATATATATATATATATATATAGTTAGATTATATATATATATATATATATATATATATATATATATATGTGTGCACATATACATGCAAATATAAATATATATATTTGTGTGCGTGCATATATATATTATATATATATATGTGTGCACACACACACACATATATATATACATGCACACACACACACATATATATATATACATGCACACACACACACATATATATATATACATGCACACACACACACATATATATATATATACATGCACACACACACATATATATATATATACATGCACACACACATATATATATATATATATATACATGCACACACACACATATATACATACACACACACATATATACACATGCACACACACATAAATATACACATGCACACACACACACACTATATATATAATACATGCACACACACACATATATATACATGCACACACGCACACACATATATACATGCACACACACACATATATATACATGCACACACACACACACACACACATATATATATATATACATGCACACACACACAGATATATACATGCACACACACACACACACACATATATATATACATGCACACACACACACATATATATATATACATGCACACACACACATATATATATATACACATGCACACACACACACATATATATACATGCACACACACACATATATATATATATACATGCACACACACACACACACATATATATATATACATGCACACACACACAGATATATACATGCACACACACACATATATATATATATACATGCACACACACACACACATATATATATACATGCACACACACACAGATATATACATGCACACACACACACATATATATACATGCACACACACACGCACACATATATATACATGCACACACACACACATATATATACATGCATACACACATATATATACATGCACACACACATATATATACATGCACACGCACACACAAACACAGATATATACATGCACACACACATACATATATATACATGCACACACACACATATATATACATACACACACACACACACATATATATATACATGCACACACACACACATATATATATACATGCACACACACACACAATATATATATATATATATACATGCACACACACATATATACATGCACACACACACACACACACACACATATATATACACATGCACACACACACACATATATATATATACATGCATACACACACAGATATATACATGCACACACACACACAGATATATACATGCACACACACACACACATATATATACACAATATGAGGTATGCTGGGCACTAACGCACAGAATGCCAATGTCACAATGTGACTTAGGGCTGCGGGTCAGTCGTGTGGTGCTGGCTAGCAGGCAAAATATCCAGTATCAAAAAGTAAGACAAAAAAGCCGCACTCACCGACAAATGGATCTCTTTGTTCTTTTATTCACAGTCCATCTTTACAGTGTAAGACCATGTCCAGCAGGGAGGGGAGTGCATGGGGGGCGGACGACGGTTCACCGTTTCGCGGCCGTCTGCCACTTCTACGGGTCCTCTACGGCGTCTGTCGTCATTTCCGGGCTAAATACACCCGGTTATGGCGTCACTACTGCCCGTAGTAAATATGTGAATACACCAAAAAACACACATTTAAATACATTAAAGTATATACAGTGGAGAGCAACACCTGCTGCACTACCTATAGTTGTACTATTATTAATACACTCTGACTAAAGACCGGTTATGCATTACTGGCTTCTATGCGCGTCCTGTTGTCAAGGGAACTACCGTATACCCTATACTCAGCGCGCATTCTACTCAAGATCTCACCGTATGCTCTGTAATACCTGTCAAAAACGGGATTTTATTAGAGGTGACATTGCTCTCGCCAGGGACATAAATTGATGCCCTAACCCTACACCAGACTGGCAATTTAGAACAGGAAAACTTGGCTAATATCCACGGTCTCCCAAGTGCTACATCCTAATGTATAGCACGAGGCAGTTACAATTCTATATCGCAGAACTCCACACAGCTCCCGATCAGTAACAAGAATTCCATCAACTACAGAAGACCAGTACAAATTGTAAAGTCTTCCATTATATGAATATTTTATATATTTCTGTTTCTCAAGTCATATCTCATACTAGAAAAAACCTGACGCTCATAAAAAGACTGCCAAATCGTTTTTGTCATTTAGCCCTGAGGGGCCACAAGCCCTCGTTTCAATGATCCACCTACTTTCTTTCCTTAGTAGAAGATTGTGTGTGTCCCCACCACGGGCAGAAGGCCTGACCTGTTCTAAACCAACAAAGGTCAAAACGTCTGCATTACCATTATGTACTTCTCGTACATGTTTTGTCAATTTAGGACTCCCTACACCAGTTAATATAGACTTATGATGTTCCCCAAACCTTTTTACTAGCTCTCTTATCGTTTTTCCAATATAAAAATGGCGACAAGGGCAAAAGATCGCATAGACTACCCAAGAGGTTTTACAACTTATAAATGATGTCACATTATGAACCTTGTCCCCTATTCTAATGGGGTTATCTGTCTCATGATTCTTACAGAAACGGCAGTTTCTACATTTATAGTTCCCTACCGGTCTTTTTAAATCAAGCCATGTTTTTTCCTTCTTAGTACTGATCTTATTCTTCACCAAGATATCTTTGAGATTATTGCATCTCCTATATGAAATTATTGGTTCTCCAACTCCCACCATATTTAGCTCTCTATCTCTCTCTATTATATGCCAACATTTTCTGATGGCTCCTATAATCTTGTGGTACATGGGGCCGTATTTAAAGGAAAAAACAAAGCGTTTTTTACTGTCATCTCTTTTCTTACTTTTATGCTGTCCACCTTTTGCTGCACTATTTTTCATTTCTTGCAGCAAGCTATCGGGGTAACCTCTGGCTTTAAAATTCTTTTCAAGATTTACAATTTGTATTTCACGGATTTCTTGTGTATTGTTCATTTTATTAATTCTCAAGAACTGGCTGTAGGGTAGGGCTTTTTTGGTATGCTGTGGGTGAGCACTTTTATAGTGGAGTAACGTGTTAGACGAGGTAGGTTTTTTGTAAAGCGATCTTACAAGTGTCCCACTACTGAGATCCAACTTGACATCTAGAAATTCCAAACTTTTTCCCCCATATACGGAAGTAAAAACCATATTATAGTTATTAGACTCATTAATATACGTGACAAAGGCGGCGAAATCATCATCCTCGCCTTCCCATAGTACAACTATAGGTAGTGCAGCAGGTGTTGCTCTCCACTGTATATACTTTAATGTATTTAAATGTGTGTTTTTTGGTGTATTCACATATTTACTACGGGCAGTAGTGACGCCATAACCGGGTGTATTTAGCCCGGAAATGACGACAGACGCCGTAGAGGACCCGTAGAAGCGGCAGACGGCCGCGAAACGGTGAACCGTCGTCCGCCCCCCATGCACTCCCCTCCCTGCTGGACATGGTCTTACACTGTAAAGATGGACTGTGAATAAAAGAACAAAGAGATCCATTTGTCGGTGAGTGCGGCTTTTTTGTCTTACTTTTTGACACATATATATACATGCCACACACCAAGATATATACATGCACACACACACACATATATATATATATATGCACACACACACACATATATATATAATAATATATATATACATGCACACACACATATATACATGCACACACACACACACACATATATATACACATGCACAGACACACACATATATATATATACATGCATACACACACAGATATATACATGCACACACACACACACACACATATATATACATGCACACACACACACACATATATATACATGCACACACACACACACACATATATATACATGCACACACACACACACATATATATACATGCACACACACACACACATATATATACATGCACACACACACACACACATATATACATGCACACACACACACACATATATACATGCACACACACACACACATATATACATGCACACACACACACACACATATATACATGCACACACACACACACACATATATACATGCACACACACACACATATATATATATATACACATGTACACACACACACACACATATATATATATACATGCACACACACATATATATAATCTAACTATATATATGTGCATCTATATATATATATAGATGCACATATGAAATGTGCCTAATCAAAGTGAATGTATATATGTGTGTGTGTAATCCATATGTACATGTGGATTACACACACATATATATGTGCTGGTTTGGGAGGGAGGGGGCCGCCGATACTCACCTTCCGAAGACGCCGTTCGTTGCCTAGCAACGCTACGATTCCGGTCGGCTTCACCCGGCGCACTACGCATGCGCGGACCCGGAAATGACGCGGTCTACGGCCGCGTCATGAAGAGCGGGGCGGGAACATTCCAATGGGCTCCCCCACTCTTCAAATCGATAATGCCGCCCATTAGGGCGTTAGGAAGGGAGCGAGGCGGGGGGAGCGCGGCTCTGGGGACACCGCCCTACTGTCAGGAACGCCCCACTGCCACTAATCATGTAAGTTTATAAAGTGTTTTATTCACCTTATATAAAGCCCTATTAGGACAGGCAGGGATGGTTAGGGAGCTAGTTAGGGTCTGTAGGGGCAGGTAGTGATAGTTTAGGGGCCATAGATTAGGTGACAGGTTCCCTTTAACATCATCAAGCAGAGGGGTAAGAACTGCACCACCATTACCATCACTGTCCTCCCTCACTCTCTCACCACAACAGCTGCCCTGAGGTAAAGCTCCACCTGTGGGGAGCTGTACCACACTTTGCTGCCCCCTCCATCACCTCAGTGGCCAGCTGGCAGCGCCGGTACCATCACTACAGGTGGCGTCACGTTCCCCTGTAAATAACCCCTTTAACCCCCACTGGTTACCATCAACATCTGGTATAATTGATCACCAGGGCACGGCACCAGGGTCCCGACCATCCGTGACTCCCACACAGTAGCCCCGGTGTCCGAGTACCTCTTGCACCCCAGCTCTGGTTGAATCAAATTGGTGTCGACGAACAGGACGAACCAGCCTGGTATGGTATCTACCAGGTGAAGTGTGCCTAAGAACTTTATTACTGACTGTGTGGATTACAAAAACTCAGCCTCCATTACACCGCCTCACAAATTTAAACTGCGTCACTACAGCAGGAGAAAGAGCGGGAAGATAAGCCCCGCCCCCTCCGCTCTGCCGAGGAGTGACGAACGTAGTGGCAGGCTCCGGAAAAGCCTATAGTTTATAAAGTGTTTTATTCACCTTATATAAAGCCCTATTAGGACAGGCAGGGATGGTTAGGGAGCTAGTTAGGGTCTGTAGGGCAGGTAGTGATAGTTTAGGGGCCATAGATTAGGTGACAGGTTCCCTTTAAGCCCTCTGGGCTGCGGCAGGAAGAATAACAGAAACAGTTCCAGTTTAACTCTGCTTTACTCGGTACCGGTTGATGGCTTCACAAGACACTGTACAGTTTTGTTTTAGGGTGTTGTTGCCAACTCAGAGTTTCTCTTATGGAGTCTCTAGATTTCCCTCTCTTGTCTTTCAGGGTTTACTACTTTCTTTCTCTAGATCTTTCAGTTTTTTACTACCCTTGTAGAGCTCTCCCGCCAGTCCTACGGACTGTATCTAGAAGACAAGGTCTGTGCACTACCCGGTCTGGATAGGGCAACCCGGAACCGAGATACAGAAGGTTCCCTTCCAGCACCGCAGTATATGTCTGTCCCTTTTAGTTTCTTCTAGTGTCCTGAACCGGTTTTCAGTCCTGAGGGGAGAGGTACCTTGTGGCGCTGTCAGCAACCCAGTTCTGTTGGGCCTGCAGCTCGTCAGCTTTGAAGTCAAGGATAAACTCCTGGCTGCCTCGGTTTTCCGTGTCACCGGTGTCCCCTCAACATGACCAGCTGGCTCCTACCAGCCCTGGCCAGTTGCATTCTGTCCTGGGTCCCCACATAAAGATGGGTACCCTCCACTCAGCTGGGTTGCCAGGTCTAACCACTCTGAATGCCTTCCCAGCACCGTCTGAGGTAAACTGTCAACTGTCACTCTACCTCTATCCTAAGCTCCGCCCCCACCTGTGGAACCTACTATATTAACAGTTCCCCCTACTCTAAGTGGTGCGGTCCTAAGTTAGTGTAAAAATAGATTCCATAAGAATTAAATCCTAACCTAGCAACTTACAATAATATTACATATAGATATTAAATGCAATACCACTCTGTGGCGCATACCCGCAGGGGCGCCACATTAATGCAGGAGAAATGCCTTTGAGTAAATGTGGCCGCAGTCCACCAGTGTTCGGGGGTGGATGAGAAAGAGAGTGCCTCCTCCCAGACATTTATATAAGGGAGTTTGACTGACTCTGCTGGTGAATTAAGAATTAAGAGTCTTATAGTACAGAGACAATCCATGTTCATTGGGGTATTCTACTTTAAAGTATTTCTGCATCATGTCTGATGGGTCAGGGCTACACCAAGCTGGAAATGTGCACGACTGGATAAAATGACAGATTTGGAGATACTGATAAAAGCACGTTTTGTGAACCTTGTAAAGTTTGGACAAGTCTGCAAAGCAGGGAAATACATGGCCATCTAAGAACTTGTCAAGCATACTTACACCTGATTTCACCCATAGGTCTAGAGACAACCTAGAGATGTGTGCCTCAATCGCTTTTACAGAAATGTATTTAAATAAGGATTTTGTCAGTGTTCTATCAAGGTTATTCCAATAAGAAATCAACGAGGACATCGTATGAAAGGGAAAATTTGATTTCTGGGGCTTCAGTAGCTAGATATCTAGCAAAGGTGTAGATCTGTAGGGAGCAAACTGTCTTTCTATTTGGAGACATCTATAATTAAGATCCCCAGCCCACCAATCTTTTCCAGCCTCGGGTATGGCCGCCTTGTGGTACAAAGATAGATTTGGTACACCCAGTCCACCACGTGAATATTGGAAATGCAGAGCCTTGACCGCTACTCTTGGTTTTTTGTTTTTTCCAAATAAACTTACCAAGTTTGGATTGTAGGAGCCCTATCCATGTAGATGGGAATTTGAGACAGAGACATCTGAACAAGTAGGTAATCTTAGGCAGCAACATCATTTTTACCATTTGTATTCTGTCAACCCAGGACAGTTGGTGAAGGGTCTGCCTTTCCAAGTCCCCACAAACTTCCAAAATCAGTGATTCACAGTTCAGCTTGATTAGATTTACACATTTTGTAATTTTAATTTCCAAATATGTAAATCCTGCTTCTTCCCACTTAAAGGTAAAATGCTCTAGTATTTTATCCTTTACCAAAGGTGTAATATTTATGGGGAATATGATAGACTTTTTGGCATTTAATTTGCAATATGAGATTCTGGAGAATTCAGCCAGGGTGTCCATGACACCCACCAGGGTCCCCTCCACGCCAATGAGAGATAATATAACATCGTCTGCATACAATTCCACCACATGGTCCATATTTCCCACTCCATGTATGCTTGGATTAGTTCTAAGAGCCTCTGCCAGTGGCTCTATGACCAAAGGAGAGATAACCGACGTGAGAGTGCAGCCTTCCTGGGTGCCATTAGTTATCATAAACCAGTCTGGGGTGAAGCCAGACGCACTCACCACCATGTTCGGATTAGAGTATAGGGATCAATATAGCCTTTTTAATATCCCCCACAAAACCAAACTTAGCCAGAACCTCACCCATATAACCCCAGTGCACTCTGTCAAACACCTTCTCGGCATCAAGAGACAGCAGTATACCGGGGAGTTTATTAGTCTCCATTATCTCCAACAAATCTATTAAGGGGGTGTCACACGCGTCAATATCGCCTGCACGATATCGACTGCACGTGACGTTGCAGCGATATTGACGCGTGTGACATACTGCATCAACCAGCGATAAATCGCTGGTTGATGATCGCCAGGTTTCAGAACCAGCTCTGAAACCTGGCGATTGTCGCCCGGTGGACACGCAGCATCGCTGCGTGTGACACCGGGAGCGAGCGATATTCCAGCTCCCAGCGCCTGTCACAAGCGCTGGGAGCTGGTCTCCAAGGTACACTGCGGGTAACTAGGCAGCGCGCGCTGCCTAGATACCCGACGTGTACCTTAGTTACCAGCCTCCTCCGCTCACCGTGTGAGCGGAGGAGGCTGGTAACTAAGGTACACGTCGGGTATCTAGGCAGCGCGCGCTGCCTAGATACCCGACTGTGTACCTTAGTTACCAGCCTCCTCCGCTCACCGGGTGAGCAGAGGAGGCTGGTAACTAAGGTACACGTCGGGTATCTAGGCAGCGCCGCTGCCTAGTTACCCGCAGTGTACCTTGGAGACCAGGCTGCTCCCGCTTCCAGCAGGCTGGCAGCGGGAGCAGGACATCGTGGAAACGATATTTAAATCGTTTCCATGATGTCACTGGTCAATTGATCGCTGGTGAGTCTGTCTGTGTGACAGCTCACCAGCGATCAGCCGTCAATGTCGTCAGCGATCAGATCGCTGACGACATTGACGCGTGTGACACCCCCTTTACTCTTCTAGTGCCGTCCTTGGCTTGTCTCCCAGGGACAAACCCAACATGGTTAGGTGCTATCAGAGAGGGAAGGACAGACATTATTCTGGCTGCAAGGATTTTAGAGAATATTTTTAGGTCACAGTTTATTAAGGAGATATGCCTAAAATTACCAGTTTTCGGGGTTTTTTCAGGTTAAGGAATGGTTGTGATTACTGCCTCAAGGTTTTCATAGCTTATTGAAGAGCTACATTTCCAAAAATGGAAAGTTTTTAGGAGGTAAGGAGCTAAAGTTTTGACGAAACAATGATAGTAGGTGTTAGAAAAAACATCTGGGTCTGGAGCACAGGACTTTTTAGTAGAATGGATTATTTGGTCTTTTTCAATGATTGATATGGGAGTATTTAGATCACTTAGCTGAGCCGCTAATACTTTGGGAAGTGAGATTTTTTCTAGGAAGTTTCCAATTTCTTGTAGATTAGGCTGAACTGTATGGGGATCCTCTTTTAAGTTGCACAGTGAATAATAAAATTGCCTAAATTCTTTAGCTATGTCGATCTGATTTAGTATTTTAGTCCCAACAGGTTTATTCAAGTACACAATCCTATTTCTTATCTCCTTTTTTTTCACTCTCCTACCTAAAATCTTCCCTGCTCTATGTCCCATGGCATAATATTTTGTTTTGGATTTTTTAAGTGCTTTTCCGTACTGGAATAAAAGTAGAGCACGCAGCCTCATTCTATGTTCTGTTATTTTTTGGGACAACTGTGGGGTGGGGTTTTTCTTGTTGATTTGTTCCAGATTGTTAATTTGAGTTAACACTGACACGTCTCTTCTTTTCTTTTCTATTGCTGCTATCTTAATAAAAATACCTTTCATGTATGCCTTGTGGGCTGACCATACCACTTCGTCTGAGGTGGAGTTATTTATGTCAAAAACATCTTTTAATTTGGTCTCTATTAATTCAATGTTTTGTTTGTTGGTCAGTAAAAAATCATTTAAACGCCACCTATTAGCTTTGACTGAAGAGTCCGTATCAGATATGTTGAGTCAGACAGGAGCATGGTCAGACCACGAGATCACACCTATCGTTGCCTCAAGCTTACAATCTAGAATTCTATCATCCATGAAAATATAGTCTATCCTGCTATCGAAATTAAATCTAGGGGAGAAATGGGAGTAATCTTTCTCAGAGCTGTGGAGATGTCTCCATATGTCAAGCAAGTTATATTCTGAAACCAGTGATTTCATCTCTTCCCTAGCAGTACATCTGTTTGAACAATCTAACACGGAAGACATGGGGAGGTTGAAAGTTCCACAGACGATTTTAAACTATTTGGAGTATATTTGAACTCTCTAAGTGTTTGTCTGATAATGCATCAGTTTTTATCATCAGTGTTTGGTCAGTGTCTCAGTTTTTAGCACCCGTGTTTCAACAGTTCTTGTATAAGAAAAACAGAAGTTTCCAAGCTTCTCCTAGTAAACAATTAGAAAAAAATGGGCAACTCTAGGATGCAACTAGGATTCCAACCATGTGATGGCCAAGTTTTTCACCAACCTAAAAACCTAACAAATGCCTTTTTTTTAGAAACTCAGTCATGTAAACAGCACAGTAGGCTGTAATGGGTATGTGTTCTATCTTTGAAAACCATGGATCGAACATGCACATGAAAACTGGACTTCTGAAAGAAGCCTAAAGATACATTCAGATGAACATATTAATCTTAGCTGTCCATGTGGAAAACTGACAGCACATGTGTGGCGCCCCAAGGGTCCGGGTGCCACAGTGACATTGCATCCTTCCCCGGGGGTAATGTAATGCCTAGGAGCAGAAGGAGACCTCACGCGAGGTATCTCAAGCATTCACACACCTTTCCTGAGTCTGGCCAGATAGGGGAGCTCTGAACCCCTGTTTGAGGGGAGCTGCTCTCTCTGGTAAGAGGGAGATTTAGGAGTAGGGAAGGCGGGGAGGTAGGGAAGAAGTAGGCAGTCTAGTCTAGACGAGGAGTCTAGCAAGGAAGACGACAAGGAAGGTCCTGGAGAGTGAAGCCTGAGGTCCTGAGAGGTTGACTCCAGGCCACGCTAAGGAAGGATGCCAGAGTCTTTGGTCAGTTGGAACCTGCAAGAACTGCTTACCACTTCTGGAGGACGGGAGACTGCAACTTTTCCGGCCGCACTTCAGACCCGGCGGCACAGCAGCAGATAGGGCCTGAAGTTGAATAAATATTAGTTCCCAATGATAGTAATACATTTTATCAAAGGGCTCAGGATATAGCATCTATCCCTTGTTCAACCCTTAATGGTAGACTCCATTTACATTACATACACACAAGGAGAACCAGAGTCTTTTTATGCTAAAAAAATACATTAAGGTTATTACAAAAAAGCACGCAATTAAAAATGCAGGTTTTTGGCTGATGATTCAGATAGTGCCTGGAGCACAGCGTGATATTACATCTAACATACAGAATATTGCATTTCACCACCTTCTCATATTGCACAATTCCCATATATAATCATGACATGGTTTTACAAATTGTATAACATTGTATAATACATAGTATTCAACAAATTAGGCCCCATCAGCCCCATATGCATGATATAATAGGTGCACAGATTGATTCAGGTCATGGCGTCATAGCATACCGAAAATGCAAAAGGGCCTAAAGTTGCCAGCGATCTGGCAGTGTCCATGAGGGTCTTGGGCTGCCTGCCATATGGGTTCACAGCAAAGTGAGGAAAGAGAGAGACAGAGAGGGCCACAGAGTAGCACCAAAGCACTGGGACCCTAAACTGGCAAAGCACAGCAGGCAGACCTCAAACACATCTGGTGGGGTGGAATCCAACTGCTCCCTGGCTGCTTGGATCCTCCTTAACCTGGTCATCAGTGCCCCGGACAGCAGCTCATGGTTTCAAGTTAAGGTAAAGAACTACAATCCTGGTCTCCTCCGGTTATTCCCCGCGCCCTCTTGCACTGCTACACAGACATCACTACCATCTCCATAGTATTTTCCCACTAACCCTATAGCCACGTTCTACCTGTGGGGAGCGATACCAGCTAGGCTGTCATTCCATCGGCCCCATAGGTCCCAAAGCAGTGCTGGTCACCCTAACCAGAATAACCATAGGTTATCCTCCTGTAAATACACCCCATTTCTGCATGCTTAGGGCCATGGAAAAGGGTCACCCCACCGTGACCTCCCAAGCAACCATCGGCCTGGTTATCGAGTACTCTACTGCCCTGCCGGGCGTCGCATTTGGCATCACAAACAGGATTCGGACCCCCACTAACACTGGGTCCCGTGCGCCTAAAGTAACTGTGTATTGAGAACTGTATTGAACTGTGATTGCCGCCATTACTGTCTGGCACACAGGAAGCACAAGGGATGTATCGTTGTGGGTGGAGCCGCAGAGAAAGCGCGAACTGAAACCTGGCACTGATGTCATACAGAGCAAAGGAGGCCCCGTCCTGCACCCCGCAGCATCCGTATGAACTCTCCCGCCTGCAAAGTAGCAGCCTCAACATTTCACAAAGACTCAGAGCCTGGCTGAGGTTAACTACAGGGGAGGATGCCCGACCTTGGAAAAGCTGCAGCAGCGGGCACCCATGCAAGCTGTGAACATGCCCCTTTCCATGCCGTACATCCTCGGAGTGGCTTGGCTACCACAGTACTCTGGTGAGTCGCTCATCCTCAATGACTTTAAGGAAAGATTTAATAGCCTGTTTGATGTTTATTCCCTGGCTGAGGGGCAAAAAGTCAGTATCCTTATTGGACAGTTACAGGTGCCACTCAAAGGGAGGCGAAGTACTGGCCGGACTCTAATAAAAGGAGCATCAGACAGATCCTGGCAAGGCTGAAAGAGACTTTTGACACCCGCACAGCAGGTGAAATCAAAATGTGGTTCTTTGGCTTCAAACAAAGGGCTCAGGACAGTGTGCGTGACTATGTCCTTAACCTTGATGAAGCGCTGAAAGCAATAAAGCAGGTTGACCCCAACAGTGTGCAGGAGGAGGACAGACTCCTAACCAACGAGTTCATTGAGGGGCTCCTGTCCAACACCCACCGGACACAGCTGCACATCATGGCCGTTCAGACCCCCGACATGAGCTTTGCCAAATTTAAGGATCAGGCCATCCGCATGCTGCGAGAGGCAACCGCTAGGGGCGCAGCACCCTCCAGGCATCCAGCCATCATGTACCACCAGGAGTCAGCATCCTTGCCTCAGGCACCCACTGAGGCCGATACACAGACTCTCAGTGACGACACCTCCGCGATCTGCACCTCCAAGTCCAAGAGTTAACCAAAAGTGTGGCTGCATTAACAAAAAATATGCAGTCCATGCAAGTGTCACCCCCAAAGGAAAAGATCCAGCTGGCCTCTAGTCCAGATGACATCCCGTGGTGATGGCAGCGGAGCATTCCACCGGCTAGAGGAAAGGACACCGACCACTACGACTCGTCTGGGCAACCCATCTGCTGCTGCAACAAAGGGGGCACATCGAGAGGTTCTGTCCTTTAAATGGGCAACCCCTGGGGCAGAGGGCCGACCCCCAGGAGTAAGACAACCAGGTCCATACAATTAGCGGGACAAGTTCGTCAGAGGACAACCGGTCCTTCCTATTGTGCTTGATGGCATTCTAATGAATGCCTTACTGGATGCCAACTCCCCCCAGGTGACAATGATGCTATATATCCTTTATAAACGGTACTGGGCTGACTCTAACACTACCCGCAGCCCAGATGATGACTTTACAATAATCGCCAGCAATGGTTGGCCTTTGCCACAAGAGGGGTATAAGGAAGTGACCATTAAGGTGGGGCAAGTAGAATTAAAGTCACAAGGCATGATAATTGTAGATATTGATCGACAAGAACGTAATCCGATGATGAGCATAGGTACCAAAGTGATAGAGAATTGTCTTGGAGAGGTTATTGTTCTGTTACAACAGGTGGCTGAATTGCCAGCTCCGGGCAGCAGCGAGTTCTGCAAAAGGAGATCAAAGCCCTAATGCAGAGGCAACAGGTCAAATTGTCTGTCAGAGAAGTCGGCAGTGTAAGGGTGAGTGACCCATTCCCCATTGCAATACCTCCAAAAGTGAAATACTACTATGGTGTTGGGCTGCTGTAGGTGTCAGGGGTCAGGATTACCAGGCCCTGGTAGAATCCACATACTCAGACAGTAGGCCCACTATCCTGACAGCCCAGGGGGTAGAAGATGTCCGCAAGGGGAGAGTACCAATTCGTATCTTAAATTTTGTGAAGAAAGAGGTCAATTTACCACAGTATGCCACCGTTGCTAAGCTATTCACTGTCAACAATAACGCAAAATGGGTAGTGGAACCCTTGGTTCCATCAGAAACGGCAGAGGACAATGGTTCTTAGGGACAGCAGGAGGACTGGTGTCAGAAGATACACCTTGACATTGACTCCACCCCTTCATACCAAAAGGATGGGGTTTACTGGGTGGTTCAAGAGTAAGAATGTGTATTCAGCAAAAACCACCAAGACTTTGGGCAGGTAAAAGGGGTTCAACACCACATCCCCACCGTAGACCATGGACCCATTAAAGAAAAGTACCACCCTGTTCCCCCGGCTCACTATCAGTATGCTAAAGGCATGTTACGGGAAATGAAGGAAGCAGGGGTGATCAGAAATAGTTGTTGCCCCTGGGCAGCCCCCTTAGTAGTCGTTAAGAAGAAAGATGGCACAATGAGGATGTGTGTTGATTACAGGCAGATTAACCACATTAAACATAAAGATGCCTACCAATTACCCCGAATTGAGGAGTTATTAGTCGCTCGGAAATCTAACTATTTCTTGACCCTAGATCTTACCAATGGGTATTGGCAGGTTCCCGTGGCAGAGGTGAACCGAGAGAAGACCGTGTTTACGACATCAATGGGATATGCGAGTTCTACTGCAGGCCACTCGGACTTTGCAACGCACCAGGAACGTTCCAGCAATTGATGGAGTGCTGTCTAGGGCATAATAACTTTGAAACAGTTCTACTCTACCTGGATGATGTCATTGTCTACTCCAAGACTTATGAGGATCACTCGAAGCACCTGGCTGAGGTATTTGAAGCCCTGTCTATCTTTGGTCTGAAAATAAAGCTGTCTAAATGCCACCTGTTGAAACCCAAGGTACAGTACCTAGGCCACATAGTAAGCACAGAAGGTGTGGCACCAGACCATGATAAAGCCACCATCGTCAGGGACTGGCCAAAGCCGACTACTATCCGTGAAGTGCGGCAGTTCCTTGGGTTGGTGGGCTATTACCAAAGATCCATCAATGGCTTCAAGATGGCAGCCCCCCTGCAGGATCTGCTAGTGGGCCAATCCAAGAAGGCCAAGAACAAGAGTTCTCTGATAGAGTGGAACAGTAGAGTAGAAGAATCTTTCACCCAGTTGAAATTGGCCTTCACGGAAGACAAAATCCTTGGCTACCCTGATTATGGCCAACCGTTCATCTTATACACTGATGCCAGCAATATGGGACTGGTGCAGAAAGGCTGAGAAAGAGTCATCACCTATGCTAGCCAAAAGCCTCGTCTGACTGAAAGGAACCCGGACAACTAAAGTTCCTTCAAGCTGGAATTCTTAGCCATAGTCTGGGCTATCACTAAAAGATTCAAACACTGCCTGGCTTCAGCAAAGTTCACCATATTCACAGACAACAATCCATTGACCCATCTAGAAATTGCAAAGCTAGGTGCACTAGAAAAGGGATGGATGGCCTGGCTGTCCAATTACGAGTTCAAAATAAAGTACAGAGCAGGAAATAAGAATAGCAATTCCAATGCGCTGTCCAGAACGCCCAATTCGCCAAGCATGGGAGAAGTCCTGGAAAAGTTCGAGGAAATAGAGATTCTGCCTTTCCACCATCCAGGTGCGTTCCAGTACTCTCACCGTGTAAGAGGCAGGCATTCCACTGTTAAAGAGGTCTCATTCAATCCACTGCCCCACCATGGTTGGGTGGAAACGCAGGATAACGACACAGCTGTACACCTAGTGAAAGAACTGTTGAATCAAGCTGACTCGTACCATGGTCCAGATGCTTCACAAGAAGGAGAAAAGCAAACTGTTCACCTACGGGGGTAAACTGTGTTGGAGAACCATTATTGCACGCACCCATGAACTGGCCTGGCAAATAGTTGTTCCCAAATGAGATGTCTCAATGGTCATAGAAGCATACCATGATGGAGCAGGGCACTTCAGATGGAAGAAGTTTGAGGCTCTGATTCATAAGTGTTTCATCTAGGTAGGCATGAGGAAAGCTATTGATAAGTGGTGCCAGGACTGTGGTCCAAGCAACCAGGGGCGGAAAGATCGTGATAGCCAGAGGGCCACCTTACAGCCAATAGTCACCAGGCAACCGCTTGAACTTGTAACCCTGAACCACGTGAAGCTAGCCCCGAGCAAGTCAGGCTATGTCTATGCCCTCACCATCGTAGACCACAATTCCCATTTCCTGGTAGTTGTACCAGTGAAGGGCCAGATGGCCAAGACTGCAGAAAAGCCTTTCCAGGAGCATTTCTGTCGACCACACGGCTAACCTGAGCAAGTCCTTACCGACCAAGGCCCGGCTTTTGGAGCAGAGGTGTTTCAGGAGTCCTGCAACCTGTACAGCTGCAAGAAAATAAGAACTACGCCATATCATCCCCAGACCAACGGGTTATGCTAGAAAATGAACCAGGTAGTAATAGACCTGTTGAAGACTCTGTCCCTTGAAGACCGTAACCTGTGGCCAGAGAAGTTACCAGATCTGGTAGACCTGTATAACCATATCCCGGTGAACTCAACCCATTGCACTCCAGCATACCTGATGGGAGCCAGGCCTGGCTGACTTCCCGTTGACCTTGACGTGGGTGTCCTAGTACCAAAGAGTGTACAACCACATGTGAACTTGGATACCAAGCGCCAACAACAATACTGCAAGGTTCAAAAGTGTGTGGAGAAAAGCCTGTCCCAGGCCAGATAGAAACAAGAAAGAAATTACAACCAGCAAGCCCCAGCTACTCCCTTAGCACCAGGAGAACAGGGGTTAAAACGAAAGACGAGGATGCATAAACTCGATGACCAGTGGGAAACTGAGCCATACACCGTCTTGCATTCAAACTTTGATAACACCAAGGTATGCCTCATCAGCAAAGATGGAGGAAGAACCTCAGCGGCAGTGTCAAGGGACCACTTGAAGGTATGACCAGAGCAATTGAGAGAACAGGAAGATCAAAACATTCATCAACAGGTTGAAGAGGTCAAGAAGAAGATACATACTGTCTTAGGAGATTTTCCTCAGAACTGGACGCAGGTGAACCAAGCAATTGTAGTACCTGATATGACCTTTCGCCAGTCCATTGTACCTGAAGCAGCAGAGGCTCTGGACCAGCCTGAAGACCCACCAGCTTCAGAAACAGGTGCCACACCCACAGTGGAACAAGAGAATCAACCCCATGCCAGCGGTGAATCTGTCATGCCCGTAGTAAGTCTAAGGAGTCGCAGAAAGCTGCCCAGCCTACCTGTAAGACATAAGCCTACCTGTAGCACAGTCACTAGTGAGTCCACAGAACCTGCAATAGACACACTAGCTTCTGACAGGCCAGTTGGACATGAGGTAGACACATCAGGCAGTGAAGGGTCTCCACCAGTCCTATGTAGATTTCTACGTACTACGCAGGGTCAGACCCCAGCTCGCTACAGAGATTAGGCACAGAAAGGTTGAGTTGTTAAAGTGTAAATATATTAACCATGTAAGTAAGAAACCATTAAGCGTACTGTACCTAGAAAGGCTACTGTAAGAACATTTAAGTAATCTTGGGTGTACATAGTTATTATTTATGGACAAATGGACGACAGAACTAAGTGTGGTCAGGACAATATTGTGTAAAGTTAATTGTTGGCCTTAAAAATAAACCACCGCCATGGCCAACAACCAAGCCCATCTACAGAGTGCCCTGTAGCTACACCCAGGAACGATACACAAAGTGGGTTGAGGCACCTCCCATCAACTAAACACCAGGTATCTGTATCTGGAAAGAGACATTTCCTGGATGGCGGTGCAAAGACTAAGCGCTGCAAAGACTGCTTTCTCATTATTTGTTTGTTTTGGTTTTTGTAATTTTTCACTCTTGAGACTTTGTATGAAAGTAATGCTTCTCCTGAAAGGAAGAAATTATTGTTGTTAATTATGTTTTCTTATGTCTTTCAGTCCGGGACATACTGAGTTTTACTAAGGGGAAATGTGGCACCCCTAGGGTCCGGCTACCACAGTGACATTGCCTCCTTCACCGGGGGTAATATCATGCCTGGGAGCAGATGGAGACCCCATGCTAGGTGTCTCAAGCATTAACACACCTGTCCTGACTCCGGCCAGACAGGGGAGCTCTGAACTCCTGCTTGAGGGGAGCTGCTCTCTCTGGTAGGAGGAGGGGTGTAGGAGTAGGAAAGGCTTGGAGGGAGGAACAAGTAGGCAATCTAGTCTAGACGAGGAGTCTAGGAAGGAGGACGATGAGAAAGGTCCTAGAGAGTGGAGCTTTTGAGAGGCTCACTCCAGGCAGTGCTAAGGAAGGATGCCAGAGTCCTCGATCAGTCGGGACCTGCAAGACCCGCTAACCACTTCTGGAGGACGGGAGAATGCACATTTTCCGGCCACACTTCAGACCCGGGTGCACAGCAGCGGATAGGGCCCGGGGCTGCCAGCGATCTGGCAGTGTCTACGAGGCTCTCGGGCTGCCTGCCATATGGGTTCACAGCAAAGCGAGGAAGAGAGAGAGACAGAAAAGGCTGCAGAGTAGCATCAAAGCATTGGGATCCTAAACTGGGAAAGCACAGCGGGCAGACCTCAAACACACCTGGCGTGGTGGAATCCAACTGCTCCCTGGCTGCTTGGATCCTCTTTGACCTGGTCATCAATGCCCCGGACTGCACTACTTGGTTACAAGTTAAGGTAAAGAACTACAACCCTGGTCTCCTCCGGTTACTCCCCTTGCCCTCTTGCACTGCTACATAGACACCACCCCCATCTCCATAAACTTTTCCCACTAACCCTGGGGCCACACTTTACCTGTAGGGAACGATACCATCCAGGCTGCCGTTCCATTGGCCCCAGAGGTCGTAAAGCAGCGCTGGTCACCCTGACCAGGATAACCACAGGTGTAATCATGAACTTGTCCCCTGTAAATACACCCCATTTCTGCACGCCCAGGGCCATGAAGCCGGTTCACTGCCACCGTGGCCTCCCAAGCAACCATTGGCCTGGTTACCGAGTACCCCACGGCCCTGCTGAGCGTCGAACATGGATCCAATTTTAACTTGTGTATGCTAGTTTAGTCCAATTTAGTAACCAGACTATGACATATAAACAGCAGACAGCTCTTGCACATGTTGCTATAAGAACAAACACATGGAGCCGCACACAGATGCAGTCACATTCAGAATCTGCCTACATGACTGGTCCAATAAATTAAAAGGGTTGTTCTTTTTCACTTAATGTTCATCCCTGAGCACAGTTTTGTTTAAAAAAATAATAATTTTCTCCTTACTCATATTTCACAGGTCCACAAGGAATCAGTGAGCTCAGTGGCTTTTGCCTTCCTCTGGATTAACATGTTAAACTATGGGTTGAACTAGATGGACTTAAGGTCTTCCTTCAACCTTAAATACTATATTACTATGAATAGAATGCCCCTCAGGCCGTTGAGCTGACTGATTGGTTCCCATGCTGTTGATGTGACTACAGCGTTGCAACCATTTCCAGATAAGGGGAGCAGCAGCAAGACTTGCTGGTGGTCTCGAGAAAAATCAGTACAGCACAGTTAGCATTTTCTTTTATTCCAAACTGCACCACGGGACGAAAATTAACTGAAAACCGACAACTCTTTTCAACGATTTTTTTATTGAATTAGATATAAACTTACAAGGTGGTCATAACAAGTAGCAATACATTAAGATAATCACACATTAGAAGACGAGTCAAGTTAACAACTAACTATAAACCATAACTCTAACTAATTCTGTCATTCTTATAAACACGTGCAGTTGGAGGGTGGGTGGTGGGAAAGGAAGGGGGGGAAGAAGAGAGGGAGGGAAAAATACTTTAAAGTTATGCTCAACTAAACTTCCTTCATAGCATGTTGGAAGCAAATTCGATCAAGTTTATATTATGGGGGCATCCTGTTGAAAGAAAAATTGGTTCCACGTTAACCACTTGTTACTGTACTTTCCTTGAAGATTGTTCCTCAAAGCGAACGTGTATTCATACACATTGTGAGCTGCAATAGTCCCCAGTATTGTTTCAAACGTTGGTGGATCCGGGTCTTTCCATCGAGCCGCAACACCATTTTTTGAGGCAATCAAAATGTGTATAATGAGCGCTCTGAGCTCAGGTGGTACTACGTTTATTCCTATCAGGAGCAGCACGAGTTCTGGCGAGAGGTCCAAGTCGATCCCTGTTATGTCAGAGATTAGAAGTTGTATTTTCCCCCAAAATGGGCGCAGGATGGGACAGTCCCATAATATGTGAGATATTGTGCCAGGTTTTCCGCAGTTCCTCCAGCACATTGGTGATATAGTTTCCGAAAATTTATGGAGTCTTGTAGGGGTGAAATACCACCTAGTCAAGGTTTTGTCGTAAGATTCCAAAAGAACTGAAGATGAGAGACTTTTGTAAACTATTTTGAGTGTATCTTCAATTAGATCAGCAGGGAGAGAGATTTGGAGTTCCTTACTCCATGCACCTATGTTAGAAGCGCTGGAAAATGAAGAATCAAGGTTCCATTCTTTGTAAATAGACTTGAAAGACCAAAAGATGTTTGATTGGTTTAAAACGGAAAAGTTGAGTTATGTTTAGCGGGAGATGGAGACTCAGATTATTTTTATTGAGTGTACGTTTTATTTTGTTCCAGTTCCCAACCTCTTCGCTTGGCAAATTAAACTTGGTTCTAAGATTTGCAAAGGATTTGAGTTGCATATTGTCATCAAGTAAGTCTGAGAGAGTATGGATTCCACAATTGGTCCATACACTTACATCTATATCTGCCGATAGAGCTGGTAGGAGGTAAACTGAGATCCAAAGTGGAGAATGTTTATGATTTGTTGCGTATGATTTCGTGGTGAGAGTTCTCCACGAGCGTATGGTAGCCTTTAACGTTGGTTCTTTAGGTAATTTCTTGGTCTTGTCGCATAAATAAGCGAGTAGTGTCCATTGGAGATCTCTCGAGTGATTAAGTGCTTTCTCTATCTCCATCCATCTCGGCTTCTCTTCTTCTCCTCCCCACCAATTTTGGCTAAGTCTGATAAGCGCTGAATTATAGTAAGCTGAGATGTTAGGCACTGCTAGACCTCCGTGTAGTTTACTTTTTTCTAGAATAGAGAGAGAGGTTCTGGGTTTTTTCCCCCCCCAAATAAAGTTAGATAATTGAGTTTGAATTTTTTTGCACCAAGCTGAGTTAAGCTGAAGGGGGACTGAACGAAAAATGTAAAGTATTTTGGGCAGTATAAATAATTTGTACGCCTCTATTTTGCCTAACCACGTTAGTTCAGTTTTGGAAATGTTAGCTAGGTCCATTTGAAGAGCTTTATACAGCTTTCCTAGATTTGCATCATATATTTTGGAAGTGGATTTAATGACTATGATTCCTAAGTAGTCTAGATACTTTTTATCCCAATCCAGCTCGTTGCACTGTTGGAGGGAGGAAATCATCTGATCTGTAAGGTTATAGCTGAGTACTTGTGTTTTGGCAATGTTGATTTTGTAATGGGAAATTGCGGCAAATTCATTCATGAGTAAGAGAAGGTCCCGCATAGACGTCACTGGATTTGTGAGGGTTAGTATTATATCGTCAGCAAACAAACTGATTTTATATGATTCTCGATTCAGGGAAATACCAGAAATTGACGGGCTAGATCTTACCTTTTCTGCTAACGGCTCAATAAATAAATTGAAAAGGGAAGGCGAGAGGGGGCAGCCTTGTCTTGTGCCATTTGTCAACAAGAAAGGGGCGGACATATGATTATTAGTAAGGAGCCTTGCTGATGGTGTGGTGTATAAAGCGTGAATGGAATTGAATATGGGTCCTGAAAGTCCAAATTTATGCAAAACCTCAAACAGGTATCCCCAGTGGACTCTGTCGAACGCTTTTTCTGCGTCGACAGAGACCACTATCATAGGGGCTTTCAAGAGCTCAGCATACTCTGTCAAGTTTAAGAGTCTTCTTGTCGCATCTGTTGAATTCCTTTTTTGAGTGAATCCAGTCTGATCTTTGTGGATCAAGGTCAGGATCACTTTTTGCATTCTAGAATTAATCGCTTTTGATATAATTTTAATATCTGTGTTCAGGAGGGAGATGGGTCTATAATTAGAAACCAAGTCTTTGTCCCCTTTATTTTTGGGAATAACTGTTATAAGCGCTTGGAGCATCTCATGTGGGATCGGCTGGCTACCATCAGAAAAGGAGTTAATTAGTTTAGTGATGTAAGGGGTGAGTAAATGTTCGCACGCTAAAAAATATTCGTTCTGAAGACCATTGGGTCCTGGGGATTTGTTCTTTTTAAGTTTACGTATAATATCTTTTATTTCCTGCTCAGTATAAGGTTGGTTGAGTTTGTTTAGATCCTCCTCTGAGATCGTAGGAAGCGTGACTGAGTCTAGGAAGGATCTGATATTTTGTGTTGTGGGTTGAGGTTCTGAGCGATCATCTTTGAGATTATATAGGCCTTTATGATATTCAACAAAGGCATTAGATATTTCTAAGGGTTTTTTTTTAACGTGGTTTTGTTTGTTTTTGATTTGATATATACTGGTTTTTGATCTATGGATGTTGATCAATTTTGCGAAGGTTTTGGATGGTTTATTCATATTTGAGTAGAAATTTGATTTGGATATGCGGGCCAATTTATCATAGTCAGATAAGAGGAGGGATTTTAGTTGTACCCGAAGCTCAAGTAGATCTTTATGTTTGCTTTCAGAGGGGTTAGTTACCATTTCCTCCTCCAACAAGGCAATTTGTCGAGTAAGTTTTTTAGTATTAGCCAATTGAGCTTTTTTATGTTTCGCGTGCAGATATATCAGATTACCTCTTATGGTCGCTTTGTGGGCAGTCCACAGGGTGGACAAGGAAATGTCTGTAGTATCGTTTTCTTGAAAATATAATTTAAGTGAATCTTGGATTTCAGATTTATATTGTGGGTGGGTAAATAGATATGAATTAGCTCTCCACGGAGAAAGAGAGTTGTAGGGGGGGCACCGACAACTCTTTTAAGTGGATCGTGTAAATATAGCTGAAGTCATAAGACACAATAGGCAAAGATTACTTAGTTTCCAAAGGACTGCTTTATGAAGAAAAATGGACCAGTCTGTTAATAAACATACACAATAAATATTTGCCATGCCAAACACTCTATAATAAAAGTACTTCATCCATTTTATGAGACGTAAACATCGTTTATGGGGCTGAATACTTTTTCCTTAAATCTCAGGCATCTTTTCTAACACATAAATTTGCCAATTTCGTTGAAATGTGCTCCATGTTCTGGACAATAATATTGGTTTATATTAGACATAAATATTTGAATTTTGCAGCAGGATGCCTGCATCCCACATCAAGAAGCTGTCTGTAAGTGCTGAAATCATTTTTGATGAAGTTGATGATATATCTGAAAGCCCGGGAATGGCTGCAATGCTTTGATCAGACGTTAAAAAACCATGAAATCATTTAAAAGATCTAGTGCTGCAAAAATGTCCTTTTATTTCTTTTTCTATAAAACAGAATAATAAATTACATCAGGAATTAATGTCCCCCCATTTTTCCATAGTATATAGAAACATAATTCATTAAACTATGTAACGACCTATTATGTACAATCTGTCGTAGGTCGCTGAGGAAAGTATGATGTAGTCCCAGGAGCTTAGCCAGCTTCATACCAGGTAGATGCTACATAGTTGACCTTGAAAGGGAATCTGTCAGGTTCTCCGCTGCATACTCCCCAAAAAATGAATATTCATGTACCAGTGACATCACTGCACTGTACTGCCCTGATCTGCAAGTATACAATGAAACAGTGGAATGTTTGTATCTTGTGTATGCGGTTCTCGAGGCACAGACACAGTGCAGAGCAGAGAGGAGAGGGAAAGAGGTGTGTGCTCTTAACAGCTGCACCTGTGTGGTGTGTACTCTCTGAGATATTTCTGTGTGATTACCATATATACTCGTGTATAAGCCGACCCCCCTACTTTTGCCCCCAAAATCTGGGAAAACCTATTGACTCGTGTATAAGCCGAGGGTGGACCCCAGCACAGGTATACAGCCCCCAGCAGTGTGGTATACAGGCCCCCCAGTGGTATACAGGCCTCCCCAGTGGTAGTATACAGCCCCCAGCAGAGTGGTATACAGCAGCCTCCCCAGTGGTATATACAGGCCCTAGCAGTGTTACAGCAGTCTTCCCAGTGGTATATACAGCAGCAGCCCCAGTGGTAGTATACAGCAGCCCCAGAGGTATATACAGCAGCCCCAGTGGTAGTATACAGCAGCCCCAGAGGTATATACAGCAGCCCCAGTGGTAGTATACAGCAGCCCCAGAGGTATATACAGCAGCCCCAGTGGTAGTATACAGCAGCCCCAGAGGTATATACAGCAGCCCCAGAGGTATATACAGCAGCCCCAGTGGTATATACAGCAGCCCCAGAGGTATATACAGCAGCCCCAGTGGTAGTATACAGCAGCCCCAGAGGTATATACAGCAGCCCCAGTGGTAGTATACAGCAGCCCCAGAGGTATATACAGCAGCCCCAGTGGTAGTATACAGCAGCCCCAGAGGTATATACAGCAGCCCCAGAGGTATATACAGCAGCCCCAGTAGTAGTATACAGCAGCCCCAGAGGTATATACAGCAGCCCCAGTGGTAGTATACAGCAGCCCCAGAGGTATATACAGCAGCCCCAGTGGTAGTATACAGCAGCAACCCGCCCGCCACCCCCATCAGTATACAGGCGCCCCCCCATCAGTATCCAGGGCCCCCCCTTACTCCGCAAACCTGTAAAGTAAAATCATTATACTTATCACTGTCCTGTCGCCGCTGTCCCCGCCGCTGCCGACATCGCGCTCCTCCGTCTTCATCCAGCGTCTTCCGGCTTCCTCCTCTGGCGCAGACAATGATGTCATTGCCTGCGCTGACCAGAGGAAGCCGGAAGAAGACGGATGAAGCCAGAGGAGCGCGATGTTGGCAGCGGTGGGGACGGCGGCGACAGGACAGTGATAAGTATAATGATTTTAGTTTACAGGTTTGCGGAGCAAGGGGGGGCCATGGATACTTGTTGGGGGGGCGCCTGTATACTGATGGGGGTGGCGGACGGGCGGCCTGCCATTGGTATGGCTCGCGTATAAGCCGAGGGAGGACTTTTCAGCCCAATTTTTGGGCTGAAAAACTTGGCTTATACGCGAGTATATACGGTATATGAACATTTGTTGATTTGCTCAGAAGATACGCATATTACATGTCTTCAGGAAAACCAACATTCATATAGATAGATAGAAATCGCTCACAGTCAGCACAGTGTAGTTATGTAACTACTAGAGTTGTAGCACAAAACACCTCTCCTCTCCCAACCCCCTCCCCTCCAAAGCAGCCTGAGGAAGCCTGAGATTCAGTGTAACTTCAGCACAGGGGGAGGAACAGAATAATAGCTTGGATATGCGTGATTATGTAAATTAAATTTACATACTATGGACTACTCTGGAGTGAAAGCATTGAGCCGGACTAATGAAGATAGCTGCCTGCTTGCTTATAGTAAGAAAACTACTAAGGATACAGTAACAATTTTTACATATTCTGAAAGGGCTGCCCAAGCACTATTTAAGGGTACTATTAGTGCTGAAAATGACCTGACTTAGCCCCTTTAACTCCAGTGCCTGGAGCAACTTCAATTGCTGCTCTTTAACCACTTAAGTGCCACAGTATCAATATTTGATGGTGGCATTTGAAGGACAACATTACCATTATGTTTATTAGCCTGTTTTTACATCAGTGTTTTTGCCTGTTGGCAGCAGATACGGAAGGTTTGCCACATCTGCCGCATAGCAGCTCACTTACGGAAAGGCTGCAGTAAGCCCCATTCATTCCCTATGGGACTTGAGGTCAAGTGCGGCACTTGCGGTTTTGCCGGGTCTGGAAAATCCGGCACTTGCGAAAAAGGAAAAAAACGCTGCTAGCAGCAGTTTTTTTGTGCTGCCGCAAGTGCTGGATCTGCTAGATCTGGCAAAATTGCACTTGTCACACCTAATCACAAGTCCCATGGGGAATAAATGGGACTTGCCACAAGTGAGCCGTTAATCGGCTGATGCGGCAAACCTGCCGTATCTGCCACCAACGGGCTAAAACACTGATATGAAAGGTGCCTTACATTTCCAATCTGCCTCAACAATGTGATGGTTTACCACAGACTGAGCGTCATAGGAGAACTGCGATTTTACTTTATACTGCTATACTATGGTATTTTAATATACGGTATAAGGAATCAAATCATTGCAGTTCCAAATTTTCTAGGGGGACTAAAAAAATATTTACATATATGTTTTAATAGGTGTTAAAAAAATAACATTATAGAAAAGGTTTAATAAAAAATAAAGCCATCTGGCATCACTAAGTCCAAAAAATTCCAAATTAGGCCAGTTTCACACCACGTTTTGATCAGGTCTGGGGCTGTCTGGTGTGCACCTGACAGCCCGGACCCGATTTTGCATTAATGTATGCCTATGGTGCCGGACAGGGTCGGATGGCAGCTATTTGCTGACATTTGCTGACTAATGGAGACATAACTATACACTGTGTGCAGAATTATTAGGCAAATGAGTATTTTGATCACTTGATACTTTTTATACATGTTGTCCTACTCCAAGCTGCATAGGCTTCAGAGCTAACTACCAATTAAGTAAATCAGGTGATTTGCATCTCTGTAATGAGGAGGGATGTGGTGTAATGATATCAACACCCTATATAAGGTGTGCTTAATTATTAGGCAAATGCCTTTCCGTAGACAAAATTGGTCAGAAGAGAGATTTGACGGGCTCTGAAAAGTCCAAAATTGTGAGATGTCTTGTAGAGGGATGCAGCAGTCTTGAAATTGCCAAACTTTTGAAGCGTGATCACCGAACAATCAAGCGTTTCATGGCAAATAGTCAACAGGGTCACAAGAAGTGTATTGGGCAATAAAGGCACAAAATACCTGCCCATGAATTGAGGAAAATCAAGCGTGATGCTGCCAAGATGCCATTTGTCACCAGTTTTGCCATATAGTTTTAACAGAAAACAGGGTGCACCGCAATGGTCTGAATTATATCAAGGGAAGGAGGGGGTCGCTCACCGTGCCAATTGGGACAGATATGCATGCCGGAGAGAAGACATGGCACATTGAGGGAGCAACACACACACGAGTAGTAGAATAGTGAGAATTATAAATTTATTAGTGCAATAGACCAAACAAGATTAAAAACATTTAAAACCATGGGGTGCCACTGCAGAACACACCGCTGAACATATGTACAGAATACAATGCTGACAAAACATGAGCAGGATATGACACAATATCGGTGATCACAACAGGTTAGACAAAATACAGGATTGAGTTGTAGGGAGAGACCCGAGGGTGGGGGATGAGAGCAGGTACGAGAAGTACTAGTGCTCCTTCACCATAATATCTCACATAAATACGCTTGTTAGCCCAATATAGAGTGGAAAGTGTTATGGGTAACCACATCTATGTCAAGGGACCTATTATGAAGCACAAATCATAGGGCCTCAGAATGATTGGTAGTGCTGGGTGTGTTAAATATGATTCAATACTGGCCTCAGCAGCTGGAATAAACAATGTTTATAAGTGAGACAGATACCAATATCTCACGCAAGTGAAGTCTGCAGAGGCACAGACAATTATAGAGAAAATTTCACATATTATAAGTTTACCCAAGATTCCACAAATCATCCAATGAGTAATGCTATGAGTTCTTTAATAGTCCCAAACACAGTGGTCCCTAGGGGTGGTCACATATGGATGATAACAAAGGTCTTAACCATCAGCTAACTAACCGTATAATTGATACAAGGACCACCCATATATATTGAGTACTCCCTATTGTTTACATATGGTCAAAACAGTGTAGGTCACCATGTCTACTGACAGTGGAAAATAAAGTGCATATTACCAGTCCGTAAATTGTCCGAAGTGTCAGTCCGAGGTATGTAACGAGGTGACTCCAGGGCACCCAGGGCCCACGCGTATCGCTGCCAGGGCGCAGCTTCCTCAGGGGAAGTATAAGTCTGTTGCACATTGGGACTCATTTTATATCTGTTGGTAATTAATGATCAGATACAGCTGACAGAGCACAATTAGTTTTACCAATTTTCAGAGCTGCAAAGTTACTGGAGTATCAAAAAGCACAAGGTGTGCTATACTCAGGGACATGGCCAAGGCAAGGAAGGCTGAAAAACGACCACCTTTGAACAAGAAGCATAAGATAAAACATCAAGACTGGGCCAAGATATATGTTAAAAATGATTTTTCAAAGGTTTTATGGACTGATGAAATGAGAGTGACTCTTGATAGGCCAGATGGATGGGCCAGAAGCTGGATCAGTAAAGGGCAGAGAGCTCCACTCCGATTCAGACGCCAGCAAGGTGGAGGTGGGATACTGGTAAGGGCTGGTATCATCAAAGATGAACTTGTGGGACCTTTTTGGGTTGAGGATGGAGTGAAGCTCAACTCTCAGACCTACTGCAGTTTCTGGAAGACAACTTCTTCAAGCAGTGGTACAGGAAGAAGTCGGTATCGTTCAAGAAAAACATGATTTTCATGGAGGACAATGCTCCATCACATGCATCCAACTACTCCACAGCGTGTCTGGCCAGTAAAGGTCTAAAAGAAGAAAAAACAATGACATGGCCCCCTTGTTCACCTGATCTGAACCCCATAGAGAACCTGTGGTCCCTCCTAAAATGTGAGATCTACAGGGAGGGAAAACAGTACACCTCTGGGAACAGTGTCTGGGAGGCTGTGGTGGCTGCTGCACGCAATGTATATATACATATATATATAGCAGCGCTATGGTATATGGTGGTACATTACAGTACATGTATAGCAGCACTATAGTATATGGCAATACATTACATTACATGTATAGCAGCGCTATGGTATATGGTGGTACATTACAGTACATGTATAGCAGCGCTATGGTATATGGCGGTAAATTACAGTACATGTATAACAGCGCTGTGGTATATGGTGGTACATTACAGTACATGTATAGCAGCACTATAGTATATGGCGGTACATTACAGTACATGTATAGCAGCACTATGGTATATGGCGGCACATTATAGTACATGTATAGCAGCGCTATGGTATATGGCAGTACATTACAGCACATGTATAGCAGCGCTATGGTATATGGCGGTACATTACAGCACATGTATAGCAGCACTATAGTATATGGCGGGACATTACAGTACATGTATAGCAGCACTATAGTATATGATGGTACATTATAGTATATGTATAGCAGCGCTATAGTATATGGCAGTACATTACAGTACATGGATAGCAGCGCTATAGTATATGGCGGTACATTACAGCACATGTATAGCAGTGCTATGGTATATGGCGGTACATTACAGCACACGTATTGCAGCGCTATGGTATATGGCGATACATTACAGTACATGTATAGCAGCGCTATGGTATATGGCGGTACATTATAGTACATGTATAGCAACACTATGGTATATGGCGATACTCCGCTCCCCGTGGCCCCCCCGCTCCTCCTGGCCCCCGCTCCTCCACAGTAAAAGTAAAAATAAAAAAATCCTTAGTGAGGATACTCACCTGTACGCTGGCTCGCTCCACCTCTTTCTTCTAGGTCTCTAGGTTTCATTGCCTGGAAAACCAATCAGCTGAGCGGTCACATGACCGCTAACTGCTGGGAGGGGCAGGATGGAGCAGGGGGGCAGGATGTTGATGGGGGGCAGGATGGTGGGAGGGCGCAGGTTGGTGGCAGGGGGGCAGGATGGAGCGAACGGGGCAGGATGGAGCAAGCGGGGCAGGATGGAGCCGAAGGTGCAGGATGGAGCCGGGGGGCAGGATGGAGGCGGGGGGCAGGATGGAGGTGGGGGCAGGATGGAGCAAGCGGGGCAGGATGGAGCGAGCGGGGCAGGATGGATGCGGGGGGGCAAGATGGATGCAGTGGGGGCAGGATGGATGCGGGGGGGCAGGTTGGATGCAGGGGGGCAGGATGGATGCGGGGGGGCAGGATGGATGCGGGGAAGCAGGATGGAGTCAGGGGGCAGGATGGATGTGGGGGGGGCAAAATGGATGCGAGGGGGGTAGGATGAATGCGGGGGGGCAGGATGGGTGCGGGGGGACAGGATGGAGCTGGGGGAGAAGGATGGAGGGGGGCAAGATGGAGTCGGCAGGGCATGGAGCCAGGGGGCAGGATGGAGCCGGCGGGGGGCAGGATGGTGGCGGGGGGGGGCAGGATGGAGAGAGCGGGGCAGGATGGAGGCGGGGGGGAACAGGATGGAGCCGGCAGGGCATGGAGCCAAGGCGGCAGGATGGAGCTGGCGGGGGGCAGGATGGTGGCGGGGGGGGGGGGCAGGATGGAGAGAGCGGGGCAGGATGGAGCCGGGGGAGCAGGATGGATGTGGGTGGGGCAGGATGGACGCGTGGGGGGGGCAGGATGGATGTGTGGGGGGGGCAGTATGGGGCTGGGGGCGCAGGATGGAGCCGGGGGTGCAGGATGGAGCTGAGAAGGGGGGCAGGGTGGAGCCAGGGGGGGGCAGGATGGAGCCGAGGAGGCAGGATGGATGCGAGGGAGGAACAGGATGGAGCCGGGGGGCAGGATGGAGGCGGGGAGGGGCAGGATGGAGCGATCGGGGCAGGATGGAGCGAGCGGGGCAAGATGGAGCGAGCGGGGCAGACGGAGCGAGTAGGGAAGGACAGAGTGAGTGGGGCAGGAAGGAGCGAGCGGGCAGGACGGAGCATGCGGGGCAGGAAGGAGCAAGCAGGGCAGGACGGAGGGATCGGGGCAGGACGGAGGGAGCGGGGCAGGACGGAGCGAGCTAGGTAGGACGGAGTGAGTGGGGCAGGATGGAGCGTGCGGGGCAGGATGGAGCAAGAGGGCCAGGATGGAGCGAGCGGGGCAGGACGGAGCGAGCGGGGCAGGACGGAGTGAGCGGGGCAGGAAGGAGCGAGTGGGGCAGGAAGGAGTGAGCGGGGCAGGATGGATGGATGGAGCTGGGGCAGGATGGATGCGGGGGGGGCAGGATGGAGCCGGGGGGCAGGATGGAGCCAGGAGGGCACAATGGATGTGGGGGGTAGGATGGATGTGGGGGGGCAGGATGGATGCGGGGGGGCAGGATGGAGCCTGGGGGGGCAGGATGGAGCCAGGGAAAGCAGGATGGAGCCAGGGGGGAAGGATGGATGTGGGGGGGCAGGATGATGGATGTGGGGGCAGGATGTATGCTGGGGAGGCAGGATGCCTGTGGGGGGGGTGGGATCCCCATCGCCCCCCTCTGTTCTCACCCGCAGCGTCGCACTGTGTACAGCGACATGTCACAGGGCGGGCTGTGTGACATCACATCAGCTCGCCCTGTTACATGACAGCTGTACAGGGAGAAGATGGGTGAGAACAGCGGGAGGCGAGGAGGGAGGCAGGGAGGCAAGGAGGGAGGCAGGGAGGTGAGGAGGGAGGCAGGGAGGCAGGGAGGCAGGGAGGCAAGGAGGGAGGCGAGGAGGGAGGCAGGGAGGCGAGGAGGTAGGCAGTGGGTACCGGTATGCGTCGCTGTCGCCAGGTTACAGCTACTGTATAATCTTCTAATTTTGAATGCACGCGGCTTTTTGCATACGCGGCGCTTATTGGTTGCCGTTGCTAGCGGCAGCCAATGAGCGCTGGCTCGCGATTATGGCGTCAGACAGACACGATTAGGAGATTATATAGTAGATTTGATCATTTGCTCAGCAGATACACATATTACATGTCTGCAGGAAGACCAATGTTCATATGATAGAAATCTCTTACACAGTGCACTCAGTGTAGGACATATCACCTCTACCTTCCCAGCACAGAGGGGAGGGAAGAACACCAGCTTGGGTAGGCGTGGATATTTAAATAATACTTATACAGCCGGACTAATCATCTGTAAAAGTAATGGAAAGGACTAATGTACCAGCTCCCTGCAGGACCTGAAAATGCTTATAGTAAGGAAACTACAAATGGTGCAATAATCTAATCATTTTACATATTTTTAAAAGATCTGCCCAGGCACTATCCAAGGGTAATATTAGTATCATGATGAAAAATGATGTGACAGAGTCCCTATTAAATATTATCTTAACTTTTGGGAGATATTTTAGGCCCTTTATTTCTGAACTGATCTTAGAGGATGTCTGTGTCCTGAGAACCCCACTGATCACTCAAAAGTCCTCTTAGATGTGTACTGCTCAGGAATCAGTAATGTACAGAAAGCCTACGACTTTCTACTGCACCCTCTCTTCACTGCTTGTGTGCTCTTGACACGCCCACTCCAGGGCTAGGGAGATACTCGGAACCGGGACCAGTGTTACAGTTCTTTGGTGTTCAGGGAATGTCAAGGTGGTGACCCGGCTCTGTGGTCCTGGCAGTGTCATTTAAAAAAATTCTTTCAGGGATGCTGGGACTTTGATGACAGAGGATTTAGGAAAAGGGTGTTCGTGATGCCACCCGCGGAGTACAGCCAGGTGGTTCCGCTGCTGCTGCAGAACCTCTGGGGATGATGACTGACAGCATGGATGGTTTCGCTCCCCGCGGGCGGAGTGGGGTCCCCAGGGTTGTGGGCAGGAAGTCAGTCTATTCTTGGCTGGTGTTCATCGGGCATTCAGCACCACAGTGTATCAAGCGACCTTTGCAACCCGTGGTTGGGTAGCGTGACACTTGGGGACAAGCGTAATTCACCAAGGGGGAGTGTGGCGCCCCGCAACGAGTGCGTCACAGGAGTGTATTGCAGCCAAGACAGCAGCAGCAATATTCTCTGACTAAGCAATGACATGGTTAAAACTCAGAGCTCCATACCCTACATGCACATCAGCATAGAGGACCAATAAGGTCCTGGTGGGCGGAGTGTAGAGGTAGTGTGTAGTGGAGAACTTAGTGCAGAAGAAAAAAGACCGAGATCTGCAATGTAGGAGAAGGAGGTAGAAGCAGAACGTGGCCAGCAGGAACGTAGGAGAGGGGGTCTTGCACCGTTCCGTGCAGCCCCTAGGCCACCACCACCCCCGGTTGGGTGCCATCATCCCGGTGCCTCAACAACCGGACTCTGGGCAAATGCATACGGGTCAAAACATCCCCGTGCCCATCTACAACCGGATTACTGGTTCCGAAGCTAGCAGTTGTTCAGCACTGCTATGCAAACCAGGAGTGGAGGGACCGCTCTTCAGGAGCACCCCACCACCACCGCACACAGAGTTGTCTTGCCAGCGGAGTACCCACCTAAAGGACCCAAGGCTCCCCACACATCCGGTCAGAATTTACCGGTAGGGTAATTGAAGCAGCCTCCTTGTACCCGATCTGGCACCCCAAGGCGACAACGGCAACACAAACTAGCTTAGAATGGAGGAACACCGCGGAGCTCTGAGAAACACTGGTCATTGCTGAGTCCACCCAGTCCGTTACCCGTTAACTGTATACCATGTATCACCTGCTGGTTACAGTAAAGTACCCATTACAGAGACTATCAGTGTCCGTGCCTTTTTCAGAACTGTCTATCTTCGCATACTAGAAGGTAACCGCAGCTGCCTCACAACATCTTGCGCAGCTCCAGGCTCCGGGGACTCCCGCTCATCCTGTGGGGAGCGTCCCATCTTGCTGCATCCCATCCCCCGGAGACCCAAGCAGCGCCGGTGGATATCACCGGAACTCTCACAGGTGGCGTCACGAAACAATTAACCCCTTAACTGTTCAGCCAACTCTCTTTTGAATCTGGACCTCTGGGCCCCACTACGGCAGGCGCGGTTTCCGTGACAAGGAGGAAGAAGAAACGCCTGCCCCGTGAAGTCCCGGCCACGGTGAGTCAGAATTTGGCGTCACGAACAGGATACGAGCAGGCCCGTTACATAACGGGTATAATGTGCTTTAAAAAGACTTTATCTCATCAAAAAGGACTTTGTTCGTCCCAAAAAGAACTTTTCCCGCCTTTTCACCGTTGGGCTAAGATGGCGACTAAGATGGCGGACCCTGCCATGTGAACCACCACGTGCATGCCCAGGGGAGAGCCTCCGTCGCTCTTCGTGGGAGGGCCAAGGCAAAGGCGCCAAAATCATTGTCCGCCCCGATTGCTGGAAACAACTATGGGGGCGGGCCAAAGACTTTATCCCACCTATGGACTACAAAAACCCCCAGAAAGTTGGAGTGTCAAAGGCTTTTCCACCAGGTCTTCACAAGAACGGTTACCGGTTTGGACGGATGTGGTTCCTCCAAGAAGATGACCAGCATGAAGCTCCACCAGTTGATGCAGGAGGTCGAGGCGGAGGCCAGAGCAGCCATAGGCCATCCGGGAACGGGTCCCGTCCTCACTATAGACGGCAACCCCGACTTCTGGCAAGAGGCATTGCAAGACCTCCGGGTGAGGCTTATGGAGACAGTGGAGTGGACGATCCGCAGCTGGAGCGCGGGTCTGGGCAGCCGACTCCACCGAGCTATCCAGCAAGGACTAACAAGTGGTCCTACTCCAGAACCGGACAGCAGCTCCCGTTTCTCCTCACCAATGCCAACCACCTGTCCTGCCTCATCACCAGAGCCCGTGAATTGCATTATCCCACTGGAGACCACGACCTACCCCGACCCAGGGACTGAGACCGCAACTGAATCCGTTCTGGAGCCGAAGCTTACAAATTGCTCCACCGCTGAAGCCGACACCTGTTTGGTTCCCGCAGAGGAACCCACTACTGGTCTCATCACCAACCCAGAGACTGTTACCTGTTTCTCCCCAGAAGCGGAGGCCTCCCCTGAAACCATAGAGGCCTACCTGGTCACCGGGATAGAAACACTGTTACCACCTGAAAGCGCTGAAGCCACAGACGAGGAGGCAGGCATCCTGGAAGCCCTGCAGGATGACCCTGTGGAGGACTCCGCAGCACCATCGCCCATCTGCCCGGAAGAATCCAATCCAGCATCTCTACCCGAAGCACAGCCCGATGTGATCGTCGAAGGAGTGGAGGAAGAGGACGACGAGACCCACAGTATTTCTGAGGACCTCTATTGCACCGGTTTTGCCTGGGGAGATACCGAGGAACCTCCGGCCGAGCAACCTGCGTGGGTACAGTGGTCGGGTGAAGCAGCGGCGCCTTCTCCGGTGCCGTTTACCCGGGTGCCCATCCAGACTTCCGGCCAAGCTCAAGCTTACCAGCAGCCCCTGCATCGCAAGGACTACGTCCATACCCCGGTTTGTACCGACGACGATGTACGTCAGCTCCGCAGGGCGGAGTGGCGAGCCCGTGAGCGAGCTAACATGGAAGCCCGTGCTGAGGCTCGTCGTCAACCCCCATTACCTGATGAACTTCGCAAGGATGGTAGAGTGACCTCATTCAATCTATCTAACGGGTGGGGTTTCGCCAGGGAGGAGGGTGTGTACGAGGAGATATTTGTGGGGCGTCGCGATGTAGAGTCACACTTACCGAGAGGGCGTCCAGACCCCGACTTGTATAGAGGGGACATAATCACCTATGAGCGACATGCTTGCTATGATGGTTGGTTCGCCATACGGGTGCGCAACAGTTCCCTTCATAAGTGACTTGCTTGAACTTTGTCAGTGACTTCCTTTCCCGTTTAACCGCCAGAAGCGTGGCCCGGCGGCTAAAGCCCTGGACTTGTATTAAGGACAGCCGACCGCCCGCCGGGTCTGCAAAGGTTAACCCGTTTGATACCTGTTTCGTGCATTTGCAGCAGTCTAAGTAAAATGCATACCTGTTATTAATAAAAGTGTTTATTACCTGTTATAAAAATATAAAAATTTCTCTGTAATGTTGGGTAGCGTGACACTTGGGGACAAGCGTAATTCACCAAGGGGGAGTGTGGCGCCCCGCAACGAGTGTGTCACAGGAGTGTATTGCAGCCAAGACAGCAGCAGCAATATTCTCTGACTAAGCAATGACATGGTTAAAACTCAGAGCTCCATACCCTACATGCACATCAGCATAGAGGGCCAATAAGGTCCTGGTGGGCGGAGTGTAGAGGTAGTGTGTAGTGGAGAACTTAGTGCAGAAGAAAAAAAGACCGAGATCTGCTATGTAGGAGAAGGAGGTAGAAGCAGAGCGTGGCCGGCAGGAATGTAGGAAAGGGGGCCTTGCACCGTTCCGTGCAGCCCCTAGGCCACCACCACCCCCGGTTGGGCGCCATCATCCCGGTGCCTCAACAACCGGACTCTGGGCGAATGCATACGGGTCAAAACATCCCTGTGCCCATCTACAACCGGATTACTGGTTCCGAAGCTAGCAGTTGTTCAGCACTGCTATGTAAACCAGGAGTGGAGGGACCGCTCTCCAGGAGCACCCCACCACCGCCGCACACAGAGTTGTCTTGCCAGCGGAGTACCCACCAAAAGGACCCAAGGCTCCCCACACATCCGGTCAGAATTCACCGGTAGGGAAATTGAAGCAGCCTCCTTGTACCCGATCTGGCACCCCATGGCGACAACGGCAACACAAACTAGCTTCGAATGGAGGAACACCGCGGAGCTCTGAGAAACACTGGTCATTACTGAGTCCACCCGGTCCGTTACCCGTTAACTGTATACCATGTATCACCTGCTGGTTACAGTAAAGTACCCGTTACAGAGACTATCAGTGTCCGTGCCTTTTTCAGAACTGTCCATCTCCGCATACTAGAAGGTAACCGCAGCTGCCTCACAACATCTTGCGCAGCTCCAGGCTCCGGGGACTCCCACTCATCCTGTGGGGAGCGTCCCATCTTGCTGCATCCCATTCCCCGGAGACTCAAGCAGCGCCGATGGATATCACCGGAACTCTCACAAGTGGCGTTACGAAACAATTAACCCCTTAACTGTTCAGCGAACTCTCTTTTGAATCTGGACCACTGGGCCCCATTATGGCAGGCGCGGTTTCCATGACAAGGAGGAAGAAGAAACACCTGCCCCGTGAAGTCCCGGCCACGGTGAGTCATGGTCACCCAAAGAACAGTCTCCCACACTTCAACTTGGGTTCTGTACCTTTTACTTCCACACTTTAACCAGGCTGCTGGGTGTTTCCCTCTGCCAATCTCCAGTCCGGCTGTTTTTCAAGAACCGAGACAGTGCCGTTGAGACTCCAAGTGTTCCTTTCTCCCTTAGGGTACCTTTACACGCGGCAACTTTTCTAGGAATTTCACTGGCAACTTACTGGTTGCGGTGAAATCATGGACTCATTGTTCTATCTTGTTGCTGTGTACAAATGGAACAATGTCTCCATGATTTCACTGCAACCAGTAAGTTGCCAGTGAAATTCCTAGAAAAGTTGCCGCGTGTAAAGGTACCTTTATGGTGTTTTCTTCACTGCCGGTACTCTCAGCGCTTCTAGCTCATCTTTCCTCTTCTCTCGGCTCCTCCGCACACAGAGATTGGGTACCAACAGCCACAGGCATTTACTGGTACCGCTTCTTAGTACCGCACCTTAGTACGGCTGCCTTCTCTGAGTTGTGGCTGGTTTGTGGACACAGTTCCTCTTTAGGATCTCAAGGCTTCTGGTTTCAACAGTTCGGGTATGAATCCCCATGCCGTGTTCAGGGCCGGTACTCTGTTTCTTCCACCCGCCCCTCTGTTCCACTGCCAGATACGGCGTGCAGGTGATCTAGGTCTTCTTCTGCACCCAAAGGGCTCCTTTCTTTCTCTACACCATTCAGTCTTTTTCCTCCTGAGGCGAGTGTGACCGAGCTCCAGCCCGCGGGAGCTAACACCTCCACCACCTCTCGACTCTCATTACGACTTTGCTGTCTTCCTTCTGACTCCTCCACTATGTTCTACAGTGTCCCCCTTTCTAAAATTGGGTCCACCCTACCGGGTCCTCTCACCGTTCCTGCCTGGGGTCCTACGTGTGTGTTGTATGTTGTGTCTCAACTTCACCATCTCAATTCAGAGAACAGGAGAACTACCCTCCCGCTAATGGGGGAGTGCACTACTCCCGGTAGCAGCCAGACCAGTGGGGCTCCATACTAGGGATGGGCGAATCTACTCGCTAGGACTCGTTACTCGGCGAGTAGTAAGGGACTCGCAAGACTCGGTACTCTGCGAGTTTCCCAGTGATTACTCGCACGAGTCCAATGCAAATCAATATCAATCCTAGTTTTGTCAGAAACGCTGACAAAACTAGGATTGCCATTGTTTGCATTAGACTCGTGCGAGTAATCACTGGCTACTGTGCCAGTGATAGCAGGGAAACTCGCAGATAACTGCTGTTTCTTTGCGAGCCGAGTCCAGCTGTCTTCTCTGTGCAGCTCCAGGGTCCTAGAGCCCTCCTGCTCACAGACATTATGTAGCAGAGCTGAGATTGTTCTCAGTCTGCTCATTCCCTGTGTACAGACATGAATGTCTGTGCACAGAGATGATGTAGCAGTGCTGAGATTGTTCTCAGTCTGCTCATTCCCTGTGTACAGACATGAATGTCTGTGCACAGAGATGATGCAGCAGAGCTGAGATTGTTCTCAGTCTGCTCATTCCCTGTGTACAGACATGAATGTCTGTGCACAGAGATGATGTAGCAGTGCTGAGATTGTTCTCAGTCTGCTCATTCCCTGTGTACAGACATGAATGTCTGTGCACAGAGATGATGTAGCAGAGCTGAGATTGTTCTCAGTCTGCTTATTCCCTGTGCATAGACATCTATATTTATGCACAGGGGATGTAGCAGAGAGGACATCGCGTTTTGGACTGCGTCGGACGGAAGAGGATTTTTTTAATTAAAGATGGAGTCCCTAATGGCTTTTTTTTTTATTTCTAATAAAAATTTTTCCTTGTGTTGTGTTTTTTTTAAAACAATTTAATAGAAATTCATGGCGGTCATGTCTAATATTGGCGTGACCGCCATAAATTTCGGGCTTAGGGCCAGCTGATAATACAAAGCTGGCCCTAACCTCTTTATTACCCAGCGTGCCACCGCTACCAGGGCCGCTGGAAGAGCGGGGTTCAGCGCCAGAGGATGGCGCTTCAATGAACGCGCCATCTTCTGGGGTGGCTGCGGGCTGCAATTTGCAGCGGGGGGTGCCCAGAAAGCTTGGGCATCCCTGCGCTGCGGATTCCAGCCCCCAGCTGCTTAGCTGTACCTGGCTAGACATAGAAATTGCGCGGAGCCCCACGCATTTTTTTTTATTATTTCATGAATTTCAGAGTCAGAGTCTCAGAGTCAGAATCTCAGAATTTCATGAAATAATTTAAAAAAAATGCGTGGGGCTCCGCGCAATTTCTTTGTCTAGCCAGGTACAGCTAAGCAGCTGGGGGCTGGAATCCGCAGCGCAGGGATGCCCAAGCTTTCTGGGCACCCCCCGCTGCAAATTGCAGCCCGCAGCCGCCCCAGAAGATGGCGCGTTCATTGAAGCGCCATCCTCTGGCGCTGAACCCCGCTCTTCCAGCGGCCCTGGTAGCGATGGCACGCTGGGTAATAAAGAGGTTAGGGCCAGCTTTGTATTATCAGCTGGCCCTAAGCCCGAAATTTATGGCGGTCACGCCAATATTAGACATGACCGCCATGAATTTCTATTAAATTGTTTTAAAAAAAACACAACACAAGGAAAATTTTTTATTAGAAATAAAAAAAAAAGCCATTAGGGACTCCATCTTTAATTAAAAAAATCCTCTTCCGTCCGACGCAGTCCAAAACGCGATGTCCTCTCTGCTACATCCCCTGTGCATAAATATAGATGTCTATGCACAGGGAATAAGCAGACTGAGAACAATCTCAGCTCTGCTACATCATCTCTGTGCACAGACATTCATGTCTGTACACAGGGAATGAGCAGACTGAGAACAATCTCAGCACTGCTACATCAGGCAGCAGGCAGGCTCTAGGACCCTGGAGCTGTGGCAGCCAGCACACTGAGGAGACAGGACTCTTATCTGTGCGAGTTTCCCAGCGATTACAGTTGCAAAGTAAACGAGTCCAATGCAAATAAATGACAAAACTAGGATTGCTTCAGGCTGAAGCTTCCGAGACACATCTGCGATTTGTAAATCTCACACTACTCGCTATTACTCGCTTCCCCATTCATTAACATTGGACTCGCTAGACTCGCAACGAGTAGCGAGTCCTGTGCTCGGACTCGCTAGAGTCAAGCGATTCCGAGTAATTTAGGATTCGCCCATCACTACTCTATACTCTTGTCTCATGAGCTGCACAGTTCTAAGATGCCTTCTGAGTGATTGTTGTGTGTCTTAGGTCCCCTATTCTTACCCTTGTGATCATAATTAAAGGACCTAAAACATAGAAATAAAATCTTCTAAAGGTTTACTTACGTACTTTTTAAGGTGCATGTGAACTAATTATTATCCTGTTTAACAGGTTGTCAATCACCTGCTGCCCAAGTAAAACGTATATCGAATGAAATTATTTTTAACCTTCCTTAAATATCATAGTTCTTGGCAGCACCTCATTCTGTGCTTCCAAGTGCAATGCTGTTCAATATGAACAGTACAATCAGACTAACAGTCATTCTGTGTACATGGATGTACAGTCAGTCTATCTAAACAAACTATTAAACGACTGCCAATCAGCTTCATATAACTGACTTCTGGTTATTTAATTGCCAAGCTTGGCAAGTTTAAATGTACCTTTAGATCTAAGAACTTTATGTATGAAGTCTTCTTCGATTAATTTCTTCGTCTGATCCTAAAGCCAGCAGATTTTTGAGATACACAATCAGTGGCTTTACTAGAGTTCTTAGGGCCCCGGTGTGAAATTTGGACCTGGGCCCCCGCGCACCCACATAGTTTAGATGTATGGGCCCCATGTAATGCTCTAAATCCTATAAAGACTCACAAATTGGCCCCTCTCCCCTTCATTATGAGTTAATGTCCCTCATCCTGCTATATATGGTCCTCCTCCTTGAATATGCCCTTTTCCTGGTATATATGGTCCTTCATTATAGTAAAACGCAGCCTCTTAGCCCTCCATATAGTAAAATGCAGCCTCATATTCTTCTATATAGAATAATGCAGCCTCATTGCCCTCCATATAGTATAATGGAGCCTCACAGCCCTCCATATAGTATAATGCAGCCTCTCAGCCCTCCATATAGTAAAATGCAGCCTCACAGCCCTCCATATGGAAAAATGCAGCCTCATATCCTTCCACATAGAATAATACAACCTCATAGCCCTACAGATTTGCATATTCATAATCCCCAGGGGGCAATGCGCCTAGTAATTCACTGTGTTGAGTGCTTTAGCCGGCTGCCTGAAGTGTTTTCCCTGAAATCAGTGATTGCTTTGGTTTGTTGGTTTACTAGGCATTGCTCCCACCAAGCCAGAATCCTACTCCACACTGATGAGGGGCAACACCCCGAAACAGCTGTCTGTGGATGTATACCTGGCCTTGGTATTCCCCTGTCATATCTTTACGCTCATAAAGAGCTGGACACTGACTCAAAGGGCCACTTAATATGGTGGTTATGGTGGTCTACCCAAAGAGCCACCCCATGGCTAGGCCCTTCCCTGGAGGGATATCTGGCTAGTCCTTTGTTGAGACTCCTAAACGTGGCTCCACAGACTTTATTTGCATATTCGTAATGCGCCTAGGAATTTACTGTGTTGAGCACTTTAGCTGGCTGCCCGCAGTGTTTTCTTGGACTGGTCTCCCTGAGATCAGTGATTGCTTCTGACTGTGGTAGGTCACATGACCTCATCACAGTGCAGCACTCAGCGGCCACGGGAATTTTAAAGCTGCAGCACCTGCCAGTCCTCCGGCGGCCGTGAACAGCTGCCGGGGGCCCGGCCGGGCTTAGCGCCGTGCAGTGACATGTACGTCCTTGCAGTTCATGCTTTACAGCCCAGAAGTACAGATTCTCCGGAATTTGTACTGTCCGTGGCTTTCTGTGCCCATAGGCACTCATTCTGATTTTTCACATGGTGCCACAGATCCATGTTGATCCCCAGCATTACTTTACTTTTCACAGAGATCAAAAACGTAAAGTGATGCCGCGGATCGATAAGGATCTGTGGCAAAACAGTGACACCAGGATGCCCACGGAAGTCCCCAAAAACTGATCTGTGGGCATCTAGTTTGTCAAGGATTCACACTGATGCCAGTGTGAAAGCAGCTTTGGATGTTGACAGCCCTTGTCAGAGTGAGAATAGGAATTGAGGTGCAGTTATTCCTTGATAGGATTAGTATGCCCTTTCCTTGACTTCGCTGTGAAGAGCCAGTTAATTATGGACATCTTAGAGGGACAGTTCGCCTTTTGACTGCCTACCAAGTGATGGGTGAGAACGTTCCTCTATTTTCCATTTATCATATCTGAATTTTAATGAATAAAGGCTACAACTCATTGGATCACTGTTAAATTTTAGTTTGAGCATGGGTATGCTCTTTTTATGGTTGGATAGCAGGTACTAACTAACCTTTGTGAGTTTAGACCTAGCACAGAGTCCTAAGCAATTTCCCGCCCTGCAATTTTGGCACCTCCTCTGCTGCCACTAAACATGCTGGGCTTCTTAACCAACTGCAGTAATGCCGCAGCCATCTTGGTTTTGGCATTACTGTGATTGGCTGGCCACCCAGCATAATAGGGCCTATAAAATCCACGCTGCTGCCATTTTGCGCACATTGCATCCGGAGCCAGCATTGGAGAAGCATAGGGAGAGATTGAGTAGCTGCTAGGAAGAGTGTTAAGGCCTTTTTATACCAAAAGGGCTACCTGCAGTGTATACTAGGTTAAAAATAGTGTAGGGAGGGAGAGATTCTTGAGCAGGGACAAAATTTCAAGGAGCCTGTCCCTAGCTCCATAGTACCAGAATGCAATAGCTCTTTTCAGAGCTAAACCCACTGAAGAAGCTCACAGTACAGGGAGGGAGAGATTGTAGATTATTTAGGGAGAGGTTAAAGTATTCTTACAGTGTCCATATTACAACAGCTTTTGTCAGAGGCAGAGCTCTTTTAGTTTTCCAGCACACAGAGTAGAAGCGTTTTGTGCTGCCTCTTGTTTAAAAGCACTGGTACTTTTTCCCCTCTTTTTTGGGGGTTACAGCCTTGCTTGTTCTGTCCACATCAGTCACATTAATATGGTGCTAGTGCTCTAGTCAAATCCAAAGTAGTACTGTGGAGAATCAGCTACCGAACCTGGCAGCTCTACAGTGCCTCTTGTTAAACTCAGGTCAGTCAGGGAACTGCCTGAGGATGAAAGAAGGGCCGCAGCTGCCCTGTCAGTGCTGGTTTATTAAGGCACCTCTCACTGAGTGTGATATATGCATTCTGGTCCGCGACCAGAAGCACATATAACAACCGCCACCCCGTCACTGATAGAGGCCCCGAATAACCCCAAGCACTAATTGCTGCCACCACTTCCTCATTTAATATATGTCCGGTCTGTGATCGGGCTTATATCGGGTCAGAAACCAACCCATGTAGCATTAAATGAGCACATCGATGTGGGGATCGTGATCAAGATAAAAAGGACAACTCAAGCTTAAATGTATGTATTTAGTCACCCTATTGGTACACTAGATATATTTACAGGTATTATTAAGATATTACAAATATTACAGTCAGTTATGCAAATAAAAGATAAATGAGATACACAGAATTACAGACACATGCGATCAGTTATCTTAATGCTAGGGTACCACAAGGGGAGCATGGGCCAACCCGGTTTCTGGGTACACTCTGGATTTGATGAAACTATGTACTTCAGAAGAATACCAAGATGGGAAGAGATGGGCTATGAGACTCCAGTAAGAGACTACACCTGATGAAGACATTCACTGTCGAAACATGTTGTGGGATGTAGAGGGCAAATAAAGGTTTGTTAACCACTTATTTAATTTTTTATCTCAGTTTTTTGCCCATCTGCCTTAGCGCTCCTAATTAGACCGCCTCAACTTCTTTTCATGAAAACACGCTCTGACATCACACTATAAGCAGGGCAGACCAGCACCTCCAAGGCAAATAAAGAGAGGTCAGGCTAAGTATTCAGCTTGGACAGCCAATGAATAAAGGGTCACTTAAGTATCTCTTGAGCGTGTTATTCAACTTCTATCTCCTTGGCATTGTTACAGGCACAGATAGCCAGGGTCGGACTGGGGTGTCTGGGGCCCACCAGGGAAATTGATTTCAGGGGCCCACCCACCCTTCAGCTATATGTAGATACCTGGTAGCTGTTATACCCATTATATTGGCGGCTCCTGCACATCACTGTGCGCTCAGCAGAATTGCCATGTACAATTATTGTACTTTATATTAAAGAGATTCTTTGGTGAAAACAAGTTATCAGTGATCCACAGGTTCAATAGGTGATCACTTATTTATTGGTGGAATCCGACCTGTGGAAACCGTATCATCAGAAGAATGTGGGACTTATATCCCAATTATTAAAGGGGTTTTCCCATAAACAAAATTAATTTTAAAGTTCATTTTAATCAATAGATTTTGGAATAATAATTTACATAATTTGAGGTGTTTAAAAATAATGTTCCTGTGTCAAGAGAATCCCTTTACACATCCATTACACAGTACACAGCAGGGACACATACCGTATATACTCGCGTATAAGCCGAGTTTTTCAGCCCAAAAATTGGGCTGAAAAGTGCCCCCCTCGGCTTATACGCGAGTCAATACGGCCCCCTAAAAAGTTTTGCGCCCCCACCTCCCTTTCTGGGCCCCCCCGCATGCAGCGCTGCGCATATATATTACCTGTCTAGCAGCTGTCACCCTCCGATGGCTGATCGCGGCTCCCGGCTCCGGGCTCCATCTTCCTCTCTGTCTTCCTGATTGTCAGGTGACCGGCTGGCGTCGCGATGACGTCATCGCGCTGCGCCCCGGTCACACAGCAGGAAGACAGCGAGGAAGATGGAGCCCGGAGCCGGGAGCCGCGATCAGCCATCGGAGGGTGACAGCTGCTAGACAGGTAATGTATATGCGCAGCGCTGCATGCGGGGGGGGCCCAGAAAGGGAGGTGGGGGTGCCAAATTATGAGGGGGGCCCTGCTGGGGCCCTGTATACTACCACTGGGGCTATATACTACCACTGGGGCTATATACTACCACTGGGGCTGTATACTACCACTGGGGCTGTGTGTATACTACCACTGGGGCTATATACTACCACTGGGGCTGTATACTACCACTGGGGCAGAATATACCACTGGGGCTGCTGTATACTACCACTGGGGCAGAATATACCACTGGGGCTGCTGTATACTACCACTGGGGCTGTGTGTATACTACCACTGGGGCTATATACTACCACTGGGGCTGTATACTACCACTGGGGCAGAATATACCACTGGGGCTGCTGTATACTACCACTGGGGCTGTATACTACTACTGGGGCTGCTGTATACTACCACTGGGGCTGTATACTACTACTGGGGCTGCTGTATACTACCACTGGGGCTGTATACTACCACTGGGGCTGTATATACTACTGGGGCTGCGTGTATACTACCACTGGGGCTGTATATACCACTGGGGCTGCTGTATACTACCACTGGGGCTGAATATACCACTGGGGCTGCTGTATACTACCACTGGGGCTGTATACTACTACTGGGGCTGCTGTATACTACCACTGGGGCTGTATACTACCACTGGGGCTGTATATACCACTGGGGCTGCTGTATACTACCACTGGGGCTGAATATACCACTGGGGCTGCTGTATACTACCACTGGGACTGTATACTACCACTGGGGCTGTATACTACCACTGGGGCTGTATACTACCACTGGGGCTGTATATACTACTGGGGCTGCGTGTATACTACCACTGGGGCTGTATATACTACTGGGGCTGCGTGTATACTACCACTGGGGCTGCTGCTGTATATACCACTGGGGCTGCTGCTGTAACACTGCTGGGGCCTGTATATACCACTGGGGAGGCTGCTGTATACCACACTGATGGGGGCTGTATACCTGTGCTGGGGTCCACCCTCGGCTTATACACGAGTCAATAAATTTTCCCAGGTTTTGGGGGCAAAAGTAGGGGGGTCGGCTTATACACGGGTCGGCTTATACACGAGTATATACGGTATATAAGTTTATCTCAGCCCAGGAACATTTTCTTTTAAACACATCCAATTGTAGAAATTATTATCATTACAGGGTCTACTTATTATTAAGATGAACTTTAAATTACCGTATATACTCGTGTATAAGCCGAGTTTTTCAGCCCAAAATTTGGGCTGAAAAGTCCCCCCCTCGGCTTATACACGAGTCGCTACGGTACCTCTGGGCTGTGGAGGCTGGAGGAGGCGGGGGGGAGGCTGCTGTATGATAGGCCCCGTCACGTGGGGCCGCTCATTATATATGCACTGCTTCCCCCTGTCAATCAGCGGCAGGGGGAAACAGTGCATATATGCCCCCAAAAGCTGGCACTGTCCCCCCTTGTAAGGGCCCCCCCCCCGCTGCTTATATATTACCACCCCGGTCTTCTGATCAGCGCCGCTCCTCGGTGCTCCTTCTTCATCCTCCCGTCCTCGCTGCATCCGGGATCTCCGGCTGTCGCAGGCATATGACGTCATTGCGCGACGGCCGGAGATCCCGGATTCAGCGAGGACGAAGCATGAAGAAGAAGCACCGAGGAGCGGTGCTGATCAGAACACCGGGATGGTAAGAGAAGCAGCGGGGGAAGCCTTACAAGGGGGGGCGAGTGCCAGCATTTGGGGGCTGCTGGGTACCCCCTGGGGGCTGCTGGGTACCCCCAGGGGGCTGTTGGTACCCCCATGGGGCTGTTGGTACCCCCAGGGGGCTGTTGGGTACCCCCAGGGGGCTGTTGGTACCCAAGGGGGCTGTTGGTACCCCCAGGGGGCTGTTGGGTACCCCCAGGGGGCTGTTGGTACCCCCAGGGGGCTGTTGGGTACCCCCAGGGGGCTGTTGGTACCCCCAGGGGGCTGCTGGGTACCCCCAGGGGGCTGTTGGTACCCCCAGGGGGCTGTTGGGTACCCCCAGGGGGCTGTTGGTACCCCCAGGGGGCTGCTGGGTACCCCCTGAGGGCTGCTGGGTACCCCCAGGGGGCCGCTGGGTACCCCCTGGGGGCCACTGTATAACCCCTGGGGGGTGCTGTATAACCCCTGGGGGCTGCTGTATAACCCCTGGGGGCTGCTGTATATACTGCTGAGGCCTGTATACCACTGGGTACCCCCTGGGGGCCACTGTATAACCCCTGGGGGGTGCTGTATAACCCCTGGGGGGTGCTGTATAACCCCTGGGGGCTGCTGTATAACCCTGGGGGCTGCTGTATATACTGCTGAGGCCTGTATACCACTGGGGCTGCTGTATATACCACTGGGGCTGCTGTATATACCACTGGGGCTGCTGTATATACTGGTGGGGTCTGTATATACCACTAGGGAGGCTGCTGTATACCACTGGGGTTGCTGTATATACTACTGGGGCCTGTATATGCCACTGGGAAGGCTGCTGTATATTACCATTGGGGGGCCTGTATACCACACTGCTTATACACGAGTCAATAGGTTTTCCCAGGTTTTGGGGGCAAAAGTAGGGGGGTCGGCTTATACACGGGTCGGCTTATACACAAGTATATACGGTAACCTTGTTCATGGGAAAGGCCTTTAAAATGCAGTGGCTGGTAATGATGTAAGTATTGCGCATGCGTGAGGTGTACTTTACCGGAGCTCATCACATGAGCTGCCGTAAAGTATACCTCACGCATGCCCAATGCGCAGCCTGAGGTCTGTCGATACACCGAAAGGGTGTATCGACGTCAGCAGCGCCTGAAATGACGCGATTAGCGTCATATCGGCTGATCCGCCCATGGTGGAGGGCGAGGAGTATTCAAATAGTTTATCACGCCCATCGGGGCGTGAATACAAGCACTAAAGGAGGCGATAAGAAGTCACAGGGAACGCCCTGTGCGACTTCTCAGGAGACAAGAAGCCGTAGTTGTAGAGGTATCAAAATCACTTTTTGAAAGTTTCAAACTACACAATTTTTACACAAAGGGATAGGTAGAATAGCATAATGATGGTGCAGAGACAGGTATTAATAGGATGGGGGTGATTTTTAGGGGTCAGGTTCCCTTTAAAGATTACAGCATCCACATGACTACATCACCAGAACCACCGTCAATACAATCACATATCACTAGAACCACTGTCAATACAATAATACCTCACCAGAACCACTGTCAGTATATCACCAGAACCATTGTCAATACAGTAATACATCACCAAAAACAGACAATACATCACCAGAAACCCCATCAATACAATACATTACTATAACACCTGTCAGTACATAACCAGAACCATCAGCAATACAATAATACATAATCAGAACCACCGTCACTACATCACCAGAACAGTACGTTCCCTATATAAATGTGTATGTAGATTAAATGTCCCATACTATTCATACTCCTTCCACATGTCCCATACTGCTCACCCTCCCCCCACATGTCCCATACTGTTCACCCCCGATGTGTCCCATGCAGCTCATCTTACATCCATATGTTGCATACAGCTCATCCTCACCCCCATTCCCCTGAATCCCATGTTGCTTATCCTCCCCCAATATGTCTCATGCGGCTCATCCTTCCCCACCATCCCCCTTCCAGGTTACACGCAGCCTTTCACCTCCCATGTTCCACACAGCCTCTCCCCTCCTATGCACCACGCAGCCTCTCCCCTCCCTTGTTCCACGCGGCCTCTCCCCTATCCCTCATCCATGTAGCTTCTCCCCTCTCCCATGTTCCATGTAGCTTCTCCCCCACATTCCATGTAGCTTCTCCCCCCAATGTTCCATGTAGCTTCTCCACCCGACGTTCCATGTAGCTTCTCCCCCATCCCCCATCCATCCATGTACCTTCTCCCCCATCCACCAAACCATCCATGTACCTTCTCCCCATCCCCCCTCCATCCATGTACCTTCTCCCCCATCCATCCATTTTCTCCCCCTTTTTCCATGCCGGCCCCCATCCATCCAGCTACTCCCCCCTTTCAATGTCGCCCCTATCCATTCATCCATCCCGTTCTCCCCCCTTTTCTATGCCGCCCCCCTATCCATCCATCACGTTCTCTCCCATTTTCCATAATGCCCCCCACACATCCATCCCATTCTGCCCCCTCTTCCAGGCCACACCATCCATCTATCCATCCATCTATCCCACTCTGTCCCCCCCAGGCTACTATCTTCGGCTGTAACAGCGCCTTACCTGACTCCACATTTCTGATCCCGGCAGCTTCTTCCTCTGCAGAGCTCGGTCTCTCGGTCACCGGCACCAGGAACCTGGCACCAGGCAGCTTCTTCCTCTGCAGCTCCCGGTCTCTGGAACCAGGCAACTTTTTCCTCTGTGACTCTCGGTCTCCCGCTCGCCGGCACCAGGCAGCTTCTTCCTCTGCGGCTCCCAGTCTCCCACTCACTGGCACCAGGAACCCGGCACCAGGCACCCTCTTCCTCTGCAGCTCCTGGTCTCCGGCACCAGGCTATGGGGGGCAAAAACACGCTGCTGCTATGGGGGGGTCACAGACATACTGCTACTGCTGGGGGTGGGGGAGCACAGACACACTGTTACTGTTGTGGGGCACACACATATTGCTGCTGGGGGGCACACTGATTGCTGCCGCTGGGGGGCACATATTGCTGATGCTGCTTGGGGTCACACATATTGCTTATGTTGTTATGTTGTTGGGGGGGCACACATTTTGCTGATGCTGTTGGGGGAGCACACATATTGCTGCTGCTAGGGGGGGCACACTTTATGCTGTTGCTGGTGGAGGCATATTGCTGCTGGGGGGAGGGCCGGCTCCAGGTTTCTGTGGGCCCCGGGCGAAAGAGTCTCAGTGGACCCCTTTAATACATACTGCTGCATTATATATATATATATATATATATATATATATATATATATATATTATAGTCCGCAACCTATATATATGTATATATAGATATGTCCCTCGCAAATGTATTCCCTACCATGCTGTCTCTCCGATCCTGTGCATATCTCTCCCCTTTAGCGATCTCTCCCTTGAGCCTGTCTCTTATCTGTGCTTGTTCCCCTCCCTGTGCACTGTGTCTCTCCCCTACACTTGTCTCCCCCTTTGCCTGTCTCTTTCCTGTGCGCTGTGTCCCCCATGCGCACCTATCTCCCCCTGCGCACCTGTCTTCCCCCTGTGCCTATCCCTTCCCCTGTACGCTGTGTCGCCTCCCTGTGCCTGTCTTCCCCGCTGGTGTAATTTGCCCCTGACAGGGCCCCGAGTGCTGCCCCACACCGCACCCTCGGGGGCCCTGCGCTACCCCACACCTCACCCTTAGGGGCCCCTGAGTGCTACCCCCACACCGGGGGGGCCCCTGAGTGCTGCCCCCACACCGGGAGGCCCCTGAGTGCAACCACTACACCAGGGGGCCCCTGAGCGCTTCCCTCTAACACCGGGGGGGCCCCTGAGCACTGCCCCCACACCGGGGGGGCCGCTGAGCACATCCCCCACACCAGGGGGGCCCCTGAGCGCATCCCCCACACCAGGGGTCCCCTGAGCGCATCCACCACACCAGGGGGCCCCTGAGCGCATCCACCACACCAGGGGGCCCCTGAGCACTTCCCCCCAACACCAGGGGGCCCCCTGAGCACTGCCCCCACACCGGGGGGGCCCCTGAGCACTGCCCCCACACCAGGAGGCCCCTGAGTGCATCCACTACACCAGGGGGCCCCTGAGCGCTTCCCCCCAACACCGGGGGGGCCCCTGAGCACTGCCCCCACACCGGGGGGGCCCCTGAGCGCATCCCCCACACCAGGGGGGCCCCTGAGCGCATCCCCCACACCAGGGGGGCCCCTGAGCGCATCCACCAAACCAGGGGGCCCCTGAGCGCATCCACCACACCAGGGGGCCCCTGAGCGCATCCACCACACCAGGGGGCCCCTGAACGCATCCCCCCAACACCAGGGGGCCCCCTGAGCACTGCCCCCACACCGGGGGGGCCCCTGAGCACTGCCCCCACACTGGGGGGGCCCCCAAGTGCATCCCCCACACCAGGGGGGGCCCCTGAGTGCATCCCCACACCAGGGGGGCCCTGAGCGCTGCTCCCACTCTGGGGGGCCCCTGAGCGCTGCACTTAACACTGGGGGGGCCCTGTGCGCTGCACACACACCAGGGGGTCCCAGAGTGCTGCTTCCATACTGGGGGGCCCCTGAGCGCTGCACTTACACTGGGGGGGCCCTGAGCGCTGCACCCACACCAAGGGGACCCTCAGGGTCAACTAAGAGCTGTCTCCCTTCTAACCTTAAGGCTGCAGCCAGTGATCTCTCAGACCTCTCCTGTCATGTAGTGTGAGCTGCCTGCAGCTGCTCTATTTCCTGTGTGCGGAGATACAGGAAATAGACGGCTGCAGTGATATAAAAGCTAAGGAGTGAGTCAGAGCAGCTCCTCAGCACAGTTCAGGCCCCAGATTATTGTTTAACAGGACAGGTGCAGATCAACTCAGGAGACAATGATAGTTTACTCACAGGAGTGTGGGGGCTGTGGAGTCTGTGTCCCCTGCAGAAAGACCTGTCTGCCCTCTCTTTCAAGCTGCAGTGTCTCAGCCTGTGCTCTTGCTGGGCTGGCAATGTGCAGCCATGGGCCATGGCTGTGATCCTGCTTCTCAGTGTCACTGAAAGCTTCCCTCTCTGCTCCCTCCAAGAGGAGCAGGAACTGGAGGAAAAAGATGTCACATGGGAGGTGGGAGGAGATCACAATGCTCGCTCTACCTGGAGGAGATCCCTGCACAGCAGCACAGTCAGGGATGTAGAGCAGGGGGTAGTGAGAGGCGGGGCTAGGTGGGCGGGGCCTCTACACCTGAGGGCCTCCCATCACTTTTCCCCGGTTACCCGGCAGAGCAGTCCGAGGCTGCAGATAGCCCTTGCTTATGTGTTGGTTTACTGAAAATGGCTGAGTTTGTGCACATTTTTCCCCCACCTCTGTTGCAGCAGGTCTGTGTGTCTCTACCATTTAATCCTTGCTGTTGAAAAGAGTTGGTACCTTTGCTGCCAGCACTGTCAGAGAGTGTTGTTTTCAGCAACTGATCTACAAAGGCACCTCTTGAAGGATTCCATTGTGCAATCCTTTGGTGACTCCAAAAGGAGAGAAGAAAAATTCTCTTTGTACCGTTGGTTGAGGAAGGTGGCTAACCAGTTTAGGTTGTTGGTGAAAATGTATATCACGCAACAGTCTTAAAACAGACACATACTCATAAACTGTGCCATGTGGGCCAAGCTTCAAACAGCAACAGTACTGTGTCCTCAACAGGAGAAACAATACCCATCCTCTTCTCATGCTTACTCGCCTCCTCCTCCACCTCCTCCTCTCCAGCCCACACAAACTGAGTTGGGAGTCCACGCTGTAACAAGCAGAGTCCCCTTGGTAGCACAGAAAAGCAAGTCCTCTCCCTCTTCATCCATCTTATCTTCCTCATCATCACTTAGTATTGCCTAAGAATATTAACTGGGCTGAATAGTATCACCCATTGGGAAATATTGATCTATAGCCACATGCTGTTCATTCAAAGCTTCCTCTTTGAGATTAAGGAGTGATTATTTCAACAGACAGAGAAGCGGGATGGGTACGCTGATAATAGCATAACTGATCACCGCTCATGAGCTTGGTGCAGTACTCAAAGTTCTCAAGAACCTCACAAATGTCAGTGATCCACAACCAATTGATAATTCTTATGTGTGGTGGCTGAGTCTCAATATAACAGGCATGTTGAAGCTGGTATTCAGCTACAGCCCTCTGCTGCTCACTAATCCTCGACAACATATGATATGTTGAGTTTCGCCATATGTGCAGGTCGCAAATGAGTTGGCGACTTGTCAAATTAAAGTGCTTTTGCAGCACTGTAAGACCAGCAAAAGTGGGAGTGGAATGGCGGAAATGGGCACTAATACACCACACCTTCTGAAGTAGGTACGGCAAGTTAAGGTATGTTTTGATTAATGTCTGAACAGCTAGGTTTAGTATGTTCCAGCAGGTTACTTTCATTATCGCACACGACCATGCTCATTGAGGAGGGCCCTCCAAAATGGATAAAGGAGGGCCCTCACAAATGTATAGAGGAGGGCTCTCCCAAATATATAGAGGAGTGTCCTCCCAAATTTATAGAGGAGGGCCCTCCCATATGTATACAAGAGGGCCCTCCCAAATGTATAGAGGACGGCCCTACCAAATGTATAGAGGAGCACCCTCCCAAATGTATAGAGGAGTATCCTTCCAAATATATAGAGGAGGGCCCTCCCAAATATATAGAGGGGGGCCCTCCCAAAAATATACAACAGAGCCAATTCAGGGCTCTCACCAAACTGAAGTTTCCTGACACCTGCAATTCCTCTGAAAAATTGAACTAAGGGCCTCAGAATGACATGGAGGAGGAGGCGGAGAGACAGAAACTGGCATATGAAGATATGTAAACCATGATGAATTTTTGGCCTCGGTGGGATGTGTGATGTTGCAGGCTGTCACTCTGTTCCACCCTCCAGCAGGTTCACCCAGTGTGCCATCAGAAAAATGTATCGTCCCTGACTGTCCACAACAACTTCTCTGCATGTCTATTGTTATGTGGATCTTCCCAGTTAAGACGTTGGTGACAGCATGTTTGATATTGTTTAACAAATGCTTCTGTAATGTGGCGACGGAACGCCAGGTACCATAGTGGTTGTACTCGCTAGGAACCGAGTATCATGGGGCAGCCACAGCCAAGAGATCATGGAACGACGTCCTCCCACAAGCCTAAAGGGAAACATCTCCACAGCTAGCAATTTTGCAATGTGAGTGTTTAATGTTGCCTGTTTGTGAGAGTTTGTGTATTTACATTTTCTTACCAAGATCTGGGACAGGGACAACGGCACACTTTGCTGAGACAAAAAAGTAGACATTGTTTATGTTGATTGCTGTGTCTGTACAACCACAACTCATGGGCAGGAGGTATTAGTGCCTGGTTCATGGACAGCAGATTGTGAATGATGTAGCACAGGCAAAAAGGCAGTGTTTTTTGCCCCAAATGTATAGATGAGGGCCCTTCCAAATGTATAGAAGAGGGCCCTCTCAAATGTATTTGTTACAGGGCCACCTCAGGGCCCTCACCAAACTCAGGTTTCCTGACACCTGCAGGCACGCTGAAAAATTGACTAGGAGGAGGAGGGGAGACAGAAATGGACATATGAGGAGATGGAAACCATGATGAAAGTTAACTTCACTATTTTTGGCCTGGGTAGGATGTGTAATGTCCCAGGCTGTCACTCTGTCCCACCCTCCACCAGGTTCACCCAGTGTACCATTAGAGAAATATATTGTCCCTGATTGTCCACAACAACTCCACGTGTCTGTTGTTATGTGGACCTTCGCAGTTATGGTACTAGTGACAGCACAGTTGATATTGTTTCTCATATGTTTTTGTAGCGCATGGACAGCATACTGGCTAAAATATACTGTGTTCCAAATTATTATGCAAATGTTCTTTTTTTCTGATTTTCCTAAATGGTCGGTGCAAATGACGATCAGTGTAATAAGTCACCACCTGTTAGAGTATACATCAAATTTTATTGAAGAAACTTCCCAATGATAGCAGTATAATCTTCAAAATTAAAGAAAACTCTAAATGCACTGTTCCAAATTATTAGGCACAGTAGAGTTTCTAAACATTTGATATGTTTGAAAGAACTGAAAATGCTCAATTGTTGAATTTGCAGCATTAACAGATCACATTCACTGAAATAAAAAGCTATTTAACTCCAAAACATCTTAACAGGCCAAGTTACATGTTAACATAGGAACCCTACTTTGATATCACCTTCACAATTCTTGCATCCATTGAACTTGTGAGTTTCTGGAGAGTTTCTGCTTGTATTTCTTTGCATGATGTCAGAATAGCCTCCCAGAGCTGCTGTTTTGATGTGAACTGCCTCCCACCCTCATAGATCTTTTGCTTGATTATACTCCTAAAGTTCTCTATAGGGCTGAGGTCAGGGGAAGATGGTGGCCACCGCATGAGTTTATCTCCTTTTATGCCCATAGCAGCCAATAGCACAGAGGTATTGTTTGTAGCATGAGATGGTGCATTGACATGCATGAGGATGATTTTGCTCCTAATGGCACGTTTTTGCTTTTTGTACCATGGAAGAAAGTTCTCAATTGGAAACTCTATATATGATGCAGAGGTCATTTTCACACCTTCAGGAACATTAAAGGGGCCTACCAGCTGTTTCCCAATGATTCCAGCCCAAAACATGACTCCTCCACCTCCTTGCTGACATCGCAGCCTTGTTGAGACATGGTGGCATCCACTAACCATCCACTACTCTATTCATCTGGACCATTCAGGGTTGCTCAGCACTCATCAGTAAACAAGACTGTTTGAAAATTAGTCTTCATGTATATCTGGATCCACTGCAACTGTTTCTGCTTGTGAGCACTGTTTAGGGGTGGCCAAATAGTAGGTTTATGCACCACAGCAAGCCATTGAAGGATCCTACACCTTGAGGTTCAAGGGACTCCAGAGGCACCAGCAGCTTCAAATATCTGTTTGTTGGTTTGTAAGGCCTTTTTAGCAGCTGCTCTCTTAATCTGATGAACTTGCCTGGCAGAAACCTTCCTCATTCTGCCTTTATCTGCATGAACACATCTGTTATCAGAATCAGGCACAAATCTCTTCACAATACGGTGATCACGCTTAGGTGTTCGTGCAATATCAAATGTTTTCATACTTGTCCAAGGCATTTCACTATTTGTTGCTTTTCGGCAGCAGAGACATCTTTTTTCTTTCCCATGTTACTTGAAAACTGTGGCCTGCATAATATTGTGGAACACCCAGTTTTCCTTTTATTGGGCTCACCTGCCAAACTAATTATCACAGATATCTGAGATTGATTTCAATGATCCAAAGAATCCTGAGACACAATACCATCAATTGGTTTCATTGAAAAAGAATGAAAATAAAACCCTATGACACTTAAAACCAATTTGCATAATAGTTTGGAACACAGTGTAGTGGCGGCTATGAAATAAGTATTGTGGGGCACCCACAGGCAAGAGATCACTTAAATACTCTGTTCCTACAAGCCTAAAAGTCAATATTTCCACAGATTGCAATTTGGTAATGTGCAAATTAAATATTTGTGCCTGTGGGTGCGTGGCTGGTTATTCACGCTGCCACAGACAAATTGACCCTTCACTGGGACCAGGAAGTAGATGAGGTTGATGTTTGCTTTGTCTATGCAACTGCAGCTTGTGAGCAGGAGGTATGAGTGCCTGCTTAATGGACAGCAGATTGTGAAGGACAAAGCACAGGTGACATGGCAGTGGTGTGACTCACAGACACAAATTTGGTACCCTGGTGTATATACTCATTTTAGTTCATGGGTATACACGCTTTTTTCTTCATTGTTTAGGATGGTCCCTCTCCTTTTTAATCTATTTTTTCACTATAAGTTATGTTTTAATTATATATTTCACAATATTGCTGTGTCTACTACGACATTGCACTAACCTACACTTCACAAAACCCGTTCAATCAGCACTAGAACATTAATATTTTTTGTGAATTTCCATATTTCTAAATTAAAAAATTCTATTTACAAAAAATACCTGGTAAAACAGTATCTAACAAATTGAAAACCATCATGCTGCAGATGTATTATGCTATGTTTGTGTTGCTTTCATTTAACAAGCAAGTCTTTGGATGTGTTTCAAAATGATTTGCCTTCTTAATTAACCTTTTAATTGTCTTAACACCAATGTCTGCCAAATCATGACCCTGAGGCTGTCTGGCTCACAATGTAACAAGATAAAGCCCTAACTTCTGCAAATGTTTGACGTTTTCAGCTAACAAACTGTGCCCTTTATATGATTGTAAATCGAGTAAAACTTTATGGCTGGAAAAACATCAAGCTTTTCATTTCCTACTTCTTTGGGAGCTTTAGTTTTCTCATTATACTGTATCTGGTTTAAAATTCTATCTTGCTGCTGTTTCAGAAGTCTTTGCAACCCTTCCAAACCTACTGTATGAGTAGAAACTAGTGATGAGGGAATAGTTAAATATTCTGGTTCAGATTAATCGTGCTGAATATTTTTTACAATTCATGTGTTCATACTGAATATCAAACCCAATGTACCGGTAAGTCAATTGGTGTCACACCACCACAGGCGGAGCTGAATAGTGGACCCACTAGACCACGGAGATACTGTGGAGATTGAAACCAGAAACGAGCCGGACAAGAAAGTCAGATAATGAACAAGGTTTATTTAGTACAATAAGGGTTAGATCCCCAAGGGGTCCACAGGGCCAGAGCACCGGGGTCCCCCTAAGGGAGCACAGGAAGGGTTACCCCTATACAGGGATTCCTCCAAGCACAGCCAGAGAGGGTCCAATCAACCGGTCAACCTATGGGTCCGACCCAAGGCAGAACAGGACAAGGAAACCAGGGAACTGGAGGAGACGGTAGGGACGGAGCTTGGTGCAGCCAAAGGGGTCCAGGAGGTAGCCAGGGACCAACGAGAGTGGTATGGATCTACGGTTGAACAGAAAGGAGGGATCTGACACTGAAATCAAGAGAAAACAACGTTTGGATCTCAGAGGACACAGGAAACCGAATGCGCAGCTAGGGACCCGGGATGGCAACTTAGAGTAACTATGAAGTTGCCTAGGCACGTACCATAGAAAGTGGGAGCCTAAATACCCCACCAGCCTCTTGTGATTGGCTGAGAGGGTGTCAAAAAAAGGCATAATGGCCCTTTAAATTTGCACAGAGCGGCGCGCACACACCCTATGCGCGTTCCCCAGGAAACCAGAAATTGAGGAGGCAGGAGAAAGATGCCGGGGAGCTGCTGCAGACGGAGTGGGCAGCGTGGGAGCATGGATTTGGTAAATATATCTGCAAAAATCACCGAATTGGTACATAGAAAATATATAGAAAAAAAAACTCAACAAATTTTGGTCCCTTACAAATACCATTGCATTTAGCAGGATACTATCAGCCACCTCAGAAGCAACCCATATCTCTCAACACCGATGCTCCATCCCCTACAACCTTGACACGGGGGCGATTGTGGCACCAGCGACCAGCTGTGCCACAAGAAGGAGACAGGTGGTATCACTGGACATGAGATCACTACAGGGCGACAGCCACTCCAAGAGTGAAGCATAAAGTCAGAAAGCAGCCTATTAATGACGCCTAGCTGTTAGACAAGGCGGGCCGCTCTGCAACAAAATATGCAACGCAAGTGACTGACGCCCCCTAGAGGACACAGCTGTAGACTGCAGATGGATAAAAAAATGCAATATAACTCTATAGATGACAGTGAGGAGTTAGTCATCTATAGAGTTATATTGCATTGCTGGTCGCTGGTGCCACAATCGCCCCCGTGTCAAGGTTGTAGGGGATGGAGCATCGGTGTTGAGAGATATGGGTTGCTTCTGAGGTGGCTGATAGTATCCTGCTAAATGCAATGGTATTTGAAATGGCCACTTTACACGCGGCAACAGGAAGATAGAAAACATCAGGTGTCGGAGACAATTATACCTTTTATCTTCAAAACACCTTGCAGATACCTGAATTACATGCAGCCACTTCAAGGTGTTTTGAAGGTAAAAGGTACAATTGTCTCCGACACCTGCCGTTTTCTATCTTCCTGTTGCCGCGTGTAAAGTGGCCATAAGAGACCAAAATTTGGTGAGTAAATATATCTGCAGTGCATATTGGGGTGGGCTGGGTCCCAGTCCCCCTGCACCCTGAGGATGGTGGAGGGTGGCAATAGGAAACCCGTATGTTTTTTCACTGGACCCTGTGAAGAGGTCTGCAGGGGTGTGAAAATGTGGCAAAGGATGGAAAAGTACTAAAACTGAATGAAAAATATTGGAATCTAAGAGTCATCAGTGGTTGATACCTTTTAATGGCTAACTGAAAAGATGGTAAACATAGCAAGCTTTCGGGACACTGTGGTCCCTTCATCAGGCAAATAATGACACAGATTCTGAAGACACATATATATATATATACATAAGCAAATGACACACAAAAAAAAAAAAAACAACAGTTTTAGATGTTATAGTAAATGCGACAGATGACGTAAGCCAGAGTCAGCCTAGGGGGAAAGAGATGGGCTGGGGAATTGAAACTAAAAGTCTAAGGCCCCTTTCACATCAGCGTTTTTTTCAAATCGCGGCAGATGCGGTGAAAAAAACGCATCTGCTGCGATTAACGCATAACCGAAACAGTTGCGGCAAGCCCCATGCAATGTCTATGGGGCTTGCGGTAAGGGTGCGGCAAGTGCGGTTTCGGCACTTGCGGCAGGTGCGGCGGTTTTTTCCGCGGCCGCACCTGCCGCAAGTGCCGAAACCGCCCGCCGGCATTGCGCCGCTGCCGGTATTATCTTACCGGTGCGGTTCTTTCATTCATAGACCCCGGCCACCAGCCCCCGCTCCGACCCCAGCCCCCGCTCCGCCCCCGCAGCCGGGCCGTCATTTCCTCTTCCTTTGTGTTCCAGAGTATGGAATGCATAGAAGACGAGAAGGAGCACTACCTCCCCATGAGAGACAGAAGGAATGCGGCGGCAATGGTCAGTGGCTCCACAATGGAGCTGAAGATAAGTGATATTTGATACAGATGGGCAGTGTGTGGGGAATACGATGAATGGGGGCAGTCAGGCAGGGTGTGTGGGCAGTGTGTGGGGGGTATATTATGAGTGGGGGCAGTATGTGGAGGGTTATTTATGAGTGGGAGCAGTGTGTGGAGGGTTATTTATGAGTGGGGGCAGTGTGTGGAGGGTAATTTATGAGTGGGGGCAGTGTGTGGAGGGTATTTTATGAGGGGGCAGTGTGAGGGGGGGTATATTATGAGGGGGGCGGTGTGTGGAGGGTAATTTATGAGGGGGCAGTGTGTGGGGGGTATATTATGAGGGGGCAGTGTGTGTGGGGTATATTATGAGGGGGCAGTGTGCGGGGGGTATATTATGAGGGGGGCAGTGTGTGGGGGTATATTATGAGGGGGGCTGTGTGTGGGGGTATATTATGAGGGGGGCTGTGTGTGGGGGGTATATTATGAGGGGGGCTGTGTGTGGGGGTATATTATGAGGGGGGCAATGTGTGGGGGGTAATTTATGAGGGGGCAGTGTGGTATATTATGAGTCGGGGATATATTATGAGTGGGGGCAGTGTGTGGAGGGTAATTTATGAGGGGGCAGTGTGGTATATTATGAGTCGGGGATATATTATGAGTGGGGGCAGTGTGTGGAGGGTAATTTATGAGGGGGCAGTGTGGTATATTATGAGTCGGGGATATATTATGAGTGGGGGCAGTGTGTGGAGGGTAATTTATGAGGGGGCAGTGTGGTATATTATGAGTCGGGGATATATTATGAGTGGGGGCAGTGTGTGGAGGGTAATTTATGAGGGGGCACTGTGGTATATTATGAGTCGGGGATATATTATGAGTGGGGGCAGTGTGTGGAGGGTAATTTATGAGGGGGCAGTGTGGTATATTATGAGTCGGGGATATATTATGAGTGGGGGCAGTGTGTGGAGGGTAATTTATGAGGGGGCAGTGTGGTATATTATGAGTCGGGGATATATTATGAGTGGGGGCAGTGTGTGGAGGGTAATTTATGAGGGGGCAGTGTGGTATATTATGAGTCGGGGATATATTATGAGTGGGGGCAGTGTGGGGGATATATTAGAAGGGGGACAGTGTTTAGAGGGTATATTATGAGTGGGGGCAGTGTGGAGGGCAGGGCCGGGGCCCACTTGCTGTTGGCGACACCATCTGCACCACTTGCCGATGGTGTCCCCAGCAGTTCATGACTTCCTTGTGCTGTTTCTCCTCCCCCTGCTCTGTGTTCTCCACCTTCTGCGCTATCTTCTCGCCGCGTGAGATAAACGAAGTGTGCGACTGCTCATGGTTGCTTATGAATACTGATAAGCTGGCAGTGAAAGATCTGTGCCACACCGCAGGTAACATCACAGGTCTCTGCCAGGGATAATCACACCGCTCTGCTGCCAGCTTATTACTATTCATAAGCCGTCAGCAGTCAGAAGCTGCACTTATCGCAGCACAGCTCACATGGAGAGAAGACCTTGCACAGGAGAAGACAATGCATGGGGTGGACAGAGCACAGGAGAAGGAGGCTCAAGGGGTGGGGGCAAGAGAGACAATAGAGGGGGAAGAAAGCACACTGGGATAGATAACAGCACAAGAGGAGGGGGCAAGAGACATAGAGCACACAGGCAAGACAAAGCAAGGGGTGGGGGCAAGAGTCACAGGACACACGGACACAGCACAAGGGATAGAGTACAGTGCATGAGGAGAAAGCAAGCAAAGGTTGGGAATAGTGCACAGGGGGAGAAAACAAAATGGGGGGTTAGGGTGGAGAAGACATTGCATGTCAGGGGGAGTCAGCACACGGGGAGAAGACAGTGCATATGGGGGTGGAGAGACAAAGCGCACCGGGTGGAGGAGAGGGATTATTACAGAGATTCTTATTGTGTATATATATTGCCCACAGCGTTCATATATATTCGCCCAGGGCCCGCAAAAACCTGGAGCCGGCCCTGGCGGAGGAGACCATGTCAGAGAGAGATGTTCCCGCGGAGGGAACCCGGATGGCAGATAGCTGCCATCCGGGTCAATCTGGGCCCCATAGGAATACTATGGGGCCAAAATCAGATCCGGGGCTGTCTGGTTCACAACGGACAGCCCCGGATCACAAAAAACGTGATGTGAAACCGGCCTTAGTCAGATACTGGGCAACATTATAAGGGAGGAAACACACTGGCGTTTTTAAAATCGGTCCGTTTGTCATCCAGGAGAGTTGGATGAGTGTCATCGGTTTTTTGGTCTGTATGGCATCCAACTGCTGTGCGAGCGTCCGACATTTCTCTCAGATCACATCCGTGTTCAATCTGTTCTTCCCTCAGCAGCTATTAGTGTAGAATCTTTTACAGGAACATTTTACAGTGTTCTCAGCTACAGAATGAGAATGTATCAGTGAAAAAACATATGCCTCACGGATGTTCCGTGTGCGGTCCATGATTTTGTTGGACCCGTAGACTTGCATTGGTGAGTCTCACATGTGAATCGCATACTGTCGCAGCATGTTGTGACTTTTCCCCATCCAGAATCTCGATGAGAAAAAAGCGTCTGACACTCGTCATTGTGCTCTCAGACATTGAATAACATTGGTCCCACTGCAATGCGATAAAATCACACATTGCACTCATCCGAGTTTCACGCCAGTGTGTCCGTACCCTAATAATAAAATCCATATAGTAATCCTACTGGTATGGGGAGGGTTTATGGCTCAGTTAGTACACTCCATACTTGTTGTTATTAACCAGTTAATGCTCTCTTGTCCTCCGCACTGCAGTGTCAAAAGAGGAAGACAACGAGACAGGCAGCGACAGCGCATCAGAGAGCCCCTGACCTCGAAATAGGAGAGCCTCAGATCTCGGTATTGTGACGACATATGAAGAAATATTATTTTACATTTATGTTACACTATGAACTCCACAGCACTTTACATACATCATCAACACTGTCCCCATTGGGGCTCACAATGAAAACATCCTACCAGTATGTCTCATATTGTATATCGCCTTTCTTTGATATCACCTTCACAAATATTGCATTTATTGTACTTGTCAGGTTTTGGATGTTTTAAGATTGCATTTGTTTGCAGGATGTCAGAATTGACTCCCAGAGCTGCTGGTTTGACGGTTAATGTCTTGCAGCATCTTAGATTTTTTTTGCTTAAAGGTACTTCCAAGTTTCTCAATAGGGCTGAGATCAGGGGAGACTGGTAGCCACACCATGGTTTTCTCTACTTTTATGTCCATAGCAGCCAATTACTCAGGGCTATGCTCTGTACCAAGAGATGTTGCATTGTCATGCATGGGGATGATTTTGTACAAAGAAAAAAAAGTGGTCAGTCTAAAAGTATATATACTTTGCCGTGGTCCTTTTCACGCCTTCATGGACCCTATAGGGGCAAACTAGCTCTCTCCACATGATTACGACCCAAAACATGACTGCCACCTCCTTGCTGATGTCACAGCCTTTTTGGGACATGGTAGTGGTCATTTAGCAACCATCCACTCCAAGCATAATGGGAACCTCTCAGCTTCTTTTAGCCCCTCCTATCACTACTCTGCACCTTGCTAGCTCATCCCTAACCACCCAAAAGATGATTTATCACCTTATTGTTGCCTTTTGCACATAAACGAATGAAAATCATTAAAAGATTTTATTATCTATGTATTTATTTCAAAGCAGTTTCTCTTCAGGGGGCGTGGCCAATGGGGGTGTGGCACGACGAGGGGCGTGATGCGTTGGGGGGTGTGGCGAGACGGGGGGGGCGGCACCGCTGACAGTGCCTAGGGCGGCAGGAACTCCAAATACGGGCCTGAGGATATACATATATATATTGTAATCAGATAACAAGTCTTATTACAGATATCAGTGCAATTGTGATTCTCTGGCAGGTAAGTTGTGGAGGAAAAACTTGACGTGCTAGAAAAAAACTGACTACATTTTTGGAATCAGCATGCCAATTTTAGTATGAATCAGCTCAAAAACCTAACGCAACAGAAATTTTTTTTCAAATTGTTCCCCAGTGTAATATGAGTAAGCAAAGTCACATTTGAGGTCATGATAGGTCATTAATCTTGTAAATTTGGATGAGTCCTAAATCATTTATTTGGGAGTGCCCTCCTCTATATATTTGGAAGGGCTTTCCTCTATACATTTGGTAAGACCTTCTCTCATTCATTTTGGGGGGCCCACAGGTGGCCCTCTACCATTACTTTGGGAGGACCTATGAATGCCATGGTCACAGAGTTCGGCAAAGGTATCATCTGCAATGCATTTACAATAACGTGCATAAGCAAAGCCATGGTTGATGCAACTGAAGATCATCATTAATCGGAACTTGTCCAACTTTTCAACAGACTGAAAGAGGGGTATAAATATATCTTCATATATCTCCTGAGGGGTAGTGATGAGCAAATGCTAAAATGTTCAGATTTTATTTGTATCAAATACATCCTACTATTCCAGGAATCCTTGATGTCCAGCACAACCTCTACATTAAAAGTCAATCTTTATTAAATCCTCATAAAATCATCACAGGATAGATTAAAAAATGGAGTAGCAACTTCCAGACAAATATGGTAAGGATGGCATTTACGCATTTCAATCATGAATTGGGTCTTTCTCATAATGATCATACAAAGAATATTTCTCAACCTAATATCCTGATTGAAAAAGGAAGTAAGGTTAAAGACAATCACCCGAAGAATCTAATTAATGCAAACAAACTGACATCAGTTACAAAAAAAACCCTCAAAGTAAAGCCCTATAAGGTGTATCTGATACATACATAATGCATACACTTAGTGCAAATATAATCTATTTATATAATACATACATATGATGAGCCCAGGGCTAGGGGTATTCGGATACCGGGCCTGGGTTTCATGGAATTTAACCCCTTCATGACCCGGGAATTTTTAGTTATTCATTTTCGTTTTTTGCTCCCCTGCTTCCAAGAGCCATAACTTTTTTACTTTTCCGTCAATATACACATATGATGGCTAGTGATGGGCGAATCTACTCGCTAGGACTCGTTACTCGGCGAGTAGTAAGGGACTCGCAGGACTCGCTACTCGGCGAGTTTTCCAGCGAGGACTCGCAAAGTAGCGAGTCCAATGCAAGTAAATGGCAATCCTAGTTTTACTAGTAAAGACTCGCGATATCACATCGCTATGTCCCCAAAATCGTTTACAGAATCGCACCGCTTCACGGATACCCGCTGTAAGCAGCGATTACGAGCGAGTCTGAGCGAGTCTTAGCGATTCCTAGCGAATCTACGAATCCGAGTCCTGTATTCTGTATTCGGGACTCGCGAATACAGAATCTGTTATGTTCCAACAAAGCTTCCGAGACAGCCTAGCGTGTTAGGTCAGACAAACTTGTGAAGATGGACAAGCATGTTAGCCAATCATATTCAGTAATGCCACAGCCATATTGGTTGTGGCATTACTATGATTGGCTGCTGTCCATCGTGATGGCTATGTCATGGATGACAGGCAAGGCTGTATATAAGCCTTGCCACCGCCATTTTGAGCACATTTCTCTGAAGATCTGAGCTAGAGCAGGGTGAGGTAGATTCTGGAGCAGATCATAGGGATTGTCAGTGAGTGTAGGGAACTTCAAGATTCCTTATATTAACCCCAAACAGCTCTTGTGAGAGCTAGCAGGAGGACAGAGGAGTACAGTGTACTGTGAGACTGTAGGCAGGCAGGGAAGCAGGGAGCTGCAGTCCTACAGTGTCTTCACAGGAGCGACCTCATAGCTTCGCTTACTCACTCAGCTGTTCTAATAGCTGAAGTCAGAGGCTTAGCTGAGGTAGTATTAACAATTTTTTGGCAGCTGATAGATTTTGGGTCCTAAAAACCCCTTCAGCGTTATTTTGTCTGTGGCAGAACAGTGCGTTGCTGCTCTCCTAGCTGCAAATAGCACATACGCCACCTACTTGTGCGACTACTTGTGCGCACTTAATAATTTTTTCAGGGACCAGTGTGCTGCTTCACTGCCAAGTGTTAGCACACACTTAACCCACCAGTAAGTGACGCCTGCAGCAACACCAAACTCCATCTCGGTGGCTGTGCGCACTTTCTAATTTTTTCAGGGACTAGTGTGCTGCTTCACTGTCAAGTGTTAGCACACACTTAACCCGCCAGTAAGTGACGCCTACAGCAACACCAAACTCCATCTCGGTGGCTGTGCGCACTTTCTAATTTTTTCAGGGACTAGTGTGCTGCTTCACTGTCAAGTGTTAGCACACACTTAACCCGCCAGTAAGTGACGCCTACAGCAACACCAAACTCCATCTCGGTGGCTGTGCGCACTTTCTAATTTTTTCAGGGACTAGTATGCTGCTTCACTGACAAGTGTTAGCACACACTTAACCCGCCAGTAAGTGACCCCTACAGCAACACCAAACTCCATCTCGGTGGCTGTGCGCACTTTCTAATTTTTTCAGAGACTAGTGTGGTGCTTCACTGTCAAGTGTTAGCACACACTTAACCCGCCAGTAAGTGACGCCTGCAGCAACACCAAACTCCATCTCGGTGGCTGTGCGTTTTTCAAAAATGTCACAAAAACCACAATTTCCGCAAAAAGATGTGGCAAAGGGACGGGGACGAGGTCGTGGCCGTAGCAGTCGTGCCCAAGAAGGCACTGGTACAGGTAGACAGACGAGGATTGACAGATCTCTCTTTCTCCCGTCTAAAATTATCAGTACTCAACAAAAACGTGTCTTGAGGCCGGAAGAGCATGACCAGATAACAACTTGGATGGCTGATAACACCTCCACCACTGGTTCTTTGAGTACACAATCGTCCGTGCCAACACAGTCTAGTGTCGCTACAGACAACGCAGGGCCATCCAATCCTCAAAGGCTTCCTATTTCCTCAAGCCTTCGGCAGCCAGAGGAAAACTTGGAGTGCGACCTTGGTCACTCCGATGATTTATTTGGTTCGTATCAGCACTCGATTCCATCTGGCCTTTCTTTATCAGTGCCTGACGAGATACTTGACGAAGACGTAATGTCTATTCATGGCCAAAGTTTGGAAGCACCTCGTACTCAAGAAAGTCACTTTCACCAAACCCATACAGCATCTCAGGAGGTGGATGATGATGACGATGATGAGACACACATATCATCTGGCCAGCCTGCTCAGTCACATTATCCCGAAGACTTTGAGGAGGAAGGCGTGGATGATGAGACCACAGATCCTACCTGGACTCTTGGCATGCATAGCCAACAGAGCAGCCAGGAGGAGGAAAGTGGCTATGCACCACCGCCAAAAGCACCCAGGCTTACTCCTTTCTCCAGAACACAAACAGTGAGAACAGTTGGCCAAATTGTGTCAACTGTTGCACAAAGTGTACCAACTGTTGCACAAACTGTAAACACAGTTGCCCAAACTGTGTCAACAGTTGGTTTGGTACAGAGTCATCCTCCTTTGCCTCCAATTCAACATAAAGGCCGAAAAGCCATTGTGTGGCATTTTTTTAAGGATGCCCCATCTGTACCAAATGTGGTGATCTGCAATATATGCCATGCAAGGCTAAGCAGAGGCCTGGGAAAAAAAAACCTGAGCACCAGCAGTATGCGTAAGCATATGTCTGTTAAGCACCCAATTCAGTGGTCGGCCCATCAGGGTACAGAATCAGTGCCTTCTGATCCCAACACTTCCAGGCCACCTCAGATCCATCCTTCACCAGCTAGTGTTCAGGCATCAGCTCCAGCTGAAAAGTACTCCTCCGAAGCTGCGCTACAAGAGAGACTTCAGAGTAGTGAAGCCACTGGTGTGTGCGCGACAAACATCCAGTTGTCTGTGCCACAGCTGTATGAAAGGCAAAAGAAGTACCTATCCACACACCCATTTTCACAAAAAATGACTGCCAAAATTGCAAAGTTGTTAGCTGTGGAAATGCTGCCGTTTAGGCTGGTAGGTACAGAGTCTTTTCGGGAGTTGTTGGCTGTGGCGGCACCACGATACACTGTACCAGCCGCCACTTTTTCTCACATAGTGCCGTCCCCGCGTTACACCAGCACGTTGTCAACAACTTAAAGCGTGCACTAACTGCCAAAGTCCACCTAACAACGGACACGTGGACTTGTGGACAGGGCAGATACATCTCAGTAACGGCTCACTGGATCAACCTGGTGCACAGTGTCCTAACTTCGCAAAGTCGAGCATCTGAAATACTGCCAACTCCACGAATAGCAGGCACAACATCATTCAGGGTGGCTGCCTCATCATATATGTCCAGTGCGCAATCTGCTTCTGCAACTTCCTTGTCCACTGCTCAGCTGCCCGCACCCTCACGTCCAAGTTGGGAGCTTTGCAGTAGTGCTTCAGCAAGGCGACAACAGGCTCTTCTGAAGCTTATCTGTCTAGGTGACACACCTCACACTGCAACTGAGCTATGGAAGGGTCATAGGCTGCTTTCACACTGCAGTTTTTTCACTGATCAGTGTCCATCAGATTTGTGTGCCAAAACCCGGAGAGAAACCAGGAGAGGAACTTGCAGAGAAAAACTATAATTGAAAGATTGACACCTGTTCTGAGTTTAGGAGGCACTCCTGGTTTTGGCACACAAATCTGATGGACACTGATCAGTGAAAAAACTGCAGTGTGGAAGCAGCCTTAAGCAACAGACTGATGAGTGGCTGGCCCCACTGCAACTACAACCAGGTCTTGTTGTGAGCGATAATGGACGAAACCTTGTGGCGGCACTGAAGCACGGTAACCTTGTGCACGTCCCTTGCCTGGCTCACGTGCTGAACTTAATAGTTAAAAAATTCCTTAAAATATACCCCGAGTTATCTGACCTACTCGAGAAGGTGAGGCGAATTTGCGCCCATTTTAGGCATTCGTCCACAGCAGTTGGCAGTCTTTCAGCCCTTCAAAGCCAATTTAATTTGCCTAAACACCGGCTAATTTGCGACATGCCCACGAGATGGAACTCAACATTCCATATGTTGGCAAGGTTTAATGAGCAGCAGAGGGCAATAGCTGAATATCAGCTGCAACATGCCCGTCACCACGGAAGTCAGACCAGACACATTACTACTTTAGAGTGGGTCTGGATCGCTGATGTTTGCGAGTTACTGGACAACTTTGAATACTGCACAAAACTTGTCAGCGATGATCAGTCCATTATCAGTCTCACCATCCCCCTGCTCTGTTTGCTTAAGGAGTCGCTCCTGAATCTTAAAACAGAAGCTTTGAGGGCCCAGCGGATGGCTATGGAGCCAGAATTTAACATCGCTGATCCTAGCCAGCCAAGCCAACACCAGCAGGCTACATTGGCTCTGGAAGAAGAAGGTGATGAGGGTGATGATGAAGAAGATTCATTTTTCTGTGGTACTGATGTGAACCCAGATGGTACTCCAAACCCTACGTTTATGTCGGTACAGCATGGGTGGGCTGAAGAGGAGGAGGCGGAGACCAATGTAGAGGCCATGATGCGTAGTGATCCTCATTCTGTTGCAACCGAGGAGATGAGTCTTTGCAGCTTAGCGCATATGGCTGACGTAATGTGTCAATGTCTCTCCCAAGATCCACGCGTCATTCACATATATGCCAGCAACCTCTATTGGTTGTCAACCTTTTTGGACCCCAGATACAAAGATAAATTTCCGTCGCTGCTGTTGCAGTCAACCAGGGGCTTAACGACGGAATTTTTCAAGACTGTTGTTGTTGACAAATTGATGTCCATATCACCGTCTGACTCCGCTGTACCCGAAGAATCAGCTCTTTCCAACAACAGCCTTTGGTTGGGACACAAACGTCAACAATGTCAAGAAGAGGTGGGGGTAAGATGTCCACCAACTGGGCGATGTTCAACAGACCTTCCAATGAACAACGGATAATGCCTGCGGTCACCTTGACTAGGAGACAACAATTTTCCAACATGGTGAATGAGTATGTCAGTGACAGTACCAGCTTCCTAACCGACCCTTCAGTACCCTTTAATTACTGGGTTTCCAAGCTTAACACTTGGACAGAGCTCGCTCTGTATGCCTTGGAGGTGCTGGGCTGCCCAGCTGCTAGTGTGACATCAGAGCGTGTTTTCAGTGCCGCTGGGGGTATAGTCACTGATAGAAGGTCACGGCTTACTACTGAAAATGCCGACAGGCTGACTCTCATAAAGTTCAACAAGGACTGGATATCATCGGAGTTCGTAAGCCCCCCAGACGACAGTACCCAATTGTAGTGCAATGTAATCTTAATTAATAGGATTGGAATATTGCGCTTGTAACTTTATGCCCTTTTAAGACAGGAAGTATCGGCATCTCCCTCAGCTGAGACGATATGATAAGTCATGTTCCTGAAACATTTGCGGCATGATAAAAAAAAATACGCAATCAGTAAACATCTTTTCACTTAACAAGTGCATCCGCTTGTGAGCATTTCTAATTTTTATTTTTAAAAAAAATTACAATGCAGCCCCTTGGGCTAATTTTTTGAGGCAACAAGCCTATACCTGCATCGAATACGTTGCTTGTACTATGCTCTCAGGACAAGCAAATACTATGGGCCACGCGCCCTCCTCAACTTCAAAATAGAGTTGATCTCGCCCCTTGGGCTAATTTTTTGAGGCAACAAGCCTATACCTGCATCGAATACGTTGCTTGTACTATGCTCTCAGGACAAGCAAGACTATATTATGGGCCACGCTCCCTCCTCTATATCTTAAACAGAGTTCATCAAGCCCCTTGGGCTAATTTTTTGAGGCAACAAGCCTATACCTGCATCGAATACGTTGCTTGTACTATGCTCTCAGGACAAGCAAGACTATATTATGGGCCACGCTCCCTCCTCTATATCTAAACAGAGTTCATCAAGCCCCTTGGGCTAATTTTTTGAGGCAACAAGCCTATACCTGCATCGAATACGTTGCTTGTACTATGCTCTCAGGACAAGCAAGACTATATTATGGGCCACGCTCCCTCCTCTATATCTAAACAGAGTTCATCAAGCCCCTTGGGCTAATTTTTTGAGGCAACAAGCCTATACCTGCATCGAATACGTTGCTTGTACTATGCTCTCAGGACAAGCAAATAGTATGGGCCACGCGCCCTCCTCAACTTCAAAATAGAGTTGATCTCGCCCCTTGGGCTAATTTTTTGAGGCAACAAGCCTACACCTGCATCGAATACGTTGCTTGTACTATGCTCTCAGGACAAGCAAATAGTATGGGCCACGCGCCCTCCTCAACTTCAAAATAGAGTTGATCTCGCCCCTTGGGCTAATTTTTTGAGGCAACAAGCCTATACCTGCATCGAATACGTTGCTTGTACTATGCTCTCAGGACAAGCAAGACTATATTATGGGCCACGCTCCCTCCTCTATATCTAAACAGAGTTCATCAAGCCCCTTGGGCTAATTTTTTGAGGCAACAAGCCTATACCTGCATCGAATACGTTGCTTGTACTATGCTCTCAGGACAAGCAAATAGTATGGGCCACGCGCCCTCCTCAACTTCAAAATAGAGTTGATCTCGCCCCTTGGGCTAATTTTTTGAGGCAACAAGCCTATACCTGCATCGAATACGTTGCTTGTACTATGCTCTCAGGACAAGCAAATAGTATGGGCCACGCGCCCTCCTCAACTTCAAAATAGAGTTGATCTCGCCCCTTGGGCTAATTTTTTGAGGCAACAAGCCTATACCTGCATCGAATACGTTGCTTGTACTATGCTCTCAGGACAAGCAAGACTATATTATGGGCCACGCTCCCTCCTCTATATCTAAACAGAGTTCATCAAGCCCCTTGGGCTAATTTTTTGAGGCAACAAGCCTATACCTGCATCGAATACGTTGCTTGTACTATGCTCTCAGGACAAGCAAATAGTATGGGCCACGCGCCCTCCTCAACTTCACAATAGAGTTGATCTCGCCCCTTGGGCTAATTTTTTGAGACAACAAGCCTATACCTGCATCGAATACGTTGCTTGTACTATGCTCTCAGGACAAGCAAATAGTATGGGCCACGCGCCCTCCTCAACTTCAAAATAGAGTTGATCTCGCCCTTGGGCTAATTTTTTGAGGCAACAAGCCTATACCTGCATCGAATACGTTGCTTGTACTATGCTCTCAGGACAAGCAAGACTATATTATGGGCCACGCTCCCTCCTCTATATCTAAACAGAGTTCATCAAGCCCCTTGGGCTAATTTTTTGAGGCAACAAACCTATACCTGCATCGAATACGTTGCTTGTACTATGCTCTCAGGACAAGCAAATAGTATGGGCCACGCGCCCTCCTCAACTTCAAAATAGAGTTGATCTCGCCCCTGGGCTAATTTTTTGAGGCAACAAGCCTATACCTGCATCGAATACGTTGCTTTTACTATGCTCTCAGGACAAGCAAGACTATATTATGGGCCACGCTCACTCCTCTATATCTAAACAGAGTTCATCAAGCCCCTTGGGCTAATTTTTTGAGGCAACAAGCCTATACCTGCATTGAATACGTTGCTTGTACTATGCTCTCAGGATAAGCAAGACTATATTATGGGCCACGCTCCCTCCTCTATATCTAAACAGAGTTCATCAAGCCCCTTGGGCTAATTTTTTGAGGCAACAAGCCTATACCTGCATCGAATACGTTGCTTGTACTATGCTCTCAGGACAAGCAAGACTATATTATGGGCCACTCTCACTCCTCTATATCTAAACAGAGTTCATCAAGCCCCTTGGGCTAATTTTTTGAGGCAACAAGCCTATACCTGCATCGAATACGTTGCTTGTACTATGCTCTCAGGACAAGCAAGACTATATTATGGGCCACGCTCCCTCCTCTATATCTAAACAGAGTTCATCAAGCCCCTTGAGCTAATTTTTTGAGGCAACAAGCCTATACCTGCATCGAATACGTTGCTTGTACTATGCTCTCAGGACAAGCAAGACTATATTATGGGCCACGCTCCCTCTTCTATATCTAAACAGAGTTCATCAAGCCCCTTGGGCTAATTTTTTGAGGCAACAAGCCTATACCTGCATCGAATACGTTGCTTGTACTATGCTCTCAGGACAAGCAAATAGTATGGGCCACGCGCCCTCCTCAACGTCAAAATAGAGTTGATCTCGCCCCTTGGGCTAATTTTTTGAGGCAACAAGCCTATACCTGCATCGAATACGTTGCTTGTACTATGCTCTCAGGACAAGCAAATAGTATGGGCCACGCGCCCTCCTCAACTTCAAAATAGAGTTGATCTCGCCCCTTGGGCTAATTTTTTGAGGCAAAAAGCCTATACCTTCATCGAATACGTTGCTTGTACTATGCTCTCAGGACAAGCAAATAGTATGGGCCACGCACCCTCCCCTACTTCTAAATAGAGTTGATCCCGCCCCTTGGGCTAATTTTTTGTGGCAACAGGCCTATGCCTGCATCGAAGACGTGGCTTGTACTAAGATCCTGCTGGAGCATGGCGAAGGGTCCCACTGTACGCTATGGAGATAACGCGTAGACGCGCTCTGTTGCAAGTAGACGTCCCAGCCTATCGCATCTGTGTTCCCAGTGTTGTTGCCATACCAAGTCATTAAGTAACCCCCCCACAAACACAGGCACTATTTATTTGTCAGCAACATTTGTATGTGCAGTCATGATTTTGCACATAATAACCAAGGTGCCTTCATGCGCCATGCGGGCCGTAAAGTACTTGCTAATGATGATGACTTTAAGCCCACCCACAAAAAAAACCTACACATCCATTCCCTGAAAAAAGACAGACACAAAGCAGTTTTTGTCAACTGGGTATTATTTCGCCATAATGGCAAAGATGTCAGAATTTTTTTTTTTTTTTTTTTTTTTGGTTATAACTTTGTAAAAACAAATAATAAGATAACAAAGAAATTGTGCAATGCACAGGAACAAAAAATAAACAAAAAAAAAAGGGGTCTACAGCTGGTGGTAGGTTGCCGCATCCTCCGGGCTTGCCTGTAACGTGGCACCATCACCCTGGTCGTTGAGGAGGTCCAGGGCCCCATGCAGTACCTCACCCAGTGGTTGGAAGCCTGTAGGCTGGGGCATCTGGGCCGGTTGGCCTTGGCTTGGTAGGCCCCTGATTGTTGGACACCACCTCTGAGTCACCACATACCTGTCCCGGGGTGTGGCCCTGTCCAGGATGTTTGATCTGCTGAGCCGCCACTCCTCCAAAAAAGCAAACACCTGCCCAGGGTGGTTTGGGGGCCTACACGCATCGAGGACAATGTGTATTGCTGACCATGCCCGCAGTCGTCTCTCGAATGGAATGTCATCCAAGAACGGTATGAGACTGCGGGCAAAGTCAGCACTACACTGTCCTCTGCGGTCTTGTGGTGCCCCCGGGATCAGAGCAGGGCTGCTGGGGTTCCAGTGACTCCCCACACTGCTGCTGGCAGTCGGCAGTGGAGGGCGCTGGTGTGGCCCTTCATCCTCCTCTTCTTGTATCTGCGGCCCCAAAGGTGGTGGTGGTGGTGGTGGTGGTGGTGGCGGCGGTGGTGGTGGTGGTGGTGGTGGTGGCGGAGGTGGTGGTGCTACTCCCTCCTCCTCATCTGGTGGGGGTTGAGGGGCCTCCCTCCCCTCCTCAGGCAGCTGTGGTGGCGCGTTCCGACGCCGCCTCCGAAAGTGAGCAGCTCTGTGGGTAAATATAAAAAACATTTGGTGAATGGGTTGCGTTTGGAAACAAAACCATAGGCCAAACATAACATGTGCACGCTTTTTTGACTCAGTGTATCTGTGTATTCTGTGTCTTTTCATTGTTGCCCTTAAGATGGAATTGCAGCAAATAAATTAATGACATTTTTGGCTCATGCCTCAAACTATATTCTATGTGTGGGTAGTGTTGCTCCACGATTTTTTGCCATTACATTACAAATTTTAAAATTAGTCTGCACTATTACACTGTGCCCTGACTTAGGCAGGACAGCTATCTAGTCACTTGAAGACATATTAGTGGCCACAACTATTGTTTAGACTTTTTGTGGAAACTTTATGTGGACAAAGCTATAGCCTGACACTGTGAGGCAAACACATTATTCAGGGTTGTTTGCCATCAGATGGACACAAAAACACACAGTGTGGACGGCCTTGGTCTCAATGCACATAACCCAGATCTATAGGGCAGGTGAGCAAGACAGGAAATGGAGTCATGCAGCATAGGTGACACATGAGCATTTGGCGTTAGTGGCCTACACTCCTTGTTGCTGCCATGTATGCTAATCAGGAATATCTTGGTAAATAAAACACACCAAACAGATGGCTTGGGATTTGAAACGACTGTAATGGACATAGAGTATGGGGTTGTTTTTGAGCAGCAGGTCACACATCGTTGGTGCCAAACAAGGTGGTATGCACAGATGGACAGTTTTAGTTATTCCAACGGGGCCGAACAAAAAACCGGGAGCAGCAAGGACAAACCTCGGGTTTCCTAAAGGACCTTGGACATAAAAGGCTGTTGCACTTAAAATATGGCCCTCTTTAGTTTGATTTTATACAGCATTAATACGCTATGTTTTCCGGAGGATTCGTAATGTGGCCATGAGTTAACGACAAAAAAACTAAAATCCACATGTGGGCCCTAATATCTACACCATCACCTTGTAGCCCCAAATAAACCCATGGGAAAACTGAACCACACATATTTGTAGTGATACAGGGTATGTTCTGAAATGTGTGTGAATGTGTCAACAATCTGGGATGGTGTACAAACAGTTTAGTGCAAAAGGGGTATATCCTTGCAACGTTATTTAGCCGAAAAAAACACCCACAACTAAATGTGTAGGGATGTATGTGGCCCTTATGCAAGTCGAGGCCATTAGGATCTGATACAAATGAGGCTTATGACAGGCAAACCAGACAGGGCCACACACCTTAGAGGCCATTGCAGGGAAGAACATGGCTTTGTTCCACAAACATGCCAACAATAATAGCTAATTGTGAGGTCACGGAACATTGTGTCTGACCACCCTGCAGAACATTGCTTATTTGTCCCAACGTCACAATGTGACTATAAATGTCTATGTCCTGGATCATTGCCAAAGGTAATAGAATTGTGTTGCACCATGGCAGAAACAAACCCCAGTGTGGGTATGTAAACCAGCACACTCATTATAGAGCTTCATACGTACATTGTGTGCCCTCGTGGACAGGGTCCTCTCCTCTTGTACCTGTATGACCTGATTGTCTTCATGTACTGTTTTTTGTCGTTAACCCTTATCCTCATGTAAAGTGCCATGGAACCTAATGGCGCTATATAAATAAATAATAATAACAATAATAGTAAACAACAGTGCGGCAGACACATACCTTGGCATACGGGCCACCGGTTCCAGAAATGACAGCCGTTCATAGTGGCAATATATTATCCCGTGACCAGCTTCCGGGCCCCCCTCCATGATCCTCCGGTGTTGCCGCTTGAATTGGTCGCGGCAGCTCCTCCATCGCTTCATAATGTGGTCAACTGTGAAATGATTTCAAACCGGGTTTAGACCTCTGTAACATTTGAAACACTAAAAGTATGTGTACAAATCAACAATAACATTTTAATCATGTTGTGTGTGTAATGTGTATACAAGGCACATGGAAACGACAGTGTGGAACATCATCAACAGCATTACGGACATTGAGCTCACGTGGCCACAATCACAAATGGGGCAGGGCACATGTCAACGCATAGAGAATGTAATAGTGCGGGCACCAGACTCCGCTCATTAGTGGTATTTATATACACCCAACCCCCTGGCCTTCAGAGCCAGGAGGAACAGCCCTTAAACTAAGTGTACTATTGTGACCCCATCCAAATATAGGCAACCATGCGACGGCGCATTATAACACATTGAGGGCCCTGTATACCCTACTATGGGGGCCCTGTATACCCACGGGGGCCCTGTATACCCACTGCTGGGGTCTTGTATACCCACGGGGGGGCTGTAGACCCTACTATGAGGGCCCTGTATAACCACTGGGGGCCCTGTATACCCAGTGCTGGGGGGCCTGTGTACCCACGGGGGGTCTGTATACCCTAATATCGGTGGCATATATACACACTGGGGGGGCCTGTATACTCTGCAGGTGGAGCTGTATACTCTGCTGGGGGGCTGTCTAACAGTGATAGCCGCTGTATACAAGGATGGCGGTCAATATGGTTTCCCACCTTTTTGGGGCTAAAGTAGGGGGGTCGGCTTATACACGGGTCGGCTTATACACGACTATATACGGTAAATGCAATAAACGTGTGAACACATTTAACTCACCCATATTGCTCTGCACATCATGGCCACAATGATGAAACGTTGGGAAAACGCCCTGTGCGATCTCCCTCCAGGCCGTAGTCCGCTGGACATTATCCCCATACGCAGGGTCAGTGGGCAGCCAAAGCAGGGGCCGAGCCTCCACCAGAGCAATTAATTGCAGGGTGTCGACAGGGGCCATGCTTCCTCGCTGTGACTTTCTGCGCGTCCAGCAAGGAAGCTCGAGTCGGCTTATTTCCTGTTTGCACAAAGCATGGGGTTTGCTGCAGAAAATCGCTTGCCTCGCCTCAAACACATGCGACTTTGGCCTCGGAGACAGCAGCAAAATACAGTTGCGAGTGGGGCTTCCGACACGGCAATGCGAGCGCTTTCCGACACACATCTGCGATTTTTAAATCACACATTACTCGCTATTACTCGCTTCCCCATTCATTAACATTGGACTCGCTAGACTCACAACGAGTAGCGAGTCCCGGGCTCGGACTCGCTAGAGTCAAGCGAGTCCGAGTAATTTAGGATTCGCCCATCACTAATGATGGCTTGTTTTTTGCGGGACGAGTTGTACTTTCATATGCAATAATTTATTTTACCATATAGTGTACAGGGAAATTGCAAAAAAATTCTAAACACAGTGAAATTGCAAAAAAAGTGCAATGACACGTTTGTTTTTTGGGTATTTTAGTCGCCATGTTCATTATATGGTAAAATCGACATGACGGGGTGATGCGTACGAATTCGTAGACATCCAACATGTCCAACATGTATACCTTTACTGGTATTTAGGTGGTGAAAAATGTTTTAGAAGTTTGAAGAAAAAAAAAACAGACTTTTCGCGCCATGTTCTGCGACCCATAGCGTTGTTATTTTTCGGGATCTGGGGCTGGGTGACAGATTATTTTTTGCGTCTTGATCTAACGTTTCTAATGATACCATTTTTGGGGGGATCCGCAGTTTTGATTGCCCCTTATTGCATTTTATAGCAATAACGCGGAGACCAATAAAACAGAATTTTGGCGCTTGGACCATTTTTTCGGTTACGGAGTTCACGACTCTCATTAACGGATTTCATAGGATGATAGATCGGGCGATTCAGAAGGTGGCGATACAAAACATGTTTATTTTTTTTTATATATATACTTTTATTGTGATTGAAGGTAAAGGGGGGTGATTTGAACTTTTATATAATTTTTTTTTTACAGGTTTTTAAAAACTTTATTTTTTCACTCATTCTTATTTTTACACTGCCTCTTTAAAGAGGCACCTTGTCGCACAGTCCGATCACTTCTGGGAGATACAGATGAGCTGCAGCTCATCTGTATCTCCCAGAATCGCGGACCTGCTGTAGATGGCAGCGCCTGCCAACCACAGCAGGAAACTGCTCTGTGACTGCATCCGGGGTCTAACCAGGACCCCGGGCTGTCATGTGAGCGCCGGAGATCCTGTGATACTATCGCGGGTTGTCCGGAGCAGGCGGGGAACAGGGTGTTTCCCGCCGCAGCCACCTTGGATACCGCTGTCAGTGATTGACGGTGGGATCCAAGAGGTTAACAGCGCCGATCGGATCCTGGATCCGATCTGTGCTGTTACCCCAACATCTCAGCTGATGAGAACAGCTGAGATGTCGGGGCTTTGTTGTGAGCTCCGTGTCGGAGCTCACATCAAACACCCCTTACCGGCCCATGACGTCCTCCTACGTCATAAGTCAGAAAGGGGTTAACTGGGGAAATCACAGGTGGTCGGTTTCCCCGCGATTCCGTGCCCTGGCTGTCATTTATTAGATGGTGGAGAGGATATTTACAGAGGTACGTGATGCCACCTGCAGTTCCTGGTAATATAGCGTAATATATAACGGCACTGCAAGACGGCCGCTGAGGTTGTTCTTGCCCCTCCGGTGCGATGCTGCTGATGGTGCTAAAGCCCTCCGGGCAACGGTGAGAAGGGTGACAGAGACCAGTTCAACTCTAACTCCACTTTACTGAGTACCGGCCGATGTTAAACGATACACGGTACAGTTCGGTTTAACAGGAGTCTGTTGCCGGTTCAGGGTTCCCCTAATGGAGTCTCTCCCGCCAGACCCCTGGTCTCCCATGATGAAGCCCGGGTGTTCCTTTACCGGTACAGACGGGAGCGACCCACAGCAAAATCCTCCCGCCACGGGAATCTGGACTGATGCTCCTGTCATCTTGGACCTACAGTTGTGGCCAAAAGTATTAACACCCTTGCAATTCTGTCAGATAATACTTAGTTTCTTCCTGAAAATGATTGCAATCACAAATTCTTTGGTATTATTATCTCCATTTAATTTGTCTTAAATGAAAAAACACAAAAGAGAATGAAGCAAAAAGCAAAACATTGATTATTTCACACAAAACTCCAAAAAATGGGCCAGACAAAAGTATTGGCACTCTCAGCCTAATACTTGGTTGCACAACCTTTAGCCAAAATAACTGCCATCAACCGCTTCCGGTAACCATCAATGAGTTTCTTACAATGCTCTGCTGGAATTTTAGACCATTCTTCTTTGGCAAACTGCTCCAGGTCCCTGATATTGGAAGGGTGAATTCTCCAAAAAGCCATTTTTAGATCTCTCCACAGGTGTTCCATGGGATTCAGCTGATGGGGGTGGGGAATAGGAAGCTGTTCACCTCAACACTCATCGGATTCCCAGGCACCTGGAACAGTGGCTGGCTCCACCAATCAGTTCAGAAGAATAAAGGTATTTTCCAGGGCCACTGGACCATATTTACAGCAGCTTTATTAGAACATATTAAAAACACTTACATCCCGCCGGGATTCAGGTCTGGACTCATTGCTGGCCACCTTAGAAGTCGCCAGTGCTTTCTGTCAAACCATTTTCTAGTGCTTTTTGAAGTGTGTTTTGGGTCATTGTCCTGCTGGAAGACCCATGACCTCTGAGGGAAACCCAGCTTTCTCACACTGGGCCCTACATTATGCTGCAAAATTTGTTGGTAGTGTTCAGACTTCATAATGCCATGCACACGGTCAAGCAGTCCAGTGCCAGAGGCAGCAAAGCAACCCCAAAACATCAGGGAACCTCCGCCATGTTTGACTGTAGGGACCGTGTTCTTTTCTTTGAATGCCTCTTTTTTTCTCCTGTAAACTCTATGTTGACGCCTTTGCCCAAAAAGCTCTACTTTTGTCTCATCTGACCAGAGAACATTCTTCCAAAACGTTTTAGGCTTTCTCAGGTAAGTTTTGGCAAACTCCAGCCTTGCTTTTTTATGTCTTGGGGTAAGAAGTGGGGTCTTCCTGGGTATCCTACCATACAGTCCCTTTTCATTCAGACGCCGACGGATAGTACGGGTTGACACTGTTGTACCCTCAGACTGCAGGGCAGCTTGAACTTGTTTGGATGTTAGTCGAGGTTCTTTATCCACCATCCACACAATCTTGCATTAAAATCTCTTGTCAATTTTTCTTTTCCGTCCACATCTAGGGAGGTTAGCCACAGTGCCATGGGCTTTAAACTTCTTGATGACACTGCGCACGGTAGACACAGGAACATTCAGGTCTTTGGAGATGGACTTGTAGCCTTGAGATTGCTCATGCTTCCTCACAATTTGGTTTCTCAAGTCCTCAGACAGTTGTTTGGTCTTCTTTCTTTTCTCCATGCTCAATGTGGTACACACAAGGACACAGGACAGAGGTTGAGTCAACTTTAATCCATGTCAACTGGCTGCAAGTGTGATTTAGTTATTGCCACACCTGTTAGGTGCCACAGGTAAGTTACAGGTGCTGTTAATTACACAAATTAGAGAAGCATCACATGATTTTTCGAACAGTTCCAATACTTTTGTCCACCCCCTTTTTTATGTTTGGTGTGGAATTATATCCAATTTGGCTTTAGGACAATTCTTTTTGTGTTTTTTCATTGAAGACAAATTATATGAAGATAATAATACCAAAGAATTTGTGATTGCAATCATTTTCAGGAAGAAACCGAGTATTATCTGACAGAATTGCAGGGGTGTCAATACTTTTGGCCACAACTGTATATACACACATGTACATTATATACATACACCAGTGCAACCTTGAGCAATTAGTTAAAAATATCTTTTCCACTCTCTAATTTCCTGCATAGGACCGGTTCTGGTCCATTTCCTTCTGTCCTGGGCCCCCTCTTAGAGATGGGGATCCCTCCTGTCAGCAGCCTGTCAGGCACGTCCGCTCTGGCTGCCTTCCCAGCACTGTCTGAGGTAAAACTCTCCTAACTTCCTAGTTTCCCCACTCTAGCCTAGGCTCCACCCCCTTTTGGGACCTACTAAATAACCAGTAACCCCCTATGCTAAGGTGGCCTAGTCCTGTGTTTGTGTGTAATTTGAGACTCCATAGTTTAAACCCTGAACTGACAACTTACAGAGGAACACATATTTCTGCAAAGTGTAATACCTCTCTGTGGCGCCTAGCCAGAGGGTCGCCACACACCCCCTAGGTATTCTTGGGTTCTTCCCATCCGGGAGGCACATTTCTTGTAACGTTGCTAACAGTCCAGCAAGTAAAAGTGTCTGTAGACTGCTAAAGTTTACAATACACACAAACATTAACCATTGGTGCTACGGCGTTGGAGTTCTTGGTACTGCAGGGGTCTCTTTGGCTGTAAGTCCTGTAGGTCTCATGGCTCTGGGGTCACCGGGTTGGAAAAGATATTACTCTCCCTGCACAGCTCCTTACGCCCTTTCCACACTCTTTACTATTGTGTACCGGATTTTACCTGCTCTATACCCGTTTTCATATACTAGCACACAATAAGACAATATACACTGTAATAGTGCTGCAAAAGAAAAGGCATTAAACTCAACTATTTACATTGATATATGATACCCAGTTTATTTCATCACTCTTTGCCTCTGCTAACCCGGATCGTATACCACCCCCGGGATCCTGCATAGCATTCATAGGTTATAATGTTGCCTTTTGGGTCATCCTGAAACTGTGGCCTCTCGACGGGTTGCCAGGAGTGCGGGATGGGGGCTGGAGACTGGTATTCAGATTGCTTCATCTCCATACCGACCCGGTCTTGTTGCTGTTGCAGGCGATCGGCCCACCATGGCTTGCAGTGCTCAAACACCTCTGCGCCGCTGGCTGTTCCTTCCTCTCGGTCCTCCTCCTCAGTCAGGTCGGGCTCTTCGGAGAACTGGATCAGGCTTTCCGGTTTGGCGGTTTCCTCTCTTCCAGGCTCTACGCTCGCTGGATCCTCCGGTACAGTGCTCGACCCCCCCCCCTTGGTTGTTTGATAGCAAGGGGGCGGGGAGATATTTTGGTGCCTCTTTCACAGCCCATCTATGCTGAGGGGCCGAGGCACGCCCCTGGGCCAGCACATAGTGTCTATTTACATCTTTAGGCCCACCCACCACAAGAGTCCTATTGTCGAGTCCTTCGGGCTTTTCCGTAGCCCGCCACTACGTTTCGTCACTCCTCAGCAGAGTCAAGGGGCGTGGCTTATCTTTCCGCTCTTTTCTCCTGCTCGGTGACGCAGTTGTAGTTCCTGAAGCGCTGTAATGGTGGTCACACAAACAGTCAATAAAGAATAAAGTCTTTAGGCGCACTTTACCTGTTGAATACCAGGTTGGTTCAAATCCTGTTCGTAGATGCCAGAAAATGATGAGCCCTGGGCTAGGGGTACTTGGATACCGGGCCTGGGTTTGATGGAATTTAACTCGGGAAATCACGAGTAGTCGGGTCCCCAGTTCCGTGCCCTGGCTGTCATTTGTTAGATGGTGAGGAGGAGGGAATATTTACAGGGGTACGTGACGCCACCTGTAGTTCCCGGTAATATAGGTACCGGCGCTGCAAGCCGGCCGCTGAGGTGATGATGGGTGCAGCAGAGTGTGGTACAGCTCCCCACAGGTGGAGCTTTTACCTCAGGGCAGCGGTAATGGAGGATGATGATGAGGGGGATGAGGGGAGTAGTTGCTCTTACCCCTCCGGTGCGATGCTGCTGATGGTGCTGAAGCCCTCCGGGCACCGGCGAGAAGAATGACAGAGACCAGTTCAACTCTAACTCCACTTTACTGGGTACCGGCAGATGTTAAATGATACCGGGTACAGTCTGGTTTAACGGGAGTCTGTTGCTGGTTCAGGGTCCCCCTTATGGAGTCTCCAGATGTTCCTTCTCAAATCTTTCAGGGTCTTATATGCTCTTCTCACTATTTAACCACCCTTGCAGAGCTCTCCCGCCAGACCCCTGGTCTCCCACGATGAAGCCCAGGTGTTCCTTCACTGATATGGACGGGAGCGACCCACAGCAAAATCCTCCCGCCACCGGAATCCGGACCGATGCTCCTGTGATCTTGGACCTATTTTTGGCTGAGGGGTGAAGTACTTGTGGCGCTAACAGCTACCCAGTGATTATGGGCCCGCAGCTCGTCAGTTTGCGGCCAGAGGTAAACTACTGACCACCTCGGCTTCCCGTCTTGCCATTGTTCCCCAAACGATACCAGCCGGCTCCAACCGGTTCTGGTCCATTTCCTTCTGTCCTGGGCCCCCTCTTAGAGATGGGGATCCCTCCTGTCAGCAGCCTGTCAGGCATGTCCGCTCTGGCTGCCTTCCCAGCACTGTCTGAGGTAAAACTCTCCTAACTTCCTGGTTTTCCCACTCTAGCCTAGGCTCCACCCCCTTTTGGGACCTACTAAATAACCAGTCTTGCCCTATGCTAAGGCGGCCTAGTCCTGTGTATGTGTAATTTGAGACTCCACAGGTTACACCCTGAACTGACAACTTACAGAGGAACACATATTTCTGCAAAGTGTAACACCTCTCTGTGGCGCCATGCCAGAGGGGCGCCACACATACATTAAGTATAGATATATATATTTTACTTCCATTTTAATATTGCACGGAAGAAAAAATAAATATAACTGTAAACCAATTACACATAAAAAATTCAATAAAAGTACGGTAACTTAAATCAGTTTTCAAATTCAAACCATACAGAGCCCGTGTTTGCAGATGCAGTATACAGTGTGCTCCTCTTTTTTACATTTCATGCACTATATCGCCACCTCTATAGTTTACATCTATTTTTTCAATCGATAACTTTCAGGTTAGATACTTCGCCTGAGTGTGTGTGCAAGTAATGGCGTGAAGCACCTGAGAGACTGAGCTTACTACAATTTTGGTAATCATACACATGTTCTGAAAGCCGCTTGCACAGTGACCTAGTGGTGTAGGCCACACCTTGCATCTTGCACTTATTGCAGCAAATTAGATATACTATAAAAGTACTCCCACAGTTCATGAGACATTTTATATTATAGCTTTCATTTGAGTGCTAAGTAAAAAAGCTTTTAGTATTGTTCATATATGAGCATGCACCACAAGTTTTGTGATTGAATCGAAAAAAGAGCCTCTTTGGCCTGGCAATTTGATTTATTCTCCATGTTAAATGTATCTTTTGTTGTATAGTTACTTGGGGATAAAATGTTGCCAATTGAGACCCCTCGTTTGGTCACAAACCTGACAAATTTAGACAAAATTTCTTTTACTGTGGGATCAGTATTGAGTATTGGTAAATACTTCTTGATGATTCCAATGATTTGACTATACATGGTAGAAAAATGTATTTCTGAACCTTGGGAATCAGTGTGACATTGTTTAGAAAGCGCTAAATAATCCTTCCTACTCCTCATATTAACTTTATTTTGGCCACTTCAAGTATAGAGTTTCTGTACTTAGTATAAGGGAAGGGAAAGGGGGTATTTTGCTCACCACGGCTTCCAGAGGCTGTTAGTGCTCGAAGTAATGGCTGGTTCCCATTCACTTGAACAAATATTGAAGGAACTCCGGCACCAGACTTGTTGCAGTTAAAATTCCAGGTCTTTATTCAGACATCATTAAAAGCATTAGTGGGGTACGCAGCCCCCTACCTCCACGCCTGACGCGTTTCGGATACAAAATTCTAAGTCAAAGGCGGCCGTCACACGGTTCAATATTGCTAACAACATCGGTTAAGCGATCTGATTTTTGATCACTTAAGCGATATCGTTTGTGCATCGCTACGTGCGATCAAACGATTTTACAATGTAAAATCGCTTGATCGTGACATCGCAGATTGGTGAGCCGGAGCTCATATCAAGCGATAAACGCTTGAACAATCTGCTTCATCGTGGTGTGTGACACCACGATGAACGATCTCCCAGCGGCAGAGCCTATGCTGGGAGATGGTATCTATGGTAAACATCGGGTTACTAAGCGCCGCGCGGCGCCTAGTAACCCGATGTGTACCATAGTTACCAGCGATTTCGCTGCTCCACATCGCTGGTGAGTCTGTCTGTGTGACAGCTCACCAGCGATGTGAGCGATATTGTTAGCGATCGCGCGTGTACGTGATCGCTTACAATATCGCACACGATATTGTAGCGTGTGACGGCCGCCTTAGGCATGCTTGCAAATGTGAACATCACATATTTATAGAGAAACTAAAAGTATTCATACCACCCCCCTATCACATGTGCCATCATTCACCATTAATTAAGATCTGGATAAGTTGCTTTTCAGCAGTCTTTTCATTTTAACTATATCAATACTGGACTAAAAACTGCTAACTTGATATAAACAGATAAATATATTGCACTAGTAGATATAATATAAATCACTTTTGTAAAAATTCATACAATATTACAAAAATATATGATTCACATTGAGTGATAAGGTTCCCCAAATAACTCGTTTTTACAGAGTATGCCAAAAAATTGGAGAAACATACCCACTCACATGAAACATAATTTCTTTATACCCATGCAATACATCATTTTTACTCTTTCGATACAGCTTGTTACATCCCAGGTAAGCTCACTGATACATGTCTCAGTTGACTCTTTTCTCATCACATCTACTATTATTATTCTGCAAAGGACAACCAAGGATAGTGTTACTATTAGTTTCAACATAGTTCTCCCCTATATATTATATTCACCTTAGGAGCATGAAATTGCGTCCCTATAAACATCTAATAAAAATACATTAGATCCGTGCGGAAATTAAAACCTTCGGGGAAGCGTGCATTCAGCGCTAGAATCCACCACGCTTCCTGACATAACACTGCTCGCTCCCAGTCTCCGCCCCTTACTGGTCTTGGCACGCTATGTATGCCCTTCACTAGAAGGGACTCCATAGCCCCTCCATGGACTTCTAAAAAATGCTCTCACCTAGCATGTTCTTAAGTGAACCCAGAACCCCCACTTGGTTGAAGCATGTAGGATCATATAGATGTGGAGGGAATAAATGCAATCTATGCCGCCATATAGGTAAAACCAAAATTGTTGTCCTTACAATGTTCGTCAGAGATTTGGCCATTGGCCAGACTGGACCCCTCCTATACATATACATTTAATCATACAAGAAGTGGGAGGTTTCAGGTCCTTTTTAAATTATATATATCACAGTCAATTGTGTCATATTTTCAAACATGAATTTATTTAGTCAATTATTTGTACATATAAATAATTCATTTTATAACACAAATTTTACATAGGATATACATATATTTCATTTACTTATTTATTTCAAAAAAGATCAAGATATTAAAGTGACGTCGTGACATTAAAATTTCCATGTAGCTGGTTATCCCTTTTTTACATGGACAAGGGACAGTGGACGAATTTTTTTGTGGGCATTGGATCAGTTTTAATTCATATATGCAGTGCATATCCAGTTCACCCCTCCATTGAGGGATAAGGGTTCCTAGTTTTCCAGATATGAGTATGATAATATGCAACCGTCGGCCATTGACACCTGACTGAGAGGATACCCTCTGAATAATCACCGATGGACTTCACTCAGCAGATAATCCCTATATGGGGAAGGGGGAAAAAAAGAAAAAAGACTTCAATAGTGGTGGAGAATGCATATATGGGAAATTATGCCAGGGTTTCATATGGGTTTGTTGCATGTGAAAGTACTTCTTGATTGCGGCGGTAAACTGAGATATGTAAGTGGATAACAGAGAGATATGTACCTGATGGCAATCCTCCCTCCCGTGAAATACATGGGGGTGGGGGTATTGTCTGATGGACACATAAACAATTCATGCATATGGAAGCGAATAAGCCGCATCCGGGAAACTATACCTAAATTATGAGCCATGTTGGGATAATGGTATACAGCGCTGGTTATACAGTGCTGTATTCTTGATATGCATTTCCCTGACTATAATCACCCCAATACCCTAAAAAGTGTTTATCTGCGTAAATTTAGTGAAGTGCCCAGGTCTAAAATGGCGGGGTTGCGACTTCCGCCCTTATTGTAAGGTTACTATGGGTGTCTTTTGACACACCAGCCTCTAAGATGGCGGAAATCGCACTTCCGCCCAAACTATGGCGCCATTGGTGAAAGATTTTACTGTGTAACGTCCGGTTCCGCCCCCCAGTGACTTCGCAGGCATCCCGGATTGGCTGGATGAGAACAGGTGGCCACTGACTCTCCTGCCTCGGGATTGGCCGCGAGTCGCGAGGGAAGAGGCGGACCGGGAAATGGGACACACATGTGAGGGATCTAAATGTAGGTATAAAAAGATGCCGGCCGGCGGGCTAAAACGGACCCCATTGAGAAAGCCCAAAGCGAAACGCGTCTGGGGGCACCCGGTACTCTATCCCCATACAGGACATGGGTAAGTGTGGAGCTGTGGGAGGGTGATGTTTATTCTTGATAAGATCGATATGCAAACATGTGTATTCTATTCACATAGGGCTGATAATAACCAATACTCCCCCAGGGACGGATAAACTGCATGAGCCCTATATGGGAATAACCAACACCACTCTGCAGGATTCTCCCGAATGGGGGTTGTATTTTTACTACGTAGTCACCCTTATCCCTCAATGGAGGGGTGAACTGGATATGCACTGCATATATGAATTAAAACTGATCCAATGCCCACAAAAAAATTTGTCCACTGTCCCTTGTCCATGTAAAAAAGGGATAACCAGCTACATGGAAATTTTAATGTCACGACGTCACTTTAATATCTTGATCTTTTTTGAAATAAATAAGTAAATGAAATATATGTATATCCTATGTAAAATTTGTGTTATAAAATGAATTATTTATATGTACAAATAATTGACTAAATAAATTCATGTTTGAAAATATGACACAATTGACTGTGATATATATAATTTAAAAAGGACCTGAAACCTCCCACTTCTTGTACGATTATATGCCGCCATATAGACAGGACTGATAGTTTTGTTAATTCAGTAACTGGGAAGAGCTATAAAATCAGAGCGTATATAAATTGCAATACGCATCACGTAGTGTATATGGCGACATGTACAAGCTGCCAGAAATACTACGTGGGGTGCACTACGCGGTCCCTAAAAAAGCGCATCAGTGAACATGTTACAGCTGCGAACCCTAATAATGCATCAAGCCGTCGTAATATTTCAGAACTATCTAAACATTTTTTTGAAGTCCATGGAGGGGCTATGGAGTCCCTTCTAGTGAAGGCATACATAGGGTGCCCAGACCAGTAAGGGGCGGAGACTGGGAGCGAGCAGTGTTATGTCAGGAAGCGCGGTGGATTCTAGCGCTGAATGCTCGCTTCCCCGAAGGTTTAAATTTCCGCACGGATCTAATGTATTTTTATTAGATGTTATAGGGATGCAATTTCATGCTCCTAAGGTGAATATAATATATAGGGGAGAACTATGTTGAAACTAATAGTAACACTATCCTTGGTTGTCCTTTGCAGAATAATAATAGTAGATGTGGTGAGAAAAGAGTCAACTGAGACATGTATCAGTGAGCTTACCTGGGATGTAACAAGCTGTATCGAAAGAGTAAAAATGATGTATTGCATGGGTATAAAGAAATTATGTTTCATGTGAGTGGGTATGTTTCTCCAATTTTTTGGCATACTCTGTAAAAACGAGTTATTTGGGGAACCTTATCACTCAATGTGAATCATATATTTTTGTAATATTGTATGAATTTTTACAAAAGTGATTTATATTATATCTACTAGTGCAATATATTTATCTGTTTATATCAAGTTAGCAGTTTTTAGTCCAGTATTGATATAGTTAAAATGAAAAGACTGCTGAAAAGCAACTTATCCAGATCTTAATCAATGGTGAATGATGGCACATGTGATAGGGGGGTGGTATGAATACTTTTAGTTTCTCTATAAATATGTGATGTTCACATTTGCAAGCATGCCTAAGACTAAGGATTTTGTATCCGAAACGCGTCAGGCGTGGAGGTAGGGGGCTGCGTACCCCACTAATGCTTTTAATGATGTCTGAATAAAGATCTGGAATTTTAACTGCAACAAGTCTGGTGCCGGAGTTCCTTCAATATTTGTTCAAGTGATAGAGTTTCTGTACCCTCTACTCAAAAATCTTTTGTCAACAATTTTATATTCTGATTGGGCGGCCGTCACACGTCTCGACATCGTGAACGATATTGTAAGCGATCACGTGCACGCGCGATCGCTAACAATATCGTTCACATCGCTGGTGAGCTGTCACACAGACAGACTCACCAGCGATGTGGGCCAGCGAGATCGCTGGTAACTATGGTACACATCGGGTTACTAGGCACCGCGCGGCGCTTAGTAACCCGACGTTTACCATAGATACCATCTCCCAGCATAGGCTCTGCCGCTGGGAGATCGTTCATCGTGGTGTCACACACCACGATGAAGCAGATTGTTAAATCGTTCATCGCTTGATATGAGCTCCTGCTCTCATATCTGCGATGTCACGATCAAGCGATTTTACATTGTAAAATCGCTTGATTGCACGCAGCGATGCACAAACGATAACGCTTAAGCGATCAAAAAGCAGATCGCTTAAACGATATCGTTCAAGATATTGCACCGTGTGACTGCCGCCTTGGTAAAGCACATCAGATAAACAACAACATTTTGCCTGTATGTACCCCCCAGTATGAATATTGTTCATTATATTTGGCATGTAACAACAAATTTTCTCAGTTTCCTATACAGGCTGCATATGATCTTTTTACTTGTGCATCCCAGTTAATGTGAGTTTCAAAAATGAAATGCTCTTTGCACTGTTGAAATTCGTGAACAACATATTACTGGGTTTGTTATTAAGATAAAAATTCCACAAAAAGTGTTATATCTTCAGGGTCACCCCTCCATACCACCAGGCTGTCATCTAAGTAATGAATATAAACGTGAATATCCTGTAAAATATATTCACGTTTATATTACAAATGCACCCCCCCATCGGTAAGTCATGGTGGGTCCATAGGTGGGGATATATATACACCAGGATGGGGGATATGTATAAAGGATGAGGGACAACCAGATGGGAGGCCATGTACAAAGGATGGGGAGCACCAGGATGCGGGCCATATACAAAGGATTAGAGACACCAGAATGGGGGCTATGCACAAAGGATGAGGTACACCAGGTTGGGGGCTATGTACAAAGGATGAGGGACATATATACCAGGATGGGGGTCATATATACTGGTTGTAAAATGGGCATTATAAGACAGATGCCAGTTAACATTAAAATTATTTTTTTTCTCTTTTCCTTCACCAAATTTGGGGTGCGTTTTATAATCTGGTGTGTCTTATAAAACGAAACATATGATATATGAACAATACAAAAAGCTTTTTTTCTTACCACTCAAATGAAAGTTATAATATTAAATCTTTGATGAACTGTGGGAGTACTCTTATTGTATATCTCATTTGCTGCAATAAGTGCAGGACTCTTTTTGGACTATTTTTCTTAAAGAACGCCAATGACTGTCTAGCTGCAATTTCCAACATCATGTCCACTCTCTATTTGAAACTCAACCTTTCCAAAACTGAACTACTTCTGCTCCTGCCCTCTACTAATCTCCCTAATTCTGACATCCCTCTCTCAGTGTGCATCAGCACGATAACACCTAGGCAGCAGGCTCGCTGTCTGGGTGTTATGTTTGACATTGATCTCTCCTTCACCTCCAATACACACGCTCTCGTCCGCTCTTGTCGCTTGCACCTGAAGAACATGTCTAGAGTCCTCCCCTTTCTCACCATGAAAACAACAAAAACCCTCACCATGGCCCTAATCCATTCCCACCTTGACTACTGCAATTCTCTATTAATCGGCCTACCCCTCTATAAACTTTCCCCTCTCCAGTCCATCCTTAATGCAGCAGCCAGGATCACCCATCTGACCAATTGTTACTCAGATGCCTCCGCTCTGTGCCAGTCACTGCACTGGCTGCCCATACACTACAGGATCCAATTCAAATTGCTTGTTCTCACTCACAAGGCTCTTCATGGTGCAGCACCTCCCTACATCTCCTCCCTCATCTCTGTCTATCATCCCACCCGTTCTACAAATGACCTTCGACTAACATCTGTACTAATCTGATCCTCCCACTCCCGGCTTGAAGACTTCTCCCAAGCTGCACCAATTCTCTGGAATGCTCTACCCCAAGAAATCAGGACTATCCACAACTTGCATAGCTTCAGGCGCTCCCTAAAAACACACCTTTTTAAAGCAGCCTCATCATCATGCTCCCTAATAGAAGTCTTTAGTGAATGGGCTATATACAGTATCATCTCTCTGGACATAATCCCTTCTTCAAACTCCACCCAACCCAAAAGCTCTACACAGATGTCTGGTGATCATTCATGTAACTTTATTTCTATACCCCTCTTCCTCGAGATGCCTGGACCATCACTGTAATAAGCCCCTGTACCTTGTGTAACCCCAATCTTGTTGCAGATTGTAAACTCTTTTGAGCAGTGTCTCCTTTATTTTTCCTTTATTTATTGTATTGTACTTTTTACGTTGATTCTATGCCTATTGTATTGTATCTAATTACTGTACTGTATATTTTACATTGTTTCTCTGCTTTAAGTATTGTACTTTTACATTGACTCTCTGCTTAGTGTATTTTTTTAATTATTCTCTACTTTAATTACTTACTTGTATATTTTTTATTGTTACCTATGAGCACTTGTAAACAAATCACTGTATTGTAAAGCGCTGCGGAATATGTTGGCGCTATGTAAAGATTTAATATTATTATTATTACTTTTTTACTTTGTCCCACAATGTGGCTTGACATGTATGGTACTGATCTAATACTCTGCAATGTTTTACACCTATCTGTGTTAAACTTACAGATGGCTGACTTCTACCTCTCACAACCATATAGATGCCTCTGTAGAAATTGACTGTGGCATCGAAAGGCAGCCATGATTCATCTTAGCACTGATTAGAACAGTTGCAACAGAATTTCAGCAATTTTACATTTATCACCCGCTGCTACTGGAGTAGGCTCCACTCCTAAACTAGTTTCACTAGCTTTGTGGGATCTCCTTTCCAGCTGTGCCATACATGTATTAATGTATACATGGTTTGCAGTTAGCTGTAAATCTCTACTAGTGGTGAAGAATACCTAAACTGTATCATCATTTCTTGGTATTTACAACTTTGCACCTAAAGATGGGATTTCCAATCGAATTAAAGATATAAAAAAAAATAATAAGCAAAAACCCTTTACTTTCATTAAATCATTCTATAAGGCATCATTATTTGTAAAGAATGTACATTACACAGTGCGTATATGCTAAATATTAAAAATGGATAGCCACAGCACTGCTTTTGTTTTATGATGTGACCAGTCACACAGACAAATACACACACTACACATCTTTGCATGAACATTCAGGAATACTGAAAAAAGTCAATCAAAGAGGCCCTGTTGCCTAAAGGTGTATTCATTGTTCCAACCCTGAGTTTCTGTCAATCTGAATTACCGTAACTGGTCTAGGTGTATCCAATAAAAACTAGGATAGGAAGGTTCTTTATAGAGGTATTAAGCACAGAAGCACTGGCAGATTGCTGCATATATCTAGCCACCGCCCTGTTTATCTGCTATTATATTATTGTTGTTTTAAAAGGGATAACAAAGCAGAAATAAGTGAAGAATTAAAAGAAAGAAACTAAGACTACACCTATTTTGAGATGGCAAAACATGGCGTGTGCTCATGAGCTAGTTCTGTGAAATCTCTCTGAAATTCTGCATTGGGAGTCTATTTCCAATAAACTCTTCCATTGTTACCTTGGGAATGCGTAAGAAAGTATAACATATATTTTGTCCACATTTGCATTGGGGCAACTTTTGAGTTTTGATATCACGAATCGTATTGTAGGTATCAACAAGCATTATAAACCACTGCAGTCCATGTGACCAAAGCCTTGCTAGGAGGAATAGAGAAAATCTGATTGCTAGAAATTCTAATCTGCAGGCTTCAAAGATTTTTTTTCCAAACTTTGTCAATTAAATAAGAGATTTTTGTTACTTGTAAATAAGAGATTAAAAAAGAGATTTTTTTTTATTTCAATAGGATTTATGTAGTCCACTTCCCCAGTAATTCTAGAAATGGAATCCAACATGGTCATATAAGCTGCCAGTCTTGTGCTGTACAACTGTGCTCCCCTGGACCCCACAGATCTCTGATAACCCAGTACTGGTCATCATCATGAAAGGTACAGTTACTAGAGATGAGCCACCACCCTAGTGTTCGAATGTGATTCCATTCGTCAAATTAGGCGTGTGTTCATCGAATGTTCATCAAACACCGTCGAACACCATTGAAAACAATGGCAGGCAAACACAAACACATAGAAAACACCTTCACAGGTGTCCAAAAGCTGACAAACTACTCAAAAGACACAACAAACACATGGAAAAGTGACAAGTACATATAGTCATGCGAAAAGAAAAGAGGTGGAGGAGTAAAAGTAGGAGGAGACACAGATATAGGCATGTCATGCCCTTCTAAAATCATGTAAAACACATCAAGGGGACTCCAACAAGAGTCTCCATTTTTTCCAAAAATTTGGGCACAGACACCACTTAAATGGCATAAATTGCCCCAGAGTTGCAAGCTTAAAATGGTTGGTGACTGTCATGCAGCACATTCAAAAATCCACAAGCCTTTAGTCTCCCCAGGATGACACAGTGGTGGCAAAGTTCTTGCGGATCCATGACTTGTTCACCTTGATCAGTGTTTCTCAACTCCAGTCCTCAGGACCCACCAACATTACAGGTTTTCAGAATTTCCTTAGTATTCCACAGGTGATCATTTAATTATCTGCATAGGTGATGATTCCAATACCTGTCCAATACTGAAGAAATCCTGAAAACATGCACTGTTGGTGGGTCCTGAGGACTGCAGTTGAGAAACACTGATCTTCATGCATGTTAGTCTGTGGACAGCCGCGTGCGCTTATCTGTCAGCACATCACCAGCAACGCTGAAGACACGTTCAGAGAGAACGCTGGTTGTGGGGCTCGACAAGATCTCCAAGGCATGAGCGGCGAGCTCAGGCCATTTTTCCAGATTGGAAGCCCAAAATGAGCAAGGGTCCAGTTCCACAGTCATGGCATCGATGTTCACTTGGAGATACTCCTGTACCATCCTCTCTAGGTGTTGACTATGTGTCAGACTTCTTGTCTCCTCTGGCCTTGCAAAGGATGGTCTAAAAAATTGGTGAAACGATTCCACAAAATTGCACAAGATTCCACAAGATACGGTGTTACTGTTATGGTTTGAGTGATGACTCGACAGTCCCACGGTTGGCAAGTTAGAACTGTGAGATTCACTATGTGCACCACTGGTGTTTTTTGGAAAAGCAGATCTAAGATTCTGTAACAACCTCTGCTGATACTCCTGCATGCGTGAATCCCTTTCTATGGCAGGAATTATTTAATCAAATTTACTCTTGAACCGGGGAAGAGTGTGGCAACCCAGTAGTCGGCATTACTTCGAATTCTGACAATCCGAGGGTCGTGTTGCAGGTAGTACAGCAAGAAGGCACTCATGTGTCTTGCGCATCCTGGAGGACCAAGACCTTGTTGTGTTGGTGGCGGCGAATTAAGAATCATGCTTCCTTCCTCTGCCCTCTCCCCCCAACCTCGCACAACAGAAATGTGATCAAGATCTCTCTCATCTGCTGAGTCTTGCATGCCCATCGCCAGTTCGTCCTCCATTTGTTCCTCGGCTCCTGCACCTTCTTCAACAGTTTGGCTGCTACCATGCACCCTCGTTAATCCCTCTCCCCCACCCTCCCATGCATGCCGCCTTGGTGCTGCCGACCGTCTGGACCTTGGAGATCTTGTTATCCCTTCCGTATACGACTCCTCCTGTACTTCCTCCCCCTCCTCTTTTCCCACCACCTGACTCCGAATACTGTTTAAAGTGTGCTCCGGCATGTAAATGACCGGAAGAGTCAGGCTGATAATGGCATCGTCAGCACTAAACATCTTCATTGCCATTTCAAAACTGTGCAAAACGGTGCATAGGTCCTTGATCTAAGACCTCTCCTGCAGCGTGATTTGCCCTACCTCTGGATCTCGTTGGCCCAGGCTATATATCACAACGTATTGCACCAGGGCTTGTCGGTGCTGCCACAGTCACTGAAGCATGTGCAGAGCTGAATTCCACCGTGTCGGCACATCGCATATGAGCCGGTGAACTGGCAGGCCAAACTACTTCTGTAGAGATGCAAATCGTTGAGTTGAGGGATGCGAACGGCAAAAGTGAGCACACAGCGACCGTGCCCTGTGCAGTAGCCCATCTAGTCCGGGATACTGGGCTAAAAATTGCTGGACAACCAGATTCAAGACGTGAGCAATACAAGGCACATGTGTGACATTGCCCCGGCGAATGGCCACACCCAGGTTCCCTGTATTGTCGCACACTGCCTTCCCTGGCTGCAGGTTCAGTGGATACAACCATTGATGAAACTCGGTCTCCAGGGCTGACCACAACTCCTCAGCTGTGTGACTCACTTTTCCCAGACATTTCAACGTAAACACCGCCTAATGCCGTTGAGCCCTGCTGCCAGCATAGCAAGGAGGTGTGCAGGATTCCTTCCGCGGGTGGCATTACCAGACAGGCTTTAGGTGCAGGTGGAGGACCGAGAGGAGGTTGAGGAGGTAGAAGCAGTGGAGGAACTTCTACATACAGAGGATTGACGCACAACTCATGGGGATGGCAAAACTTGGACAGCAGCCCTTTCTCCTGCTGTTACCATAGTTACCCAGTGCCCAGTCACCGACATGTAACGCCCCTGTCCATGCTTACTCGTCCAAGTGTCTGTGGTGAAATGCACCCTGCCACACACAGAGTTTCTCAAGGAAGCGGTGATGTTGCGTGGGACATGCTGGTGAAGCGCAGGCACAGCTTTCTTTGAGAAGTAGTGGTGACTGGGTATATGGTACTGGGGCACTGCGACGGACATAAGGTCTCGAAAATCATCTGTGTCCAGCAGGTGGAAAGGCAGCATTTCTGTAGCCAACAGCTTGTAGATGGTGAAATTCAACCTCTTAGCTTTGTAATGGCTAGGAGGAAATGGTCTTTTACTTGTCCACATCTGAGGGACCAAGGGCTGGCTGCTGTGCTGAGACGGGGTTGAGTAGGGTGTCCCCAGCAAACTGCTGGTCTGTGAGGAGGGTGCAGGGGAAGATATTATGTTGCCTTCATCCAAAGGTGGTGCTCTCGATGTCGGAGAGCGCTCAACACCAGCAGGTGTTTCCACTTCCAAAAGAACTGATGACCTGCCAATCACACTGGCTGTTGCGGGTAAAGAGGTGGAAGGTCTGCGTCCAAAAGCTTGTGTGACTGCTGTCCCCACAGTCACAGAGGATGAAGAGGCCGCGGATGCACTTGATGGGGCACAGTGTAGCACAGTGAACGTCCCACTGTGACTTTTGCTTCATATCCATGTAACGGTTCATGCATGAAGTACTCAAGCTATTGATTTTTTGGCCTCTACTTAGATTTTGGTGACAAATCTTACAGATAACATGAGTTGGGTCATCCTTTACGATCTTACAAAAGACCCAGGCTAGGCAAGGCTTAGAGCACATGCGACCTGAAGAGCCAACACGACTTCTGCTCAGAGGCAGAGTTGTGGTTGAGGATGCAGTAGTTGACGTGCTTCCAGTACTATGTCTCTGTCTAGGAAGGTGCAACCTAACCTCGTCGTCACTACCATCCTCCTCCACCTCCTCTGCTGACCTCATCGACTGGCTTACTGTGGGTTGACAGTAAGTGGGATCTCCAAACTTGTCATCATCACCCTGTGTGTTCTCACACCCGTTGTCCTCAGAACCAATCCCATCCTGCCCTGACCGAAAAGTCAAGTCCAATCAGGTATTGCAGTCTCATCAGCATATTCCTCATTGTCTCCACCAATAGGAGTAACAGTTTGGGAATGAGGGTCTACATTATGCTCAGAAACCTTCTTCATCTGGGCCTGGATTCGACTCACAAAGCTTCTGGGCATCAGTCAGATCATTTCCTCATCTGGACTCACAGAAGCTTTGGAGCAGTCCTGTGATTCCCAGGCTATAGTATGATTGAACAGCTCTGCAGACTCAACCATCTGTGTTACCCCATACTCAGACAGGTGGCTGGAGACTTGGGAGCTGTGAGGAAGCAAGTGCGATTGGGGTGACACTTCTGAGGACTGGAGTATTTGTGATGTTGAAGTTGAGGTAGAGGGGAGCCCACTTGATGGAGCGCTTGATATCCATTCAAGCACCTGCTCTTTTTGTGCCTCATCTACAATTTGTAGCGATGGTCATGTCCGTAAGAAAGGGATCATATCAGATTGTCCACGAAAAGAAGTAGACATCTTAGTTTGGCTGGAAGATGGTCTTTCTTATGCAGATGTTACTGTTGCTTTACCACCTACCCCACGGACACAAACTTTTTTTTCCTTTCTAACACGCCTATTTCCCTTTCCACCAACAGCAGGCCTTTTGCCACTCATTTTGGAGGTTAACTAATTGGCAACTCTGTAGTTGTTGGCACAAAAAACTATGGATGGAAACCGAGCAGAGCTAAGTGGCCAAACTGTGGTACTAGCCCAAAAGGATTGCCTGGTTAAGATGCAGTAAATAATTGTTATTAGATACACAGGCGGTGTAGCTTGCTTCACAGCTGGGCTACTCCGCTGACTACCAGACACTGCTACTAGCCCAAAAGGATTGCCTGGGCTAGATGCAGTAAAAAATTGTTATTAGATACACAGGCAATGTAGCTTGCTTCACAGGTGGGCTACACCGCTGACTACCAGACACTGTTACTAGCCCAAAAGGATTGCCTGGCTAGATGCAGTAAAAAAAATGTTATTAGATAGACAGGCGGTGTAGCTTGCTTCACCGCTGACTACCAGAAACTGCTACTAGCCCAAAAGGATTGCCTGGGCTAGATGCAGTAAAAAATTGTTATTAGATAGATAGGTGGTAGGCTACACCTTTGACTACCAGACACTGTTACTAGCCCAAAAGGATTGCCAGGGCTAGATGCAGTAAAAAATTGTTATTAGATAGACAGGCGGTGTAGCTTGCTTGACAGGTGGACTACACTGCTGACTAGCAGACACTGCTACTAGCCCAAAAGGGTTGCCTGGGCTAGATGCAGTAAGAAAATTATTAGATAGACAGTCAGTGTAGCTTGCTTCACAGGTGGGCTACACCGCTGACTACCAGACACTGCTATTAGCCAAAAAGGATTGCCTGGGCTAGATGCAGTAAAAAATTGGCTACTAAACACAGGTGGTGTAGCTTGCTTCACAGCAGTACTACACTATTAGGCCAAAAGGATTGGCTGAGGTAGATTTGGCCAGATACTGTAAAAAACACTTGCACAGCACTGACACAGACTGCATGGGAAAAAATGCTAGGAACTGCTCTAACCTAGCCCTCAAAAGGGCTGATATTACAACCAGTCCCTACTCCCTAAACCTATCTCTCTATCTAACTTGAAATTCGCTCGCTATCTGGCTGACTGACACTGTAACACTGTATAGCGCACACAGCAGCAGTGGTGCCATCTGACACAGAGCTGCAGCAGTGAGGAAATGGTGGCGACGGGGAAAATGGCTGGGTCTTATAGGGCAAGAACATGTGACATACACAGCCAATGACACATGCCCTTACTTGTGTGCAAAAAATGCACTTTGCTGTATGTGTTGATAGGCTGACAACTGCACCACCCCACTGTAAATGCGGGAAAGAAAAAAAAATGGAGATCGGCATTATTTCGGCACAGATCTATCACCCGCCCACTATACACTAAAACTGTATATTAACATTGAATAACAGTATTAGTGTGAAAATACAGTTAAGCTTTTGGTGAACGAAGCGGTATCGAACATAACCTCAAACTGCCGAATTTGAAGCAAATTGTTCGCATTCATCAAATGACTCGAACACCGCCCAAAACAGCTCGAATTTGAAATTGGCGAACATTTTGAATCGAACATAGCTCATCTCTAATAATAACCCTCCTGATCAAATAGAGATAGACCGTGTAATGTCATAGCTGCAATGCATTATAGGAAAGTGGGTGTAGCAATGCAAGATGTCATGAACCCACTCTCTGATGCTTTAACAATATGGGAAATTATGTTGGACAAGATTTTTTTTTTTTATTCTTATGCATTAAATCTCAAAGCAGGACTGGAACAAGGGTTAGGTGGGATAGGCCAGGGTTCTCCCCCTTGCTCCCCAAGGCGTGTGCATGTTAAAAAAAAAAAACTATTTGCTTGATGAATGCATGTGGCCACAGGCATTGAGCACACTGACGACCGAGGTTCACACACAGTGAGCAGAGTCAGCACCGCCCAGTCCACTCTCTGCCTGCGCCCTGGCCATGACTCCCTCTCTGCACCCAGTTGTATTTGTGTTTATCAAATGTGAATATAATTGCTTTTTAACCATACACTGCTAATACAGGAGCAGAGGAACTGTATCCCTGCCAGGGGTGCACCAAGCCCCACTGCCGCCTGAGCCGCGGCACCGATTACGGGGGGGGGGGGTGCGCTAGTGGAGCCCAGCACTGCCGCCCCTTCTGCCTCGCTACCGCCGCCTGAGCCGCGGCAGTGATTGCCGGCCGCGGCCGTGAGTACCGGGGGGGGGGTGCTGTTGATGCCCGGGGCGCTGCTGCCCCTACTGTGACTCTCCCCCGGCGGTCGCCGCTTACCTGCGGTGCGCGCGGGGTGAGCGGCCGGCGCCATGACAGGGGGAGGCTGTGTGCATGAGGCGCCGCCCCCTTCTCCACTGCCGCGCCCCCTGCCTGCTGCCGCTTGAATGACAGGGCTCACACTGTCCAATGGACGGTGCGGCCCTGCTCCCTGCCCCGCCTGGAGCTCCAACACAACGCAGACTACTTCTGGCAGGATCCCTATTGGAGATGATGCATGCAGGGAATGTCTGGCAGCACACAATATAGGGGACAATATGAGCGGTTGTGAGGGACATGATATCATGGACTTGCCATGGCTACCAAGTGCAGTTGTCAGTCAACATGAGTGAGCAAAGCTAGAATACACTTTAACTCATAAATTATTTTATTTTTTATTTATTTTACTCACTAATATAACACAATCATATTATTAATATTATTTCTTTTTAAAGTATCATTGAGTCTAAGGTTCTGTACATTGGAAGATGTTTGGCATACAAAATATATACACCTCTGGAAAAAAATTAAGAGACCACTGCAAAATTTTCAGTTTCTCTGATTTTTCTCTTCATAGGTATATTTTTGAGTAAAATGTACATTGTTGTTTTATTCTATAAACTACTGACAACATGTCTCAGAAATTCAAAGCTAAAATTTTGTATTTATTTGCAGCAAATGAGAAATCATCAGACACATCAGACACTCGCCTACCCTGGGAAATTTCAAGAGAAACCTGAAGACCCACCAAGCCTACAACCTACACTAAGATCTGATCCACCGCACCGTCTCACGATCGGCTTTCCCCATCATACCGTCTCCCCACCCTTCTAGATTGTGAATCCTCGTGGACAGGGTCCTCTGGCCTACTGTACCTGTATGATTTGATTGTCGTCATTTAATGTTCTTGTCCTCTTCTGCCCTTGCACATGTAAAGAGCCATTGAATCTAATGGCACTATATAAATAAATATTAATAATAATAATAATAACAATAATAATAATAATAATAATAATAAATCGTCAAAATAATTTAAAAAAAAAACATCAGACCTCAAATAATGCAAAAAACAAGTTCTTATTCATATACAAACAACAATATTCATGTTTTAACTCGGGAAGAGTTCAGAAATCAATATTTGGTAAAATAACCATGATTTTTAATCACAGCTTTCATGCGTCTTAGGGCCACGTCACACACACAGATATCTGTGCAGATATTGTTGGCAGATCTCTGGTTGCAGTGAAATCATGGACACATTGTTCCATTTGTACACGGCCATAAAATGGAACCATGTGTCCATGATTTCACTGCAACCAGAGTTCTGCCAACAATATCTGCACAGATATCTGTGTGTGTGACGTGGCCCTAAGCATGCTTTCCACCAGTCTTTCACATTGCTTTTGGGTGACCTCATACCACTCCTGTCACAAAAATGTAAGCAGTTCTTCTTTGTTTGATGGCTTGTGACTATCCATCTTCCTCTTGATTATATTCCAGAGCTTTTGTGGTGCTCCTTCACACATTACATTTTTTTTATCATTAAATTTTTATTGAAATTTGAAACATAAATCTCAATGAAGACATTTTAACATCAATACCATTCAAATCAAAAAGAGGGGAATGGGTGGAGGGGGTGTGAGGAGGAGGGGGAAAAGAGCATAGAGGGGGGAGGGGAAGAAGTCCTACAAATGCAAGCTGTCATACATATGAGCACAACAATATATGTGAGCGGTCCCTGTCACCCCTGTGGAATAGGAGCAGCAAGGGGGGACCTGCCCAAATCTTGCAGCTCTGTTGTGATGAGGAACTACTTCTCAGGTCCAACACTAAATATATTTATGTTGAAAAATAGAATTGACCTTAGCTACCACATCACTCAAGTTTGGGGGGGGAGCAGGATTTCCACCCCGCCGCCACACACAACTTGGCCCCTATAAGTATGTATGAGACCACCCCTCTCAGTTTCCTGGGGACCTGATCTATACCAATGCTTAAAAGGACCAACTGAGGTTGTAGGGTTTGTCGGATCCCTTTAACCGAGCCAAGAAGACTTTCAACTACCACCCAATCCCCAGCTATTTTAGGACAGGTTCACCACATTTCAGAAAGTAGACCCTTACTTCCACACTGTCTCAACACAGCTGGGAAGCGTCAGGATTAAATTTAGCCAGCTGTGCCGGTGAGAGATGCCATCTAAGGTGTATTTTCTTTAGGTTTTCAAGATGGTTGACACATCTAGTCGCCCTCTGAACTCCCACCATAGATGCTCACGAGTCCTACCATGTAGCTGAGAATCCCAAGTCGACCTCCCACTTAGTCATATAACTGAGCTTTGAAAGTGCAGGGGGAAGGGTCAGGTCTTTATATAATGAGGAAAGTGCTTTTTTAAAACTGGGATCAGCTGTGATAAAAGTCTGAAATTGCGAGGGAATACCCACTGAGGTAGGAAAGAGACGAAAAGCAGTGTTTCATCTGTAGGTATTGGTAGAACATGTCAGAGGAAATTTCGAACTGAGGACTTCAAAGTATAGGATCTCCCCTCTGTTGAGAAGGTCACCAAGAAAGGACACCCCCGCTGTCTCCCATCCTCCCAAATTTAACTAGGGGATGAATGTGCAAAGGGCTCTAATGTGAATTTCACTCAGCAGAGGTAGATTCATTTCTCAGCCACCTCTCTTTAGTGAGAGAGCAGGGCTCGTATAGAACCGAGTGGGGGGTGGCGTTTCCCGGACCTCAGAGGTGAGCAGTCCCCTTGACGCCTTGCCGACCATTGACGTTGTACAATGTTATGAAAGTCGTTGTGTTCCAGACCCATGACGTTGTACACCGTTGCCATCGGGCCCCGGTGATCTGTGATTCTTATCACAGAGCACCGGAGCTTGAGGTCAAGGGGGTGGATTCCCCACCTCGCCCCCAGGATCGCAGTAATTGGCTGTTTGAACAGTCAATCACCATGATTCTGTGTCCAGCTATGGAAGGGGCAGTCACAGCCCCCTCCACGCTGATGGGGAGTGATCTGATGATCATTCCCCATCATCGGAAACATAGTGGTGGCAGTGCAGGGCATTGTGCCCACCCGCCGCCTGCTTCCGCTCACTGCTTCTCTGTAGCCTGATGTCCCTGCAAGGAGATCGAGCTGCAGAGAAACATCTGACACCAGGGACTGCTATGCCCTGCTGTCAGATCCTTCTCTGCAGCCCAATATCCATGCAGGAACATCGGGCTGCAGAGAAGCAGCAGGCGGAAGCAGGCGTCATGCTTACGTCGCTGTGTCACCCACTAAGTGCTGTGATCTTACGATCACAGAACTTAGTGTCCGGGGAGAGGGAATGCACAGTCACTTACCTCTCCCCGGTGGTGATCTGCAATGAACCGATCACCATGGTGACCCGACATTGCCATGGCAACGTCAGGTCACCTGACCCAAGCCTCAGAGATCATGTGATCTCTGAGACTTGGATTTTTCCGTGATGGTGCACTGTATGGCAATGATTTTCCATACAGTGTACCATCACTAAGACAACAGAGACTACAACAAGGGATCAAGTATCCAATGATCTGCCATACAGTGCATCATCACCGGGACCCAAGAGACTACAACAAGGGATTGAGTATCCTCTTGTTGTAGTCTCTAGGGTAACGGTGATGGTGCACTGTATGGCAGATCATTGCCATACAGTGCACCATCACTGACACCAGAGACTACAACAAGAGGATACTTGATCCCTTGTTGTATTCTCTGGCGTCACGGTGATGGTGCACAGTATGGCAGATCATTACCATACAGTGCACCATCACTGACACCAGACTACAACAAGGGATCAAGTGTCCTCTTGTTGTAGTCTGGTGTCAGTGATGGTGCACTGTATGGCAATGATCTGCCATACAGTGCACTATCACCGGGACCCCAGAGACTACAACAAGGGATCAAGTGCCTGTCCTCTTGATGTAGTCTCTGGGGTAACGGTGATGGTGCACTGCATGGCAATGATTTGTCAAACAGTGCATCATCACCGTGACCCCAGGGACTACAGCAATAGGACACCTGATCCCATGTTGTAGTCTCTGGTGTCAGTGATGGTGCACTATATGGCAATGATCTGCCATACAGTGTACCATTACTATGACACCAGAGACTGCAATAAGAGGACACTTGATCCCTTGCTGCAGTCCCTGGATGTAGCAGAGGTGATCGAGTATCGTGGGACCTTCGTTTTGGACTACATCGGATAATAATAAAGATGGAGTCCAAATTTTAATTGTGTTTATTTTACTAATAAATAGATTTTTCTCTGTGTGGTGTTTTAACTTTTTATTAGAGATTCCTAAAGGCCGGGTCTAACATTGGCCCGACATTATGAATCTTGGGTTTAGTGCCAGCTGGCAATAAAAAAAGCTGGCATTAACCCCTTTATTACCCAGTTTTCCATCGGCACCAGGGCAACTGCAAGAGTCTGGGTACAGCGCCAGAAAATGGTGCTTCAATGAATGCACCATTTTCTTGGGGGGCTGCGGGATGCAATTTGCACCATGGGAGCCCAGAACACTTGGGCCTCTCCATGCTGAGGATTCCAGCCCCCAGCTGCCTAGTTGTACCTAGCTGGACCACAAATATGGCGGAGCCCCACATCGTTTTTTTTTCTGAAATTACAGCAGGTCTATGAATAAAAAAAATGGGCTTTGCTGAATTTTTGCTTGCCAGGCAGGTACAATGAGGCAGCTGGGGTGGGTGGCAGTCCATAGCTGCCAAGTTGTACCTGGCTGGACCAAAAATATGGTGGAGCCCCACGTCGTTTTTTTTTCTGAAATTAGGTCTATAAATAAAAAGAAACGGGCTTTGTTGTATTTTTGGTTGCCAGCCAGGTACAACTTGGCAGTTGGGGGCCTGGAATCCTCAGTGTGGAGAGACCCAAACATTGTGGCCCCCCACCCTGCAAATTGCAACCCACAGCCACCGCAGAACATAGCGCATTCATTAGAGGTGCCATTTGTGGTGCTGTACCCCAACTCTTCCAGTTGCCCTTGTGCTGGTGGCAATGCTGGTGGCACAGAGGGGCTTCTCCATATGAGACATGGTGTCCACTAACAATTTCAATGGAAAATTAGCTTCAATTGTTAGCAGACACCATGTCGTGTATGGAGAGCCCCTGTGTGCCTAAATATTGGAGTTCCTCCACAGGTGACCCCATTTTGGAAAATAGACCCTCCCAAGGAACCTATCTAGATGCATAGTGAGCACTTTGAACCCCCAGGTGCTTCACAAATTAGTCTGAAAAAATGAAAAAAGATTTTTGTAAAAAAAAAGGTACTTTTTCATTTTTATGGATCAATTTGTGAAGCACCTAGGGCTTCAAAGTGCTCATTATGCATCTAAATAAGTTTCTTGAGGGGTCTCGTTTCCAAAATGGGGTCACTTGTGGGGGAACTCCAATGTTTAGGCACACAGGGGCTCTCCATACGCGACATGGTGTCCGCTAACAATTGGATTTGTGAAGGATGAGAAAGTTTAGGCAGTCTATATAGCCTCTGTATCCCCAGTTCACTCACTGGTTTGTCTGGTACAACATGCTGAAAGAAAGCTGTAATGCTGGTAGACAGATCTATATCAGCTACTGCTTTAAGCAAGCCTCTCACTGTAATGTTACACCTCCTCATTTTGTCCTCCAAATCCCACCATACCTTAAAGTTAACTTTTACCATAGTGCTGTCCATCACTGCAAAATTGTCTGCAAGATTATTGTGAGTAGAGGCATATTCCGTCAACTTTTCCTCCTTGTGTGAGGTACACCCAGGGATACCATCTCGGCTCTCAGTTTCCCCATCATACCTCACATATCCTACTGCAGAGAACATCTCAGGGACCCCAGGAGGCTGCGCAGCATGCACTGTGTGACCGGGGCATCTTCATCCTCCTGCTCCGGGCTTCCCGCTGGGCTGTGTGAGGCATGAGAGGAGGCTCCAGGGGACTGTGGAGCCAGCTCCATGTGCTGTGGAGGCTCGGAGTGCTGCTCCACTTTAAAAAAGTCTGTTACTTTCTTGGCCTCTATGCGCCGCTACGGCAGGCCCCTCGGCATGACCTGGATGTCGCTGGTGTCCCAACACTTCAAAGAGAGATTCTGTGGTCGGAATCGCCGCTAATAGCCGGTAAGCAGGATTGCCTTAGGAAGCTTCTGGCTTATGCGGCCGGCTCCATTAGCTTCCAGGCCACTCCCACCCTTTATCATTATACATTGATTAACCTAGTTGTGTGGCATAGGGCATTGTCCTGCTGGAAAAACCAGTCCTCAATGTTGGGGAACATTGCCTGAGCAGAAGGAAGCAATTGTTTTTCAAGGATAACCTTGTAGGTGGCTTTATTCATACGTCCTTCGCAAAGATTACCCTGCCCAATTTCAGCCTTGCTGATGCATCCCCAGATCATAACTAATCCTCCATAAAATTTAACAGTGGATGGAAGACACTTTAGTTTGTACGCCTCTCCAGGTCTCCATCTAATCATTAGACGACCAGGTGTTGGGCAAAGCTGAAAATTAGACTCATCAGAGATTACCTTACTCCAGTCCTCTATGGTCCAATCCTTATGGTCTTTGGCAAACTTCAGCCTGGCCATCCTTTGCTTCTCATCGATGAAAGGCTTTTTTTCTAGCTTTACATTACTTGAGACAGTCACAAAACATCAAACAATGAAGAACTGCTTAAATTTTTGTGCCAGGAGTGGCATAAGGTCACCCAAAAGCAGTGTGAAAGACTGGTGGAAAGCATGCCAGGATGCATGAAAGCTGTGATTAAAAATCATGGTTATTCCACCAAGTATTGATTTCTGAACTCTTCCTAAGTTAAAATATGAGTATTGTTGTTTCTAAATGAATAAGAACTTGTTTTCTTGTTCAAATGTTTTTAATGATAATTAAAGCATAAAAATTTTAAGCAAAATCAAGTTTACAGATTTGGTGGAATTTTGTCAAAACTCATTAGAACATTAAGTTTACAAAGTAAAACAGTCTGGAATAACAATTTCAACATTAGTTGTAGCTTTAAATGATTTATAGCTAAACATTTCAAAGGGAAAGTTATCGTAATTAAACAGATTATAATAAGAAATTGTTCTGCTGCACGCAGGAGAGGGGGTGATCAAAAGGAACATTAGGGAAGGGAGGGGGGGAGGGAAGGTACAGGTAGAGACAAGTATTGAGTCTAAAAATGTGGGGAAGTTGGAAAGATTGCGTTCCATGGGTTCCATTTCGTGTTGTATTTGCTCATAGTATTGTTTCGAAGAGCGTAGGTGAGTTCGTGAATCTTGTGGAGGGCGATCTTTTCTAAAAGCGCTGAGAATGTCGGTGGGTTAGGGTCTCTCCATAATGCTGCAATCATGGTTCTTGCTGAAAGAATGATGTGAAGTAGAATAGGTCTTAGTGGAGGTGGGATTTGCGAGATGTTGATGAGCAGATTTACAAATTCAGGAGTGAGAGTAAAAGAGTTGTTTGATAAATCATAGATCAAGAGTTGGATGTTGTTCCAAAATTCCTTCAGTTTGGGACAGGACCAGAAGATGTGAGATAAGGTTCCAGTGTCTTGATTGCATCTCCAGCATAGTGGTGAGGAGTCCTTTTTCATCTGGTGGAGTTTGATGGGAGTAAAGTACCACCGTGTTAGAGATTTAAAATGAGTTTCAATCAATGTGGTGCAGGAGATGGATTTTTGTATACATTCTAGAGTTTTAGATAGATCATCTGTTTCAATTGAGACACCTAGTTCTTTCTCCCAAGATAAAATGTTGGTAGTTCTATCTAGGGATGAGTCCAGATTAATCTCTTTACAGAGGTTCTTGATGGACCAGAGGGTAGGTCTGTGGGGTTTTTTGAACATTTGCGCGATGGTTGAGGGGAGGTGGAAGTTTATTTTCCTCTTCAAGAGGTATGAGTTGATTTTTTTCCATTTCTTTTGTTCTTGGTCAGTGAGGCCGAAAGTTGATTGAAGGCATGAGAAGGATATCAGGTTGCTAGATTCGTCAAGTATGTCGGATAGAAAGTTTATTTCCTTAGTTTTCCACGAGTCGATGTTGAGTGTGGGTATAAGTGAATTTAAGATATCTATTGGTATCCAGTTCGGTTGGGTGTGAGAAGAGTTTTCTGAGATTTTGGCAGAGAAAATTTTCCACGATTGGACAGTAGCTTTGGTTGTTGGGTTTTTTGGAAGGGGCTTTTTCTTGTCACATAGATGTGCCAGGAGTGAAAGTTTGAGTTTGACTTTCTGATGACTATTTTCTTCAAGTGAGACCCAGCTTAGAGTCGAGGAGTCTTCCCACCATGGTTTACTTTGGTTAATAACAGTTGCTTGGTAGTAGGATAATATATTGGGTACTGCTAGGCCTCCATTTAGCCTACTTTTCTCTAAGGTCGATCTTGCTGTTCTTGGTTTTTTATTCCCCCATATGAAGGAGGATAATTGTCTCTGAAGTTTCTTAATCCATAAATGTTTAAGAGGAATGGTGAGGGATCTGAATGTATATAGAATTTTGGGTAAAATGAACATCTTATAAGCTTCTATTCTTCCAATCCATGAAAGGTCCGCTTTGGATAAATGTGTTAGGTCTGCTTGAGTTATTTTAGTTAATAAGTCGAAGTTATGGTCCATTATGGTAGAGGTGTGGTGTGTAATTTTGATGCCCAAAAAGTCTAGGTCTTTTCTGTCGTGATCAAGGTTGTGTTCGATTTTGAGTGAGGATATGGAGTCGGGATCGAGATTATAGTAAAGAACTTGAGTTTTCCTCAGGTTGACTCTATATGATGAGATAGCTGAGAATTCTTCTATGGTTACGAAGAGGTGTCTAAGGGAGTTGATAGGGTCAGAGAGAGACAAAAGGACGTCGTCTGCAAATAGACTTATTTTAAACTCTCTGTGGTTGGCGTGGATGCCTCTGATGTAATTATTCATTCGAATTTTTTCTGCAAGGGGTTCTATGTATAAGACGAACAGTGAAGGAGATAATGGGCAGCCCTGTCTTGTTCCATTTGAGAGGCTGAACGAATTGGAAAGGGTATCATTGGTTAGAATATTGGCTGTTGGGTTAGAGTACAGAGATTTGAGGACGTGGATGAAGTTGTCTCTAAAACCAAATTTCTTTAGTGTCTCAAACATGAAGCCCCAATGGACTCTGTCAAATGCTTTCTCTGCATCGACAGATACCATCAGGGCAGGAGTCTTGTGTTTTTCTATATGAGAGAGTAGGTTTATTGTTCGCCGTGTCGCATCAGTAGAACCTCTGTTTTTTATAAAGCCAACTTGGTCACTATGAACTAGTTTGGGAATAATTTTTTGGAGTCTGGAATTTACTGTTTTGGTCAGGATCTTGAGGTCAGAATTAAGAAGGGAGATTGGACGAAAGTTAGCTACTTCATCTTGGTCACCTTTGTTTTTTGCAATCAGCGTAATGGTGGCTTGTAGTACTTGTAGAACTTGTTTTCTTTGCATTCTTATATACCTATAAAGAGAAAAATCTGAGAAACTGAAAATTTTGCAGTGGTCTCTTAATTTTTTCTGGAGCTGTATATAAGTAACAATGAACAGAATGGTATTGAGGGGAAAGATTGCCCTGCCTTCATGGGCTTACAGACATCATCATCACTGTCGCCAATGGACTCGCAATACAAATTCCCTGTCAGTATGTCTTTAAGACTTTCAGTATGTCTTTAACACTAGAAGTCCCAGAGAGGGGTCATTTAACATTTCTACCTTTGGAACCCAGAGACAGGTTGAACGACCTGAAAGATTTTAGGCCACATTTACAAATGTAAGGATGCTAATTGGAGCCATCAGAGTTGTCAGTTTGGACTAAGTGTCATTTGACCCTCTTTCGGGACTTCAGGGGGAGCTCGAAATTCCTGAGACTTCTAGTGATTATTATGACTTACAGTCCTACCCATGTTAAAATGTCATATGCATCGGCACTATGATCTAGTCTTGTTGTTGTGTATTTCCTGTCCTTAAAATAAATTGTATATATACAGTATATATATTTATATTCATCTATTTACTTAATCATGCTGTCCTGTCTGTCATCAACTTCTCTCTGATTGACCCCGTATCACATGCCGGCAGCAGCCATATTTACAGTCCCAAGTGATGTAAGTGCAAATATGGCGCCTGCTAGTGGTAGTGGCCCCTTACACAGTAACACCAGTGGTGCCGCCGACACTTGAACTCGGCGCCCCGCAACTGAAGCCAGGAACCTGTTGCTGCACTACCTGTTGCTTACGCTGTATGCAGACTTCACCCGACATCACCGCCTCACATCGCCTAATGTCTAACTGTACCTGTGCCTACCCGGCGTGCGCAGATGCAGTTAGTCAGACCATTGCCATCTTTGGACACTAACTGCGCATTTGTGCGTCTGGTACGGGCAAGCCCAGTTAACTATGCCACCGCCATCTTTGGACACAAAGGTGTCCAAAGATGGTGACTGTGACTTTGATGCACAGGGAGAGGGACAGAAAGAGTACACAGGGGGCACAGGGAGCGCACAGGGAGGGCACAGAAAGCTCACATGGGAGCACACAGCGTACACATAGGGGCACAGAGAGTACAAAAGTAGGCACGAATAGCGCACAGGGGGTCACAGAGAGTGCACAGATGGAGCACAGAGTGCATGGGGAGCACAGAGAGTGCATAGGGGTAGAGAGCTTACAAGGGGGCAGAGACAATGCACTGGGGGCACAAAGAGCACACAGGGAGGCAGAGAGATTGCATGAGGGGAAGGCAGAATGCACTGGGAGCAAAGAGTGTGCACAGAAAGCACACAGGGGACAGAAAGCTCATATAGAAGGGCAGAGAGTGCACACGGGTCAGAGAGCAATCAAGGGGGGTGGAGAGTAATGGGTCTGCAAATACGGTGCCCACTAGTGGTACTGGCACATTACGCAGTACCGCCAGTGGTGCTGCAACTGCCACTATCAAAAACTGCTGCCCACAGCCGCCGCTGCTGACACATCACCGCCTGAGTAAGTGCACATGTGTACACCTGGCATGAATGCGCACTTACTCAGGCTCCCGCCATCATTGGACAACTAGGTATACAAAGATGGCGGCAGCATGACATGCCAAATTCCATCTTTGGACACCAAATGAGAGAGAAAGCACAAGGAGGGAGAGACAAAGCACAGGGGGATAAGTTCACAGGGGGGCAGAGAGAGCGCACAGGGGAGGGGCTTGCGCACAGAGACAGCTCAAAATAGATAGCACAATGGGGAGAAGATATCACGGGGAGAGAGACCACATTAAGGGGAGAGTGCTCAGAGTGGAGAAGACAGCACAGGGGGGAGAGAGACCATATGCATGGGGGACAATACACAGGGGGAGACAGCTAAGAAGAGAGCACATGAGGTAAGAAGAAAGCATACAGGAGGGAGAGCTCACAGGGGAGAGACAGTTCACAGTGGGGAGACAGGTTAAAGTAGAGAGTACAGAGGGGAGAAGACAGCAAGGGGGAAGGGGAAAGAAAGTCTACACAGGGGGAGAGACAGCCACCGCACCCAGTGCCACAGAGCCAGCCTTCATCATGACTTCACCGCCCTCCCGATGAAATAGCATCGGGCCCACATCCAGTAAATATATAATATGTGTACATATATAATAGAAAAAATATTCTTAGCTAAAAACTTATCGTTGAGTATGGAGTTGCTAATAATTACAACCATAAACATGATAGAGCTGCTGCCTTGTTGGATGTGCCTATATCTTAAGTTTATTATGTACCTAGTTGATTTGATTTTTCTACATAAATCTACAAAAAGAACAATATTTTTATTACAAATTTGATTCTGACTCAAACAAATAATCTTCAATTAGGTTTATCAGAGCCTAATTCTGTTAGCATATGTCAGAAGGCTTAATTTTAGTATAGTAGTAAAGTAATCCTTACAATAACAAGAAATGAGTAACGCGGAGCTTGTGCTAAGAGGACCCCGCTGAGTGTGATACAATTCATGGATTTATTTCATTTGTGCTTCAAAGAAAGTTTTACAACAATATAATTTTCATAAAATACTGCACTGTATAATGCCACAAAGTTTCTTTGATTGAGCAGAGCTTGTCACCAATGCTGTTATATCCTGTCGTTCTTTTAAAAATAATCATTCTTTTCCTTTACACAGAAAACACCAAACTGAGCAGGAAATATTTTTCTAAATAAATCCATACATGTTGTGCCTCTGCTGTTTAGTCTGGTGTTAGATATGTGTTATATTTTCAGTTTCTCAATGAGTAAATTGAAACAAATATTCTGGAATATGGTGAATTCATATAATACAATATACTAAAAGGGATTAGAATCTGACATCAGAATATTGACAGTTCTCTTGAGCTCATGCTTTGCAATCAATTACATGGTAATAACAGAGATGTTTTTAACCAAACTGTGGGTTTTTGGTTCTGCCATAGTTAATAAATTCTAAATCTTTCCTCCTTGAGAAGTGATGTATTTAGGTTTACTTACGCCTAGGGCAAAAATTAAATTCCCATGCTCTGTCTCCACACACATTTCTCCTCTCCCTCCTCATTCTGTCTCCATATACATTTTTCCCCTTCGCTCCCCATACTCCCTTCACACATTTTCCTCCTCCCCATACTGTGTCCTGACACATTTCCCTTATCCATCATTATACTGTTTCCTCATATATCCCCCTCCCAATACTGTTTACTCCCATATTCTCCCACTCCCATACTTTCTCCTCAAACATTCACCCCGTTCTGTCTGTATACTGTTCCCCTTCACAAGTGTCTCGTCACACCTCCAAACTTGTCTCTGCACACATTTACACCCTGTACCCACAATGTCTCATCAAACATTCATCCTCTCCCTTTGTATACTGTCTCCTCATACATTTCTTTCTCCCTTCCTCATACTGTCTATTGACACATTTCCCCAATCCATCCTTATACTGTATCCTCACACATCCTCCTCTGCTTACTGTTTACTGTTTATGCACACATTCCCCAATTCACCATATTGTCTCCTCAAACATTCACTCCCTTTGGTCACTATACTGATACTGCGTCTCCTCACATATTTCTCTCACTATACTGTCCCTTCACACTACCCCCATACTGTCTCCTGACACTTTTCTCCCCTCAGTCTGTCTCATGATGACATGATGAGCAGTGAGTAGATGCTCGCTAGAGTATGGTTCATTGGCACTGGTGGCAACAAAATGGTGTAGATGACAGTCAATGTACAGGGAGACTCACAGAGTGTATTGCTGATTTAATCCTTGATATCTGCCATTGATCCATTAAAGTTTGGAATGATCTATGCCTGATTTTTTTTAGACAAATAGGTTAGGTTTTTCACGTTATGGCAGATAACCTGGTTTGCTTTGGTGTGAAAAACTCTTTTTTTTTTTGTTTGAGTTATGTTTCTAACATTGTTGTATGTTGTTTCCCTGTTATTGCCTTTATATATGCAATAAAAACGAAATGGTTTAAAAAAAAAAAAAAAAAAAAAAAATCCACTGGCCACCTTGAATATGCTCTCTGGCTTCAAACTGGAAGCTGGACACAAAAGTACTCTCATGGCACACCTGGCTGTCTCTTGTCACTGATCCAATATTTTGAACCAGAAATCAATGGAATCGGGGCTAAGGGAATCTACCTGCAAAGCAACACAGTCTACGTATGAGTTAACCAGGCTGTTCACACGGGGGCTTCTTGGGATGCTGTACTAGGTTGCTGCAGGGGCAAAATAAACAACTGGTTCATTATGTCAAATATACTGTAGGTGTTGCTGCTACTGCCTTGGCTACTTGTAGCCTTAAAGCTGACACAGGCAGGAGGATGCTGTGTCGATGTAGACCGCAGAGAGGGTCTGCTGGTCAGTTGTGCTGCTGGCAGGCATTTGCTCGGCGAAAGCGTCACATAGCAGGTAACATAGTGGTAAGCCAATTTGGATTCCATTTCAGATGCTGAAAAAAAATCCTCTGTTTTGCTTATATAGTTGGGGTCTAAAAGTGTGGCTATTCAAAATGCATTACTTTGCTTCATATTACAATATGCCTGTCCTCCTACAATCATTGTATCATACAGTTTGCCACACCCATCAGCACAACCAAGGGCCCCATAGTTTTATTGTAACCATACTGGTTGTCATGGTGAATGTTGTATCTATGTCCTCCTCCACTTCCACCTGTTTTTCTTTCTCTTCCTTTTTTGGCTATTTATGCTTTGAATTCTGCAGCATGTGACATGGACCTTCAAATATGCCCTCTGGTCCGGTTTGCAGCCAGATGCCTTTGATCGCAGCAGCTGCTGCAATTTCAAGATCGCTGCTAGCGGTGAGCTAGCTACGGTCTTGAAATCACAGCAGGGAACAGCTGGTGGTGCTGAAGTTTAGCAGCGCTCGCTTGCGGCACTCCCCTACCATGTAGTGAGTATAGATCCGAAGCCGAACATGACACATTATAACAAAAAAACAGCTGTACTCTGAATGCTAAGCTATGCAATAATGAATCTACAGGAAAATCGACTGTTATAGCTAAGGAAATATACAGTGCTTTGTGAAAGTATTTGGCTCCCTTGAACTTTTCAACCTTTTGCCACATTTCAGGCTTCAAACATAAAGATATAAATTCTAACTTTTTTGTGAAGAATCAGCAACAAGTGGGACACAATCGTGAAGTGGAACGAAATTTATTGGATATTGCATGTCATTTGGGGTATGTCTCTATCAGTTTTGCCCATTGAGAGACTGAAATTCTTGCCCATTCTTCCTTGCAGAACAGCCCGAGCTCAGTGAGGTTGTATGGAGAGCGTTTGTGAACAGCAGTTTTCAGCTCTTTCCACAGATTCTCGATTGGTTTCAGGTCTGAACTTTGACTTGGCCATTCTAACACAGGGATACGTTTATTTTTGAACCATTCCATTGTAGATTTTGCTAATGTTATGTTTGGGATCATTGTCATGTTGGAAGATGAATCTCCGTCCCAGTCTCAGGTCTTTTGCAGACTCCAACAGGTTTTCTTCCAGAATGGTCCTGTATTTAGCTCCGTCCATCTTCCCGTCAATTGTAACCATCTTCCCTGTCCCTGCTGAAGAAAAGTAGGCCCAAACCATGATGCTGCCACCACCATGTTTGACAGTGGGGATGGTGTTTTGAGGGTGATGAGCTGTGTTGCTTTTACGCCAAACATATCGTTTTGCATTGTGGCCAAAAAATTCGATTTTGGTTTCATCTGACCAGAGCACCTTATTCCACATGTTTGGTGTGTCTCCCAGGTGGTTTGTGGCAAACGTCAAACAAGTTTTTTTATGGATATCTTTGAGAAATGGCTCTTTTTTTTTTCATCAAATAAATTTTTATTAGAGTTATACATCTTAAACAGACACATGGACATAACAGTAAAGTAACTGGTAAAACTTTGTCCAATAAAATTTTGTAACATTTAGAAGCTGTATACAGGGAGACAATACTTTGTGCAAGCATATGGTGAAAGTACCATTAGAATCTCCCAACTTCAAGTCTGGGACCAAAGTCTTTGTGTCAGCCTCTATCAAATTCAGGGGGGGAAGATGACATGAGAAGGGAGCGGACTAGATAGACAAGGAGAGGGAGAAAGTAATAAGAGGCGGGGGAACGAGGTAAGAGGGGGTAAGGGGAAGAATAGAAGAGGGGAGATGACTGAGTTAGAGGTTAGGAAAAGGAAAAGTCGAGAATAAAGAGGATTCAGCGGGGGAGATACAGGTCAAGAAGGATAAGAAGAATTTAGGGAAAATCCAAGGTAAAGAGCAGAGGGCCTCAACAAGGGATCTGGATCGCCAGGGGGTGAGCTGCCCAGCAATCCCAAGCCTCTTCCACATATCGCTTCTTTTTAGAGCCCATAGCTAACTAATATTCGTAGCAGAATATTGAGTTTAATTTGTCTGTTAATCCCTCATATTTGTGGAAGTAACCTCTTTCCATTTAGCTGCTACGCATATCCTAGCTGCGGTCAGGACAAATGTGACAAGAAGCCTAGTTACTGGCGGGAGGGCTTTGACCCCTATGTGGAGAACAGCGAGTTGGGGAGCAAGGGGGGCCGTAATGCCTGTAAGAGACTCCACTAGGTCGGCCGCTAAGGTCCAAAAAGGTGCCAACTTAGGGCAACCCCACCACATATGGGCTAGGTCTCCCTTTTGTCCACACTGTCTCCAACACAGGGGGGAAAGTCCCTGTTTGAATCTAGCTAACTTAGAGGGAGGGGTATACCAACGAAGGTGGATTTTCTTTAATAGTTCCACGTGGTTTATGCAGTGAGTGGCTTTCATGGTGACTCGAGTTGCTTCCTCCCATTCGTCTGTATCTGCAGAAAACGCTAGGTCTCCCTCCCATCACTTCATATACGGTAATTTTGTCAGGACGTCATAGTTCAAGAAGCCCACATACATAGTTGAGAGGCCCCTAGTGACTCCAGGGCCCGATAAGACAAATTGTAGCAATGGGGATACCTCCGGAGGTTTAAGGTCATGACAGCAGGATCCAGAGCGGAGAAAGTGCGACATCTGACAGAACTGTAGGAAGGAGCGGGCCATCTCAGGGTGTTCAGCTACGAAATCCGCAAAGGTCATTAGTTTACCCTGGCTCATCAGGTCACTCAGCCTCTCAAGACCATGTTCCCTGCAGCCAGAAAGGTTCAGCAAGGGGACGAGGAGCTGAAAGGCTGTAAGAGGAATCTCAGTGACCGGCAGGCTGGACCAACGCCCCCCCAGCCACCCCACACCTCAAGGAGAGCACGCATCGACCGTAGCATTCCATTTGTTCGCAAAGGGCCCAAGGAAGCTGCCGCCAAGAGGCTTTTAAGTGAGCCTCCCCTTGATTCACTTGATTCAATTTGTAACCAACCCTCTTTCCCCTCCTCTCGCCACCAGCTTTTTGCGGCCTCCAACGTAATTGCCTTAAGGTAAGAGGCAATATCCAGAACCCCCATACCACCCCTAGCTAGCTGAAGATACATTATTTTCCTCTGAACCCTAAAAGTTTTATTAGCCCAGACAAATCTGTTGATCAGAGCCTGGAGGCGGGAGAGCAACCCGGACGGGTACTATATTGGTAGACATCTAAATAAGTATATAACTTTAGGAAGCCAAATCATCCGAACTGCCTGTACTCTTGCCATCCACGACAAGGAGACAAGGGGGCAGGTCTCAAGCGCCTGTTGTAGGTTTCCCAACAGCAAATTGAGGTTATTATAAGCTATTTTTACAGAGGGGCCGAGGGAGACCCTGAAATATGGGATGCCCCCTGGACACCATTTAAAGGGGTAAGTGTGCACTAGATGTTCCGACTCCGAAGTAGGGACATGTATGAGGAGAATCATAGACTTGCCCACATTCAATTTATAGTAGAGATTTGTCTGAATAGATTTAGCAATTTCACTATCCCGGGGAGAGAGGATGTGGGTTAGCGGTGGCAATAATGACATCGTCTGCATATAGGCCCACCACGTGTCTCCTTTCCCCCACCAATATGCCCGAAAAAGACGGGTCCGCTCTAAGAGATGCCGCGAGAGGTTCCATAAGAAGAGCAATAATCAGGGGGAAAGAGGACAGCTCTGCCTGGTGCCATTAGTTATTTAAAAGGCTCTGGACAGGAAACCAGCAGAAGATACCCTTGCACAAGGGTGCGAGTACAGACTGAGGATTGCCCTTAATATAGGTCCCGAGAAGTCGAAGGTACTAAGGACCTCCCGGAGGTAGCCCCAGTGCACCCTGTCAAACGACTTCTCCCCGTCTAAAGACAGGAATACACAGGGGCCCCCCTCCTCTCAGCGATCTCTATCAAGTCTAACATTCTCCTAGTGTCATCCCGAGCCTGTCTATGTCGCACGAATCCCACCTGGTCTGGGTTAACCAGCAAAGGAATCACTTCTCCCAGTCTGTTGGCCACTAATTTTGAATAAATTTTGAATAAATTTTTAAATCTGAGTTTAGAAGGGAGATTGGATGGTTATTTTCAGGTCTGTCCGGGGCTTTCCCACCTTTGGGAATTGTTGATATTGTTGCCTCTAAAGCAGAGTCCGGAATCTAACCTCTGGTTTGCCATAAGGCAAACAAGCGCAACAAATATGGGGCCAGGACAGGTCTGAAGGTCTTATAGTATTCGTTTGCGAATCCGTCTGGACCTGGGGCAGAATTAGTTTTCAAAGATCTAATTACTATTTCAATTTCCGATAGAGTAAGCGGCCGGTTCAGAGTTTCCAGCCCTTCGGGGAGACCCACGTTTAATTTCCAATGTCGAGAGAGTCCACCTCCCGATCCCAACCTGATCTCTAGTGAAATCGGAGCATGGTCCGACCATTTTATAATACCAACCTCCAAAGCCACACATGACTCCAAGGTGGCATCGTTCACAAGAAAGAGATCAATCCTGGAATAGGATGAGTGACTATGCGAGAAAAAGGAGTAATCCTTTTCCTCTGCATGTAGGTATCTCCAGATATCGTGGAGGTGGAACTCCCGACAAAGGGGGCCTAGAGTCCCGCGCCTCCATGTAACCGGAGAGAAGGAGTCCAGTCTCTCTTCCATGACCGCATTGAGGTCGCCACAGACAATCAGTTTACCCTCCGCCACCTCCCTCAATCTCCCAAACAAGGACCTCAGAAATTTAATTTGACCGCTATTCGGGTCATAAACGTTCACAACTATGTATGTTAATCCTGCAATTTCGCATACCAAAATGAGGAACCTGCCCGCCTGGTCTGGTTTCACTTTAACTATACGGAACTGGACCGTATGCTTTACTATTATGCACACCCCTGCCTTTTTTTCTATATGGTTGGCACAAAAAATGTGTGGGAATAACCCGTTGTGCAGCCTTTTATTGTCCACTTCCAATAGATGTGTTTCTTGAACACAAATCATATCCGCTGAAGCCCTTTTCACCTCTCTCCAGAGAAAGGACCTTTTCACAGGGGAGTTAAGCCCCTTTACGTTGAGCGATAATATCTTGATAGACATTTTACATGTGACAGCTTTAGTAAGACCAACTGCTCAACCCAAGGAGGAAGGGGGGGGGAATGAGAGGATATAAGGAAGATAGGAACACCTGAGATGATAGATAGGGAGGGAGTATGCAGCAGATGAAAGAATAAGGAGGGGGGTAGAAAGTGAGAGAAAGGGAAAAAAACACTAGGAAAAAGTAGAAGAGCAAAAGGTATCAACTAGTACTATAACAAAAAGAACAGATATGTAAGCTGAATAGTTCCAACCTCGGTTGGAGATAATGGACGTGAAGGGGGGGAATTCACGTCATGTTCGCCTCCACAGTACCTTACAAACAAACTATGCCCCCGGAAGGCGTGGAGTCTTTGCTGGCTCACACAGAGTATCCTTAGCCGGGTTAAGCCTCTCAGCCAAATGAAAGAGCTAGTCACTCAGGACCGAAGTGCCATTCTTTCCCGATTAATTCATGGGACCCTTCCCTCCTCTGGGATGCTCTGGAGTCTCGGTCAGGATCCGGAGCGGGGACGGGAGCTTGCCGGGGACTCTAGGTTCCATGTTCTGAGAGTATTCCTTAATTGGGTGGGAGACGAGAAGGAGTGCCTCTTCCTCTTGAATTTAAAATTCAGAGAGACCGGAGATCCCCAATTGTAAAAATGCCTCTGTCTCTGAGGGTTTTACAGCTGGAAGCAAATTCACGTCTGCGAGACAAGGTGCCGGGAGAAAGATCAGGGAAGATCGCCACGTTGGTGTATGGGTCTTGCATTGGGGATCCCAGCCTCATTCTCTGCATTAGATAGTCTCTCACACCTGGTCTCACCAGCTGTAACAATATATCCCTCAGGATTTCAGGAGGTAGTCTTGGCGGCTTAGGAATCCGGAAGGCTTTTTCAATGGCTAGATCTGTGGCAGGGGTGTCTGGGAGGGTAGCTGAGAGGAAATCAGCAACCACTTTAGTAATGTCTACATCTTCTGCGCACTCCTTCAGACCCTTAATCTTAATGTTGTTTCTTCTTAGTTTATCCTCAAGATGGCACAAGGTAGTGTTTACAGCTCTCATCTCTTTGTCCAGGTCTGAGTGGCTGTCTGATAGTCTATTATGGGCTGCAGCAAACTCCCCCATTTACTCTCCAGGAGTAAATGGATGTGCAATCTGGAGCAATCTGGTTACCGTATGCTTTGTTCATCCCTGCTGCCACAGGGATGAACAAAGGGTTAAATGTTATCAATAGATGTGTATGCAAATAGAGTCTGTAGAGCTTCGGTTAGGAGTCTCAAACACAGGACTTACCAGTTATCCCTCCAGAGAAGGACCCAGCCAAGGGGTGACTCCTTGCAGAGAACACCATAACCACCATATTAAGTGGCCCTTTCAGTCAATATCCAGCTCTTTTGCAAGATTAGAGATATGACAAGGGAATACCAAGGCCAGGTATCCATTCACAGACATCTGTTTCAGGGTGTTGCCCCTCATCAGTGTGGAGTAGGATTCTGGCTAGGTGGAAGCAATGCCTAGTAGACCAACATCACAAAGCATTCACTGATCTCAGGGAGACCAGTCCAAGAAAACACTGCGGGCAGCTGGCTAAAGCGCTCAACACAGTGAATTCCTAGGCACATTGCCCCCTGGGAATTATGAATATGAAAATAGAGTCTGTAGAGCCTCGGTTAGGAGTCTCAAACACAGGACTAGACAGTTATCCCTCCAGAGAAGGACCCAGCCAAGGTCTACTAGGCATTCCTCCTACCTAGCCAGAATTCTACTCTACACTGATGAGGGGCAAGACCCGAAACAGCTGTCTGTGGATGGATACCTGGCCTTGGTATTCCCTTATCTCTAATCTTGCAAAAGAGCTGGAAATTGACTGAAAGGGCCACTTAATATGCTGGTTATGGTGTTCTCCGCAAGTAGCCACCCCTTGGCTGGGTTCTTCTCTGGAGGGATAACTGGCTAGTCCTGTGTTTGAGACTCCTAACTGATGCTCCACAGGCTTTATTTGCATATTCATAATTCCCAGGGGGCAATGTGCCTAGAAATTCACTGCATTGAGCGCTTTAGCCAGCTGCCTGCAGTGTTTTCTTGGACTGGTCTCCTTGAGATCAGTGAATGCTTTGTGATCAATAGATGTGTGCAACATGTCTCTAGGGGGTAAGTCAACAAAACTGGTATTGTACATGAGAGGAAATCTAATAGATTTGTTTAAGAACTAACTGGAATGGAGTGGATCTATGCAATAACACCTCTAGTACTCTGTTTGTTCCTTGCAAGCTTGTCATAGAGATCAATGACTAGTGTTCAAGTCTTTGGCAAAAGATAATTAAGCTTTTTCCAACACATGGGGCTCAGATGATATGTTGTTTTTTTTTTTAAATCTATATGCCAAGAAACTTTCATATGAAAACAAACATCACACAACATTTTAGAGTATGCAGAAATATGTTATAGGATTTCTAAATGGTAATGAAAACTAAGAAAAAATAAGAAAGAAACTAATAAGGGATGAAAAGCAGACAAAATACTGTACAGTCATTTCTGAAAGTGGCACCCTTGTAATTGATACAGAAAATTAGGTATTTCTCCCCAAAAATTATTGCAATTACAGTGCCTACAAGCAGTATTCAACCCCCTGCAGAGTTAGGTGGTTTGATAAGATGCAAATAAGTTAGAGCCTTCAAATGCAAACGAGAGTAGGATTTATTAACAGAAGCATAAATCTTACAAACCAAAAAGTTATGTTGCTCAGTTGAATTTTAATACATTTTAAACATAAAAGTGTGGGTGAATTTTTATTTAACCCCTAGGTTTAATATTTTGTGGAATAACCCTTGTTTGCAATTACAGCTAATAATCGTCTTTTATAACACCTGATCAGGCCGGCACAGGTCTCTGGAGTTATCTTGGCCCACTCCTCCATGCAGATCTTTTCCAAGTTATCTAGGTTCTTTGGGTGTCTCATGTGGACTTTAATCTTGAGCTCCTTCCACAAGTTTTCAATTGGGTTAAGGTCAGGAGACTGACTAGGCCACTCCATCACCTTGATTTTTTCCCTCTTGAACCAGGCCTTGGTTTTCTTGGCTGTGTGCTTTGGGTCGTTGTCTTCTTGGAAGATGAAATTACGACCCATCTAAGATCCTTGATGGAGGAGCGGAGGTTCTTGGCCAAAATCTCCAGGTAGGCCGTGCTATCCATCTTCCCATGGATGCGGACCAGATGGCCAGGCCCCTTGGCTGAGAAACAGCCCCACAGCATGATGCTGTCACCACCATGCTTGACTGTAGGGATGGTATTCTTGGGGTTGTATGCAGTGCCATCCAGTCTCCAAACGTCATGTGTGTAGTTGGCACCAAAGATCTCGATCTTGGTCTCATCAGACCATAGAACCTTGAACCAGTCTGTCTCAGAGTCCTCCAAGTGATCATGAGCAAACTGTAGACGAGCCTTGACATGACGCTTTGAAAGTAAAGGTACCTTACGGGCTCGTCTGGAACGGAGACCATTGCGGTGGAGTACGTTACTTATGGTATTGACTGAAACCAATGTCCCAACTGCCATGAGATCTTCCCGGAGCTCCTTCCTTGTTGTCCTTGGGTTAGCCTTCACTCTTTGGACAAGCCTGGCCTCGGCACGGGAGGAAACTTTCAAAGGCTGTCCAGGCCGTGGAAGGCTAACAGTAGTTCCATAAGCCTTCCACTTCCGGATGATGCTCCCAACAGTGGAGACAGGTAGGCCCAACTCCTTGGAAAGGGTTTTGTACCCCTTGCCAGCCTTGTGACCCTCCACGATCTTGTCTCTGATGGCCTTGGAATGCTCCTTTGTCTTTCCCATGTTGACCATGTATGAGTGCTGTTCACAAGTTTGGGGAGGGTCTTAAATAGTCAGAAAAGGCTGGCAAAATAGATAATTAATCCACACGTGAAGCTCATTGTTCTTTGTGCCTGAACTACTTCTTAATACTTTAGGGGGACCAAACAGAATGCTGGTGGTTTGAGGGGTTGAATAATAAATGACCCTCTGAATTACCTTTTATCGCTTTAAAAAAAAAATAAAAAAAATCTTTTTGGCTGCAGTGCATTTCCCACTTCCAGGCTGATCTACAGTCCAAATGTCACAATGCCAAGTTAGTTCCACATGTGTCAACCACCTAAATCTGCAGGGGGTTGAATACTACTTGTAGGCACTGTACATGTTTTGTTATACATGTTTATTTCCTTTGTGTTTATTGGAACAGCAGAAGAAAAAAATTATAAAAAAAGGCAAATCTATAATATAAAAGCCGAAGGCCACTTCTGGAAAACCAGAAGGTTACTTCCGTGATGGCCTCCGGACCCATGCTGGTGACGTCACCAGTGCACTGTAGCCGGGCGGCGCCCGGCTACAGGGACCGGCGGAGGGACGTTCCAGCCAGGAATGTTTCCGTCTGTCCCAGCCGCCTCCTCTCTCCCGCTCCAGCCGCCTCTGCCCTGCCCGCTCCAGCCGCCTCCTCTCTCCCGCTCCAGCCGCCTCTGCCCTGCCGGCTCCAGCCGCCTCTGCCCTGCCCGCTCCAGCCGCCTCTGCCCTGCCTGCTCCAGCCGCCTCTGCCCTGCCCGCTCCAGCCGCCTCTGCCCTGGCCTCTGCCCTCCAGCCTCTGCCCTCCGGCCTCTGCCCAGCAGCCTCTGCCCTGGCCTCTGCCCTGCAGCCTCTGCCCTCCGGCCTCTGCCCTGCAGCCTCTGCCCTGCAGCCTCTGCCCTGGCCTCTACCCTGCAGCCTCTGCCCTGGCCTCTGCCCTGCAGCCTCTGCCCTGGCCTCTGCCCTGCAGCCTCTGCCCTGGCCTCTGCCCTGGCCTCTGCCCTTCAGCCTCTGCCCTGGCTGCTGCCCTGCAGCCTCTGCCCTGGCCGCTGCCCTGCAGCCTCTGCCCTAGCCCCAGCCCTGCAGCCTCTGCCCTGCAGCCTCCCCTGGCCTCTGCCCTCCAGCCTCCCCTGGCCTCTGCCCTCCAGCCTCTCCTGTCCTCTGCCCTCCAGCCTCCCCTGTCCTCTGCCCTCCAGTCTCCGCTCTCCTCTCCCTGTCCTCTGCCCTCCTGCCTCCGCTCTCCTCTCCCTGTCCTCTGCCCTCCAGCCTCCACTCTCCTCTCCCTGTCCTCTGCCCTCCAGCCTCCCCTGTCCTCTGCCCTCCAGCCTCCCCTGTCCTCTGCCCTCCAGCCTCCCCTGTCCTCTGCCCTCCAGCCTCCCCTGTCCTCTGCCCTCCAGTCTCCGCTCACCTCTCCCTGTCCTCTGCCCTCCTGCCTCTGCACTCCTCTCCCTGTCCTCTGCCCTCCAGCCTCCCCTGTCCTTTGCCCTCCAGCCTCCCCTGTCCTCTGCCCTCCAGCCTCCCCTGTCTTCTGCCCTCCAGCCTCCCCTGTCCTCTCCCTGTCCTCTGCCCTCCAGCCTCCCCTGTCCTCTCCCTGTCCTCTGCCCTCCAGCCTCTGCTCTCCTTTCCCTGTCCTCTGCCCTCCAGCCTCCGCTCTCCTCTCCCTGTCCTCTGCCCTCCAGCCTCCGCTCTCCTCTCCCTGTCCTCTACCCTTCAACCTCCCCTGTCCTCTGCCCTCCTGCCTCCGCTCTCCTCTCCCTGTCCTCTGCCCACCAGCCTCCACTCTCCTCTCCCTGTCCTCTGCCCTCCAGCCTCCCCTGTCCTCTGCCCTCCAGCCTCCTCTGTCCTCTGCCCTCCAGCCTCCCCTGTCCTCTGCCCTCCAGCCTCCCCTGTCCTCTGCCCTCCAGTCTCCGCTCTCCTCTCCCTGTCCTCTGCCCTCCTGCCTCTGCTCTCCTCTCCCTGTCCTCTGCCCTCCAGCCTCCCCTGTCCTTTGCCCTCCAGCCTCCCCTGTCCTCTGCCCTCCAGCCTCCCCTGTCTTCTGCCCTCCAGCCTCCCCTGTCCTCTCCCTGTCCTCTGCCCTCCAGCCTCCCCTGTCCTCTCCCTGTCCTCTGCCCTCCAGCCTCTGCTCTCCTTTCCCTGTCCTCTGACCTCCAGCCTCCGCTCTCCTCCCCCTCTCCTCTGCCCTCCAGCCTCCGCTCTCCTCTCCCTGTCCTCTGCCCTCCAGCCTCCCATGTCCTCTGCCCTCCTGCCTCCACTCTCCTCTCCCTGTCCTCTGCCCTCTAGCCTCCACTCTCCTCTCCCTGTCCTCTGCCCTCCAGCCTCCCCTGTCCTCTGCCCTCCAGCCTCCCCTGTCCTCTGCCCTCCAGCCTCCCCTGTCCTCTGACCTCCAGCCTCCTCTGTCCTTTGCCCTCCAGCCTCCCCTGTCCTCTGCCCTCCAGCCTCCCCTGTCCTCTCCCTGTCCTCTGCCCTCCAGCCTCCCCTGTCCTCTCCCTGTCCTCTGCCCTCCAGCCTCTGCTCTCCTCACCCTGTCCTCTGCCCTCCAGCCTCCGCTCTCCTCTCCCTGTCCTCTGCCCTCCAGCCTCCCCTGTCCTTTGCCCTCCAGCCTCCGCTCTCCTCTCCCTGTCCTCTGCCCTCCAGCCTCCACTCTCCTCTCCCTGTCCTCTGCACTCCAGCCTCCGCTCTCCTCTCCCTGTCCTCTGCCCTCCAGCCTCCACTCTCCTCTCCCTGTCCTCTGCACTCCAGCCTCCACTCTCCCTGTACTCTGCCCTCCAGCCTCCCCTGTCCTCTCCCTGTCCTCTGCCCTCCAGCCTCCGCTCTCCTCTCCCTGTCCTCACCCCTCCAGCCTCCGCTCTCCTCACCCCTCCAGCCTCCGCTCTCCTCACCCCTCCTCACCCCTCCAGCCTCCGCTCTCCTCACCCCTCAACATGCAATGTACAGTATGTGTATATATGTGTGTATGTAGGCACTTCCGTCACTTTGTTCGCACTTCCCTCAACTGTGTACACACACATACACACACTCCGCTATACTTACCACCGGCCCTGCGTCCGCTGCCTGGATCCTCAGTCGACATGTCGCCGCCCCCCAACTACTGGATCCAATATAGCGTCCAAGATGTCTCGCCAAACTACCCGGACGACATATTGGATCCAGTCGTCTGGGGGCGGCGACATGTCGACTCAGGATCCAGGCGGCGGGGAAGACGCAGGGTCGGTGGTAAGTATAGTGTGGCACCCCATGGGTTAATGTGCCACAATAACATCACATGGGTTCTCTCCCCCACTACACACTGACAAACACTACCACCTCTGGGCCAAGAGGGGGAGCATCAGTTGCTTCCTTATATACTCTTGCCCATGAGGGAGAGCTCAGTCAGTTCCTGGAGAACTGAGAAGAGAACAGCTCAGGAGACCGTTCAGCACGGTGCAGTGCTGAGAAGAGGACACAGAGCAGAGTTAGCTCAGTGCAGACCTAGCAAGGGTCAGAGGAACAGGAGAACGAAAGACAGAGAAACACGTCTGGGAGCTAGAGTGACACCATCACTTGCCCCAGAAGTACGCACAGAGACGGACACCGGATCCGGTACTGTGTCTGACACCCACAGCACAGTGAATCCAGGAACAGTGGGATCTCTAGATGCCCCTAGTACCAGAGCGAAGCAACACGGAGGGGTCAGCACAGCATAGAGGACTCAAGTTGCCTAGCCAAGTGGTACCAGCAGCATACAGAGAGACGTGAGGAATCCCAGCAGCTCAGCTTATAGCAGCAGCCAGGACACACACACAGAGTGCAGCATAAGGACGCTGACGACCCCGGACAGGGTTGGGAGAGAGCTTAGCCCCATTACAGACTCCGTGGACTATAACCTGCAACAACATCTGCAGTAAAGCTTTGGAAAACAGCTTTGGAGTCTGTGTATTGATTGCGACCTTTGCTCCAGATTCAGCACAGAGACAATTCCTCCCTACAGATCCAGCCTGTCAGCTCTGCAGCATCAGGAGAAGAAGGGAAGTGCACCAGTGCCGACCAAACGTGAGTGTGTGTCCTTTAACCCTTCTCCACCATCTATAACCCCAATAGACTTTCACCCTTACTGCCCCGGGGGATACAGTTCCCCCCACTGGAACTATACCATCTTCGCTGCCCTCACATCACCCCCGGAGGTTCTGCAGCAGCGGCGGCCCCCATCACTGGCCGCACCAAGTGGGTGGCGTCACCCGTGACATCTCCCTTGTAAATAAATCCCCACCTTTATTGTGAGGGCCCAGGGACACGGTCCGGACCAAGCCACCTGTGACATCCCCAGTACCGTCCGGTCCGGTACCGAGTACCCCAGTCCCGCCTGGGGCTCCACAACCTGGCGTCACGAACAGGATCTACCCGGTCCAAAAGAATTGGACCCAGTGCGCCATCTGAACTGTATATTTGAAAATCCGCCATTTTGGAGCGCGCGGCGCGCGGGAAAGAAAGGGGGCGGTACCCTGCATTGGCGCGAACCCAGCCTCCTCCCTTGGTGCTGACGACATCCGGCGGGGAAGGAGATCCCTGCTGCGCCCCGGAACCTCCCATAGACATCCGGACGGAAGCGGAAGACGGAGAGCGCATATTAACTAAGGGGGCCCAAGATGTCGCAGCCCGGTGCACAAGGCGGCGGCGGAGTAGCCGATGGAGCTGCAGCGCCGGGTCAGCCAGTAGCGTCCGGCGGTGCAGCGGCGCAAGGAACAGCATCCATAATGCCATTCCTGATGCCGTATACTCCAGGGGCAATGTGGCTGCCCCAATACTCCGGTGAGCCTAATACCTTAACTGACTTTATGCAAAAGATTAAAGAGTACTATGTGATGTATCCCCTCACTGAAGCCCAGCGTGTAGGAATGATAATGGGACAGTTAACGGGCAATGCACGGCGTGAGGTGGCGTCCTGGCTGGACACAGATAAGGACACTGTAGAGCATCTAGCAGCCAGACTAAAAGCAACTTTTGAATCTGCTGTTGATGCCCGGGCTAAGATGAGGTTCTTTGCATGCCACCAGAAACCTAAACAGAGTGCCAGAGACTTTGCCTTGAACCTGCAGGAAGCACTCAAAGCCCTTAAGCTGGCAGAACCTGCTTTAGCCCCGGGAGCTGATAAAATGCTATTTGACCAATTCATAGAGGGCCTCCATTCCCCTTCCCATCGAGGACAGTTAAGCATGGTACTGCTGCAGAACCCTGACATAACATTTACTGAGCTGAAGGATAGAGCTATCCGTCTGCAGCAGCTGGAAGAGCCAAGGGAATTAACATCTGTGCTTGACACTGCAGCAGCACCTCAGCAGGCGGCAGCGCCAGCGACATCTGCTATGTCAGCGGCTGCTGCTGAGGCCGGGGAATATATCTCAAATGCAGCCATCAACCAAAAGCTAGATGCCCTGACAGACACCGTGATCTCCATAGCCAAGGTCATCAAGGAACTGTGAGAGTCAAAACCTGCACCCAAGATCGAGCTGGCGACCAGCAGAGAGGATGTTCCGTGGATGAGGCCCAGAAGATACCCAGCAGCAAGAGGACGACCCAGCGATCGCTACCAACCAGATGGACAGCCCGTTTGCCGCCATTGCCAGAAATCAGGCCATTTTGCTCGAGAGTGTCCTTTAAACGACGATACCCTGGGCAGGCGGGCCGCTCCCCAGGAATGAACGATCAAGGCCCCTCAGCCTGGTATGACAAATTCGTGGGAGGAAAGCCGGTGATCCCTATTGTGTTGGATGGCATCCCCTTTAGTGCCTTGCTGGATACCGGATCCCAAATAACATCCATCCCACATGTTCTATATAAAAGGTACTGGGCTGATTCAGACATTACTAATGCGCCAGATGACTTTAATTTTGATATATGGGCTGGTAATGGATTGATAATACCAAAGGTTGGATTTAGAGAGATGAATATTCAGGTTGGGAAGGTAGAATTGCAGAACCAGGGTATTATAATCGTAGATGTCAACCGGCGAGACCGTGAACCCGTGATGGTGGTGGGAATGAATGTCATTGAGAAATGTTTTTCCGAAGTGTTAAGTGTTTTGCAGCAAATCGCCGAGACTGCCGGAACAGGTAAACAGAGGCTTCTGCACAAAGAAATCAAAGCCCTGATGTTGAAGCAGCAGGTAGAAATCTCCGGAGGTGAGATCGGCAGTGTAAGAGTAAGTGACCCAATACCCATTGTAATTCCTCCCAAAACCGAAATGTTGGTCTGGTGTAGAGCCGCAATAGGCATCAAGGGGCAAGACTATCAAGCCCTGGTAGAACCCGTGTACTCAGACAGTAGACCGACCATACTCACTGCTAGAGGAGTGGTTGACGTACACAGGGGAAGAGTGCCATTACGCCTATTGAACTGCGGAGAAGATGAGGTCACATTACCAAAGTATGCTACCATGGCTAAGTTGTACACGGTTGATAACAACAACATCACAGCCCTTGAACCCGTCATGTCAGGCGGATGACAATGGGTCAGAGGAGAAGCTGGAGGATTGGTGCCAAAAGTTGCATGTAGGTACCAGTTCTACACCTCCCTGTCACAAGCATGGAGTATACCGGGTAGTGAAAGAATATGAGCAGATATTCAGCAAACACCCGTTAGACTTTGGGCAGATCAAAGGGGTAGAGCACACTATACCCACAGGTAACCATCAACCTATAAAAGAGAGGTATAGACCCTTACCACCAGCTCACTACCAAACCACCAAAGATATGCTCAGAGAAATGAAATCTGCAGGGGTAATAAGAGACAGTTGTAGCCCCTGGGCAGCACCTCTAGTGTTAGTTAAAAAGAAGGATGGGACCATGAGAATGTGCGTAGATTACCGGCAGATTAATCGCATCACACATAAGGACGCATACCCATTACCTAGGATTGAGGAGTCATTAGCTGCCTTAAAATCTGCTAACTACTTTTCCACCCTTGATCTGACTAGTGGGTACAGGCAGGTTCCTGTGGCCGAGGCCGACAAGGAGAAGACAGCGTTTACTACGCCGATGGGCCTCTGTGAGTTCAATTGTATGCCGTTCGGACTCTAACGCACCCGGGACCTTCCAACGTCTGATGGAGAGCTGCCTCGGACACAAGAACTTTGAAACTGTCCTCCTGTACCTAGATGACGTCATAGTCTACTCGAAGATGTACGAGCAACATCTACAAGACCTGGCAGAAGTGATCGAAGCTTTATCGAAATATGGCATGAAAATCAAGCCATCCAAGTGTCACCTTCTCAAACCGAAGGTACAGTACCTGGGACAAGTCGTGAGTTCAGAGGGAGTAGCACCGAATCCTGATAAAGTCACCGTGATAAGGGATTGGCCAAGACCTACGAACGTGAAAGAAGTGAGGCAATTCCTGGGCCTGGTAGGCTATTATAGAAGATTTATCCGAGGATTCACGAAGCTAGCGGCTCCCCTGCAAGACATTCTGGTAGGACGATCAAAGAAGACTTCAAACTGTAATTCCCTGACATGGTGGGATGAGGAAAGAGAAGATTCCTTCAACAAGTTGAAAAGTGCGCTGACGGGAGAAGAGATCCTGGCATACCCTGATTACCATCAACCCTTCATTCTTTACACGGATGCCAGCAACGTGGGACTGGGAGCAGTATTGTCACAGAAGCAAGGAGGCAAAGAAAGAGTTATTGCCTTTGCAAGCAGGAAGCTCCGGCCTACAGAAAGAAATCCCGAGAACTACAGCTCCTTCAAGTTAGAGCTACTGGCAGTAGTTTGGGCTGTAACCGAACGCTTTAAACATTACTTGGCAGGTGCAGAATTTACCATCTACACGGATAACAACCCGTTGACTCACCTGGACACAGCAAAATTAGGTGCTTTGGAGCAGCGATGGATAGCCCGGCTATCTAACTACAACTTTGTCATCAAATATCGGGCAGGCCGCAAGAATGGGAACGCAGATGTCTTATCCCGGATGCCGCACCTGAAAGACGTGGAAGAGGAACCGGAAGAGTTGGAAGAGATTGAACTACCGGCCTTTCATCGTTCAAGGGTAGAAGATTATCGACCCGGCATGTACCAAACGAAACAGGAAGTAAATCTTAACCCGTTAAGACACTACGAATGGGCCGAAACCCAAGATACTGATCCAGCTGTGAAGCTAGTGAAAGAACTGCTTACGCGACAAGGTGCATACCCGGATCAGAATGCCACAGCTGAGACCATACAGCTCTGGAAAGAGAAAGGCAAGTTGTTTCTGAATCAAGGGAAGCTCTGTAGACGATTTACCAATCCCAAGACGCATGAACTGGTCTGGCAAATAATCGTGCCCAAGCGAGACACTCAAATGGTCTTAGAGGCTTATCATGACAACGCAGGTCATTTCGGATGGAAGAAGTTAGAAGCAATCCTGAGAGACAGATTCTATTGGGTTGGCATGAGAAGATCCATTGAACTATGGTGCAGAAGATGTGCCGCATGCAACCTCAGGAGGAAAGATCTACAGAAAGCTCCGCTTCAACCAATAGTAACCAAGCAACCACTTGAACTAGTAGCATTAGACCACGTCAAGTTGTCACCAAGCCGGTCAGGCTATGTCTATGCCTTAACCATCGTGGACCATTACTCACGCTTCTTAGTGGTGGTACCAGTCAAAGATCTGACAGCGAAGACGGCAGCAAAAGCATTCCAGACGCATTTCTGTAGACCACATGGTTACCCAGAACAAGTCCTTGCAGACCAAGGTCCAGCTTTTGAATCAGAACTATTCAAGGAATTCTGCAATATGTACGGTTGTAAGAAGATTCGCACAACAACGTATCATCCCCAAACAAATGGTCTATGCGAGAAGATGAATCATATCATAATCGAACTGTTAAAGACCTTACCAGAGTCAGAAAGAAACCAGTGGCCAGATGAATTACCTGATTTGGTAGACTTATACAACCACGTCCCTGTGAGTTCTACAAACTGCACTCCAGCATACCTTATGCGCGCAAGACCCGGTAAGCTACCAATTGATCTAGAAATGGGAATTGAGAAACCAGATACAGAAGTAGAAGAAACAGATTGGGATACTAAACGTCAGAAGCAGTATCAACAAGTGCAAGATTGTGTAGAGAGAAACCTACAACAAGCAAGACAAGAGAAGACTTTTAACAAACATGCTCAAGCAATGCCATTACAAGAAGGTGATCAAGTTCTCAAGAGAAAGAGACGTACAAACAAACTGGATAATCAGTGGGAAACCGTCCCATACACAGTCTTACCATCTAACCTAGACAATGTTAAAACCTATTTGATAAGCAAAGATGAAGGAAGAACTTCAGCAGTCATATCGCGTGATCAACTTAAATTGTGTCCTGAAACCCTGAAGACACCTGAAGTCATAGAACCCGTACAGGTCCAACCTATCCAAGAGAAAGAAAAAGAAGAAGAAGTAATCCACACGGTACTAGGAGATTTTCCTAAAACATGGCCAAATTACCATGGAGCAGTTGTCGTACCAATGATTGCATTCCCTTCAATGATGGACCCAAGACCAGAACCTGTGTTACCAGAACCTGTGTTACCAGAACCTGTGTTACCTGAGGAAGACCCAAGACTTGAAGAACTGGAAGTAGAATCCGAAGAGGAAGAACAAATTCCTGGTCCCAGCGAACTTGCCAGTCCTGCAGTCAGACCTCCATCTGCCATAACACCAAGCACCCCAAATAGGTACACGTCTACTCACACTTTCAGACTAACTCCACCAACATTGCGCAGATCAGAGCGTAGTACGCAAGGTCAGTTACCAGCTAGGTACAAAGAGCAAAATGCAGAATTAAATATGTAATGTAAATATGTTTGTTTAAAAGTAAAGTAAATTGAACCCAGTAGACTGTGTCCTAGAGGGTGGAGGAACTGGATTGACCCACATGTACATAAAGTTAGGGAAAGAAAGTGCCTGGGGGTGGTGTAGCGAATTCAGGCCTCCTAAGCAGAAACGCCCGTGGACAAATGTATATAGTTATTGCAACGTTAAAAAGCCCAGTACCTACAGAGACTATCCTGTATGAACTTTGAACTATCTCCTTATTTACTTATGGACCATATATACCACGGACTGGTTGTGGTAAGAACTCTCTTGTATATATTCATCAGCCCGGAGGCAATAGACTAAACCTCCAGAAAGACTGCTTTTTGACTTTCGAACTCTTTTTCACATTTTAGTGATTTTTGTACTTTTTCATTTTTAAGTCTATGTAAATATTAATTGTGTTTAATTGTTGTTTACTTGTTTTTCTACAGTCCCGGAGTACTGTATTTAACTAAGGGGGAATGTGGCACCCCATGGGTTAATGTGCCACAATAACATCACATGGGTTCTCTCCCCCACTACACACTGACAAACACTACCACCTCTGGGTCAAGAGGGGGAGCACCAGTTGCTTCCTTATATACTCTTGCCCATGAGGGAGAGCTCAGTCAGTTCCTGGAGAACTGAGAAGAGAACAGCTCAGGAGACCGTTCAGCACGGTGCAGTGCTGAGAAGAGGACACAGAGCAGAGTTAGCTCAGTGCAGACCTAGCAAGGGTCAGAGGAACAGGAGAACGAAAGACAGAGGAACACGTCTGGGAGCTAGAGTGACACCATCACTTGCCCCAGAAGTACGCACAGAGATGGACACCGGATCCGGTACTGTGTCTGACACCCACTGCACAGTGAATCCAGGAACAGTGGGATCTCTAGATGCCCCCTAGTACCAGAGCGAAGCAACACGGAGGGGTCAGCACAGCATAGAGGACTCAAGTTGCCTAGCCAAGTGGTACCAGCAGCATACAGAGAGACGTGAGGAATCCCAGCAGCTCAGCTTATAGCAGCAGCCAGGACACACACACAGAGTGCAGCATAAGGACACTGACGACCCCGGACAGGGTTGGGAGAGAGCTTAGCCCCATTACAGACTCCGTGGACTGTAACCTGCAACAACATCTGCAGTAAAGCTTTGGAAAACAGCTTTGGAGTCTGTGTATTGATTGCGACCTTTGCTCCAGATTCAGCACAGAGACAATTCCTCCCTACAGATCCAGCCTGTCAGCTCTGCAGCATCAGGAGAAGAAGGGAAGTGCACCAGTGCCGACCAAACGTGAGTGTGTGTCCTTTAACCCTTCTCCACCATCTATAACACCAATAGACTTTCACCCTTACTGCCCCGGGGGATACAGTTCCCCCCACTGGAACTATACCATCTTCGCTGCCCTCACATCACCCCCGGAGGTTCTGCAGCAGCGGCGGCCCCCATCACTGGCCGCACCAAGTGGGTGGCGTCACCCGTGACATCTCCCTTGTAAATAAATCCCCACCTTTATTGTGAGGGCCCAGGGACACGGTCCGGACTAAGCCACCTGTGACATCCCCAGTACCGTCCGGTCCGGTACCGAGTACCCCAGTCCCGCCTGGGGCTCCACAATAGCGGAGTGTGTGTATGTTGTGTGTGGTTTATGTGTGCGCTGACCACTCTGCCCACGGTGCTGCGCTGACCACTCTGCCCATGGCGCTGCGCTGACCACTCTGCCCACGGCGCTGTGCTGAGCACTCTGCCCAAGGCGCTGCGCTGACCAATCTCACTGCACTCACTGCTAATCACTGAGCCACCGCACTCACTGCTAACCACTGAGCCACCGTGCAGTGCTAACCACTGAGCCACCACGCAGTGCTAACCAGTGAGCCACCGCGCAGTGCTAACCAGTGAGCCACCGCGCAGTGCTAACCAGTGAGCCACCGCGCAGTGCTAACCTCTGAGCCACCGCGCAGTGCTAACCACTGAGCCACCGCGCAGTGCTAACCACTGAGCCACCGCGCAGTGCTAACCATTGAGCCACCGTATACTGTGCTACCCACAGAGGCGCCTGTATACACACAATTCATTTCACCACACTCCCGTAACTATTAGTAAATAAACTATATATGGATCCTAGACTACCTGATTCTTTAGAATCAGGCCGCCATCTAGTTGGAAATAATTTAACACAATCTCAAAAAACGAGCCAGTCAAAATTGTTGGCAACTTTCCAAAATTGTTGATAAACAACTTTATTTCAAGCATATTCAAACTTTGTTCAAACTCACCAGCAGCAAGTAACTGTGGTATGAAAATCACACCAGAAAACAGATAAAATGGGGAGAAGTTGACTGAATCATTGCATTGTATGTCTGCATGTAATTAGGGAGAACAAAGAGAGAGTGTGCACAGGTATTTAATGTAACTCGAACAAAACACAGGTTCTAGTCCAATAAGGACCGAAATAGAACAGCGGATACAGGGCACATGTGACAACACATCTAATTTGATTACATCGGTTATACAAAAACACCAGCAAAGACATCAATTATACAGATTAAGACTACACAAATGCCGCAAGGCAGGACATTAGTTCACATGGGCTGATCCAGCATATAGACAATCAAATTGCATATATCAAACAATAATAAAGTGCCAGTGCAACAGCAAAACCTCGCCCAAGGTTGACCTGACTAGCAGAAATGGCTTAAAAATAGAGCCAAATGTCATGTGGTGAAATAGTACTTAACCCTTTGTGGCCAAGAGAGGGAAAAGTCAGAAAACAAGATTGCACATTTACCCAACAGTGGAATTGAAGACCTCCAGATCTGGACCCCGACGTACGACCCCCCTGATGAAGCTTGAAACAGCCTGAAAAGAGGAAATGTACGTTGGGGTCCAGATCTGGGGGTCCTCAATTCCACTGTTGGGTAAATGTGCAATCTTGTTTTCTGACTTTTCCCTCTCTTGGCCACAGAGGGTTAAGTACTATTTCACCACATGACATTTGGCTCTATTTTTAAGCCATTTCTGCTAGTCAGGCCAACCTTGGGCGAGGTTTTGTTGTTGCACTGGCACTTTATTATTGTTTGATATATGCAATTTGATTGTCTATATGCTGGATCAGCCCATGTGAACTAATGTCCTGCCTTGCGGCATTTGTGTAGCCTTAATCTGTACAATTGATGTTGTGGCGCCCCTGCGACCAGGAGGACACATAGGGAACTGCAGCCAGGTAAGATAGAAAGACAGTTGCACCACAACACCCTCACAGACACCCCACATACCACTAGAGGGCAGCACCCAACCCAGAGCCCAGGACTGTAGGCGGGCAAGGGGTGGTGGGTTTAGAGAACAGTGGGTGGGCCACCAAGCAGGTCAGGTGATAGATGGTAGAAATAGAGAGAGGGAGGAGGAAGGAGTCAGTGTAGGCCGAGGTAGGCTGAGCTGTAAAGATAAGAAGCACACGTCCTGGCGGAGTGGGGTGTGTGGCACCCTGGTTGGGGCACCACAGGAGCTCTTGGGACACTATGGAGAAGTACACAGCAAGCAGCCCCACTTACTTTCACTCCAGGCCTGTAGGGGAGCTCCATTGGTTGCCTTAAGCCAGTTCCCCCCTATAAATACGGGTCTTGGAGGGAGAAACTGTGGAGTGTGCAGTCACTTTAGAACTGTAAACAGCTAGGAGAGCTGACCTGGTACTGGTGCCACACTAGGCCCATACCAGCACACCCAGGAAGTAGGAGACTCTCGCAACAGGGGTCATAGGAGCAGGAGATAAAGACCTTATAGGGGCAGAGGAGTCGCCTTGACTCACCCTAATCTTCCGGTTACTGGGACCGAGCTGCAGGAGCCATAGCGCAGGCTGCAAAGAATCCAGCACATCAACAAGGGAGTCTAGCTCCCTGGACACCTGAAGCACCGCCAGATGAGAGCCCGGAGTTGAGAATTCAGCATTATTCCTTTATAGTGCCCTCAGTGCAGCAAACTCAGGTGCAACCCGTTACACTGAATAGTGAAGCTCCGGTTTGGTTGGATTTCATGTCCACTGAACCCAATAGAAGTTACGCACCCCAGGAAGCCTACACCACTGCTTGCTGTGGAACCTCCAGAAGTGTCTACTTCATCGCCCGGTTGAGTGTACCTGATAACACCAGTAAAAGGTACTGAAAAGACTTTATGTGTGTGTACATTCTTCCCGGATTGATCCTAAACTACCCGAGCTGCCGTATTCCATCCAGCGCAGCTCCTGGCCCCGGGGACTACTGCTCATCCTGTGGGGAGCATCCCATCTAGCTGCCGCACATCCCCCGGAGGCCCAAGCAGCTCCGGTGCCATCACCGGACTCCCACAGGTGGCGTCACGACAACAAGACTTTATTATCCCAAAATATCCCCTTTTCATTTGACCACCGGGCCCCACAGCCTCAGGCGCGGAACCGTGACAAGTGAAGCATCGCCTGAGACCTGAGAACCCGGCAACGGTGAGTCAGGGTGTATGGAGCGCAGAATCTGAAGAGCCAGTGCAGCCACAGAGAGAAAGCCTATCCGGAGCCAGCACCCCAGGAGTGTGAGGGAAGAGAGGAACAGTGACACTGGGTCCTAGTAACATAGTCAAGACGACCGACTGCAGGCGGAGTAGCCTTCTTATGGAACCTGAATCACACGGTAGAAGGAGCCTGATAGAGCCTAGCACACAGGACTATTGGAGGCTAGGCTAGTAGCAGAGTGTCGGCTCTGAAGGGGACCAACGATTCACCTGGTTTCCCCAGACTACCGAAGTGGAGCTCCAACTCCACATTAGAGTTCCTACCCCAAAGGACAGGCAGCTCAGTGGCGACCACGAGGGCCCACAAGGGTCCGAGCCACCGCCATACTGTCCAGAGATGCACACAGTGAAGGAAAGAGAGAGTAAAGCCTGAAAAGGACAGAGAAAGAGTGAGGGTTCACAGAAAGGAACAACCTGGCTCCAGAGGGTAAAGAGGAACCCGGAGGGGAAAGTTGTAACCTGTGTAGAACTGTACTTGAACTGCTGTACCAAAGAACTGCTAAGTAAACAAGGAGAACCCTGCCTCTGACTCCCTTGCATGAGTCTCCATTGCCTGTGCATAATTCCCTCCAACAGGACTGCAGAGAGATTCAGCCTGGAGAGCCACAGCCTGTCAGCTCTGGACACTGGAGAAAGGAAGACTGCAGCAGCAGGACAGTAAGTGAACTGCACCTACTACAAGCCTACATCATACACTTAAATCATCACTGCCCCAGAGAACTAAGTTCTACCCGCGGAAAACTATTCCATCTATAGCTGCTATAACATCATGCCCGGAGGTTCTGCAGCAGCGGTTGTCCCACTATTGACCACAAGCCGTGGGTGGCGTCACGACAAACATTTAATCACCTGTAAATATTCCCGTTTTACTTGCCAGGGCCCGGGACATGGTCCGGACCAGGACTTCCGTGACATCCCCCAGCAGCGACCTGGTCCGGTACCGAGTAACCCGTCCCAGTGAGCTCGACAACCTGGCATCACGAACAGGATGTACCCGATCCAAAAGAATTGGACCCCGTGTGCCTAAACAACGTGTTCTGGACTTTTCCCACCAAATCTGGGTTTCATAGCGGCCATGGAGGCTTGAGACCATGTGCAGAGGAGGCGTGCCCAGACCCCCCATCGTGGGCTGGCCCGGTCCAAGGCGCAAAAAGAAAGACCCGCCATGGCTCCCATTAACTTCAGGGGAGCCAGCCATCAATCCCAAAGAAGAGCTTCCGCCCCTAAATCCACCTACCAATGAGGAGCGGGCAGAAGAACAGGAAATCGTCATTAGGAAGAGGCTGGACTAAGAACCGGAAGAGAAGCAGTCGCCATCAGAGTACACGAGGACGGAAGTGGAGGACGCCGAAAAGAGCGCTGCAGCAGGAAGACCCTAATTGATCCCGGAGGGCCCATAGAGATTATTCGTGGAGGAATCCGGCCAGGGAAAGACCTTGAGTGACCACAGCAGCATGGCGGAAGGCGGTAAAGAATGTCCTGACATCCGAGACATCCGGAGAGGTGTGCTGAGACTGCTGTCGCTGTAGACAACCCAGGCTCATGCAGAACAACGTACCCGGATTCACGTAGATGTACGGCAGAGATTCCAGACCTCATCCACGCAACCCGGCTGGGTTGGCGCTTCAAATGACACCCGGAGTGAGGGAGATCGCAGCATGGAAGTCCTTGTAGATGTGTCCGTCCCCAAAGCCGTACTAAGACATACCACTGGAGCGGATCGTGACATATTCATTAATCGACGAGATGCGGAAGCGCACCTTCCAGAAAAACACCCGGACAGGGAAGAGCAGGTTGGAAAGTGGGTCTCCTACATTGTGGTGCAAGGAGCAAGAGGCCCGTATGGCATGAAAGTGCCGAGACTGTCCTTAAAGTCGTTGGAAGAAGATGAGCCCCCTGCTTTGGAGGATCCAGACCCCACAGTTCACCCGTATCCATCAGTGCAACCGGATCCAATTGTTGACACGAGTCCCACAAATGTTACTGAGACTGTTACAACAAAATCCACGGCAGACGCAGTTACCCAGACGCCCAGTAGCTACCTGCTAGTCCAAGCCTTGCAAGAATTGGAGATGTTCCCGAGAAGGAGAGAACCTCAAGTACTCCCGTGGAAGATAAAGCAAGAAGAAAGGAAGGAGTGAATACCCGGATCCTGCAAGAAAAGAAACTGTAAGTGTGAATGCGATGTAACCCTTAATGCTCCCATTCCAATCCTGAATGAATGTTAGCTTTTCCCTTGTCTGTCTTACATGTTTTATAGACGGTTGATACCACGGACAATGAGCTGGTATGAGCATTATCTTGTATATAGTTGAGCACCAAGTGTGCTCCCCCTTGGTTTTAAGACCATTTAGCACTTGAATGACTGTGCCTGACCTTTGAATTGAACTGCAAAGTGCTAGTGTGCAGTATTTAAACACTTGTGCCTTTTGAACTGTTTGAGACTTTTTGAACTCTTTTGAAACTTTTACACTTTTCAAAGAAAGAAGAACTTTTATACTTTTGCTACAAAGTAATGCCTTTGTGTGTTTGAAAGAGAACAATTTAAATGTGTTTTAGAATGGTAAAGTAAATGTGTTATAGCATTGTACCTGGCAAAGGTCTAGAAGGGTGGTGAAGCCGATACACCCGTGCACTTATGTACATAGTTACGTTGATGCAATGTTTAAAAACTCGTGCCTCCTTAATTGGAGGAACCAAGAATACTTAAAGTTTAATGTTTTGCATAATATATAAAATGTTTTCAGGGGGATCCATGCCGGACAGCGTGGAGACACGCTGGTTTTACTCCAGGAGAATGTGGCGCCCCTGCGACCAGGAGGCCACATAGGGAACTGCAGCCAGGTAAGATAGAAAGACAGTTGCACCACAACACCCTCACAGACACCCCACATACCACTAGAGGGCAGCACCCAACCCGGAGCCCAGGACTCTAGGCGGGCAAGGGGTGGTGGGTTTAGAGAACAGTGGGTGGGCCAGCAAGCAGGTCAGATGATAGATGGTAGAAATAGAGAAGGGGAGGAGGAAGGAGTCAGTGTAGGCCTAGGTAGGCTGAGCTGTAAAGACAGGAAGCACACGTCCTGGAGGAGTGGGGTGTATGGAGCGCAGAATCTGAAGAGCCAGTGCAGCCACAGAGAGAAAGCCTATCCGGAGCCAGCACCCCAGGAGTGTGAGGGAAGAGAGGATCAGTGACACTGGGTCCTAGTAACATAGTCAAGACGACCGACTGCAGGCGGAGTAGCCTTCCTATGGAACCTGAATCACACGATAGAAGGAGCCTGATAGAGCCTAGCACACAGGACTATTGGAGGCTAGGCTAGTAGCAGAGTGTCGGCTCTGAAGGGGACCGACGATTCACCTGGTTTCCCCAGACTACCGATGGAGAGCTCTAACTGCACGTTAGAGTTCCTACCCCAAAGGACAGGCAGCTCAGTGGCTACCACGAGGGCCCACAAGGGTCCGAGCCACCGCCATACTGTCCGGAGATGCACACAGTGAAGGAAAGAGAGAGTAAAGCCTGGAAAGGACAGAGAAAGAGTGAGGGGTCACAGAGAGGAACAACCTGACTCCAGAGGGTAAAGAGGAACCCGGAGGGGAAAGTTGTAACCCGTGTAGAACTGTACTTGAACTGCTGTACCAAAGAACTGCTAAGCAAACACGGTGAACCCTGCCTCTGACTCCCTTGCATGATTCTCCATTGCCTGTGCATAATTCCCTCCAACAGGACTGCAGAGAGATCCAGCATGGAGAGCCACAGCCTGTCAGCTCTGGACCCTGGAGAAAGGAAGACTGCAGCAGCAGGACAGTAAGTGAACTGCACCGACTACAAGCCTACACCATACACTTTAATCATCACTGCCAGGGGCGTAACTAGAACTGTCAGGGCCCCATAGCAAACTTTTGAACAGGGCCCCCTCCAAGACACGCCCCCAATGACACGCCCCCTTCAAGACACACCCCCTTACCGAATCGGTGTTAACAGTCTGACGCCACCCAGTTTACCGTATATACTCGTGTATAAGCCGACCCGTGTATAAGCCGACCCCCCTACTTTTGCCCCCAAAATCTGGTAAAACCTATTGACTCGTGTATAAGCCGAGGGTGGACCCCAGCACAGGTATACAGCCCCCAGCAGTGTGGTATACAGGCCCCCCAGTGGTATACAGGCCCCCCAGTGGTATACAGGCCTCCCCAGTGGTAGTATACAGCAGCCTCCCCAGTGGTAGTATACAGCCGCCTCCCCAGTGGTAGTATACAGCAGCCTCCCCAGTGGTAGTATACAGCAGCCTCCCCAGTGGTAGTATACAGCAGCCTCCCCAGTGGTAGTATACAGCAGCCTCCCCAGTGGTAGTATACAGCAGCCTCCCCAGTGGTAGTATACAGGCCCCAGCAGTATATACAGCAGCCCCAGTGGTATACAGCAGCCTCCGCAGTGGTATATACAGGCCTCCGCAGTGGTATATACAGGCCTCCGCAGTGGTATATACAGGCCCCAGCAGTATATACAGCAGCCCCAGTGGTGGTATATACAGGCCCCAGTGGTGGTATATACAGGCCCCAGTGGTGGTATACAGGGTATACAGCTCCCAGCACAGGGTATACAGCTCCCAGAGTCCTAGCACAGGGTATACAGCTCCCAGCACAGGGTATACAGCTCCCAGAGTCCCGGCACACACAGGGTATACAGCTCCCAGCACAGACAGGGTATACAGCTCCCACTGCTCCCAGCACAGACAGTGTATACAGCTCCCACTGCTCCCAGCACAGACAGGGTATACAGCTCCCACTGCTCCCAGCACAGACAGGGTATACAGCCCCCACTGCTCCCAGCACAGACAGGGTATACAGCCCCCACTGCTCCCAGCACAGACAGTGTATACAGCTCCCACTGCTCCTAGCACAGACAGGGTATACAGCTCCCACTGCTCCCAGCACAGACAGGGTATACAGCCCCCACTGCTCCCAGCACAGACAGGGTATACAGCCCCCACTGCTCCCAGCACAGACAGGGTATACAGCTCCCACTGCTCCCAGCACAGACAGGGTATACAGCTCCCACTGCTCCCAGCACAGACAGGGTATACAGCTCCCACTGCTCCCAGCACAGACAAGGTATACAGCTCCCACTGCTCCCAGCACAGACAGGGTATACAGCTCCCACTGCTCCCAGCACAGACAGGGTATACAGCTCCCACTGCTCCCAGCACAGACAGGGTATACAGCTCCCACTGCTCCCAGCACAGACAGGGTATACAGCTCCCACTGCTCCCAGCACAGACAGGGTATACAGCTCCCACTGCTCCCAGCACAGACAGGGTATACAGCTCCCACTGCTCCCAGCACAGACAAGGTATACAGCTCCCACTGCTCCCAGCACAGACAGGGTATACAGCTCCCACTGCTCCCAGCACAGACAGGGTATACAGCTCCCACTGCTCCCAGCACAGACAGGGTATACAGCTCTCACTGCTCCCAGCACAGACAGGGTATACAGCTCCCACTGCTCCCAGCACAGACAGGGTATACAGCTCCCACTGCTCCCAGAGTCCCAGCACAGGGTAGCTCCCAGAGTCCCAGCCACCACAGGGTATAAAGGCCCCCCCTCACAGTAAGGCCTCCCCATGCTGCCGCTGTTCACTGACTGTACAATAGTGATAATATTTGCGCCTCTCACCCTCTCCCCGGGCTCAGTGAAGCTCCTTCCTGCTTGTCCTGTGCGGCTGTGCTGTGACCGGTCACCGGCCGGTTAGTAAGGAGGTAACAGGCCGTCCAGGCGGAGACCAACTCCGCAGATAACACACAGGCAGGCAGCAGAGCAGGCTACAGTCTGGCGGCGGCAGCCCCTTTGATCTGTGTGCGGCCGGCGCCTGCGGCCGCTTTGAATGGGGGCTGCATCCGCCTCGCCGGGGGGCCCCGTCGGGCGCGTGCGCTCCCCGCCGGGCCCCCACCCCCCCACCTGACGGCCACACAACAGGTATCGCAGGCAGCTGCCGGTATAGCAGCGTAGCGGCGCTGGGTCCGGGCCCCCCAGAAGCGCCGGGCCCCAAAGCGACCGCTATGTCTGCTATGCCGGTAGTTACGCCACTGATCACTGCCCCGGGGAACTAAGTTCTACCCGCGGAGAACTATTCCATCTACAGCTGCTATAACATCATCCCCTGAGGTTCTGCAGCAGCGGTGGTCCCACTATTTTCAACAAGCCGTGGGTGGCGTCACGACAAACATTTAATCCCCTGTAAATATTCCCCTTTTACTTGCCAGGGCCCGGGACACGGTCCGGACTAGGACCTCTGTGACATCCCCCAGCAGCGACCCGGTCCGGTACCGAGTACACCGTCCCAGTGGGCTCGACAATGTGTATGCTGGTGTTTTTGTATGTATATATATATATATATATATATATATATATTCAAACCACCCAAAAAGGTGAAAGGCCCTCCAAAACCAATGATAACTTCAAAAAACAAACTCCAAGGACTCAGGCCAGATCAATTGCAATATTAATTTATTAAAATAATAACACTATGTTAAAATGACAATGTTAAATAAGGTACACAGAAGGAGGACCACATGAAAAAAATATATAAACCTATAAACCACAATAGAGTTCAATCCTCAGGTATAGGAAACAGCATATACAATCAAAAGAGTCAGTGCCCCAAAACTGAGTGCACCCCATATACTAAAATTGAGGATGAAGCATATAGTATCAGACAATCATGGGTCCATTTACCTTACTGCAACCGCACCAGCTTCTTCTGAGGAGGGTGGTCGTACTAAGGGAAAGCCAGCTTTTTATAGTGTATTCTATTAACCCAGCGTGCCATGTGACATCCGGTCCGAAAACCGGAAGTCGCGGATACCAACGCGTCACATCCCGCGGCTACGGTTGCCTAGTTACCAGCGGCGTCATATTTTAGTGCCCTGGCCAATAGTATCAAGCGCCGGACGTCACATCCGGCGCCACGTTATGCCTGTGCTCCGGCCCTGATGTCTGCCCCCCTATGACGTCGCCCGCTGGGTCCACCCACGGGCGTGAATCATGCATACCCGGCAACACGCGCACCGCTAATGAGTACAGAGCGGCCGGCGGTCCCGAGGCAATGCAGAAAAACACGCCCACAGGCTCCCGGATTGGCAGCGAACTACAAGGGAGAGACACCAAGGCTGTTTACATGATGTGAGAGTAGTGACAGCTGGAAAGTATATATAATTATAAAAAAGCCATTTCATTACATATATCTGCCTACATAAAAGCGGATTACATATTCTATATACAAAAACAAAGTTTTTTTGTAGGAAAACAACATAATGACGACAATGTAATCTATGTAGAGATACAGCAAAAACAATACAGATTTTAAGTTTTATATAGCAGCAATTCAATGTAAAGTGCATATCAAAATACAATGTAAACAAGTGATAAAGTGCCCAATATATAATATACATTAATAAAGTGCCATTATTTTATAATATCCAAATTTTCAAAATTGATCATATTCATTGTGCAAAAAATGCAAAAATTATATAAACCATTCTTATATAACTTTCATACAATAAATACCCAATCACTCACACACATAGTCCACCGGCCGGTGACATACACCACCCAGACACACTACCATAATATTTTCTAATTTTTTACATAATGTAATAAAAAGTGATAAGAACTGCTGCATTTTTCTTTCTTCTTTTAATTTGCTGTATATTCTTCTACCATGAGGCAGACCTAGAAAAAATATAATAAAATACACAAAACACAAGAATTATTATTAAAACAACAACATATTTATTAAAAATCAATTTACCTATATTAAATTTCATTCTACAAGAATGGGGCAAAGCTAAGGACATTATTGATGTCCTCAATGATGTCCTTAGCTTTGCCCCATTCTTGTGGGCGTGTTTTTTCTGCATTGCCTCGGGACCGCCAGCCGCTCTGTACTCAGTAGCGGTGGGCGTGTTGCGGGGTATACATGATTCACGCCCGTGGGTGGACCCGGCGGGCGACGTCATAGGGGGGCAGACATCAGGGCCGGAGCACAGGCATGACGTGGCGCCGGATGTGACGTCCGGCGCTTGATACTATTGGCCAGGGCGCTAAAATATGACGCCGCTGGTAACTAGGCAACCGTAGATGCGGGATGTGACGCGCTGGTATCCGCGACTTCCGGTTTTCGGACCGGATGTCACATGGCACGCTGGGTTAATAGAATACACTATAAAAAGCTGGCTTTCCCTTAGTACGACCACCCTCCTCAGAAGAAGCTGGTGCGGTTGCAGTAAGGTAAATGGACCCATGATTGTCTGATACTATATGCTTCATCCTCAATTTTGGTATATGGGGTGCACTCAGTTTTGGGGCACTGACTCGTTTGATTGTATATGCTGTTTCCTATACCTGAGGATTGAACTCTATTGTGGTTTATAGGTTTATATATTTTTTTCATGTGGTCCTCCTTCTGTGTACCTTATTTAACATTGTCATTTTAACATAGTGTTATTATTTTCTTATTTTAATAAATTAATATTGCAATTGATCTGGCCAGACTCCTTGGAGTTTGGTGTTTTTGTATAACCGATGTAATCAAATTACATGTTTTGTCACATTTGCCCTGTATCTGCAGTCCTATTTCTGTCCTTATAGGACTAGAACCTGTGTTTTGTTTGATTTACATTAAATACCTGTGGCACACTTTCTCTCTTTGAATTTAATGTTTATTGAGTTGTGTGGGCTTTCTGATCCCATTTTATAGATTGTATGGAATTCTATTTAACGTATGTCTGCATGTGCCACACTAAACATGAAGAACAGAAAGAGAACAAAACTGACTGAGGACTTGAGAACCAAAATTGTTGAGAAATATCAACAATCTCAAGGTTACAAGTCCATCTCCAGAGATCTTTATGTTCCTTTGTCCACTGTAGATTACCTCCCTTGACATTGAAGACAGAGAAAAATTGATGAATGGTTTCATCGCAGGATAGTCCAGATGGTGGATAAGCAGCCTCAATAAAGTTCTGTCACGGGTGTGTCAGGAGGCACAGATGAGACTGCAGAAGGTCCCAGCGTTTGGCCAAACGGTCCAAATCCTAACAAAAGTCTGTCACTTTAAGAGGCATTTCCCTTTTAGTGAAAGCTGGAGGTCACTATGACCAAGCTGATTCTTTACCTTGAGCTGTCCATATATTTCCCTTAACTCCCAGGATGCACTGCTGGTTATAGCTTGTCAGGTGTTTGGCGGAAGCTTCTCAGCTCAGCAGTGTATCCTGGAGTTTCTGTTGAATTGCTGTGTGGATCTTCTCAATCTAAGTGTTTCTTTCTTCCCTTCCATTGTGTTTATCTTTAGTTGTTAGCCGGGCTGACTAGTGTTCACCCACTCTGATCCTTATTTAGTAGTAGTTCAGAGTCAGTCAGGGAATAGGCATCCTGGCGGCAACAGTTGCGGAAACTGTATAGGGATTTTAGGGGAGCCAGGTGCCAGTGCTAGTTTGTCTAGGGTCACCATCTCCCCTTTTGTCCTTAGCATCAGGGTCTCCTTCCCCCCTCCTTTTGTCGTCCAGTGCTGGGTGTCTCCCTACATCCAGTGTGACAAGTTCCAAAGAAATTCAAGCTGTACTGCAGGCTCAGTGTATATCAGTGTACAAACTATCCACTGAAATCTGAATTAAATAAAAAGCTATGGCAGAAGACCCAGGAGGACCCCACTGCTGACACAGAGACATAAAAAAGCTGGACAATATTTTGCCAAAATGTTTGTGAGTAAGTAGGGATGAGCGAGTACTGAAATATTCGGACTCACTAGACTTGTAACGAGTAGGTCCCGATACTCAGGTACTCGTTACGAGTCTAGCGATTCCAATGTAAGTCAATGGGGAAGCGAGTATTGCTAGTAATTCCTCTGCTGCTGGCCCCTATAAAGAGGTCTGGCAGCAGAGGAAAAACCTGCAATTCCTCATTTCATTGTTTAAAAGCCAGCGGTAAAAAGCCGCCGGCTTTTAAACAATGCTGACAGCCGCTGACAGCTTCCCTGCTGCCTGACAGCAGGATCCTCCACTCCCCCCACTGCCTCCCCACCCTATCCTAACTTAGGATCGGGTGGGGAGGCTGCGGGGGGGTGCGGAGGATCCTGCTGTCAGGCAGCCGGGGAGCGCACAACCGATCGCGGCCAGCAGGGAGCTGGCCGAGGTCGTGCATTAAGTGAAAACTGGATTCTCCTGCATTGCCCCAGTCCAAAGCAATCCGGGACCATAGAGCCCCATGTTATGGGGCGCCGGATTGCAACGGACAGGTACAATTCGGGAGAATCCAGTTTGAAAACCGGTTTGAAAACCGGATTCTCCCAGACTGTGGCGGTCCGGTGCAATCCGGCGCCCCATAACATGGGGCACTATGGTCCCGGATTGCTTCGGACCGGGGCAATCCGGTTTTCAAACTGGTTTTCTCTTTTTGACCTTCCCGCCTGGATTTTCAAATTAACAGCTGACTCAGGTCAGCTGTTCATTTGAAGTAGCAGTGCTGTGAGGTTCATGTGAGTTCATGCTTGCCTGCATGAACTCAAATGAACTATCCCATGCCAGGGTGCACAGCTCTGCTACATCTCTGGTGGAGTTTCTTTACCAGAGATGTAGCAGAGCTAAAGAAGAACCTTGGATTGGACTACGTCGGACGGAAGAGGATTTTTTTTACATAAAGATGGAGTCCCTAAGTGTGTTTTTGTTTTTTTTTCAAGTAAAAATATTTTTTCTTGGTGTTGTGTTTTTATTTAATCAATTTAATAGAAATTCATGGCGGTCATATCTAATATTGGCATGACCCCATGAATTTCGGACTTAGGGCCAGCTGATAACAAAAAGCTGGCCCTAACCCCTTTATTACCCAGTGAGCCACCACACCAGGGCCCTGGAAGAGTTGAGTTCAGCGCTAGAACATGGTGCTTCAATGAACGCGCCATTTTCTGCGGTGGCTGCGGGCTGCCATTCGCAGCGGGGGTGCCCAGAAGGCTTGGTCCTCCCTGCACTGCGGATTCCAGCCCCCAGTTGCCTAGCTGGACCTGGCTGGACATAGAAATCGTGCGGAGCCCCACACATTTTTTTTTAATTACTTCATGAAATTCATGAAATAATAAAAAATAAGGGCTTCCCGATATTTCTTTGTCCAGGCAGGTCCAAATAGTCAGCTGGGGGTTGGGGGCAGCCCGTTGCCACCTGCTGTATCCGGCTGGCATACAAAAAGACGGCGAAACCCACGACAAAGTGTTTCTGAAAAATCCATTAAACAATCCTATAAAAAGGGACTGCATCTGGGCAGCATGGTGGCTCAAGTGGTTAGCACTGTAGCCTTTGCAGCACTGGAGTTTTGAGGTCCTGGGTTCAATTCCCATCAAGGACACTTAGGACAACATCTGCAAGGAGTTTGTATGTTCTCCCCGTGCTTGTGTGGGTTTCCTCCAGGCACTCTGGTTTCCTCCCACATTGTAAAGACATACTGATAGGATGTTTAGATTGTGAGCTCCAAGAGAGACAGCATTACTCATGTATGTAAAGTGCTATGGAATTAATAGCGCTATATAAATGAATAAATATTATTATTATTTAAATATGCAGTCCCTTTTATTCATATTGTTTTTTGGATTTTTCAGAAAAAAAATTGATGTGGGCTTCGCCATATTTTTGTATCCACCCTGATACAGCAGGCAGCGACGGGCTGCCATCAACCCCCAGGTGCCTATTTGTACCTGGCCGGACACAACAATATAGGGGAGCCCCCTTTTTTTATTATTTCATAAATTTCATGAAATGATAAAAAAAAAATTGCGTGGAGCTCCACGCTATTTCTATGTCCATCGCTATGTCCTTGTACAGCTAGGCAGCTGGGGGCTGGAATACGCAGCGCAGGGAGGCCCAAGCTTTCTGGGCACCCCTTGCTGCGAATGGCAGCCCACAGCCGCCCCAGAAAATGGCACGTTCATTGAAGCGCCATATTCTGGCGCTGAACCCAACTCTTCCGGGGCCTTTGTGCGGTGGCTCACTGGGTAATAAAGGGGTTAGGGCCAGCTTTGTATTATCAGCTGGCCCTAAGCCCGAAATTCATGGATGTCACACCAATAGTAGACATTACCGCCATGAATTTCTAGTAAATTATGTAAAAAAAAAACACAACACAATGAAAAAAAATTTTCGGTTCCGGTAGTTGCGGCAGTTGCGGCCGCGAAAAAATACGTGATCGGCGTCGTTTTTTTCTGTGGCTGCAACTGCCACAACTACTGCAACCGCACTTGCCGCACCTGCCACACACTTACCGGAAGCCCCATAGACAATGCATGGGGCTTGCCGCAAGTGCGGCCGTTATGCGGTAAATGCAGCAGATGCGTTTTTTTGACCGCAACTGCCGCATTTTTCAAAAAACCCAGATGAGAAAGCAGCCTTAGGGTATGTGCCCACAGGACGTTTTTTGAGCAGTCCTGAACGCAGCAAAACCTGAACTGCTTTCAAGGATCCTAGAGTCTTTGCCAGGAGATTTGCTGATTTCAGGTCCTGCATTTTGTGTGTGTTTTTGTGCGTTTTTTGTGCATTTTTACTGCGTTTCTGCTGCGTTTTTGATGCTGCGGTTTTCCTGCGTTTTTTCCATTGACTGCAGCAAAAACGCATGAAAAATAGAGCATGTCAATTCTTTCCCATCTGCTCCAAAAACGCAGGTATTTGACAGTTCTTGACACTTGCAAAACCAATGTGTGGGCACAGCGCTTCTGTGAAACACATTGGTTTTTCTGGGAATCAAAACCGCAGGAACAAATTAGCATAAATTACCATAAAACCACAGCAAAAATGCACTGTGTGCACATACCCTTACTCAGTTTTTTTGTGTTGTTCCAATACACACAAAGATGATCTCCAAAGTAAAAGAAAGGGATTTTTTCGTGCGCTGCCTCCAGACAATAGGCGATCCAAATAGTATCCAAACTGTTCTTTATTAATCTACGCGTTTCGTGAGAACCTCTCACTTCCTCAGGAGTTATACAAAGTTGGTAACTTTGTATAACTCCTGAGGAAGTGAGAGGTTCTCACGAAACGCGTAGAGTAATAAAGAACGGTTTGGATACTATTTGGATCGCCTATTGTTTGGAGGCAGCGCACGAAAAAATCACTTTCTTTTACTTTGGAGATCATCATTTTTACTGGGAGGTACAGCAGCCGGATACGCATTTAAGGTGTTGTGACTGGGCACAACCTAAAAAGGTGAGCACAACACACACCTACATGACCATTTATCACACAGTTAAGACCCTATTTTGCGCTATTTCTCCCCCCTTTAGTGTATAGTAGAAGAATACACACAAAGGAAATAGTCATGTGTATGACAAAGCATGTCACTGCTAGTGATGGGCGAGTCCTAAATTACTCGGAATCGCTTGACTCTAGCGAGTCCGAGCCCGGGACTCGCTACTCGTTGCGAGTCTAGCGAGTCCAATGTTAATGAATGGGGAAGCGAGTAATAGCGAGTAATGTGCGATTTACAAATCGCAGATGTGTCTCGGAAAGCGCTCGCATTGCCGTTTTGGCGGGTTAAGTGTGTGCTAACACTTGGCAGTGAAGCAGCACACTAGTCCCTGCAAAAATTATTAAGTGCGCACAAGTAGTCGCACAAGCAGGTGGCATACGTGCTATTTGCAGGTAGGAGAGCAGCAACGCACTGGTCTGCCACAGAGAAAATAAAGCTGAAGGGGTTATTATGACCCAAAATCTATCAGGTGCAAAAAAATAAGAAATAGTACCTCAGCTAAGCCTCTGACTTCAGCTATTAGGAAAGCTGTGTGAGTAAGCTAAGCTATGAGGTCGGTCCTGTGTGCACTGTAATGGTGGGTTTACACGTCACATTATCGTTCCGATATCGTATACAACGGCGCGGGAGCGCGCATTTCGTGCCCGGTTTTCCCTGAATCGCATCGGCGGTTTACACACTGCGATATCGGGATACAACGTCCCTACGATGTGTACGCCCCCGACCCAGGAACGACCATTTAACATGGGAGTGAATGGGTGACGTTGCAGTACACACCGGAGTTGGGCTGTCACACGGGACGATCCGGCTCCAACCGGCATCCGATATCGGGCGGTTGAATAGCACGCTCATTCGACCCCCGATATCAGTTTACCATCGTTCCTGCATCGTATAGGATGTTCACACCGTACAACGCAGGAACGATATCGGGTCCAACGCACGAACCACGTGACTTTTGGTCGGAGTTGGACGCCGATATCGCAACGTGTAAACCCACCATAAAGGCTGCTCCTCCCTGCCTGCCTGCCTGCCTACAGTCCTCTACACAGCACTCCTCTGTCCTCCTGGTACCTCTCAGAAGAGCTGTTTGGGTTAAATATAAGGAATCTTGAAGTTTCCCTACACTGACTGACACTCCCTATGATCTGCTCCAGCATCTACCTCACCCTGCACTAGCTCAGATCGTCACAGGAATGTGGAGGAAATGGCGGTGGCAAGGCTTATATACAGCCTCGCCTCTCATACATGACATAGGCATCACGATGGACAGAAGCCAATCATAGTCCTGCCACAACAAACATGGCTGTGGCATTACTGAATATGATTGGCTAACATGCTTGTCCATCTTCACAAGTTTTCTGACCTAACACGCTAGGCTGTCTTGGAAGCTTTGTTGGAACATAACAGATTCTGTATTCGCGAGTCCCAAATACAGTATACAGGACTCGGATTCGTAGACTCGCTCAGACTCGCTGCTGACAGCGGGTATCCGTGAAGCGGTGCGATTGTTTAAACGATTTGGGGAGATTCAAGCTACATAGACAGCGATGTGATAGCGAGTTTAGCGAGTGAGAAAAAGTAAACTCTGACAAAACTAGGATTGCCATTGACTTGCATTGGACTCGTTACTGTGCGAGTAATCGCTGGGAAACTCGCCGAGTACCGAGTCCTGCAAGTCCCTTACTTCTCGCCGAGTAACGAGTCCTAGCGAGTAGACTCGCCCATCCCTAGTCACTGCAATATTTTTTGGGGAGAAATACTTCATGTTCTAGAACAATTTCACTTTTGGCCATGACTGTATGTTAGATAGTTGTAGCTCAACATGAATTAGACTGAACGTTTTTTAAAATCCCTGTTTCAGTTGTATGTTATTTAAATGGAAAGAGGGGAATAAATGACTGCCAAATTTTACTGCAATAAGCTATATTTTATAAATGGAGCGATGTGAAGAAAAGTATGCTGCTATGCTGAAAATCGTTGACCCAGCTTTTCTGCTTTTCCAGCCATATGTTATATTTAGTTACAGAGCTAAATAATTGATCAGGTAGAAATAAGGCACAGATCTGTGAAGTCCAATTTAGTATTGCAATGATGATACAGAAAATAATGGCCTGTTCTGAGAAAGACAAAAGGCACTGCATATGAACCCATTTCGCGTATGCACTGTGAGTAATTTTGAGCGCACAAACCAAACTGATTATGGTCATTTCAATGATTACAAGACCAAAATTTAGAATGATCATATAGCATATTTACACACAGTAATTATCACTACTGTCAGGTAAAAGTTAAAGAGAACCTGTCACCCCCCTGGTGCTTTCCAAAGAGAAAGCACCACTGAATGCAGCGTGTATGCTGCATTCAGGGAAGGTGTGTACCATGTCTCTACCCGCCCTGTAACCCGAAAAAAACACTTTGGAAAGTTTAGAGTTAAGAGGTCTGAGGGGCTTGTCTGATTATGCTGTGCTGCTGCCAGCCAGGTCCTCTCCGCCTCCTGCCCTGTGTGTGTGTCTGTGTGTGGAGTCAAAGAGGAGGGCAGCCCCAGACAAGAGGAGGTGGAACCCACAGGCAGGAGGTGGGGAGGACTGTGCCAGCAGCATGCACAGCATAATCAGATAAGCCCCTCGGACTTCTTAACTCTAAACTTTCCAAAGTGTTTTTTCCGGGTTACAGAGGGGATAGAGACATGGCACACACCTTCCCTGAATGCAGAATACCCGCTCTGCATTCAGTGGTGCTTTCACTTTGGAAAGCACCAGGGGGGTGACAGATTCTCTTTAAAGCAGTCATATGAAATTAGCATACTACCACGAGAAAGAGATGTGGTCAGTCAGTTTTTGACTACTGCTAAATGGCCCTATATACAGTAACTTTTATGACCACTCTTGAGTAGCTTCTAAATAATTGATGAATAATATACTGGATTTAGTGTCAAGCCCCAGGCTGTGGGCTACTCGGGTATCAGGCTCCCAAGGGGGATTAACACTCCGGTTGTCATGGGGAGTGGTGGCCGCGCCTGATCCTGTGTCCTGGGGGACTGTTCTTTTAAAAAGGGGTATATTTACAGGGGACTATACACAGTTTGTCGTGACGCCACCTGTAGTTTCTGGTGATGTTTCACCAGCTTCGCCACAGTCCGCCGGAGGTAGTTGGTAATGCAGCTAGTTGGTGAAGTCCTCCACAGGTAGGACTGGACCTCCGGGGAAGCGTTCCTGTATAGGATCAAGTTCATGCAAAAGAAGATGCAGCAGAGACAATTTCACTTTTCTCCAGGTACTTTACTGTCATTTGCATTGGTCACATACAAAATTACAGTTCAGCACTCTTGATGGGATGAGGACAGGTAGCTTAACGGGTGGCTGCAGGCAGATCCTAGGTGGTATGGTGGAACCCTCAGTGTGTGCCTTCGTGCTCTAACCCCGTCTGTTCCTTCCTTCTCTCCAGTTAAATTGTGAAGCCTGACGACTTGAAATCTGTCCGACCTCCTTCCTTCTCTCACCCTTGCCGCCGTGAGTTAACCCTCTGCTGGCTGGCCGCTCGTTCCTTCGGTGGTGCCTGGAACCCTCTTTCGGTCTGCTCAGGTGCCCGGGAGAATTGTAGACTCCACGGGACTCCAGATTCTCTGTGGTCCTAAAGTATCCAACAGGTGCGGGCTCCGGTACCAGGTGAAATGTCTGGGAGACACTGCGGATGGCCCCTTTTCCCAAACTGGCTTCTCTCTCTCCTGGAGTAGTTTCCTTCTTTTTCCTTAGCTTCTTTCTTTCTCTTCCATCCTTCCTGGTCCCTCAGCCGAGAGACCCTACGCTCCAAAAAACCTAAGCTCTCCTTGCTCCCCCTAGAGGTGTTTTTATTCCCTCCCGGGTAAACTCCCACTGAGTAAACTAGTGTGGGAGTGTTGGAATAGGGTACCACCCACCATCCTAGGGTCCACCTGCAGCTGGAGTATCTGCATCTATTTTATGGGTGCAGTACCCCTCTGTGATGCCTGCTTGGCGGGGCACCACATTAGCAGCAACTTTATAAGGGTATGGTGATATCATATGGCTGCTTTACCTGCTAAAGCAATATGGGCACTAATGTAGCTAGTTCTAAATAGTGAATCAGAAATATGATCATACCAAGAGTTGATCTGAAGTCTTTTTTGCTACTCTTACATTGTTCCACAGTATCCTTGCTTAAATTTTGTGTTAAACTGCAGTTTAGTTTCATCTACTCTGCACGATTATGGGAATGCTCATTACTTATAATTGTGCAGTGCAAACTGTGTGTTTCCAATAGTCATGCAGTGTAAACGCCTAATTCCTGATAATCGTGTAAACAGACTGCCAATCACCCAATTTTAGGGGATGTCTAGGGCTCTGCCACCCCTGGAGGGTACTGTGTCTTTATATGCACATTTTAAAGTGTTAAATGTTTCTTTGTAAATTTTACATGTTTATTATATGTTTAAGGCCACCTAGCAGTCGAGTTGAGGACTGCTCCCCAGTTCCCTCGAGTTAGGGAAGTGGTTAAAAGTAAGTAGTGCAATCCTAAAGGGAGGGAATAGTTAATAAAATGGGCCTGCAGTGTAGTTTTACCAGGCAGGCCGAGATGCAGTGCCATGTAGTCCAGCATTTGATTTGACAGGATCCTCTGGGTCACCCCAGGACTGGCGAACAAGAATTGGGACATGGGCCCAGGACATATGTGAGTGTAATCCTCCCTGCATTGACACAACTCCTGACCTAGCTGGATTCCAAGAAGCAACTGACTCCTCGGTAGAGGACTTCAACATAGACTCTGGTGAATGGGTCGACACAGTGCTGGTAAAGGAACTTAGTCTAACAGTTGCCCTAATCATTCCTCTAAATGAATCCATGTAGGTGGGATAAGGGTGGAGCCAGGGGAGACTATATGAATTTACAACAAACCACTATGATGCTGAACAGAGACGGAGAGAGTTTAGAGGCACCAGGATGATGGGAGCAGTCTGCAATACCTTGTATTAAAATGAATTGCCCAAGGAATATAACATTTAAGAGTTTTGCCCGTGTTAAATGTGACTGTTAAAGTAAAACATTGTTGGAAAGACTTCTTTCCAGGGCTGATCCTCAGATGAGGCCCTGCCCCACACTGACCCGCAACACAATAAATGAGCAAAACACGGGGCGAAATGATCTTTCGGTTTGCTTGTTCCCGATAATTATGCATTATAAACTACTCGTTCCTGATAATCGTGCAGTGTAAATCGGTTACCAATCACTGGAAAATGGATCAAAACACTCATTCATTGGGTAAAATAATTGTTCCGTTTCTATAAGAGATAATCATTTTGAGCAACTCGTCGTCCTGTGTAAATAGGACTTGCACTGCTGAGATCAATTGCAGGTTATGCTCCCTGAACGTTTTATTACTGATCGCTCTCTGTGAATCTGAAGTGTGGTCTACATTTCCAAACAGACTATTAAATATCTGCCGACCAGAAAACAATAAGCTGATAGGTGGTTATTTAACACAGCAAAATGTCAATTGTAAATGCAACTTTATTTTCACTAGTAAAAAATGCAGAAGTAATATAAGAACAATAATTTATGTTAGTTTAACATGTGTTCTCACTTCTGTACAGATAAGGTTCAATAACTGATAAAACAAGGTATTGCTGAGTAGTGCACACTAGTGTTTTATAGTTGATTTACAGTTTCTAAGTTCTTATCTCCTCAGGTGGGATATTACATATTGACCATTAACATAGCACACCCCATTCCATAATTGCTGTTATTCCCTTATCTTATTTAAATACATGCACTAGATATGAACTTCTTAACATTCTTACACCTTACTAATAGAAAAATGTAGATAGTATTGAATATCCTAAGCTTATCTCCCAAGTTCTCCAAACAGGTGTGCTGCGTGATAAAAGGTGATATAAACAGTTTCGAGATAGATGTGCCTGTAAGTAAGATATTAAAAAATGTAGCCGCCAACAATGAGATTTAGACAGTTTGGACAGAGGATGAAGATTGATGTTCCACTTTTAATAATGCTGGTAAGTTCTAAATTTGCATACTAAAACAACATATGGTCCTTTATTTGTGTTATTAGCCAGCCAAGACAAAGCAGACCTGTCTGCATACCTTGGCACATTACAAAAATAGAGGAACCACACTCCTTTTTTTAAAAAAAAAATTACCGTAAATAATTTATAAAAAAAGAGGAGTTTTGTCATTTTTTCCCAGCTTTTGTCTGAGAACATGTGTAGGGTAAGTGTTTTTTATTATTTATGCACTTGGTGTGCTGTCCATTGGTGCTGTTTAATGGTCACTGTTAGTGTTGTGCTGTGCCTGTGTAGTGGTGTAGCTTGAAGTCATTGAATTTCTGAATTGCAACAAGTTTGCTGTGGGACACAAGGTCACTCACCCTGCTTGTGCAATGTTGCATTTTTGTTGGTCTACTTATGGGACCACACATCACAGTAGGTCAGGAGGCTATTAAGAGGTTTCTCCATGAAGTGGCAGTGGACTTCATACAGTTTGGTTAGAATGTTAAACTGAGAACCCCATGGTTAATCAAACCGCTGGTTTGTCATTAGATGGTTCATGACGTACATTGATGATATTCTATTTTCAGGACAGGTCCCGAGCATCTATGTCAGGATTTTATTTCCATACTTAACCAGAATTTGTGAAACATGCACCTTATATGGCAAATCTCCTTATTTTTTATGGAATACTCGTTTGTCAAACTCACCTTACATAATCAACATATTTCGACGACTTTACATCGCAACGTAACCTCGACCAACAATGTCCTTCACTATGAAAGTTCTCATCCCTATCATCTTAAAAAAGGAATCCACATGGGCCAATTCTTCAGGGCTAGGAGGAAGTGTCTTAACTATAAATTTTTACTGCAGGCTGATGACCTCAGAGAGCATTTTAAGGCTAGAGGGTACCCCAAGAAAGTCATCAATCATGCACTCCATCGTGCCCGACATAAAAATAGAAGTGTTCTTCTCAAACCCAAGAACAGTATCAGAGATATGAAGAAACTGGTGGTAACTACCACCAATCAGTGGGGATCTTCATTGTCTTTTAAGCAAAAGTTGGAGTATTTTACTATTAGATACTAAACTTAAAGAAATAGTTTTTTCTAAACTATTACTCATAGCCAGAAGGGCTAAAAAATCTTAGGGATTACTTTAGTAGGAGTCACTTTGTATGTTCCCCAGTTAAACTCTATACTGGTACCTCTCTTAGGCTGCTTTCACATCAGCGGTAATCGCTGATCACGGCAGTTGCTGTGAAAAAAACGCAACTGCCGCGATTACCGCATAACGGCCGCACTTTCAGTTCACCTGCGGCAAGCCCCATGCAATGTCTATGGGGCTTGCGGCAGGTGCGGCAAGTGCGGTACAGTTGCAGTTTCCGCCCTTGCGGCAGATGCGGCCGCGAAAAAGACCACAGTCAGTCGCGGTTTTCTCGCGGCCCTTCTGCCGCAAGTGCCAAAACCGCACTTGCCACACACTTACCGCAAGCCCCATAGACATTGCATGTGGCTTGCCGCAAGTGAACCGCAAGTGCGGCCATTATGCGGTAATCGCGGCAGTTGCGTTTTTTCCACCGCAACTGCCGCGATCAGCGATTACCGCTGATGTGAAAGCAGCCTTAATGGTTCCTTTCCTTGCAATAACATTATTATCTTTATTAAAATTATATGTTGAACAAATGGATCCAGCAACATTTTTCTAATATTGCCTTAGCAGTAAATTATGAAAGACAAGAAAGAACACTCTCTACGGTTGGCTACTGCAGAATCAATCAACTAATATATAAATAAATCAAACTATGATCACTGGATTGGAATCAAGTAATATTAACGGTGGAAATATTTGCTCTCCACTCCTACGTCTGGAGTTTCATTAAATCTACAAATTATACAGTGTGTCTCCCATATGGCATTAATGATAATCCAGTGGTTTTTATAAGCACTGATGCTTTGTCTGTTCCCTTATTATTTAACTACTCTTTGTATCATTATATTATTATTTCCTCAATAGGCAAATATGTTCTCTCATATATATCATAGAATCATAAAATGATGGAGTTGTAAGGGACATCCTGGGTCTTCTGGTCCAACCCCCTGCACAAAGCAGGATTCACTAAACTATCCCAGATAAATGTTTGTCGAGCCTCTCAGGGAAGACTTCCATTGAAAGGGAAACTCGCCACCTATCATGGCAGCCTATTCCACTCATTGATCACCCTCACTGTCAAATTTTTTTTCTAATATCTTATCTGTATCTCCTCCCATTGCTTCTAGTCTTTCCTTATGCAAATGAGAATAAAGCTGATTCCTCTACAGTGTGAGACAGCCCTTGAGAAATTTGTAGACAGCTAATGTCCTCTATGCCTTCCTTTTTGCGAGCTACACAAATCTTGTAACCATTCCTCATAGGACATGGTTTGCAGACTTGTCACCATTCTGGTCACTCTTCTGTGAACTTGCTCCAGTTCATTGATGTCTTTTTAAAATGTGATGCCCAGAACTGGACACAGTATTCCAGATTAGGTCTGACCAAAGAAGCGTAGAGTGCAATAATGACTTCATGTGATCTAGACTGTATGCTTCTGTTAATACATACCAAAATTGTGTTTGCTTTTCTTCTGCTGCATCACACTGTTGACTAATGTTTAGTTTGTGAATTATTAGTATACCCAAGTCTTTTCCAAACTTGCTGTTGCTTAGCCCTATTCCTCCCATTCTGTATATGTTTTTTCATTCTTCTTGCCCAGATGTAGGACTTTGCATTTCTCCCTGTTATAAACCATTCTGTTAGTTGCTGCCCACTGTTCCAGTTTGTTTATATCTTTTTGAATCCTCTCTCTTTTCTAGTATTATCTATCCCTCCTAAAGCCCCAGTCACACATAACGATATCGTTAGAGAGATCGTTGTAACTGTGACGTTACAACGATCTCTCTAGCGATGTCGTTCTGTGTGACACTTTGCAGCGATCAGGCCCCTGCTGTGGGGTCGCTGATCGTTGCAAAGTGCTGTGGGTCATTTTTTGATCGTTGGTTTCCCGCTGGTCAGCACGCATCGCTGCGTGTGACCGCGAGACACCAGCGATCTGTGACCTCACAGGGCTGGTTACTATGGTAAACACCGGGTATCCAGGCAGCGTGCGCTGCCTAGATACCCGGCATTTACCATGGTTACCAGCGTCCTCCCTGCTTAGCACTGCCTGTAAGCATGGAGAACGCTGGTAACTATGATAAACAGCGGGTATCCAGGCAGCGCGCACTGCCTGGATACGCGCTGTTTATCATAGTTACCTGCGTTCTCCTTGCTTAGCGCTGCCTATAAAAGCAGCGCTAAGCAGGGAGCGATATGGGAGGTGGCTCCCTTGGCCTGATCGCTGGGAGATCTGCCTGTTTGACAGCTCCCCAGCGATCAGATAACGACGCTCCAGCGATCCCGGCAGGTCGTTATCGCTGTCGGGATCGTTGGAGCGATCGTTATGTGTGACTGCACCCTAACTTTGTGTCATCAGCAAATGTAATCAGTTTACCCTTAACTCCTTCATCTAAATCATTGATAAAGATGTTGAACAACACACCTGGACAGAGCCATGTGGTACCCTACTTGAAACATTCTTGAACTGGATGTGCAGCCAATCATGACTACTCTTTGGATCTTCATATGACGAAAAACATGAAAAACAACCACATTCCATGATGTTCCCACCTCTCAACTTCACAGTTGGTATGATGTTATTGGGGTGATATGCAGCACCTTTTGGCTGCCAAACATGGTGTATATTATGACATCCAAAGAGTTCAATTTTGGTCTCATCTGACCATAGTCACCCTATATTTCACAGGCCTGTCTAAATGGTGTTGAGCAAATTTTAAGTGCGCTCAAACATACTTTTCACTTAGCAATGGAGTCTTGCTTGGTGAACATACATACAGGCCATTAAGGTTGAACACATTGCTTATTGTTTTCTTTGAAACAATTATACCTGCTGATTCAAAATCTTTCTGTAGCTCTCCACAGGTGGTTCTTGGCTCTTAGGGAGCTCTTTTTAAGATTTTTTCACTCCTCTGTTACACTTGATCATTGTCAGTTCATGGCAAAATGATGTTTTTTCCCCTTCCAGATTTTGGCCCTACCAGTGCTCACTAGAACCTTCAGTAGCTTTGAAATTCTTCTGTAACCAATGCCATTATGTTTTGCAACAATAAAGCTGCGAAGGTATTGGGACCGCTCTCTAGCGTCACCCATCATGAGATGTTTCTTGTGTGGCATCTTGGTAGTGAGACACCTCCTTATAGGCCTTCAGTTGAACCAGCTAATATTATTTTTCATTAAGCAGCAGGATTGCTTTCTAATTACTGATAGATTTCAGATGCTATCATGACTTTCCATGACTTTTGTACTTTCTTTCTTCATGTGTTCAATACTTTTCAACTGTGACATTTCTCATTATTAAACATACCATAACTTAATTCATGGACTTCGGTAGTTTGATTTATTTGCTTGTGTAGATTGGATTGGTTATTACCGACATCTGGTGTGAAATTCATGTCAATAGCTCTTAAAGAAATATATTTGGGAAATTTGAAATGTATTCCATTCTTATTTTACTCTTTGTAGGTCTGCATATGAGCTGTATCCACATTAGTAAACAATTTTAAACATGACTTACTGCACAATTGCATAAAGCCTTTTTAACTAATGATGTATGCTGTATATTGCATTTGGGTGTGAAATGTTTCTATACATCATTAAAATACTGTTTTCTAAACTATAACGTAATATTGCACATATATAACTGACAAGCCTGCTGCCATGATGTGGGTACACAGATCTTTATCTAGTTAAAATCTACATCCATAATCCATAGCACATTAAGACCAATAAATAGATGCAAATCCTCTGGGAGAGTTCAAAGCCTTCCAACACAGTTGGTCAAAAGAAAACCCCATTTACTGGTTTGTTTGGAAGTATCTCCAACAAATAAGAGCCTGGCTTGTATTTTGCTTCCCAATGTTTGCTATAAAAGACAATATTTATGCTTCTTTTGAAATTACATGAATATAATTTACAATGTCAAGTATAGATCTAAGGTGAAAATAACATGAAACCATATCCATGATATAACATAAAGCACAAAGTAAAATATACAATATAAAATAATTAGCTGCAGGATAAAAGCTTAGCTCTATATCCATCAAATAGTTTCTCTTCAGTATGAAAGACAGCAAACATCCTTTCACAAATTATAAACATCCAAAAAATGTCTTTCCATGTTTAGATTTATTAATAAAAATAAGTACTTCTCTGGCCCACCAGTCAATCACCGGGTTGTGCTTCTTCAGCCAAGGAAGACCCAAAACTATGGGAGTAAAGAGATTATCCAGAATGTGACAAGAAAGGAACTCCTGGTTAAGATTTCCTATCCCCAGGTTCACATTATGTACAACTTGGGAATCACCTTCTAGCTGAGAGGAGCGGAGTCAATGGTGGAGATGGGAATGGGTCTCACTAAAGCGCTACAGGTAAGGCCATGGGTCTGAGCAAAGTGAGAATCCATAAGATTGACTCCTGCTCCGCTATCAACCAGCACTGGCACCGCCTCGGTTTTACCATCAACCAGCACTTTGGCGGACATTTTAGACGAATACTTAGCAAGGAAGGAAATATACACCTCCGGTCGTCTGCTTCCGAATCGGCCTGAGGTGAACGGCAGCAGAGACTGCATATTTGTCCCAGAGCAATGTGGACAAGCCTTAACAAAATGATCAGCTTGTCCACAAGTCCACACTAGAAACAAGCTGCACCCACTTGATGAACCGTAGTCCACAGGAGGTTTAGCACGAGTGCCCACCATCCCCAACTGCATAGGTTCATCACGTGGAGTCTCCTCAACAGGGATAGCAACAGGAGACAAAGTTGGTCTTGGTCTCTCCCTCAGACATCTGTCCACCTGGAAGGCAAGGGACATAGCAGCCACCAATGACTCAGGCACAGCGTACTGAACCCGGGTGTCTTGTAGTTGAGCTGACAGAGCCAAGCAGAACTGACTCCTGAGGGCAGGGTCATTCCACTGGGTGTCAGACACCCATCTCTGAAACTTCGAGTAGTACTCCTTCACTTCCCATGTTCCCTGCTTGAGTTTATGGAGATTTGACTTAGCAAGAGTCACTCTATCAGGTTCACCATACACCTGAGCCAGAGCAGCAAATATACGTCCACCGACCACAAGGATGGTGAGTTGGTCAGGAGGGAGAATCTCAGGTCTGGGGATCCCCTTAAGAAGGCATTATTATCCCCACATGCTGTTCCTCACTGCAGGTAGTTGAAGCCTGAAATATAACTTTCAGGCCTCTCTAAATACCAAGAACTTATCCCTTTCCCCAGAAATTCTATCAGAGAGAGATATTTTGGGTTCTGATACGGCCTTGGGCATAAGCCAAAGCAAGATACCCCACAACTTGCTGCAACGGTTGCACCACCTGAGTTCGCAGACCGGTGACCTCAGCAGAAATTGTCTGCATCAGTTGTGCAAAGGCATCAGCAGAGGAAGCCTGAGACATGGTGGCTCAGAAAAAAGCGATATGGGTCGCAGATAAATTCACAGGGTGGTATTTCGAATAGGGAATCAGGAGTCAAGAAGGTAAGATGGGCAAAGGCGTTCATGGGAGCTAGTCTGGCCCTGGACTTGGGGTCCCTGACTAGCTCTGTTCCCGAAGGTACCTCTGAAGGTGAGGAGGTTCAGGTCATTACCCTAGCCCTCTGCTCCTGATGAGCCCTAGACTAAGGGCCCCTACCTCCACCCACGACTTCACACCAGGAGTCCAGGTACAAATGAGCTCTAACTGGGACACCTAGTAGAGGGAAGTGAAGCTGTTTAAAGGCTGAGGGAGTGGAGATCTGAATACTAAGACACACCTATCCACCTCCACTCAAATGCTATGACTCACACCTCCATTTGCAACTGCAGCACACAGCATAGACTAAGGAAAAAAAACTGTTTAAACACAGCAGCAACACTAACGGATTGCAAGGCAGTCAACACGTGACAGACTCTCAACCGTACTGGCAAACACATGGATTACCAGAGGGAAGCCACACATGCAAGAATTAAAACTGTTTTATATTACAGCTATTGAGATAAATAACCATTCAAGTAATATTTACAGTGCCTTGAAAAATTACTCACACCCTTTGAACATTTCCACATTTTTTCATATTACACCATAATCTTAAAGTGTAATGTCCATTTAAATTTTTATTTGATAGAAATGTAGAGCATGTGATTGTAATCAATGTTCACATATACTTTATTAATGAAATTGTGGCACCCCTGCGGGGGATTGCCACAGGTTTTACATTGCAAGGAAGGACTAACACCTTGGTTTGACACAGCACACACCATCTTCCACCCCAGACCTGAAGGGGGAGCTCTACTGGCTGCATTAAGTCAGTTCCCTTTTAAGAGCACTCAGGCTGGAGGGAGGAGGCAGTTAGTCCCAGGAGACAGTTTCAGTTAGTTCGTGTGAGGAGAGGAAGAGAGAGGAGGCAGAGCTGTTGGTCTCTGGAGAGAGATTCAGGCCAGGACCAGGGACGGCTGATTGTGTGCACACCCCAGGGAAGGGGCCGGAGGCAATAGAGGAGAAAGGGAACCAGAAAAAGGGATTCTTTATATACCCCTTTAGCACACATGGACACTGGAGCCCGATGCGGCCAGCCTGTAGAGCTGCAGCAGAAAACCCAGCAAACTCAGGAGGAGTTCAGCCCTGAGGAGACAAGGAAAGAGGCACTAAACTGACCAAGCACTGACCAAGCACAGGACCAGGGGCCACAAGAGAAACAGGGACCCCGTAGGAGGACCTCATTGTCAGTTTAGGATAAAGAACAGAAAAGAAGAAGTGAGGGGTTCGGGTTCAGGCAGGACTCATCCCACACCACAGAGCACAGACACTAAGGAGGCCCATAACTTTCTAAGGTGAAAGTCCCAAATTGCATCAGGGACCTGGTTATTGTTCTGGACTGTACCTGTTATGTTACCACCAGTAAAAGGTACCGAAACAACAATCCCTGTGTGTCTGTGTGCCTGTTTAACCGTTGCAATCCACCATTGTGCCAGAAAGGACTTGGTTACTGCCCTCCCTCACCATCTTCCTTCATCACTGCCCTCGCTCACCATCTTCCTTCATTGCTGCCCTGAGGTAAAGCTCCACCTGGGGGGAGCTGTACCACACTTTGCTGCCCCAACCATCACCACAGAGGCCGGCTGGCAGCGCCCGTACCATCTTACAGGTGGCGTCACGTTCCTCTGTAAATAGCCCCCCTTCACCATCATCAACAACCCCCTTCAAATGATCCCCAGGGCACGGCACCGGGATCCCGTCCATCCGTGACTCCCTACTCAGCAGACCCGGAGGCCAAGTTCCCCCTAGCCCTGGCCGCGTCATTTTCTGGCGTCACGAACATGATCTGAACCAGCCTGGTATTGACCAGGTAAAGTGTGTCTTCGGACTTTGTTGTATTGGCTGTTTGTGTGGCCACCATTGCATCGCCACAGGATTTTACAGCTGCGTCACTACAGCAAGAGAAAGAGCGGGAAGATAAGCCTCGCCCCCTTCACTCTGCCGGAGATTCACGGAGCGCTGCTCCCTGCTCCGAAGACCCGAGGTGCCCCACTGCCTCTGCAGAGCCGCCGACAACTGGAGAAGTCTGTTTGATCTCACAGGTTGGCAGCAATTACCTAGGGGGGCCCCATCATAAGTGATACAGATGATGTGCGGGTCCCTGATGGGGAAGATGCTCAGAACGCAATACCCGGAGCAGCAGCCCAAATAATGCCAATAACCTTGCTGTATGTACCAGGTGCCAAATGGTTACCAACATACGCAGGCAAACTCGGTACATTAGCAACCTTTAAGCAAAAGATGTGTGCAATGCTGGACATGTATACTATGACACAGAAGCAGCAGGTCACCATTGTGCTGGGACAATTAACAGGCGCAGCGGAGCTGGAGGCTGAGTCCTGGAGAGATGCTGACAGGGACTCTGCTGCTAAGGTGTTTGATAAGCTAGAATCTGTATTTGAAAAACGCACACAATCTGAAATGAGGATGCTGTTCTACCAGTGTAAGCAGAGACCGCAGGATACCATCAGAGACTATGCCCGCTGTTTACAAGGGGCACTCCAGTCCTTGAAACAGGTAGACCCGGCAAGTGTATTGGAAGAGAATAGAATGCTTGCAGAACAGTTTACAGAGGGATTTAGGTCAGATTACCATCGCCAACAGGTGCATATGTGGGTATTGGATCACCCAACAGTGAACTTTAGTGACTTAAAAGATCGTGCTATAACTATGTTAAGAGATCCAGCGCCTGCAGAACCTGCAATCCAATCCTGGCAGGCTAATACCTCTCTCATAGACTTGAAACCTGTTTCTATAGAACCGGCAAAAGCAGAAAGTCAAACTGTGGCAAATGATGACATGCGTAACCAGGTGCTGCAGTTGACCAAAAACATGGATTATGTATTAAAGCTCTTGCAAACTATGCTTGAGGCACAACCACCAAGCAAAATCCAACTAGCTGATAGCCCTGAGGATGTCCCATGGATGCGGAGGAAGACCAAGTCGCACGTGCAGGGGACCAATGCACCATTCCAACATAGACCCATGTCGCCCGTGCAGGGGACCAACGCACCATTCCAACGTAGACCCATGTCGCCCCTGCAGGGGACCGACGCACCATTCCAACACAGAGCCAGGGACTACATGGATTCTTCAGGACAACCCATCTGCCTGCAATGCAACAAACCAGGACACTTTGCAAGAGGGTGCCCTTTAAACACGAGATTCCTGGGCCCGAGGGCCAGCTCCCAGGAGTAGAGTAGCTGGGCCCAATGGACTGGTGTAAGCGGTATGTGGGAGGTCGTCCGTACCTCAACATTACACTAGAAGGAATCCCCATGTCGGCCCTACTGGACAACGGATCGCAGGTCACTACAATCCCACATATCCTTTACAAACAGTATTGGTCTGATGATGATATTGAACCCCCAAACCCTAATTTTTATATTATTGCAGCTAATGGCCAACCACAGAAACAGGTGGGGTACAGAGCAGCTACAATAAAGTTGGGGAGGGAGGAGTTGAAAGGCCAAGGGTTATTTGTGGTTGAAGATAATCCTAATGAAAAATGCCCTTACATGGTTATTGGTACAAATGTTATTGAAAACTGCTTTGGTGAAGTGATGTTTTTACTCCGACAGATTTCACAGACTGCTGGTTATGGGCGGACAAGAGTCATCCAACGAGAAATCCGAGCCCTCATCCACAAGCAACAAGTAAATCTGTCTGGGGGAGAAATTGGCAGTGTGCGGGTAACAGACCCGGTTCCCATTGTACAACCACCAAAAAGCAAAATGATGATATGGTGTCGAGCAGCGATAGGTTGTAGATGACAGGAATACCAGGCGGTTGTAGAGCCAGTATTTTCAGAGCACAGACCTACGCTACTGACAGCCAGAGGGGTGGTGGATGTATGCAAGGGACGAGTACCAATTCGTGTGTTGAATTGTGGGGCAGAGGAAGCAAAGTTACCCCGGTATGCTACTGTAGCAAAGCTGTATACTGTTTGTAATGACAACATACAAGCAGTAGGACCTGTTTACTCGTCCTGCCGGGTGGAGAATAATGATTCCAAAGGACAGTTGGAGGAGTGCTGTAAGCAGTTGCATGTAGGAAATGATGCCGCCCCTTCTCATCAGAAGCACGGAGTGTACCGGGTAGTGCAAGAGTTCGAGCAAATATTTAGTAAGCATTCATTAGATTTGGGGGGATTAAAGGGGTACACCATCGCATACCCATAGGAGATCATCCCCCAATTAAGTTGAGACATAGACCCATTCCACCAGGTCACTACCAACATACCAAAGAGATGCTGAGGGACATGAAGGAGGCCGGGGTTATAAGAGATAGCAGTAGTCCCTGGGCCGCCCAATTTAGTCCTAGTCAGAAAGAAGGATGGCACGATGAGGATGTGTGTGGATTACAGGGAGGTCAATAAAATCACTCACAAAGATGCTTACCCGTTGCCCCGAATAGAGGAGTCTCTTGCTGCATTAAAGACTGCTAATTATTTCTTCACATTAGATCTCACTAGTGGGTATTGGCAGGTTTCCATTGCAGAAGAAGACCGAGAGAAGACTGCATTCACAACGCCAATGGGACAATGCGAATTCAACAGCATGCCATTGGGTTATGTAATGCACCAGGAACGTTTCAAAGAATCATGGAAAGTTGCCTGGGACACTGGAACTTTGAAACAGTGCTCTTATATCTGGACGATGTCATTGTGTTTTCTAAAACCTACGAGGAACACCTGAAACACCTGGCAGAGGTATTTGAGGCTTTAGCAAAGTACGGGATGAAGCTCAAACCATCTAAATGTCACCTGCTGAAACCTAAAGTCCAATACCTGGGACACGTGGTCAGCGCAGATGGAGTTGCACCAGACCCAGAAAAGGTAGCAGCAATCCAGGTTGGCAGAGACCAACCACCATCACCGAGGTACTCAGTTCTTAGGGTTGGTTGGATACTATAGAAGATTCATTAAGGGTTACACAAAGATGACTGCGCCCCTACAAGATGTTCTGATAGGCCAATCTAAGAAGAGAAGATTTCCAGAGCCACCATTGGGATGGGAAGAGGAACAAGAAAATTCCTTCCAACCGATGAAGCAGGCTCTAACCGGTGAGGAAATCCTGGCTTACCCCGATTATAAACTACCATTCGTCTTTTACACCGACGCAAGCAATGTAGGCTTGGGAGCAGTCCTTTCCCAGATTCAAGATGGTAGAGAGCGAGTAATTTCCTACGCCAGCAGAAAGCTTCGACCCCCCAAGAGAAACCCAGAAAATTACAGTTCCTTTAAGTTAGAGTTCCTGGTCTTGGTCTGGGCTATAACAGAGAGGTTCAAGCATTACCTAGCAGCTTCGAAGTTCACCGTCTTCACAGATAATAACCCGTTGACACATCTGGATACCGCAAAGCTTGGAGCATTGGAGCAACGTTGGATGGCTCGGATCTATATCAAACTATGACTTTACCATCAAATATCGAGCAGGCCGCAACAACGCAAATGCTGATGCCCTTTCCAGGAACTCTCAAGTACATCTACAAGGAAGTGAAGAAGAAGAGGATGACTTAGAGGAAATAGAACTTCCAGCTTTCCATAAAAGTAGAAAATGGCAAATTGCTGAAGATCGCGTCTACCAAAACCGTCAGACTGCTGAACTAAACCCGTTGCCTCATTATGGATGGAAAGAGACTCAAGACAGTGATCCGGCAGTAAGCCTTGTAAAGAAGTTGATAACCCAACCGGATTCCAAACTTGAAAAGAATGCTCATTAGAAGCCCAACATCTGTGGAAAGAAAGAAGCCTGTTATTCATTTATCAAGGTCAATTGTGCAGGCGGTACATCAACCCAAGTACGCATGAAATGGTATGGCAAGTTGTGGTTCCAAAGAGAGATGTCCAAATGGTATTGGAAGGTACCACGATGGATCAGGACACTTTGGATGGAGAAAACTAGAAATACTGTTACGTGAAAGATTCTATTGGATCAGCATGAGGTCTTTCATAGAGAGATTGTGTAAAAATTGTGGACCATGCTCATTAAGAAGTAGAGACCATAACAGCCAGAAAGCACTACTTAAGCCTATTATCACCAAAGAACCATTACAACTGGTAGCCTTAGATCATGTCAACTCGCACCCAGCAAGTCTAGGCTACACCTATGCGCTTACCATGGTAGACCACTATTCCAGATTTCTTGTGGTAGCTCCGGTAAAAGACTTAACAGCTGAGACAGCAGCAAGAACATTTCAAGCTTATTTCTGCAGACCTCATGGTTGCCCAGAACAGGTATTGACTGACCAAGGACCTGCCTTTGAAGCTGAAATATTTTCAAGAGTTCTGTCGCCTATACGGATGCAAGAAAATTCGCACCACGTCTTACCATCCTCAAACAAATGGAATGTGTGAAAAGATGAATCACTGGTAATTGAAATGCTGAAAACTCTTCCCGTAGAAGAACACAATCAATGGCCAGAGAAGTTACCAGATGTATTGACATCTACAACAACATCCCAGTAAGTTCAACGAATTGCACTCCTGCGACTCATAAAGCAATGACCAGGAAAATTGTGTAGACATCGAGATAGGATATGTTGCCGGAGAGCAGATACTACAGTTCAGATTAGGATTCCAGAGAAGAACAATACCATAGTCAGAAAAATCCAAGAAAGTGTTGGGAAGCAGCTGGAAAATCTAGGGAGAAGAGACGAAGAAACCGACTCACAATAAAAGTGCTGCAAGAAACGCCCTCTGAAACAGAGTGAATTGGTTTTGAACGGAACAAATGAAGTTGCACAAAGTAGATGAGCAATGGGAGATAGATCTCATACTGCTTATTACCATTTGCATCGAATTTTATACACAGGGAATGTTTTAAACAGAAGGACATGGTTTGAACACGCGACAGTGCAGAGGATTCATTTGAAGAGGTCCCTAATGCTTTCATTCAAAAAGATGTACCTTGTTTGAGTTTAAAAGCAATAAGAATCAAGACGGTCCATGAAATATTGGAGAGTTGACCAGCATAATTTGGCCTTAGGCCAGTGAATACTAATCCCTAACCTTTATTTTCCATCAGCCCCTAGAGGCCGAATAGAAGAACCCGGTGTCAGAACCAGAGATCCCTTCAATTGTAACCTGCCATTTCCTACCTGTGAATTTCAGGGTGCCAGAACTGCATCCGTATTCCAGCCACACATAGACCCACTGTCCCGCTAGACTAGACAAATTCCCTAGCCATGCATTTTTTCAATTCTAGACACCCATCTGTATTTATCGAGAGTTGAATCATAACATGTGGAAAATGTAAAAAATATGTTAAAATGTAATACAGGTACAGGCAAAAGTTTGAGAATGAACAAAATGAATTTTCTACAAAAGCGTACCTGCCTAAGTTTTCATTAATGGCAATTTGCATATACTCCAGATATGTCATAAGAGTGAGTCGGCTCTAGGACCCATACTTGCAAAGAAATTTGCTAGAAAAATGAACATTAATCCCAATAACCTTTCAACATCATTGAGTTCTCGCGCTATAAAAAGGCAATGTATGTTTTGTGATTGTTCTGATAAACTAGGTTGTGTTGCATTAGACTCGCGAGTAATCACTGGGAAACTCGCAGAGTACCGAGTCCTGCGAGTCCCTTACTACTCGCCGAGTAACGAGTCCTAGCGAGTAGATTCGCCCATCCCTACTGCGAACCTCATAAGAGCAAGACCAGGAAAAAATGCCTGTAGACTTCGAGATAGGCATAGTAGTTCCGGAGGCAGATACTACAGATACAGATTAGGATACTCGCAGGAAAGAACAATACCAAATCCAGAAAATCCAAGAATTTGTTGAGAGAAGTCTGGAAAAATCTAGAGATAGACAAGAAACCAACTTCAATAAAAGTGCTCAAGAAACGCCCTTAACACCAGGTGAATTGGTTTTGAAGAGAAAAAGAAGAATGCACAAAGTAGATGATCAATGGGAAAAAGAACCATACACTGTATTACCATTTACCATCCAATTTTGATAACCAGAAAACCTGTTTAATCAGCAAAGATCATGGTGAAACAACAGCAACAGTGTCTAGAGATCATTTGAAGAGGTTCCCTCAACAGCTTCAACCAGAAGAAGATGTACCTTGTCTGAAGCCAGAAGAGCAAGAGAAGCCAAAGACAGTCCAGACAATCATTGGAGAGTTACCAGCAGATTGGCCTCAAATATAAGGTACATATCTAATCCCAACTTTAATGTTTCCATCAGCAGTAGAAGTGCCAAGAATACAAGAACCCCCGTTGTACCGGAACCAGAGATCCCTGCAATCGGTGTACCTGCCATTCCTACTGTGAGATCAGGTAGTCGCAGACTGCTAACCAGTTTACCAGTCACACATAGACCCACTCTCACAGACCCTACACCAGAATTACGTAGGTCAACGCGTGTCAATCTAGGACACCCACCACTTATGTACAGAGAGTAAGTCATAACATGTGGGAAAATGTAAATATGTTTAAAATGTAAATACAGTCATGGCCAAAAGTTTTGAGAATGATACAAATATTAATTTTTACAAAGTCTACTGCTTCAGTTTTTCTAATGGCAATTTGCATATACTCCAGAATGTCATAAAGAGTGATCAGCTTAACAGCAATTACTTGCAAAGTCAATATTTGCCTAGAAAATGAACTTTAACCCCCAAAACACATTTCAACATCATTGCAGTCCTGCCTTAAAAAGAGCAGCTAACATCGTTTTAGTGATTGTTCCAGTAACACAGGTGTGGGTGTTGATGAGGACAGGGCTGGTGATCAATCAGTCATGATTAAGTAAGAATGACACCACTGGTCACTTTAAAAGGAGGCTGGTGCTTGGTATCATTGTTTCTCTTCAGTTAACCATAGTTATCTCTAAAGAAACACGTGCAGCCATCATTGCACTGCACAAACATGGCCTAACAGGAAGAGTATCGCAGCTAGAAAGATTGCACCTCAGTCAACAATCTATCGCATCATCGAGAACTTCAAGGAGAGAGCTTCCATTGTTGTCAAAAAGGCTCCAGGGCGCCCAAGAAAGACCAGCAAGCGCCCAGACCGTATCTTAAAACTGTTTCAGCTGCGGAATCGGACTACCAGCAGTGCCAGGCTTGCTCAGAAATGGCAGCAGGCTGGTGTGAGTGCTTCTGCACGCACTGTGAGGCGGAGACTCTTTGAGCAAGGCCTGGTTTCAAGGAGGGCAGCAAAGAAGCCACTTCTCTCCAGAAAAAACATCAGGGACCAACTGATATTCTGCAAAAGGTACAAGGAGTGGACTGCTGAGGACTGGGGTAAAGTCATTTTCTCTGATGAATCCCCTTTTCGATTGTTTGGGACATCTGGAAAACAGCTTATTCAGAGAAGAAGAGGTGAGCGCTACCACCAGTCTTGTCTCATGCCAACTGTAAAGCATCCTGAAACCATTCATGTGTGGGGTTGCTTCTCAGCCAAGGGAATCGGCTCACTCACAGTCTTGCCTAAAAACACAGTCATGAATAAAGAATGGTACCTGAATGTGCTCCAAGAGCAACTTCTCCCAACCGTCCAAGAGCAGTTTGGCGCCCAACAATGCCTTTTCCAGCATGATGGAGCACCTTGCCATAAAGCAAAGGTGATAACTAAATGGCTCAGGGAACAAAACATAAAGATTTTGGGTCCATGGCCTGGAAACTCCCCAGATCTTAATCCCATTGAGAACTTGTGGTCAATCAAGAGACGGGTGGACAAACAAAAACCAACAAATTCTGGCAAAATGCAAGCATTGATTATGCATGAATGGACTGCTATCAGTCAGGATTTGGTCCAGAAGTTGATTGAGAGCATGCCAGGGAGAATTGCAGAGGCCCTGAAGAAGAAGGGTCAACACTGCAAATATTGACTTGCTGCATTAACTCATTCTAAGGGCCCTTTCACATCAGCGTTTTTTTCAAATCGCGGCAGATGCGGTGAAAAAACCGCATCTGCCGCGATTACCGCATACCGGCTGCACTTACGGCGCGGTTGCGGTTTTTGCCATGCAAAGTATAGGCGGAATTGCGGCAGGTGCGGCAAGTGCGGTTTTGCACTTGCGGCAGGTGCAAAACCGCACTTGCCGCACCTGCCGCAAGTCCGCCTATACTTTGCATGGCAAAAAACGCAACCGCGCCGTAAGTGCAGCCGGTATGCGGTAATCGCGGCAGATGCAGTTTTTTCACCGCATCTGCCGCGATTTGAAAAAAACGCTGATGTGAAAGGGCCCTAACTGTCAATATAACCTTTTGGTACTCATAATATGATCGCAATTATATTTCTGTATGTGATATAAACATCAGACAAACACAAATAAAAACCAGAGGGCAGCAAATCATGTGAAAATATAATTTTGGTGTCATTCTCAAAACTTTTGGCCATGACTGTATGTTATTAATGGTAATGTACAGAAGGGTGGAGGAATTGGATTAGCCCCCATGCACATCAAGTTAGAAAAAGAAAGTGCCTGGGGGTGGTATAAGTGAAGCCAGGCCTCCTAAGCAGATAAACCCGTATTGTATATAGTTATGCTTTTTTTTTAATTTTAAGAGACTTAACCTGTTGGACTCTTGAATTTCCTTTTCTTACCATAGCCACAGGACTGTTAGTGGCAAACCCCTGTTTCGACACCCCTAAAACAGCCTGAAGCGGATGGACTAGCGCTGTAACCGGTTTTCTTATTTATCCCTGGTTTTTGTAAATTTTTCATTTTAAGACTCTGTTTAATAATCAAATGTAAATAGTTATGTTGTGTTTATGAAAATGTTTCAGTCCCGGAGTACTGTATTTAACTAGGGGGGTATGTGGCACCCCTGCGGGGATTACCACAGGTTTTACCGGTGCAAGGAAGGTCTAACACCTTGGTTTGACACAGCACACACCATCTTCCACCCCAGACCTAAAGGGGAGCTCTTCTGGCTGCATTAAGTCAGTTCCCCTTTAAGAGCACTCAGGCTGGAGGGAGGAGGCAGTTAGTCCCAGGAGACAGTTTCAGTTAGTTCGTGTGAGGAGAGGAAGAGAGGGGAGGCAGAGCTGTTGGTCTCTGGAGAGAGATTCAGGCCAGGACCAGGGACGGCTGATTGTTGTGCACACCCCAGGGAAGGGGCCGGGGGCAAGAAGAGGAGAAAGGGACCGCAAAAAGGGATTCTTTATATACCCCTTTAGCACACACAGACACTGGAGTCCGATGCGGCCAGCCTGTAGAGCTGCAGCAGAAAACCCAGCAAACTCAGGAGGAGTCTAGCCCTGAGAAGACCAGGAAAGAGGCACTAAACTGACCAAGCACAGGACCAGGGGTCACAAGAGAAACAGGGACCCCGCAGGAGGACCTCATTGTCAGTTTAGGATAAAGAACAGAAAATAACAAGTGGTGGGTTCAGGCTTAGGCAGGACTCATCCCACACAGCAGAGAACAGACAAAAAAGGAGGCCTCATAACTTTCTAAGATGAAAGTCCCAAATTGCAGCGGGGACCTGGTTATTGTTCTGGACTGTACCTGTTACGTTACCACCAGTAAAAGGTACCGAAACAACAATCCCTGTGTGTCTGTGTGCCTGTTTAACCGTTGCAATTCGCCATTGTGTCAACATCAGGAAGGAAACCAGTAAAAAAAACACCCACAAGATGTCCTCAGCAGACTTTGTGTGAAGCTCATTCTTAGTCACCTCCGTCTTCAAGGGGGCTGGCCTACACTGTGTTCACAATACAGATGATAAGACTGTCACATTACCTAATGCAGGCTCCTTGCTGAGCTCAAACAGCTCCTGTTCGGCTGGCTTCACACTGCATGTGTGATCCGATCCGTGGCTGTCCGCTTGAGGCAGACAGCCGCGGACCGGATCAGCACACAAGACTGGGGGCTATTATGCCCTCCGGTCCTGTGTGCAGCGCACGCAGCCGCAGCCGCTGACAGGTCAGGACCGTGGCGCCCGCGGTCCTGACCTATCAGCAGTGGGTCACCGAATTTGTAAATTGAGCCAACAGGTGTGTAATTTACTTTCCATGTAAGGGAGTGTGCCCACAGGAAGGTTTTGCTGCGTTTGAGATCAGGTTTTGCCTTGGTTTTATGTAAATCTATGCTAATCTAATCCTGAGTTTTTGGTTTCCATCAAAACCTATGTGTGCAGGGAAAAGCTTTCACACACACTTTTTTTTTTCTCTACAGAAAATGGAAATACCACAGGTGTTTTCACTTTAGCAAAAGTGCAGCAAAGAATTGACATGTTCATTCTTTCTAAAACACAGCAAACCCTGAGGTGTTTCACTTTCTTCACCAAACAAAAACCAATGTGTTGGGACAGCTAATCCTAGAATCACATAGGTTTTGCTGGAAAACAAAAATACAGCAAATCCTGTGGTGTTTACACTGTCTCCAGAGAACAAAAACCAATGTGTGTGCACACGTTTCTGTGAAACACATTGGTTCTGCTGGTAATCAAAACCGCAGGACCAAATTAGCATACATTACTATAAAACAAATGGTAAACCGCAGGCAGAAACCGCAGCAAAACCGCAGCAAAAACGCACTGTGTGAACATACCCTAAGGCTAGGGTCAGACTTGCATCTGCCTCTAGCCTAGCGCATCCAGCAGAAAATTTCTGCCTGAGTGCATAGCGTTAAAAGCAGGTAATGCTATATGTCGGGCCCACTGGGACAGGGGGTACTCGGTACCGGACCGGTCTGCTACTGGGGAAATCACGGGTGGTTCTGGTCCGGGCCGTGTCCCTGGCACGACAATGAAAGGGGGAATATTTACAGGGGATTGTCGGTCATGACGCTACCCACTTTGTGCGGCCAGTGATGGGGCCGCCGCTGCTGCAGAACCTCCGGGGATGATGGAATGGCAGCGTAGATGGGATAGTTCCAGTGGGTAGAACTCTGTTCCCCGGGGCAGTAAGGGCTAAAGTCTATGGTGTAGTGTGCAGGCTGGGTGCAATTCACTTACTAGCCAGATGCTGAAGAAATCTCTCCTCGGTGCTGGTGCTGACAGGCTGTGGCTCTGCAGGTGGAGAGCTTGCTGTAATCCTGTATGGAGGGAATTGCATTCAAGCAGATGGAAGCAGACAAGGGAGGCAGATTCAAGGTCTCCGTGTTTACTCTCAAAGTTCTTCAAGGCAATTTACACTTCAGTTACAGTTCTTACAAGTCTCAGTTCAAGTACACGGGCACATTCTCCCCTCCGGGGTTCCCTTAATCTCTGCAGCCAGGTCTCTCTCTCTGTGCCCCTCACACTATCTCTGTGTACTTTCCGGGCTGTTTACGTTCTGTATACACTTAGTGGGTGTCTCCGGACAGTATGGCGGTGACTTGGGCCCATGTGGGTCCTCCTGGTCGTCACTGAGCTGCCTGTCCTTTGGGGTAGGGATCCCAGTCTGGATCTAAGACCCCCTATCGGTTGTCTGGGGTACCGGATAAATCAACGGCCGCATCTAGAGCCGACGCTCTACTCAGCCCAGCCTCCAGCAGTCCTCAAGTGTGAGGCTCTGCCAGGCTCTTTCCCTCTGCGTCTCTCGGTATAATAGGAGGGCTACTCCGCCTGCAATCGGTTGCTTCAGCTGTTCGTCTAGGGCCCGGGTATCTCCGTCCCTCTCTGTCTCCTCACACTCTTGGGGATCTGGCTTCGGATGGGCTTTCTCTCTCCTCCGGCTCACCCTGGCTCTGTACAGATTTTGCGCTCCTAGGCTTCACTCTTCCAGGACGTGTGAGTCTTTCCCCTGCTCAGCTTAGCTCAACCTTCCACTGTCTCTTGGCCTGTGCCGTGTTCCTCAGCCTGCTGCTGGTCTTTAGTCTTTGCAACTCGGCACCCTGAGCCTACTGACTCCTTCCTCCTCCCCTCACTATTTCTACTGTCAAGTCACCTGATTACGTGTGTGCCCAACCCACTCCTCTAAATCCACCACCCCTCGCTTGCCTAGAGTCTCCAATCTTAGGGCTGGATGCTACCATCTACTGCACGTGGGTTTTGTGGGCTGTGAGGGTGTTGATGTGCAACAATTGTCCTACCTGCCTGGCTGCAGTTCCCTTTTGTGGCCTCCTGGACGCAGGGGCGCCACATATGCGCTGCCTGGCTATTGATCACTATGGCAACCAGACGCTTACCGCAGCCTCCGGCTCCACAGAGATCTTCAGGATATGCGCTTTTGATGAGCTTGCAGGAAAACGCTGCAGACCACATTTCCTGTGCGCTCATCAAAAGCGCATATCCTGGAGATCTCTGTGGAGTCGGAGGCTGCGGTAAGCGTTCGGTTTCCATAGAGATCAGTAGCCAGGCAGCGCATAGCGTTGCTATGCGCTGAGGCTGAAATTTTCTAACTTTCTGCCGGATGTGCCAGGCTGGGGCCAGACGCAAGTCTGACCCTAGCCTAAGGCTATGTTCAGACTGTTTATTTTTTGATCCGTTTTTGCAGTGAAAATGCAGTGAATGCGTCACTTAAATGGAATACCAGCAAAGTCAATGGGTTTTTAAGTTTTGTTGCTCAATCTATGCTTTCATGACCTGGTGCGTTTTTTATCTTGAAAAGTGATCTGCAAAAAGAATGAACATGTCCATTATGGGTGCGCTTTACAGATTCACTTTTCCCATTGAAACCATTGTCTATTGGCTAAAAAAAAACACAACAGACAAAACGTTGCCAAGACGGATCAAAAATGGATCTAAAATTGATGATCCGAATACTAAAAATAAAAATACTTCGTGACGCCACCTACGGTTCAGGTATGGTTACTGGAGCTGCGGGTCAGACCTTCAGGGTGATGGTAGAGGAGCCAGATGGTTACACTCCTTGTAGGTGGATCCCCGGGCAGTTGTAGAAGCTAGAAGTTGCAGGACAGTCTTAGAAGGGAGCAGGATCAGGGGCCGCAATAACAGTCACACACAGGGTTGATGTTTCCGTACGTTTACTGATGTTGCAGGTATAGCCCAGGGAACCGTCACTGATGTTACAAGCCTGGGTGGTCTGGAAGCAGTTTGGGATCTCCACACCCGGGAATTGTGAGGCCTCCCTGTGGTGCTATGTCTGTTCTAGTCCTAGGCTGCCTGAAACAATGGATGGAGTGGCACAGGTAGGGGGGAGGACGGAGCACAGAGCGTGGGGGGGGGGAGGCGGACAGAGGAAGAAGTGGCGGGGTGGGGGAGGACGGAGCAGCACAGGCAGGGGGACGATGGATGATGGAGTGGCGGAGGGGAGGAGGGCAAATGAAGGAGGAGGAAGTGGTGGGGTGGTAGAGGATGGAGCGGCACAAGCAGGGGGAGGATGGAGCGGAAGGGGGAGGACGGAGCACAGAGCAGCGGGGGAGAAGAGGATGGAGGATGAAGCGGCGGGGTGAGGGAGGCCAGAGCAGCACAGGCAGGGGGAAGACGGAGGATGGAGTGGCGGAGGAAAGGAGAACAAAGGAAGGAGGAGGAAGTAGTGGGTGGGGGAGGATGGAGCGGCACAGGCAGGGGTAGGACGGAGGATGGAGTGGCGGGGAGGAGGACAAAGAAAGGAGGAGGAAGCAGTGGGTGGGGAGACCGGAGCTGCACAGGCAGGGGGAGAATGGAGGATGGAGTGGCGAGGGGAGGAGGACAAACGAAGGAGGAGGATGTGGTGGGGTAGAGGAGAAGGAGCAGCACAGGCAGGGGGAGGACGGAGCGGCAGGGAGGGACGGAGCACAGAGCGGCAGGGGAGAGAGGATGGAGGACAAAGCGCTGCTGGTGGGGGAGGCCGGAGCAGCACAGGCAGGGGGAGAATGGAGGATGAAGTGGCGGAGGGGAGGAGGACAAACGAAGGAGGAGGAAGTGGTGGGGTAGAGGAGAATGGAGCAGCACAGGCAGGGGGAGGACGGAGCGGCAGGGGGAGGACAGAGCACAGAGCGGCAGGGGAGAGGAGGATGGAGGACAAAGCAGATGGGTGGGGGAGGCCGGAGCAGCACAGGCAGGGGGAGATGGAGGACGGAGTGGCGGAGGGGACGAGGACAAAGAAGGAGGAGGAAGTGGTCGGTTGGGGGAGGATGGAGCGCACAGGCAGGGGAGGACGGAGCACAGAGTGGTGTGTGGAAGGAGGACGGAGCAGAACAGGCAGGGGAGGACAGAGGATGCAGTGACGGAGGGGAGGAGGACAAAGGAAGGAGGAGGAAGTGGTGGGGAGGATGGAGGCAGCACAGTCAGGGGAGGATGGAGCGGCAGGGGAGGAGGACGGCACAGGCAGGGGGGAGAAAGACAGTGATGAAGCGGTGGGATGGGGAGGAGGAGCAAAACAGGCAGGGGGAGGATGGAGGATGCAGTGGCAGGAGGGAGGAGGACAAAGGAAGGAGGAGGAAGTGGTGGGGTGGGGGAGGATGGAGCAGCACAGTCAGGGGGAGAATGGAGCGGCAGGGGGGGACGGAGCACAGAGCAGAGGGGGGAGGAGGACGTGGATGAAGCAGTGGGGTGGGGGAGGATGGAGGAGCACAGGCAGGGTTAGGACGGAGTGGCGGAGGGGAGGAGGACAAAGAAAGGAGGAGGAAGCGGTGGGGTAGGGGGAGGCCGGAGCAGCACAGCAGGGGGAGAACATGAGCGGCAGGGGGAGGACGGAGCACAGAGCAGGGGGGAGAGGAGGATGGTGGGCAAAGCGGTGGGGTGGGGGAGGCCGTAGCAGCACAGGCAGGGAGGACGGAGGATGGGGTGCGGAGGGGAGGAGGACAAAGCAATGAGGAGGAAGTGGTGGGGTAGGGGAGAATGGAGCAGCACATGCAGGGGAGAGACGGAGCGGCGAGGGGAGGATGGAGCACAGAGCGGCAGGGGAAAGGAGGATGGAGGACAAAGCGGCTGCTGGTGGGGGAGGCTGGAGCAGCACAGGCAGGGGGAGGATGGAGGATGGAGTGGCGGAGGGGAGGAGGACAAAGGAAGGAGGAGGAAGTGGTGGGTTGGGGGAGGATGGAGCGGCACAGGCAGGGAGGACAGAGCACAGAGTGGTGGGTGGAAGGAGGACGGAGCAGCACAGGCAGGGGGAGGACGGAGGATGAATCGGCGGAGGGGAGGACGAGAAAGGAAGGAGGAGGAAGCGGTGGGGTGGGGGAGGATGGAGCGGCACAGGCGGGGGCATGATGGAGCGGCAGGGGGGGGACTGAGAACAGAGCGGCGGGGGGGAGGAGGACGGAGGACGAAGCGGTGGGGTGGGGGAGGATGGAGCAGCACAGGCAGGGGGAGGACGGAGGATGGAGTGGCGGAGGGGAGGAGGACAAAGGAAGGTGGACGAAGCAGTAGGGTGGGGGAGGATGGAGCAGCACAGGCAAGGGGAGGACAGAGCAGCAGGGGGAGGACCGAGCACAGAGTGGCGGGGGAAGAGGAGGATGGAGGATGAAGCAGCGGTGTGTGGGAGGCTGGAGCAGCACAGGTAGGGGGAGGACGGAGCGGCAGGGCGAGGACAGAGCACAGAGCGGCAGGGGAGAGGAGGATGGAGGACAAAGCGGCGGGGTGGGGGAGGCCGGAGCAGCACAGGCAGGGGGAGGATGGAGGATGGAGTGGCGGAGGGGAGGAGGACAAATGAAGGAGGAAGAAGCGGTGGGGTGGGGGAGGATGGAGCGGCACAGGCAGGGGCATGATGGAGCGGCAGGGGGAGGACTGAGAACAGAGCGGCGGGGGGGAGGAGGACGGAGGACAAAGAGGCGGGGTGGGGAGGATGGAGCAGCACAGGCAGGGGGAGGATGGAGAATGGAGTGGCGGAGGGGAGGAGGACAAAGGAAGGTGGATGAAGCGGTCGGGTGGGGGAGGATGGAGCAGCACAAGCAAGGGGAGGACGGAGCGGCATGGGGAGGAAGGAGCAGTGAGCAGCGGGGGAGAGGAGGATGGAGGACAAAGCGGCGGGGTGGGGGAGGCTGGAGCAGCACAGGCAGGGGGAGGACGGAGCACAGAGTGGCGGGGGAGAGGAGGATGGAGGATGAAGCAGCGGGTGTGTGGGAGGCTGGAGCAGCACAGGTAGGGGGAGGACGGAGTGGCAGGGGGAGGACAGAGCACAGAGCGGCAGGGGAGAGGAGGATGGAGGACAAAGCAGATGGGTGGGGGAGGCCGGAGCAACACAGGCAGGGGAGGACAGAGGATGGAGTGGTGGAGGGGAGGAGGACAAAGGAAGGAGGAAGAAGCGGTGGGGTGGGGAGGATGGAGCGGCACAGGTAGGGCGAAGACGGAGGATGGAGTGGCAGAGGAAAGGAGGACAAAGGAAAGAGGAGGAAGCGGTGGGGGAGAATTGAGCAGCACAGGCAGGGGTAGGACGGAGGATGGAGTGGCAGAGGGGAGGAGGACAAAGGAAGGAGGATGAAGTGGCGGGGTGGGGGAGGCCAGAGCAGAAACAGGCAGGGGGAAGACGGAGTGGCAGGGTGAGGACGGAGCACAAAGCGCCGGGGAGAGGAGGATGGAGGACAAAGCTGCAGGGTGGGGGAGGCCGGAGCAGCACAGGCGCTGGAGATGAGGATGGAGGACAAAGAGGCGGAGTGGGGGAGGCCGGAGCAGCACAGGCAGGGGGAGGATGGAGGATGGAGTGGCGGAGGGGAGGAGGCCAAAGTGAGGAGGAGGAAGCAGTGGGTGGGGGAGGATGCAGCGGCACAGGCAGCGTGAAGACAAGTGGAGTGGTGGAGGCGGAGGAGACAGAAGGGAAGGAGGAAGAAGCAGCGGGGTGGGGGAGGATGGAGCAGCACAGGCAGGGCGAGACGGATGAGGAGTGGCGGAGGGGAAGGAGGACAAAGGAAAGAGGAGGAAGCTGGGGTGGGAGAGATGGCGCACAGGCAGGGGAGGACGGAAGCAGAGCGGCAGAGGGAGGAGGAAAGGAAGGAGGACTAAAGTGGCGGATGGGGGAGGACCAGAGCAGAACAGGCAAGGGGAAGATCGGAGTGGCAGGGTGAGGACGGAAGCACAAAGAGCGTGGTGGGGAGGGAGGATGGAGGACAAGAGGGAGCGGGTGGGGGAGGCGGAGAAAGAGGCAAGGAGATGAGGAGGAAAAGGGGCGGAGTGGGGGAGGCGGAGCAGCACAGGGTAGGGGAGGATGGAGATGGAGTGGCGGAGGGGAGGAGGCCAAAGTGAGAGGAGGTGAAGCAGCGGGGTGGGGAGGATGCAGCGGCACTGTCAGCGAGAGAAGATGAGTGGCAGGGGAGGACGGAGCACAGAGCGGCGGGGGAGAGAGGAGGATGAAAAACGGCGGGGTGGGGGAGCCGTAGCAGCACAGGCAGGGGAGGATGGGGAATGGAGGGCGGAGGGGAGGAGGACAAAGGAAAGAGGAGGAAGGGTGGGGTGGGGTAGGATGCGCGGCACAGGCAGGGGAGGACGGAACACAGAGCGCGGGGGAGGAGGAGGAGGACAATAGGGCAGGATGGGGGAGGACAGAGCAGAGCACAGACAGGGGAGGAAGAGGATGAGTGGGAGGGGAGGAGGACAAAGTAAAGATGGAAGAAGCGTTGGGGTGGGGGAGGATGGAGCGACACAGGAGGGGAGACGGAGAGAGTGGCGGTGGAGGGAGGAGGAACGGAGGAGGAATCGGCGGGGTGGGGAGGACAGAGCAGGCACAGACAGGGGGTAGGACGGAGGATGGAGTGGCGTGAGGGGAGGAGGACAAAGGAGGGAGGAAGCAGGTGGGGTAGGGGGAGATGGAGCGGCACAGGCAGGGGAGGACGGACGGCAGGGGGAGGATGGAGCACAGAGCGGCGGGGGGGAGGAGGAGTGAGGACAAACGGCGGGTGGGGGAGGCCGTAGCAGCACTGGCAGGGGGAGGGGTATGGAGTGGCGGAGGGGAGGAGGACAAAGGAAAGGAGAGGAAGTGGTGGGGGGGTAGGATGGAGCGGCACAGGCAGGGGAGGACGGAGCACAGAGCTGCGAGGGGGAGGAGGATGGAGGACATAGTGGTGAGGTGGGGGAGGACAGGACAGAGTAGCACAGACAGGGGGAGGACAGAGGATGGAGTGGTGGAGGGGAGGAGGACAAAGTAAGATGGAGGAAGCGGTGGGGTGGGGGAGGATGGAGCAGCACAGGCAGGGGAAGATGGAGCACAGAGCGGCGGGGAGAGAGAGGATGGAGGACAAAGTGGTGGGGTGAGGGAGGCCGGAGCAGCACAGGCAGGGGGAGGACGGAGGATGGAGTGGTGGAGGGGAGGAGGATAAAGGAAGATGGAGGAAGCGGCGGGGTGGGGGAGGATGGAGCGGCACAGGCAGGGGAGGACAGAGAACAGAGCGGCGGAGGGGAGGAGGAGGGAGGACGAATCGGCGGGGTGGGGAGGACAGAGCAGCACAGGCAGGGGGAGGATGGAGGACGAAGCAGCGGGGTGGGGGAGGACGGAAGCACAGGCAGGGGGAGAATGGAGGATTGAGTGGCGGAGGGGAAGAAGACAAAGGAAGGAGGAGGAAGTGGTGGGGAGGGGTAGGACGGAGCGGCACAGGCAGGGGGAGGATGGAGCACAGAGCGGCGGGGGGAGGAGGACGGAGGATGAAGCGGCGGGGTGGGGGAGGATGGAGCAACACAGACAGGGTAAGGACGGAGGATGGGGTGGCACAGGCAGGGGGAGGATGGATTGGCACAGGCAGGGGGAGGACGGAGCACAGAGCGGTGGGGGGAGGAGGACGGAGGACGAAACGGCGGGGTGGGTGAGGACGGAGCGACGGGGGGAGGAGGACGGAGGACAAAGTGGCACAGGCAGTGGGAGAAAGGAGCAGACTCACACCCACACACAGACTCACACCCACACACATACACAAACAGACTCACACCCACAGCCAGACACACACACCCAGACACAGACACACACATAGACTCACACTCACAAACAAACACGCATGGGCTCTCACCTCTCCGTCCCCTGGCGGTCCCAGTGCTGGCCCTCATGTCACTGCTGAGCTGAGTGCGTTGTCAGCAGAGCGTAGGTGTGGAGGAGGCGGGCGCAGAAGCGGAGGTGTGCAGGATGATCCTGGGTGTCAGTGCCGGTGGGCCCCGGCTGGCATGTTCTGCTGCCATCCAGCTGCACTGACAGGAGGTGGATGACACCCAGGTTCATATTAATATTCTATCACAGACTGTGCGGCCATAGGAAGGAGGAGCTGCACGATGCGCGCTCCCGTTGCTACCTGCACCCTGGGAGCCCCGACCCCGGCAGCCCCCAGTCCCCGATGTCAGTGGGTGGCTCATGGCGGGGGTTAGTGATGTGAGGCTGCAGCGGGAGTCCGCTGCACTGCGCTACCGGCCACCATCTTTTGTTCTCTTTCTGTCTGTGTACAGAAATCATGCGCTAGTGCTGACTGGTCGGCCGGGCTCAACCAATCAGCGCTAGCGCGTCATTTCCGTGACAGACAGATAACATTAGACGATTATATGGTAGATAGATGGCTCACTGGTGTTATATGAGCAGTGGTGATTGCTGTGAATAAGTGCTGATAATGTGGCGCCTCGCAATGAGTGCATCACAGGAGGGTATTGCATCCCTGACTGCAGATGCAATATTCTCTGACTAAGTAATGACATGGTTAACATCAGAGCTCCATACCCTACATGCATCACCAGCATAGAGGGCCAATAAGGTCCTGGTGGGCGGAGTGTAGGAGTAGAGTGTAGGAGAAGAGAGTGTAGGAGAAGGAGGTCGGGAGGAACGTAGGAGAGGGGGCTCTGCACAGTGCCGTGCAGCCCCGCAGACCACCTACCAGTTGGCGTCATTACCCGGTGCCTCAACAACCGGACTCTGGGCGAGCACCCACGGGTTAAAATATACCCGCGCCCATCTGCAATCGGATCACTGGTTCCGAAGCAAACAAGTTGTTCATCACTGCTTAGCAAACCAGGAGTGGAGGGACCGCTCTACAGGAGCACCCCACCGCCGCCGCAAACAGAGCCGTCTTGCCAGCAAAGTACCCACCAAAAGGACTCAGGCTCCCCTCACACCGGAACGTACACACCGGCAGGGAAATTTAAGTAGCCCCTTGTACCCGAACTTGGCACACAAAGGCGACATCGGCAACTCACCTAGAATAAGTTTAGAATGGAGGAACACCGCAGAGCTCTGAGACAACACCGGTCATTGCTGAGTCCACCCAGTCTGTTGTCCGTTATCTGTATACCATGTATCACCTGCTGGTTACAGTAAAAGACCCGTTACAGAGACTACTGGTGTCCGTGCTTCTTTCAGAACTGTTTAACCCCGCATACTAAGAGTAACTAAGCTGCCTCACAACATCTTGTGCAGCTCCTGGCTCCGGGGACTCCCGCTCGTCCTGTGGGGAGAGTCCCATCTTGCTGCATTACATCCCCCGGAGGCCCAAGCAGCGCCGGTGAAATCACCGGAATTCCCGCAGGTGGCATCACGACAAGAATTAACCCTTTACTGTTCAGCCAACCTCATTGATCTGGACCACCAGGCCCACACAGCCTCGGGCGCTGAACCGTGACAGGGAGCAACGACAGTCCGGCTACGGTGAGTCAATAATACAGGCAGATAAAAAGCCCCCTTGCAATAGATGACCACATGTAGGGATAGTGGCCACTAAATACATATCATGATATAGGGGATACTGCTGATATTAACTTAAGCTAGAGATCACTTACTGAGTGGCTCTTCAACCAAGATAGCTATATTGAGCTCATTACCCATATACTTGACACATTGAGTGTAGATACAGCCACTTATATGGGGATATCTCTGCCTGTTTAAGTCAAATTAGACATCAAATAATACACACTGCCAAAAGAAAGGAGTAATTAATATATGTGTAAGCAATAGTAATTACGGTATGGTAGTGAAGCCGTAAATACAGTTGTGGCCAAAAGTATTGGCACCCCTGCAATTCTGTCAGATAATACTGTTTCTTCCTGAAAATGATTGTAATCACAAATTCTTTGGTATTATTATCTTCATTTAATTTGTCTTCAATGAAAAAACACAAAAGAGAATGAAGCAAAAAGCAAAACATTGATCATTTCACACAAAACTCCAAAAATGGGCCAGACAAAAATATTGGCACCCTCAGCGTAATACTTGGTTGCACAAACTTTAGCCAAAATAACTGCGATCAACTGCTTCCGGTAACCATCAATGAGTTTCTTACAATGCTCTGCTGGAATTTTAGACCATTCTTCTTTGGCAAACTGCTCCAGATCCCTGATATTTGAAGGGTGCCTTCTCCTAACTGCCATTTTTAGATCTCTCCACAGGTGTTCTATGGGATCCAGGTCTGGACTCATTGCTGGCCACCTTAGAAGTCTCCAGTACTTTCTCTCAAACCATTTTCTAGTGCTTTTTGAAGTGTGTTTTGGGTCATTGTCCTGCTGGAAGACCCATGACCTCTGAGGGAGACCCAGCTTTCTCACACTGGGCCCTAGATTATGCTGCAAAATTTGTTGGTAGTCTTCAGACTTCATAATGCCATGCACACGGTCAAGCAGTTCCAATACTTTTGTCCACCCCCTTTTTTATGTTTGGTGTGGAATTATATCCAATTTGGCTTTAGGACAATTCTTTTTGTGTTTTTTCATTGAAGACAAATTAAATGAAGATAATAATACCAAAGAATTTGTGATTACAATCATTTTCAGGAAGAAACTGAGTATTATCTGACAGAATTGCAGGGGTGTCAATACTTTTGGCCACAACTGTACTTGTGGTATCCTTTTACATTTACACAGCTACACTTTAACATCATTTGATATAAAATTATATAGGGAACTTAAGTTAGGGCCCTTTCACATCAGCGTTTTTTGAAATTTGCGGCAGATGCGATGAAAAAACCGCATCTGCCGCGTTTGCCGCATAACCGATACACTTGCGGCGCGGTTGCGGTTTTTCCCATAGAAAGTATAGGGGGACTTGCGGCAGGTGCGGCAAGTGCGGTTTTGCACTTGCGGCAGGTGCGGCCGCGAAAAAAAAACGCGGCTGACCGCGGGTTTTTTCGCTGCCACACCTGCCGCAAGTGCAAAACCGCACTTGCCGCACCTGCCGCAAGTCCCCCTATACTTTCTATGGGAAAAACCGCAACCGCGCCGCAAGTGTATCGGTTATGCGGCAATTGCGGCAGATGCGGTTTTTTCACCGCATCTGCCGCAAATTTCAAAAAACGCTGATGTGAAAGGGCCCTTAGATGGCAAAAATAAATTGTGTAACTGTTCCTTGTAGATTCTGATGTCAAAGAACACACTTGACACATTTATTGCAAATATTATTTGAAAATTTAACACTATGAGTAAGACCTTGTCCTACTTAGTCACCAGCAAGAGGCAGAATACTTACAGTTTAAGCACTCTTTTGATAACATTTTACGAGATGAGATAAAGGCCTCATAATCATTAATTACTAAAAATATTCCAGCATTCATTGGGCTAACACCTCATTATCAGTCTCAAGAGAAAACAGTGGCAGTTTCTGTGTTCTGAAGACAGGTAATACAATTGGGTGTGTGCTGCTTAGATGAAGAACAGATAGCATTTTTTAAACATCACCTAGTCATCACATTTAAAGGTATATTGTAGTTTTATTGTAGAATACACAGCCAGCTCATCTGTTCAGTAGGTCTAGTACAAAATGTTACATTAAAGTCAACTCACCACTCCAAAAGACATTTAAAACTCATCTAACAATATTTCAAGATATGTTAAAGTTGTGAACACCAACCTGTAGACACTTAAGGCCCAGTCACACGTAACAATATCATTAGCGAGATCTTTGTAACTGTGACGTTACAACGATCTCTCCAGTGATGTCGTTATGTGTGACACTTTGCAGCAATCAAGCCCCTGCTGTGAGGTCGCTGAACGCTGCAAAGTGCTCTGGGTCATTTTTTGATCGTTGGTTTTGATCACATCGCTGCGTGTGAAAGCGAGAAACCAGCAACCAGTGACCTCACTGGCTGGTAACCATGGTGAACACCGGGTATCCAGGCAGCGCTCGCAGCCTGGATACCCGGTGTTTATCATAGTTACCAGCGTCCTCCCTGCTTAGCGTTGCCTGTAAGCAGTGAGGACGCTGGTAACTATGATAAACAGCGGGTATCTAGGCAGCGCGCACTGCCTGGATACCCACTGTTTATCATAGTTACCAGCATCCTCCCAGCTTTCAGGCAGCGCTAAGCAGGGAGGACGCTGGTAACATCGCTTTCAGCGATGTGGGAGGTGGCTCCCATGCCCTGATCGCTAGGGAGATCTGCATGTTGACCAGGTAATAACTCTCCAGCGATCCCGGCAGGTCATTATCTCTGTCAGTATTGCTGGAGCGGTCGTTGTGTGTGACAGGGCCTTAATGCTCATGGGCATATTTTAGATAACTCTCTTTAATCTTTCAAGCAACATTCTTGAAAACTCTATTGAACTGATAAAAAAATGTATTGTTTAACTGTTTGACTTTGAATTAAAGCTAAGAGGAAATCTGTCATCACATTTTTGTTATTGATCTGAAAGCAGTATGATGAGGGGCAGCGACCATGATTCCAGCAATGTGTCACTGAGCAAATAGTCAAGTACCGTAAGAAACTTATCACTGAAAACAAGATCTTAACCTTTTCATATTACTGCTCTCTGATTAGATGGCAAAAATCTGGTGATGGATGTTAACCTCCCTGGCGGTATGATTTTGTCTGGAATTTTGTGCTAAAAGCGTTACCATTTTTTGGCATGGAAATTTGGTGTTATGTACTGTCGGCCTGCAATTCTTAGTAATTACCTGATCAAAGAAGACTCTAGTAGACCTCTCAGATGTGATAAAGTTCGAAACATAAAATCATGAATTATAATTAAATAAATAATAAAATTTTATTCAATAATCAATAATCTTATACCTGGCGGTATGATTATGTCAGGATTTTTGTACTAAGGGTACTTTCACACTAGCGTTTTTTTGTAAATCGCGGCAGATGCGGTGAAAATAACCAATCTGCCGCGATTACCGCATAACCGCGACACAGTTGCGGCAAGCCCCATGCAATGTCTATGGGGCTTGCGGTAAGGGTGGGGCAGATGCGGCAAGTGCGGTATCGGCACTTGCGGCAGGTGCGGCCGCGAAAAAAAAACGCGGTCAGCCGCCGTTTTTTTGCAGCCGCACCTGCTGCAAGTGCCGATACCGCACTTGCCGCATCTGCCGCAAGCCCCCATAGACATTCCATGGGGCTTGCGGCAACTGTGCCGCAGGTGTCGCGGTAATGCGGTAATCGCGGCAGATTCGTTTTTTTCACCGCATCTGCCGCGATTTACAAAAACCGCTGATGTGAAAGCAGCCTAAATTCGGTACCATTTTTTTCATAACAAATTTCTTTTATTGCCCGAAATGTTATACTTTTTTTTTTTTCCCACCCAGTTCCGCCTCCAATGAGCCGCTGCGGCTCACAGAGACGGAACCAGGAAATCATATGAGGCATTCGAAGGAGCTCTCACCGGCGATCGCAGCGGGGACATCGCTGGATGTCCCTGTGACAGAGGAGGGGAGGGTAACTGAGGGAAGCATCCAGCTTTCCTTGGGTGTTCCCGCCCCTCTTCTCGTCTGCAGCCCAGGCTCTACCCTAACACCCTAGCCCTAACGGCCCCGTCACATGGGGCGACGGGGCTGGAGATGTCAGCGGTGAATGGCGGGGGCGTGCATGCTCTCGCCGCCCCCGCCACCAGCGCCGTCCCCCGTTTAGACGGGGTGACTCCTCCAGCCCCGTGTCGGCAACCTCTAGGGCGACAACCCCGGCGGCGATGCAGGACAATGGGAGCCTATGGCTCCCATCGCCTGACAGGTTACTGCCGCCTGGTTACCGGTGTGCACATCGCCCCATGATGGTCGCCAGGTTTCACAGCACTGCTGTGAAACCAGGCGACCGGCCGGGACCGGCAACATCGCCCCTTTACATGTGGCGACGTAGGGGCGATGACGCCGGCAATAGGCCACGCCCCCACGTCTCCACATGAATGGGCAGCAATATCGCCCCCTTACCCTAATGATGCTGTCACACCTGGCGACGTCGCTAGCGACATCGCCGAAAAAGTGACGTATCAACGATGTCGCTAGCGACGTCGCGCTGTGTAAACGAGCGGTCGCAGGTTGACAGGTTTACGGGAGGAACCGTAAACCTGTCAACCGGCGACCTGCGATAAGGCTGGATCGCGCCGTGTGACATCGCCAGAGCGATGTTGGCGGCGATCCAGCTTATGCCGCAGCGTTGCTGCGGATCGCTCGCTGGGCTGAGCCCAGCCCAGCGGGCGATGTCACCGCCCGCATCGCTGCGGTGTCGCCGGCCGCAGCGATGCTGTGTGACAGCTGGCCAGCGAGGTCGGAAGCGAGAGGGCACCCGCGCATCGCTTCCGACATCGCTGGCCAGATCGGGCTGTGTGACAGCACCATAACAATAGCCCTAACCCTAGCCCTAACCCTAAGCCTAGCCCTAACCCTAGCCCTAACCCTAGCCCTAGCTCTGGAGAAGGGGGCGGTGCCATATCACTCACACGGCGCCGGCGGCAACTGGCAGGTAAGACCCGATGCCCCAGCCCCCTCCCCCCGGCTCTGACTGCACCCCGGTCCTCAGCAGCAGGAGCAGGGGCAAGCAGCGGTGCTCCCCGCCGACACAGCACGGGGAGCAGGGGCGGGCGGCGGTGCTCCCCGCCTCCGCAGCACCGGGAGCAGGAGCGGGTGGCGGTGCTCCCCCGCCGGCACAGCACGGGGAGCAGGGGTGGGCGGCGGTGCTCCCCGCCTCCGCAGCACCGGGAGCAGGAGCGGGTGGCGGTGCTCCCCCGCCGGCACAGCACGGGGAGCAGGGGCGGGCGGCGGTGCTCCCCGCCGGTCCTCAGCAGCGGGAGGAGGGGCAGCTTACAGTAGGGAGCAGTGGCGGCGGTGCTGCTCTGACAGCACCAGCCGCGGGTAAACCCGAGTGTGACTCGGGGTAACCGCTTCTGGTAGTAAAAGTTAACCCCGAGTCACACTCGGGACTACCGCTAGGCAGGTTAAGTAGGTTGTCTAGAGGTGTACAAAAATATTTGAGTGGAACTGACATCTACAGTCGGGTAAATACATATTTTTTCCCTTGCTGATTTTGTAAGTTTGCCCACTGCCAAAGCCATGAACAGTCTTTCTGTGCTGATAGTGCTTTCTGTAGGCATGCCAGAGCTTTCAGTCACTGGTGAGGTAGGTGAGGCATATAAAATCTGTAAAAGAATCAGTACATTGAGCTTCTTAGTCTTACTGAGGGTGCACGAAGCATCCTAATTGTCAAATTTGACAAAAATTCAGTCTCTATAGAATAGAGAGAATGATTAGAACAGTTAAGGTAGAATTTTTATAGAGCTATACCCTCTTACCTTACCATGCTGCTGACATCACTTGTCAGCGTCGCAGAGATGCGCATAGTATTATTGGTAAGTGCTGCAGTGGAGCTGAAGACACTGAAGGTTTCTTGTTTTTCAGGGGTGGGAGTTATTTGAGAACATAATTTTGGGAGCAATGGAGGTGGGTGCTGACACAGAATGTGGAGTGAGGAGAAAATGAGCAAAGCAGAAAAAGTATGTAGCGGTGCCAAGGATAAGATGACTGAGGAGATCAAGTATATAAAATTTCTCTGTTTCTTCCACCATTTAAAAACATTAGATTAAGACTATGTAATTAGTCGAAATGCATCGGATTGTCCGTATTAATTTTTCAGCGCTGTGTTTTCATGAATACTTTACCTAATGTCGCTATTTTTTTCAATGATGGAATGAGGACACAGTATGGGGAGTAATGAAGGATGGTTGCAGATAGTATGAGTAGTAATGAGGAATGAATGGGGATAGTACAGGGAGTAAGGGGAATTTATAAGGACACAGTATGGAGACTGAGGGGGGATTGGTATAGACTCAGTATGGGGAGTGATGAGGGATGGGTGTTGACTCAGTATAGTGATTGAGGGGCAGTTGGGTGCTGACATAGTATGATGAGTGAGAGTGGATGGGGTAGACACAGTATGGGTCGCTAGGGGGAGATGGGTGCAGTCATAGTATGGGGAGCGTAGAGGAGAATATATGTGGATAATGTATTGGGGAGCGAGGCATGGGGTGTTGATACAGTGTGGTGAGTGAGGGGGATTAGAGGAAACAATATGAGGAGCGAGGGGGGATGTATGTGGAAACAGTATTAGATGGGCAATGTATGTGTACACAATTTTGGGAGCAAGGGGAATAGGATGGGTGCGGACATTGTCTGGGGAGCGAAACGAAGGGGGAAATTTGAGGACTAAGGGTAAAAAGCAAGAGAGTGATTGGTGGTTGAAAAAACATTATGGAAATGAAGAGAGGCATGTATAAGGAAACAGTATGAGAGGGGGATGTATATATACACAATATGGAAACCAAGGGGGATGTGATGGGTGCCAATACAATACAGGTAATGAGGGAGTAAATCACTGAAATAGGACAAAAATTTCAGAAAAACTCACTGAAAAATAGCCATGTAAAACATCCATTGCACGTAGCAGGAGGCTGCCATCTCCACTGAGAGGTAACACAGGTGTCTGAATACTGGTGCTCAATCTCCTGCAACCTACCAAGTATTGGGGATGGTTGTGGCACCTGTGACCAGATTGGTAGCAATTGTAGACACAAGGTTACCATAGGGCGTCAGTCATCCATGCACATGTGATGCATAGTGTCAGATGGCAGCCTATTGATCACGCCCACGCTATTAGATCAGGCGGGCTGCTCCGCACCATGTAGTGGCGGACCTTGACCCCAGGGGCCGTGGTGCAGTCATGGTGAGGAACCGGGGGGGGGGGGAATTGTTGCCGGTGGCCGTCGGCGCACCCCATGTGCTCGTGGCCGTCGGCGCGGTCCGGGGGGGGGGTGGCGGGGTGATGCTGGCGGCCATCGGAGAGGTGTTTGCGGCGGCTCTCCTACCTGCTGAGCCGCGCCGTGTGCGCTTCTGGGAGCCGGAGGGGCAGAGGAGAGGAGGGGTGGGATCAGGCAAAGGAAGCAGGAAGCTTTCTGCTTCCCTTGCCTGACCCTCCTCTCCTCTCACAATGGCATACGGAGGTCAGCTGGGGGCCCCCCTGCAGGCTTGAAGGGGCCCCCTAGCCGGTCGAGGCCCTTGTGCAGCTGAACCAGCTGCACCACGGTAGTTCCGCCCCTGGCACCGTGTGTAGGCATCACAAATGACAGACGCCCCCCAGAGGGCTCAGCCACACGCTGAAATAGCATGGGGGAGTAGTGTAAAATAAACACCATACTACTCAGAACTGTCAAGGCTTTCGCCAGATATGAAACAAGAGTATCTTTGTTAATTTTTTACCCATGCGATCGTAAACTCAAAATTTTAAAACACATTTCCGAAAAATCGGCATAATTTAAAATTTTCCAAAACTGCCCATATGTCTGCTGTGCTCTTAGCCTCATCTGTACCAAATTTCAAGTTGGTATTGAGATGGGATCATATTTTAAAATATTTAACTATTATAGTGTCAACTCGAAAATCTTGAATTCAGATGTGTTCAGCCTGTGGTTTAAAAGTGTGGGGTCTATATTCACCAAATAATCCATGATTTTTAGACATTACTGTATTATTTTGATATGTTACAGCTTAGAAGCAGGAGAGGACATATAGGAGAAAGCTTTGTTAGGGCTCAACCTGAGAATGAACAATATTGTATTGAATATTGTACAAACCAGGACTACGAAGAGGAGGAGAGTTTGTTAAAACATCGGTTACAGGAAGCAGAACCCATCAAAGGGACTCAGCAATTAAAACAAGAATGTTTTCATTCAGTAAAGACAGTGAAGTCCATGAAGTGGTAGAAGGCGGCACAAGATTGGCAATGGATGACATAACTGGCTATGTGACCTGTGAATATGGTTGGCGCTGGTTACAGGCTACTGTACTCTCCAAAGACTGTGAAAATGAAGAAGTAGAATTGACTTCATTGCATCCTCCTGGTCCAGCTCCATCATTTGTGTATCCAAGAAAGCCAGACATTTTAAAAGTGTACAAAAGTCAGATAATAACTCAGGTGGAGCCGAACACAGTGACAGGCCGTACATACTGTGACACAAAAGGAAATGGCGATTGCTAGTAAGCGCTTATGGACAAGATTACATTTCACCCACTAGAAGGGACAAATTGATGATAAAAGGCCACTTTAAAAACATACTATTAATTGTTTGATTAGTTGATCTTGTTTAATCAAACTTGAGGATATGATCACCTTTTTTCTTTTGGTTTGTTCAATGCATTCAGGTTGAAAATGCTGAGAGTTGTGTTCTGATGATTAAGATGGATTTATCCTGGCACTTATGGGATTTGTTTTTTGTGTTTCTTTTTTGTTGCATGTAAATGTATATTTGTGCAGAGATTCAACTTGGGACCTGTCAAATTTATATATTTTTTATTTTATGGTTGAATGAGTTATTACAACTTATTGAATAAAAATTCCATATTGTGCCATCAGACAAGTTGCTATGTTTTTATTTATCTATATGACTGCAGACTTCTGAATTCTCACAGTGCGCACACTGCATGCTGTAGGGATTCTCTGGTGGTGGAAGTGAGAGTGGGAGATCATGGATCCACAACTATATGACTTACATACATGCGGTTATAGGCCAAGTAGACATGAATGGCCTTGCACAATACAAGTGAATTGAAGGAGGCCAGACGCGTCTAGACAGAAAGTGGCTGGAAGTATGCAATTCACATTCGTTTGCTCACATGACTGTCCACTCTTACTGCTGGCATGGAAGAATCCGAAAAGTGTGCAGTGTGCATGCTGATAGAATTCAGAAGTCTGCAGTCATCTAGAGTTACAGCAGGTTTTCATCACAAATCTGGGCAATATTTTTAATTATAAAATTAAGCATTGTACCAAGCTCAATCCTAACAGTGTGTAATATACTCACTGCAAAGACTTAGCTCTGCTTCATAGTTCCAGCAGTAATAACATAGCCATTTCACTCATATGCGAAGTGTGAAAATTACATATGAATGAGCGGTCACATGACAACTAATCAAGCCACAAGTAGGGTGGAGTGACATACAGAATTATTGTCATGGTACTGGAAAACCTAGATTCATCTTGGGCAGAAATAGCTATTAGTAGTTCTAGGCAGTTTCTATACGTTCCTGCTTATTTTAATTAACTTTAAAACCTATGTAATATAAATAAAAAGAGTAAATCTAAAAATTACAAAATCACAAAAAGAAAGAAGAAAAACTCATTACCGATAGATTATGTTGTTAAATCTTTAACTGCATATCCTGATATGTTCCTGAGTTTTACACAAGTAGTTGAGTGATAGCACAGTGCAGTAGCAGCTAATGGGTTAATGTCAAAATTTTTATATCTTCTTGCAACAATATTTTCTTTAAAAACAAGCATATTGCTGAGACCACCAACGTGTATATGCAGTCAAGGTCATTCATGGGTGAACTGCTAATGGCTATATGTTGATAGACTTATTGTTATGTGTGCATACAGTCATGGCTGAAAGTGTTGGCACCCTTGAATGAAATTGCTCCAGAAAATGTATTTCTCCCAGAAAATTATTGCTATTACACGTTTTGTTATATACTTTTATTTCCTTTGTGTGTATTGAAACAACACAAAAAAAAAACAGAGACACAAAGGCAAATTGTACATAATTTTACAACAAACTCCAAATTTAGGCGGGACAAAATTATTGGCACCTTCAACCCAACATATGATTGCACACCCATTTGGAATAAATAAATGCAATCAATCGCTTGTGATAACCATCAGCAAGCTTCTTACACCTCTCAACTGGAAGTTTGGACCACTTTAGTTTTGCATAATATTCCAGGCCGCTCATATTTGAAGGGCGTCTCCTACCAAAGATCCATTTTAAAATTTCTTCACAGCTGTTCAATGGGATTTATATCTGGACTTATTGCCTGCTACTTCAGAACATTTCTATCCAGTTATGGTTTCTTCTTGTAGTTTGTTTGGGGTCATTGACCTGCTTGAAGACCCATAACTTAGGACACAAACCCAGCTTTCTGACAAACGAACTACTTTGCAACCCAAAACCCTATGGTAAACTTTAAATTTCATGAAGCCTTGCACACAGTCAAGGCACCCAGTGCCAGAGGCAGCAAAACAACCACAAAACATATTTGAACCTCCACCATATTTGATTGTAGGTACTGTGTTCTTTTCTTTGTAGGGCGCATTATGTTTTTGGTAAACAGTACAATGATGTGTCCAACCTTTGTCTCATCTGTCCAGAAGATGCTTTCCCAGAAAGATTTTGGCTTACTCACATACATTATGGACAACTGCAGTCTGGCTGTTTTAGAGGGAACCTGTCACCTCCGAAAAGCCCCCTAACCTATCAATACATGTCCCTGCACCTTCCTATTACCAATATAACTAAATGCTTGCTTTCAATCTGCTAAAAAAACATTTTTATACTTACTAATTAGGATGATAAAGAAGCAGGGGCTATATGCAATAGTCCCCTGGGCATGTTGGTTTGCAGCCTGAATAATGGTTTATCACGTCCCCATGGGCGTGATCTTGAAATTAAATTTCGCGCCTCCAGCCTGGCTCCCTCCACTCTGCTATGCAGCCTTCCTGTGGGAATGACGCTTAATGTGTCATTTCTGAAACTGCAGGCCCCTTAGCAGCCCAATATTTACCTTAGCAGCACATAGCGCTGCTAAGAATTGCTCCATAGAACCCCGCATAGCAGCGCACACCGCTGGTATGGTAAACATCGGGTTGCTAAGGGGCCATAGCAACCCAATATTTATCTTAGCAGCAGTGTGCGCTGCTAAGCGAGGTTCTATGGAGCCCCGCTTAGCAGCACTATGTGCTGCCAAGGTAAAAATTGGGTTACTAAGGGGCCCGCGGTTCCGGAAATGACACGTTCAGCGTCATTACCACAGGAAGGCTGCATAGCAGAGCGGAGGGAGCCAGGCTGGAGGCGTGAAATTTAATTTCAAGATCACGCCCATGGGGACGTGATAAACCATTATTCAGGCTGCAAACCAACATGCCCAGGGGGACTATTGCATATAGCCCCTGCTTCTTTATCATCCTAATTAGTAAGTATAAAAAGTTTTTTAGCAGATTGAAAGCAGGCATTTAGCAGAGAGAGGGATAGTTATAATGGTAATAGGAAGGTGCAGGGACATGTATTTATAGGTTAGGTGGCTTTTCGGATGTGACAGGTTCCCTTTAAGTCTCTGTATCAGCAGTGGGGTCCTCCTGTGTCTCCTACCATAGCATTCTATTTCATTGAAATGTAAATGGTTGTTCGCGCTGACACTGATGCACCCTGAGACTGTAGGATAGGTTGAATTTCTTTGGATCTTGATTGGGGCTGCTTAGTACATCCTCACTATGCTTGCAACCTTTTATCATTTTTCTCTACCATCTATAACCAGGGAGATTAGCTACATTGTTAAGGCTTGAAAACATCATGATTATTTTGCACACTGTGGACAGAGAAACATCAAGATCTCTAGAGATGACACATTACCTTGGAAGTGTTGATATTTTTCAAAAACTTTGGTTCTCAAGTCCTCAGATAGTTTTATTCCCCTCTTCCTGTTATCTATGCTTAATATGACGCACACACAATGCAAAGATTTAGTCAACTTCTCTCCTTTTTATCTGGGTTTCAGATGTGATTTTATATTGCCCCACTTGTTACTTGCCAGAGATGAGTTTCAACAAGCATCACATGCTTGAAACAAAGTTGTTTCCACACAATTTTGGTCATTTTCAAACAATTTCTTGCAGACCATTTGGGGGATTTTGTGTGAAATTATGTCCAATTTGCCCTTTTTCCTCTTTTTTTTTTTTTCAAAGCACACAAAGAAAATAAATATGTGATTACATAACGTGTAATTACAATAATATTCTGGGATACGTCAAATTTTGGAACAATTTCAAGGGTGCCAACACTTTCAGCCATGAATGTATATACTGTAGACAGGTATAAATCATCCATTTATTAGATTGTAGTCCCAAAATATCCACTATAATTAAAAACAAAATATATATCATACTAGCTGTAGTAACCGGCTATGCCAAGTTAATAAATAACTGATGTTAGCTATAACAAAATAGAATTTGAATATGTCATATTAATAACCTGTAAGAAAATAGAAGCTGAGCTGTGATTGATTGCTATAGGCAGCCTAATAAATCTCCAGCTAATAGTAAACCCTCCCCCTGGCCAGGCAGTATAATGTACCTAACACATACACATAATAGACAGCTCATGTGACTGACATCTGCCTTAATTCCCTATATGGCACATGTGTTGCACATTGGCTGTTTTTAATCAGATGTTTATGTTTGGAAATTAAAGATAGCACACGTATAAGGCGAGTTGTGTGAGGTGATTTGTGCACATCTGTGTCTGTCTATGTGGTGTGTGTGTCCCTGGGGTGTGTGTATGTGTGTGTCCCTGTGGGGTGAGTGCATGTGTCCCTATAGGGTGTGTGTGTGTGTCCCTGTGGGGGGGGGGAGTCTGTGTGGTGTGTGTCTCTGTTGTGTGTGTCTCTTTGTGGTGTGTGTGTCTCCCTGTGGAGGGTTTTTTGTGGTGTGTGTATCTGTGTTATGTGTGTCTCTTTGTGGTGTGTGTGTGTCCCTGTGGGGTGAGTGCATGTGTCCCTATAGGGTGTGTATGTGTGTGTGTCCCTGTGGGGGGGGTCTGTGTGGGGTGTGTGTGTCTCTGTGTTGTGTATGTCTTTTTGTGGTGTGTGTGTGTCCCTGTGGGGTGAGTGCATGTGTCCCTATAGGGTGGTTATGTGTGTGTGTCCTTGTGGGGGGGGTCTGTGTAGTGTGTGTGTCTGTGTTGTGTGTGTCTCTTTGTGGTGTGTGTGTGTCCCTGTGGGGGTGAGTGCATGTGTCGCTTTAGGGTGTGTATGTGTGTGTGTCCCTGTGGGGGGGTCTGTGTGGTGTGTGTGTGTCTCTTTGTGGTGTGTGTGTGTGTGTCCCTGTGGGGTGAGTGCATGTATCCCTATAGGGTGGCTATGTGTGTGCGTACTTGTGGGGGGATGGTCTGTGTGGTGTGTGTGTCTGTGTTGTGTGTGTCTCTTTGTGGTGTGTGTGTGTCCCTGTGGGGGTAAGTGCATGTGTCGCTATAGGGTGTGTGTGTGTCCCCTTGGGGGTGTGTGTGTGTGTGTCCCCTTGGGGGTGTGTGTTTGTGTCTCTTTGTGGTGTGTGTGTGTTTGTTCGGGTGCGTGGTGAGTATCCAATGTTGGTGCGGCACCTTAGCGACTATACACTTGCTGTTACTCTTTGTGTGCGTGTGGTGTGTATACATGTCCCCGTGCGTGGTGAATATCTCATGTTGGGGACCCACCTTAGTAACTATATGCTGGTATGTGCTGTTAGTCTTTGGCGCTATCATTAAGCCCCTCTCATTCACAACTGTCAACTGGTAACTGTCACTTTTTCCCCATTATGTAGATAGGGGCAAAATTGTTTGGTGAATTGGAATGCGCGGGGTTAAAATTTCGCCTCACAACATAGCCTATGACGCTCCCGGGGTCCAGACGTGTGACTGTGCAAAATTTTGTGGCTATAGCTGACAGCTGTCGATTTTCCTCCAACACTTTTCCATTCACTTTTTCCCCATTATGTAGATAGAGGCAAAATTGTTTGGTGAACTGGAACGCGCAGGGTTAAAATTTCGCCTCACAACATAGCCTATGACTCTCTCGGGGTCCAGATGTGTGACTGTGCAAAATTTTGTGGCTGTAGTTGCGACGGTGTAGATGCCAATCATGGATATACATACATACATACACACACATTCAGCTTTATATATTAGATTTAATAATCAATTATGTATTTTCAGTATAGACTAACATTTTCCCCTGACTGCTAATTGGAACTCCAGGTAGCTAATTTAGAGATAAATGGATCAATCCTAAAAGGAATAAGTTTGATTATAATTCTCTAAAATTTGCAGTTCCATGAGAATTTGAACACTTTGATATTTGATCCATCATGGGGAAGCAACAGAGAGTGGATTAATAATATTTTTGTGCATCCAAGAAGGCTTCCCCATAATGCTGAGCAGCAACGGCATCATATTGTGGTTTATTCAGCTCATTATCATACTGTTTACAATGGTGACTATTGCATCACTGGATTATCGGAGGTCAACAGTTCCCAACGAAGTACAGTCGAGCCTTGGACTTGTGGTATGTATGCAGTGGCGTAATTTGAAGCTCATGGGCGCCAATGCAAAAGCTCTAGCGGGGTCCCCAATTATTGCAAATCTTTAATAGCATTAGTCTTTTTCTATACGCCAAAGGGACTTTTGGGGCCCCCTAGTCTCCAGTGTCGGGTGCGATTGCAACCCATGCATCTATTTTAGATACGCCCCTGTATGGCAGAGTTTCTATCTCCAGATTACCCAGGTAAGCGGATTAGACAGATCATATTTAAATGAAAAGTATTTTTTTTTGTTTTATCTTTCTCTCTCTTTTTGATTTCTGCTAGTACAGTGCCTGGAAAAATTATTCATACCACAATCAGGAAATTTTCCACATTCTATTTCAATCACCGCCCTACATCTCCCTAATCTCTGTCTATCGCCCTACACGTGCCTTCCATTCCGCAAGTGACCTAAGACTGACATTATCTACAATCCGATCCTCCCACTCCCGTCTCCAGGACTTCTCACGAGCTGCACCAATTCTCTTGAACAGATTACCAAGAACAATTCAATTAATTAAAAATATCTATACCTTTAAGCAAGCGTTAAAAACACATCTCTTTAGAGTAGCCTACCACCTCACCTCATGTATGTAAATATTCCCATTCTGTCCTTCTCCAAATTTGGCCTCTTGTATCATGTTTCTACACCCCCACGCATTTTATAGCACTTTATCTGTATTTCCACAGATCCTGGCTGGTGAACCGTTCATACAGCATTATGTGAATCCTCTATTATATCAATAGCTTGACCATATATGACGGCATTTGTTACTATTACCCTTTGTGTCTCCCCTATTTCCTCATAGATTGTAAGCTTGCGAGCAGGGACCTCACTCCTCATGGGCTCAGTGATGTATTTATTTACTTTTCATCTCATATAGTTTGTATTGTATTATATTTGTATTGTCTCATATTGTACTGTATTTATTATATATTATTGTATCGTATACCCTCTGAATTGTAAAAAGCTGCAGAATATGTTGGCGCTATATAAATAAAAATTATTATTATT